>OY757018.1:3883415-5083415 GCA_963580285.1 Lucinisca nassula | reverse complement strand
ATTTGTTGTCAAATACCCGTCTAAGGCAACAGCGTTAAGTCTGATATCTTGACCCATAATGTACGGAGTGCAAAAATCTAGCTTACTAATCTTCTTGTACCTTGCATGCACCTGTTATGATAGAATATCTATATTTGTGAAATGTTTCATATATTCCAAATCCCATTTTACTGTTTTGTTTTTGTGTTGTTGAACATGTATTTCTTTCATTTACATTTTTGTTTCATGCTGTTGCTGTTCCACGGGGAGGATTATTATTCTGTCATTTCATATCTCACACAATTTCACGTTAGCAATGCCATACCCGCATCATTGAAATTGCTTCGTGCGTTGATTGATAGTATAACTTGATTTCAATTGTGATTTATAGGATGCGGATTGGATTGCACTATAGTCGCCAAGTGAAAGTTAAAGGTATTGAACATCTAAACTTTTTTGAATTCCTTATAATAACGTCCCTTCTCTTAATGTCAGGTATAGAGCGTAATCCAGGCCCAGCGTTGGATCTTTCTACCAGTACCAATTCTGACGAAATATTTAACGAAAAAATTATACATGACAAATTTTCAATCGTTCATTATAATGTTCAGAGTATTTCAAACAAAATCAACTTAATCGAAGCCGAATTATGCAATTTTGATGTTATATGTTTAACCGGAACATGGCTAGACCAAAGAACCACAGACGATGATCTACATTTAGATGATTTTAAATTATTTCGACGCGACAGACCCGGTGATAATCACGGTGGAATCTGTGTCTATGTTAGAAGGAACATTTATTCTAAACGACGAACCGACCTCGAATTACATAATATTGAATGCGTTTTGGTTGAGGTCGCAGTTCACAACAGGAAACAATTGATTGGCACTTTCTATAGGCCACCAAATTCCATTAATGCCGTTTTTTCAACCATTGAAGACTCTATAGGCCTAGCATTTGATACAAATATTCAAGACATTTTGATTACAGGTGACTTCAATCTCGACATTTTGAAACAAAATTCAAACAAAAAGATTGCAGATTTATGTCAGTATTTTTATTTAGAACAATTGATAACTGAACCAACACATTTTACGGAAACATCTTCCTCAATTATTGATATTTTTTTAACTGCAAACAAAAATAACATACTCTTAAGTGGAGTAGGCGAACCATTTCTGGACCAGAATATCAGATACCACTGCCCTGTTTATTGTGTTATTAACTTTAATAAAATCAAAACTCCTGTTTATCAACGGAAAGTATATTTATACGATAGAGGGGATTATCAATCTTTTTCAACAGACTTGCGACAAACAGACTGGGATACTTTGAAAAGTGATGATATAGATGTATATGCTGAAAATATTTCAGATACAATAACAAATCTTACAAACGAACATATTCCCAATAAAATTATAAAAGTTAGACATTCGGACCCTGGCTGGCTCACAAACAACACATAAAACGACTCATTAGAAAAAAAGAAAAGGCTTTATAACAGATATAAAAAATCGCGAAACATAAATCACTTTGAAAATTACAAACGAATAAGAAACTCGGTCACAAGCGAGATACGTAAATCTAAAAACTGCGAAACGGAAAAGTTGTCTGAACGGTTAGAAAACACGAACACAGGCCCAAAAGACTGGTGGAAAACACTTAAAGGTTTTATTAAATCAGATAAAACTTCTAGCTTGCCACCTTTAAACAGGGAAGGAATAACATATTCTGATGACTTATCGAAAGCAAATATCTTAAATGAATTTTTTACGGAACAAACATTACTGGATGAGAGTCATGTAACTCTCCCCTTTACCAACAATATTCCGCCATCTATATTGGACACGATTTCTGTCACGCCTGAGGAGGTTGAGTTAACTTTACAGTCCTTACAGACAGGTAAAGCTGCTGGACCTGATTTAATAAACAACCGCCTACTCAAGGAGCTTTCCAAACCTTTATCCCACCCTCTGTCGGCTCTTTTCAAATCCTCTCTTGTCAACGGGAAATGTCCCAAAATTTGGAAACAAGCAAACGTCTCCCCAATTCATAAGAAGGACGATCCATCAGATGTTTCAAACAACAGACCCATTTCTCTTCTTAGCACTGTTGGAAAGGTATTAGAGAAAATAGTTCATAAACATGTTTTTAATTTTTGTCACGAATATAATGTCATTACATCATTACAGTCTGGCTTTGTACCTGGTGACTCTACTGTAAATCAACTGATTGATATCTATAACACATTTTGTAAAGCTCTAGATGAAGGGAAGGAAGTACGAGCAATCTTTTGTGATATAAGCAAATAAAAATCAAAAATGAGTTCCTTTAAGAGCAATGAAAACATTCATAAGAAAGAAGATGGGTCATACTACGTAGTTTCGGCTAATAAAGCCTCATCAGTGACCCTGTAATGATCCGGCAAAGAAAGCCAGAGGAAACATACTGCAATTTTGCGAATTTCGAATAGGCAGTCGATACAAAGACTGATAAAAATCAAAATGGGGTCCAAATAATTAAAAACCTGTATAGAATATGAGTCTAAACCAATAATTTATTTCTGATTTCTCAGAATATTCACGCTGATCTCAAAGGACCAAAAGTAAAATATAAACTGCACTATGGTTGATGTACGGGGAGACGTTTTACGGCCGCCACACGGCACAAAGCCTTTGACAGAGTCTGGCACAAAGGTATTCTTTTTAAGCTTAGGTCTATAGGAATTTCTGGGTCTCTCCTAAACTGGTTCACAGATTACCTGAAGGATAGGAAACAAAGAGTGGTTTTACCGGGTGCATCTTCCAACTGGACTCCTAGCAAAGCTGGAGTTCCTCAAGGTTCTATACTCGGACCTCTTCTATTCATACTATACATTAACGACATTGTTGAAGATATAGAGTCTACAATAAGGCTCTTTGCTGACGACACGAGCCTTTATATTATAGTTGAAGACCCCATCCTCGCTGCTGACCAACTAAACTCTGACCTGCTGAAAGTGCATCAATGGGCAACGAAATGGCTAGTGAAATTTAACCCTCTGAAATCCGAATCAGTTATTTTCTCTAGGAAACAGAACAAACCCTACCATCCCCCCGTATTATTGGATCAAACTCCCATAAATGAAGTCCCCAGCCATAAGCACCTAGGCGTTTTTCTTTCTAATGACTGTACATGGCACGACCATCTTGAATATATAAAATCTAAAGCATGGAATAGAATTAACGTAATGCGGAAATTAAAATTTACACTCAACAGAAAGCCTCTTCAGACAATATACTTTTCCTTTATTAGGCCACTCCTGGAATATGCTGATGTTGTGTGGGATAATTGCACCATGTTTGAAGTGAATGAACTTGAAAAAATTCAGAATGAAGCTGCGCGAATTGTTACAGGTGCCACAAAACTTGTCTCTATTAATTCACTTTTACTCGAAACTGGTTGGGAAACTTTGTCGTCTCGCAGAACAAAACATAAACTTCAACTATTCTATAAGATGCAAAACGGCTTATCTCCTGATTATTTGACCCGCCTCGTTCCTTCTTCTGTCGGCAGAACATCATCCTATCAGTTGCGGGACGCAAATAATACACGAACAATACATGCAAGCACGCAGCATTATTATAACTCCTTTCTGCCTTCTGTGATTCGTGACTGGGATAATCTCCCAGAACATATACGTGATTCACCCAGCCTTAATGCCTTCAAATCAAAGATAAATGCCAACTTGAATGTGCCACCCAAATACTATTCTACAGGCAAAAGACTTGGTCAGGTTCACCATGCTAGGTTAAGAACAAAATGTAGTTCATTAAATGAACATCTGTTCTCCAAGAATATCACTGATAGTCCTACATGTACATGTGGTGCAGTAGAAGACACTCACCACTTCTTTTTCCAATGCGATCGCTTTGCAAACTCTAGACAGGAACTCTTAAATAAGGTATCTGAACTGTGCCAGCCCACTCTTAATGTACTACTTTTTGGCAATCCAGAACTATCCTTTGAACAAAATACGAGGCTTTTCTTAGCTGTGCAAGACTTCATAATAAGAACAAAGCGCTTTACTTCCTAAATCTTTTCATTCAGCTGTTTCCTTAAATACAGAATGGTCGATGATAACTTTTGTCGGCAGGCTCGGTCAAATGTCTCTTAAAATAGATTAATTATGATATGTAAGTCGAAAACATTACTTGGTGACTACATAAAATTATTGATACTTGTGTTGAGATGACCACCCCTACTTTATTTGGTGAATACCCTTCTCCTCCCCGTGGAACTTCCAGCAGCATGGAATATAAATATAATTATATAAAATAACTTTGGTTTACTTTGTGATGTCCACTGTTCCAGCTCGTAACATAGTTTGATACTATGAAATATTTTGGCATAAATACCTTTACCATATTTGTAATCCTTATCACAGAGAGTCATTACTGTTAAGTCATTATTTCAAGTCACAGGTTATTTGTCTTACCACTGTGTAATATGAGGGATACAGACACAATAAGTCAAATGACTTCCTTCTGAATCCCATTTGTATTGATATATTGTTTGTAATCTTTACATGTTATATATGTTATGATACAAATAAAATACAGTTTAAACTAACCGACGCTTCGGTAAAAATGGTACCCGGCTTTGGGAAACGTCAATGTTTTTAATGACGTCACATCCACCAACATTAACGTCGTATTCACTTTGGCGCAGTTGGGCGTGGTTTTTCAACGTGTAGGGAGACATTTAACGACCTTCATTATTTTCTTTTTCAAACAACTTAAAACTATAATCTGATTTTACGTTCAGATTTCTATACCAGGCATTTTGGTAAACAGTTCAAGTTTTGGGTATATAATGAAAAGGTTATTGACTTTATATTGTGAAATATTCGGCACTCGTTCATATGGCGAAGACGGACTCGCAAGCTCGTGCGTCCTTCGCCATATGAACTTGTGCCGAATATTTCACAATATAAAGTCAATAACATATAATTACTATTTTATCCAAATATAATCTTTTATTTAATACATAGCAGTGAAATCAGTGCATATCTGAAACAAATAAAAGTGATATTTTCACACTTTCTCGGACTATTTTTTCGCCAAAATTCATATGTTATCTATAACATAATTCTGTAAAATACCTTGAAAAAGCATTCTCTGAACTGTTAAATGCTGTATTAAAAATGGCGACTATTTATGGTTTGCAATTGACAGTTGTGACGTCATAGCCAAATCAAAATTGTGACGTAAGAACCGATTGATCAGTTACAGTAAGTGTCCGAAAATATTATCAAATAAAAAGAAAATTTACTTTTTTTTTCGATAAATATCAAACATATTTAATCTCGTGTGTTGAAAACATCAGAATTCTGATATTTTCAACACACTCGATGAAATATTTTTGATATTCATCTCAAAAAAGTAAATATCCTCTATATCTTCAAAAGTGAGATAAGAGTGTAAACAATAATTAATACAATTAGACTTCGTCATTGCTTTCATTTATAGTTTGCAAGAGTTTCAGATAAGGCTTTGATTTATTCATAATGTCTTTTTTCATTTAGATATCGCAAACTGCGTCTTTAAAATTAAGGGCGATTACAGTAATCAAGAAAAGTGGGTAATTATAACGTCCAGTAGTGGAAACCTATCCAGATTTGGTTGACGTGAATATATGGGCCCCGTCAAGCGATTTTGGTACTTATCGCCTATGCGAGCAGCGAAGGTTCAGGCGAGCCTGTGCATCCGCGCAGTCTTGCCAGAACCTTCGCTGCTCGCTCATACAAGCAGTAATCAAGAGGAACCTTCAGACAGAAAGCCATATTTCTGGCCCCTCTGAATTGCTGGGCATGCGCAGTTAAAATTTGTCATGACGGAATGCTCGAAGACACAAATTCGCTTGGCGGGGCTCATGTGATCGCAAATCGGTTCAATAAAGGTTGCACTAAGAGCCTACAAGTTCTAGAGAATAAAATGTAGGATTGTTTCTCAAATTACCATTATTATGATGCCGTAAAAATCAGAATCTGTAAATCGATATGCTTTCCTCGCGTTTGGTACAAATAATTCTCTCGGCCCCCGCCCATAGGGGCCTGAAGAAATATATGGGCTGCATGATGCTTCCACGCAGAGCTGAATCCGGCCCGCACACTAGTACTGGTAAACCTTTTAGAGGACCTAAGCCTGTCTCGGAACCGCGGTGCGAGGCGGACCGTCCATGCTAATAAACCCTATTGGTTTCATTGGACGACAGGGCTTGAGATGTCATTGCATCTCAATAACGGGTAAAAGTCCCACAAAACTGGAAGCAACGTCTCAAAAATGACATTTACAGTGTTGAGGGTGAGGTTAAGCCGCAAATCAAACAAACAAACAAATAATTCTCTCAAATAGGTTGGTGTAGTGTGTGGTTTGGATTGTTTTGCACACCCTGTGTATATGGAACACAGCATGAGAAAACATATTTTACCTTTTGCGATCACCACAGGTCCAAATCAGCCTGCGCATTCAAGCAGATTTGTTAGCACTTTTGTGCTATTAGCGCAGACACACAATACCTAAGGTTTCTTCATCTAAAAATTCAAGACTCTTGTTAGCCTGTGTAATTGAACAGACGGGTTTGCCGCTTGCGTGGACGTAACACCAGAGGCCAATTGTTCAAAGCATTGTTAGCTTAAAAAGGTCGTTATCGGTCAAATTGTTAACTGTTCTTGCAAGTACAATATAAAAAAACTTTGGTATTTTGCTGAAAAAAATGTGAGCATCAGTGTATCTGATGGGAGCTGTCGGTTGATTGTATCGATTCCTGATCATTGCCTCCACTTCTATTTTGCATCCGCAAAAGTTGTTCACATTTTTTCAGCAAAAATTTTACAATATTTGCTATATTTAGTGATCAAAGTTTTAACGATACGTTAGCTAACGACATCGATAGTTTTGAAAAACTGGGCCCAGAACATAACGTTAACATGTTCGTGAAATTAACACCCCCTAAATAAATAAAATACAAATGAAAGCAATGATCAGGAATCGATACAATCAACCCACAGCTCCCATCAGAGACACAAAAGGGAAAGAAACACCGACATGAAATAACTAGACCCTAATGGAAACATCAATAGGGCATAGCCAAAAGGACAGTCGCTTTCCCACAAAACAGCCAATGGGTAACAAACAAACAATAAATAAATGATACACACACACACTCAAAAGACAACCCATAACAACAATAATCCGCGACAGAAATACCGCCTTGGAGCGGTCGGTGAAACGAATTCCACTTGGGGGCTTAAATCGATTTTTGACGCAGCTGCAATTTTCGCCCTGCGCCGTCGAGACGGTTCTTACGAGCACCAATAAAATATATTTGAAGTATAAAGAAGAAGAGTATGACAACATTTCATCAGAAAAGAAGCAATTTTGGAATAATTATCCTAATGAGACCGATTGTTCTCATTACGAAAACACGCCTATCTAAATAAATGGAAAATTTTACCTCCAAAAAATGAAACTTTTCTGATGAAAATTTGCGATATTTTTCTTATTTCTGCTCGAAACATGGGTTGTGGGTACTCGCTAGAGCCGCCTCACTGAGGCGGTTCTAACGAGTACCCACAATCTATGTCTTAGAGCAGGAATAAGGAAAATAATGTATACCCCTGCAAACCCCAGTTTTACTATATAAAAGTGGGGTAATAGGGGGTCAAAATTATATAGGCGTGTTTTCGTGATTTCGTAACGGGACTTAAGCGCCATTGTCTGTGTTTGTATTTTCTGGTTATATTAGCTGTTTAGCAATTTTTCGGGAAGAATTTGTCCTTTCTATAGGAACAATTGGGGTTTACAGGGGTATATGATTTTTTTTATTTTTTCTCCTGCGGGTACCCACAACATTTTTTAGAGCATTAATATAAAAATATCACGAATCTCAGACAAGTTACCATTTTGGAGATATAAAAATGCACTATGTCACACGGGTGTGTTTTTTAATCTTGATGCTGTGGCCAGACCGGCTGGGTACACTGGCTGATTTGATTCTTCTCTGATCATACGTCTTACTATGTGTTTTGTTGTGCTCTTGCTCATTCCAGACAAATCTATTTCAACAAAATCCTAAAGTCCAATATCTGGCAAACTATCACGCTAACAAACTATAAGTGAAGGCAATGATCAGGAATTGATACAGTTACCTCACACCTCCCAGCCAAGACACCAAAGTGAAAGAAGCACACACATTTCACAAGTTCATCATAATGAAAACGTCACAAGCGGAGTTACCTTCCCACAGAATTGGGCAAAAGGCTATCCCACATGTGTAAATTAAAGGATATTAGCAATAAAATTTAACCATAACCAGTCCATGAAATGAAAACCCATGTTAACCCCATTTCATACGGAGAAAGTCTTTTACACAGAATATTCGTGTTTTCCTAATTTGCCTCATTTAGACAGTTCTAACAAACACATAAAATCTATGTCTACCATAAATGTCTTACTAGGAAAACTGCCTGTTTCAGAGTCGAAATAACTACTAGTACATGACACGGGTTTGTTTTCGTAATGAGCTTCGTTGCACCAAGGTGTGAACTATTATTATTCAACCCGTAATCACAAACCCACACACCAGAGCAATGCTGGTATCCGAATCCACACCCAGTCTATCCAGTGTATTGACGATTCGAACGGGTCACATGGGTGGGGATGCATTGAGACACGTCTAGATTGCTGCCAAGACTCCCATATAACTGCACTGTTTGCTAACTTAATTTTTGTCAATCTCACATTCCAATTTTCTATTTATTTATTTTATTTTTTTTTTTTTTTTGGTTTGGGTTTTACGGCCCTTTCAAGATTATTTCACTCATATCGAGCCGATCGTTAATCATAGGTGGGCGAAAACCGGAGTACCCGGAGAAAAACCACCTGACCTTCCGTTGCAGAACTTGGCGTCTCACACGTGACCCGAGCGAGGCTCGAACCCACGGCGGTGAGAGACCTAATGACTAAGAGTCCAATTTTCTATATTAATTTATTTTATTTTATTTTTTTATTTATTTATTTTTTTTATTTATTTATTTTTTTTTTTTTTTGCTGTTTCCATATATTGAAAGTCATCATTCAGAAACATTGAAGCTCTTAATTTCAGGCCATAGAAATCGACATCAACGCGCAGATTACTGGCGCCTTTTGTACTAAAGAAAGCAATAAAAGTCTGACGAAACGACTGTTGTGTCCCATAGAATAGTTCCATATTGCATGTTCTATTACATGGAACAGCAGCCAATTATCATCCAGAGTTTCGTTGGAAACCGGTATTTTCTCACGCGTGTACACCCTTGAGAGGCAACTCTGACCGCAGTTTTATTATTATTCAGAAACAGTAGATTATAAGTTCTCATTAGAAACGCATCATTTACACGATTTAAATGACATAATTTATTTCTTGTCTATCGGAACCCGAATTTTATGGTGACTTAGTATATAAATTCAGAAAAAATATATAACCGCAATGACTTCAGCACCCAATTTCGTAAAATCATTATTCGATATAAAAAGATTGGGTACAACATGGATATTATACGACAGACTGCATGCATGGTCGTTAACCCAATCACGGTTGGCAACTTTGCTTCCCTCTTTAATTGCACGCCGGTGCGTCAGGCCTCAGATTCTATGACAGCTCCAACGTAAAGGCTTATTGAGAATTAGAGAGATAATGTTGGTTGGTGCCTGATGCTCTGTCTCTGGTCGGGCTCATCGGAGTCTAACTGTTGGTTTTCTTTTGCTCCAGCATTTCAGTGGTTTCTTGCTGTCGAGTCCTCACCGTTGTCTCACCTCTGTGGTTCTTTGATTTTTGTGTTCATGGAGATGTTGCGCTGGTGAGTTAGGAGGCCTTCATGCGGACTAAACAAGTTATTTGTCTAAGTCGCGACGGAAGTAAGGGCGAGGATTGTGGCCACATAAAATCGATTTAAGCCCCCAGTGGAAATATTCCACTGACCGTTCCAAGGCGGCTCTTCTGTGGCGATTTATTTATGTTGTTGTTTGTTACTTACTGTGTGTATCACTTGTGTCTTTTAATTTTGGATGGCCATATGACCATTTTGTGGGAAAGTAACTGTCCTTATGGCCTTCCTTTGTTTAGGTTTCCATTATGGTCTGGTCGCTTAATGTTTGTATTTCTTTCCCTTTGGTGTCTTTGGTGGGTGGAGTAAGTTAATTGTATCAATTCCTGATCTTTGTTAGCACTGCGTCTACCGTTACTTCATCTGTAAACGGTAGACGCTTCTCTGTAGTTAACATGTCTGATTTGACATGACAGTCTACAGATTTAATTTATCTAATTACTTGACGTGCTGCAAACTGTAATATGCAGTACGTCGGTCAAACTAACAGCATGCTTAAAACTAGATTGAACGAGCATTATCGTAGAATGAGTAAGCCTAAGAAAACTGACACTTTCTTGTACCGTCACTTTCGACGTACAGGTCATTCTGTAAATAACATTATTATACAACCAGTGGAAAAACTTTATTACGATGCAAATTCTACATCTAGATTCAAAATAATCAAAAGACATGAAGTTGAACTGAAATGGATTAAATTTTTACAGACCCCTTTTCCACTGGGATTTAATGACAACATTTATCATGAGGGTAATATTTCCAGAATGCCGGACTTTGATATTTTCTCACTCCTGGAATGTCGAAAACGCAGAACTAGATCTCACGGCACCAGGAAAAATGGTAACTTTAAACGTAAATCATGTGCGTTTAAACGATACAATACTAGACTGAAGTGACTGTCAATTATATTATTAAATCATGGACGCCACTCTATGCTTTCATTTTTAAGTTCATTACCCGTTTCTGTTTTACGTCTTCTGGACACCGAGGCGAATAAATTCTACGATAGTTCTCATCAGTTATATGATGCGGCTCTCTTAACTAGAGGCTATACTCAGCATACTCTCCGTCCTTACATTGATTCTGAAATTAATCATAAACGTCATTTCTTCAAAATATCCTTCATTAATAAGGGTATGGATTTTATAGATTTGCCCAGTATCTTCCGTGAGAGATCGGTGCTTTCTTCCATTCCTGCTTATTTTCAAAATACTGAAACACCTATAATTTGCTATAAATATAACAAACCTGTTAGATCTATCGTTTTTAATTTCAATAAACTTGTTTCAGATCTTGATATTGATACTAATACTCCTGATTCATGTGATTGTAAAAACTCAAAGTATTGCTATCCTGCTGCTGGTCATGTAATTACTGGCAATTTGAAAATTATTCCTGATTCTAGGATAAGGAATATAATTTCTAAAGGACCGAAATATCGGTTTCCTTCTAAAATTGATTTCAGTAAATGTAGAGATGAAATCGCTGCTTCCTTGAATGAATTCGGTAATCGATGGTGTAAGCGAGAGTATGTTGAGTGTAAAGCCCTAAAGGACTGGAAACTTAGCATTTTAATACTAGTGAATAAACGCATTTCTTTCTATTCTCAAAATACTAACTTATTACCTCCTAAGCCCAAGACGTCTTTACGTCATCTTAAACTAGGTATTCAAGAATTTCATAAGAAGTTTGTTTTGGCCCCTGCAGACAAGGCCGCTAACAACGTCGTTGTTGTGTGACGGCTCCACTATGTTAACACGCTTAAGCAGGAGCTTGGTGGTACTAAGGCCTATGAACTTCAGCCTTTGGCTGAAGAGAGAGCTATAGTAGATAAACATGTTTGTCTTTTAGCCACCAAGTTTGCTGTGTGTGTTAACGAAGGCCAAGACAAGCTTCCTACGCTATACTGGTTACCAAAACTTCATAAAAAATCTTACAAAGCACGGTTTATTGCAAATTCTAGTTCTTGCACTACCACTGAACTTTCTAAATTATTAACTTCCTGTCTTACTGCTATTAAAACGCATGTAATTAAATATTGTGATAAAGTCTTTGAAAGATCAGGAAGAAATCTGTTTTGGTCTATAAAAAATTCGAATGAGGTTTTAAATAAATTGAAATCTAGACAGTTTCGTGCTTCTAGTCTGTCTACCTACGATTTTTCCACTCTTTACACTACACTTCCTCATAATCTTATAAAAGAAAAGCTTAATGATTTAATTGAATGGGCTTTTCACAGAGAAGATTCTCTCTATCTTGCATGTAATGTCAGAAATGCATTTTTCACTTCTAAAGAGCATAAGAATTATACACTTTGGTCATGTCAGAAAGTGTGTGATGCCCTCACCTTTCTACTTGACAATATTTATATTAGATTCGGTACTAAGTTATTTAGACAAATTGTGGGTATTCCGATGGGTACTAATTGCGCACCTCTTGTGGCTGATCTGTTCTTGTATTGTTATGAAAGAGACTTCATTTTGTCGCTTTCCATTGATAACCAATCTGAAATTATTGAAGCTTTTAGCTCTACTTCTAGATATTTAGATGATTTATTAAATATTGATAATACCTATTTTGATGGTTTGATCAGTCAGATTTACCCCCTAGAACTTCAGTTAAATAAAGCAAATTCTTCTGATACCGAGGCCCCGTTTTTGGATTTACATCTATCTATTGTAGATGGATTTGTTTCGTGCAAAATTTATGATAAACGCGATGACTTTGATTTTGAGATTGTAAATTTTCCTTTTTTGGATGGTGATGTTCCTCGTGCGCCATCCTATGGCGTTTATATTTCGCAATTAATTCGATTTGCTAGAGTGTGTAGTCATGTAACTGACTTCAACACTCGTAATAAATTATTAACGGCTAAACTCCTTAATCAGGGTTATCGGTACCATAAACTACGCAAAGCCTTTTCAAAATTTTATAGACGCCATTCTGATTTAATTTCAAAATTCAAAATTGGACTTAAATCTCTTCTGCAACAAGGTCTATCGGAACCCGAATTTTATGGTGACTTAGTATATAAATTCAGAAAAATATATAACCGCAATGACTTCAGCACCCAATTTCGTAAAATCATTCTTCGATATAAAAAGATTGGGTACAACATGGATATTATACGACAGACTGCATGCATGGTAGTTAACCCAATCACGGTTGGCAACTTTGCTTCCCTCTTTAATTGCACGCCGGTGGGTCAGGCCTCAGATTCTATGACGGCTCCAACGTAAAGGCTTATTGAAAATTAAAGAGATAATGTTGGTTGGTGCCTGATGCTCTGTCTCTGGTCGGGCTCATCGGAGTCTAACTGTTGGTTTTCTTTTGCTCCAGCATTTCAGTGGTTTCTTGCTGTCGAGTCCTCACCGTTGTCTCACCTCTGTGGTTCTTTAATTTCTGTGTTCACGGAGATGTTGCACTGATGAGTTAGGAGGCCTTCATGCGGACTGAACAAATTTTTTTTGTCTAAATCGCGACGGAAGTAAGGGCGAGGATTGTGGCCACGTAAAATCGATTTAAGCCCCCCAGTGGAAATCTTCCACTGACCGTTCCAAGGCGGCTCTTCTGTGGCGATTTATTTATGTTGTTGTTTGTTACTTACTGCGTGTATCACTTGTGTCTTTTAATTTTGGATGGCCATATGGCCATTTTGTTGGAAAGTAACTGTCCATATGGCCTTCCTTTGTTTAGGTTTCCATTATGGTCTGGTCGCTTAATGTTTGTATTTCTTTCCCTTTGGTGTCTTTTATGGATGGAGTAAGTTAATTGTATCAATTCCTGATCTTTGTTTTACTTCTACTTTGCATATCAGGGCTGTTTTGTTTGTGCCGTGTGGCGGCTGTAAAAGGTCTCCCCGTACATGCATTTAATGCTCTTATTTTTCCAATCCTCAGGGATTGCTTATGCAATTGCTTTTCACTGTTCCATCAATTGACATCCTTTAGATACCTGTTGAAGGTCATTATTAAACCGATGTTCGTTCCTCGTTGTATAACAACTGCTTGTTTGACATCCCTGTACTTTAAGTAGACTAGGATGTTTTGTGGGCTTTTGTTGTACCTTCCTTCTATTCGAAGGAATCTTCTTCAGTAATTTTATTTATTTAATAACCGGTATGAACATCGCTTTGGTTTTGACGGTATCACAACCTTACTAACCAAAATGAGTATTACAAATACATTTAAAATATCAATATCACCCCTTAGGTTACACTCTGCTTCTTCTGTACGGATTCCCCATTCTATTAAGAACTTTAATACTATGTTGCCTTCGGTATTGGTTAGACCCTTAAATTTGTCTTCTGTAACTTCAGTTAGTCTCAAAGGAGCAGGCAATACCAATGTTTTTGGGAGTAGTCTTCGTATAAGACTATCTCCTCTCAAATCACCCATCCTTCGAAAATATACTAATCCGTGGAAAAGAAGTGGAATGTATCCTAGTATTTCTAAGTGCAATGCCAAGAGGTGCAGCTGTTGTTCGCATTTAAGCACTGCGTCTACCGTTACTTCATCTGTAAACGGTAGACGCTTCTCTGTAGTTAACATGTCTGATTTGACATGGCAGTCTACAGATTTAATTTATCTAATTACTTGACGTGCTGCAAACTGTAATATGCAGAACGTCGGTCAAACTAACCGCATGCTTAAAACTAGATTGAACGAGCATTATCGTAGAATGAGTAAGCCTAAGAAAACTGACACTTTCTTGTACCGTCACTTTCGACGTACAGGTCATTCTGTAAATAACATTATTATACAACCAGTGGAAAAACTTTATTACGATGCAAATTCTACATCTAGATTCAAAATAATCAAAAGACATGAAGCTGAACTGAAATGGATTAAATTTTTACAGACCCCTTTTCCACTGGGATTTAATGACAACATTTATCATGAGGGTAATATTTCCAGAATGCCGGACTTTGATATTTTCTCACTCCTGGAATGTCGAAAACGCAGAACTAGATCTCACGGCACCAGGAAAAATGGTAACTTTAAACGTAAATCACGTGCGTTTAAACGAAACAATACTAGACTGAAGTGACTGTCAATAATATTATTAAATCATGGACGCCACTCTATGCTTTCATTTTTAAGTTCATTACCCGTTTCTGTTTTACGTCTTCTGGACACCGAGGCGTATAAATTCTACGATAGTTCTCATCAGTTATATGATGCGGCTCTCTTAACTAGAGGCTATACTCAGCATACTCTCCGTCCTTACATTGATTCTGAAATTAATCATAAACGTCATTTCTTCAAAATATCCTTCATTAATAAGGGTATGGATTTATGGACTGGAAACTTAGCATTTTAAAACTAGTAAATAAACGCATTTCTTTCTATTCTCAAAATACTAACTTATTACCTCCTAAGCCCAAAACGTCTTTACGTCATCTTAAACTAGGTATTCAAGAATTTCATAAGAAGTTTGTTTTGGCCCCTGCAGACAAGGCCGCTAACAACGTCGTCGTTGTGTGACGGCTCCACTATGTTAACACGCTTAAGCAGGAGCTTGGTGGTACTATGGTCTATGAACTTCAGCCTTTAACTGAAGAGAGAGCTATAGTAGATAAACATGTTTGTCTTTCAGCCACCAAGTTTGCTGTGTGTGTTAACGAAGGCCAAGACAAGCTTCCTACGCTATACTGGTTACCAAAACTTCATAAAAAACCTTACAAAGCACGGTTTATTGCAAATTCTAGCTCTTGCACTACCACTGAACTTTCTAAATTATTAACTTCCTGTCTTACTGCTATTAAAACGCATGTAATTAAATATTGTGATAAAGTCTTTGAAAGATCAGGAAGAAATCTGTTTTGGTCTATAAAAAATTCGAATGAGGTTTCAAATAAATTGAAATCTAGACAGTTTCGTGCTTCTAGTCTGTCTACCTACGATTTTTCCACTCTTTACACTACACTTCCTCATAATCTTATAAAAGAAAAGCTTAATGATTTAATTGAATGGACTTTTCACAGAGAAGATTCTCTCTATCTTGCATGTAATGTCAGAAATGCATTTTTCACTTCTAAAGAGCATAAGAATTATACACTTTGGTCATGTCAGAAAGTGTGTGATGCCCTCACCTTTCTACTTGACAATATTTATATTAGATTCGGTACTAAGTTATTTAGACAAATTGTGGGTATTCCGATGGGTACTAATTGCGCACCTCTTGTGGCTGATCTGTTCTTGTATTGTTATGAAAGGGACTTCATTTTGTCGCTTTCCATTGATAACCAATCTGAAATTATTGAAGCTTTTAGCTCTACTTCTAGATATTTAGATGATTTATTAAATATTGATAATACCTATTTTAATGGTTTGATCAGTCAGATTTACCCCCTAGAACTTCAGTTAAATAAAGCAAATTCTTCTGATACCGAGGCCCCGTTTTTGGATTTACATCTGTCTATTGTAGATGGATTTGTTTCGTGCAAAATTTATGATAAACGCGATGACTTTGATTTTGAGATTGTAAATTTTCCTTTTTTGGATGGTGATGTTCCTCGTGCGCCATCCTATGGCGTTTATATTTCGCAATTGATTCGATGTGCTAGAGTGTGTAGTCATGTAACTGACTTCAACACTCGTAATAAATTATTAACGGCTAAACTCCTTAATCAGGGTTATCGGTACCATAAACTACGCAAAGCCTTTTCAAAATTTTATAGACGCCATTCTGATTTAATTTCAAAATTCAATATTGGACTTAAATCTCTTCTGCAACAAGGTCTATCGGAACCCGAATTTTATGGTGACTTGGCATATAAATTCAGAAAAATATATAACCGCAATGACTTCAGCACACAATTTCGTAAAATCATTCTTCGATATAAAAAGATTGGGTATAACATGGATATTATACGACAGACTGCATGCATGGTAGTTAACCCAATCACGGTTGGCAACTTTGCTTCCCTCTTTAATTGCACGCCGGTGGGTCAGGCCTTAGATTCTATGACGGCTCCAACGTAAAGGCTTATTGAAAATTAGAGAGATAATGTCGGTTGGTGCCTGATGCTCTATCTCTGGTCGGGCTCATCGGAGTCTAACTGTTGGTTTTCGTTTGCTCCAGCATTTCAGTGGTTTCTTGCTGTCGAGTCCTCACCGTTGTCTCACCTCTGTGGTTCTTTGATTTTTGTGTTCACGGAGATGTTGCACTGATGAGTTAGGAGGCCTTCATGCGGACTGAACAAATTATTTGTCTAAATCGCGACGGAAGTAAGGGCGAGGATTGTGGCCACGTAAAATCGATTTAAGCCCCCCAGTGGAAATCTTCCACTGACCGTTCCAAGGCGGCTCTTCTGTGGCGATTAATTTTTATGTTGTTGTTTGTTACTTACTGTGTGTATCACTTGTGTCTTTTGGTTTTGGATGGCCATATGGCCATTTTGTGGGAAAGTAACTGTCCTTATGGCCTTCCTTTGTTTAGGTTTCCATTATGGTCTGGTCGCTTAATGTTTGTATTTCTTTCCCTTTGGTGTCTTTTATGGGTGGAGTAAGTTAATTGTATGAATTCCTGATCTTTGTTTTACTTCTACTTTTTATAGATTTGCCCAGTATCTTCCGTGAGAAATCGGTGCTTTCTTCCATTCCTGCTTATTTTCAAAATACTGAAACACCTTTAATTTGCTATAAATATAACAAACCTGTTAGCTCTATCATTTTTAATTTCAATAAACTTGTTTCAGATCTTGATATTGATACTAATACTCCTGATTCATGTGATTGTAAAAACTCAAAGTATTGCTATCCTGCTGCTGGTCATGTAATTACTGGCAATTTGAAAATTATTCCTGATTCTAGGATAAGGAATATAATTTCTAAAGGACCGAAATATCGGTTTCCTTCTAAAATTGATTTCAGTAAATGTAGAGATGAAATCGCTGCTTCCTGGAATGAATTCGGTAATCGATGGTGTAAGCGAGAGTATGTTGAGTGTAAAGCCCTAAAGGACTGGAAACTTAGCATTTTAAGACTAGTGAATAAACGCATTTCTTTCTATTCTCAAAATACTAACTTATTACCTCCTAAGCCCAAGACGTCTTTACGTCATCTTAAACTAGGTATTCAAGAATTTCTTAAGAAGTTTGTTTTGGCCCCTGCAGACAAGGCCGCTAACAACGTCGTTGTTGTGTGACGGCTCCACTATGTTAACACGCTTAAGCAGGAGCTTGGTGGTACTAAGGCCTATGAACTTCAGCCTTTGGCTGAAGAGAGAGCTATAGTAGATAAACATGTTTGTCTTTCAGCCACCAAGTTTGCTGTGTGTGTTAACGAAGGCCAAGACAAGCTTCCTACGCTATACTGGTTACCAAAACTTCATAAAAAACCTTACAAAGCACGGTTTATTGCAAATTCTAGTTCTTGCACTACCACTGAACTTTCTAAATTATTAACTTCCTGTCTTACTGCTATTAAAACGCATGTAATTAAATATTGTGATAAAGTCTTTGAAAGATCAGGAAGAAATCTGTTTTGGTCTATAAAAAATTCGAATGAGGTTTTAAATAAATTGAAATCTAGACAGTTTCGTGCTTCTAGTCTGTCTACCTACGATTTTTCCACTCTTTACACTACACTTCCTCATAATCTTATAAAAGAAAAGCTTAATGATTTAATTGAATGGGCTTTTCACAGAGAAGATTCTCTCTATCTTGCATGTAATGTCAGAAATGCATTTTTCACTTCTAAAGAGCATAAGAATTATACACTTTGGTCATGTCAGAAAGTGTGTGATGCCCTCACCTTTCTACTTGACAATATTTATATTAGATTCGGTACTAAGTTATTTAGACAAATTGTGGGTATTCCGATGGGTACTAATTGCGCGCCTCTTGTGGCTGATCTGTTCTTGTATTGTTATGAAAGAGACTTCATTTTGTCGCTTTCCATTGATAACCAATCTGAAATTATTGAAGCTTTTAGCTCTACTTCTAGATATTTAGATGATTTATTAAATATTGATAATACCTATTTTGATGGTTTGATCAGTCAGATTTACCCCCTAGAACTTCAGTTAAATAAAGTAAATTCTTCTGATACCGAGGCCCCGTTTTTGGATTTACATCTATCTATTGTAGATTGATTTGTTTCGTGCAAAATTTATGATAAACGCGATGACTTTGATTTTGAGATTGTAAATTTTCCTTTTTTGGATGGTGATGTTCCTCGTGCGCCATCCGATGGCGTTTATATTTCGCAATTAATTCGATTTGCTAGAGTGTGTAGTCATGTAACTGACTTCAACACTCGTAATAAATTATTAACGGCTAAACTCCTTAATCAGGGTTATCGGTACCATAAACTACGCAAAGCCTTTTCAAAATTTTATAGACGCCATTCTGATTTAATTTCAAAATTCAATATTGGACTTAAATCTCTTCTGCAACAAGGTCTATCGGAACCCGAATTTTA
Source organism: Lucinisca nassula (assembly GCA_963580285.1). Classification (NCBI taxonomy): domain Eukaryota; kingdom Metazoa; phylum Mollusca; class Bivalvia; order Lucinida; family Lucinidae; genus Lucinisca; species Lucinisca nassula. Next base: position 5,064,098 of record OY757018.1, on the reverse strand, counting down.
TGGTGACTTAGTATATAAATTCAGAAAAATATATAACCGCAATGACTTCAGCACCCAATTTCATAAAATCATTCTTCGATATAAAAAGATTGGGTACAACATGGATATTATACGACAGACTGCATGCATGGTAGTTAACCCAATCACGGTTGGCAACTTTGCTTCCCTCTTTAATTGCACGCCGGTGGGTCAGGCCTCAGATTCTATGACGGCTCCAACGTAAAGGCTTATTGAAAATTAAAGAGATAATGTTGGTTGGTGCCTGATGCTCTGTCTCTGGTCGGGCTCATCGGAGTCTAACTGTTGGTTCTCTTTTGCTCCAGCATTTCAGTGGTTTCTTGCTGTCGAGTCCTCACCGTTGTCTCACCTCTGTGGTTCTTTGATTTCTGTGTTCACGGAGATGTTGCTCTGATGAGTTAGGAGGCCTTCATGCGGACTGAACAAAAATTTTTTGTCTAAATCGCGACGGAAGTAAGGGCGAGGATTGTGGCCACGTAAAATCGATTTAAGCCCCCCCCCCCCCCAGTGGAAATCTTCCACTGACCGTTCCAAGGCGGCTCTTCTGTGGCGATTTATTTATGTTGTTGTTTGTTACTTACTGTGTGTATCACTTGTGTCTTTTAATTTTGGATGGCCATATGGCCATTTTGTGGGAAAGTAACTGTCCATATGGCCTTCCTTTGTTTAGGTTTCCATTATGGTCTGGTCGTTTAATGTTTGTATTTCTTTCCCTTTGGTGTCTTTTATGGATGGTGTAAGTTAATTGTATCAATTCCTGATCTTTGTTTTACTTCTACTTTGCATATCAGGGCTGTTTTGTTTGTGCCGTGTGGCGGCTGTAAAAGGTCTCCACGTACATGCATTTAATGCTCTTATTTTTCCAATCCTCAGGGATTGCTTATGCAATTGCTTTTCACTGTTCCATCAATTGACATCCTTTAGATACCTGTTGAAGGTCATTATTAAACCGATGTTCGTTCCTCGTTGTATAACAACTGCTTGTTTGACATCCCTGTACTTTAAGTAGACTAGGATGTTTTGTGGGCTTTTGTTGTACCTTCCTTCTATTCGAAGGAATCTTCTTCAGTAATTTTATTTATTTAATAACCGGTATGAACATCGCTTTGGTTTTGACGGTATCACAACCTTACTAACCAAAATGTGTATTACAAATACATTTAAAATATCAATATCACCCCTTAGGTTACACTCTGCTTCTTCTGTACGGATTCCCCATTCTATTAAGAACTTTAATACTATGTTGCCTTCGGTATTGGTTAGACCCTTAAATTTGTCTTCTGTAACTTCAGTTAATCTCAAAGGAGCAGGCAATACCAATGTTTTTGGGAGTAGTCTTCGTATAAGACTATCTCCTCTCAAATCACCCATCCTTCGAAAATATACTAATCCGTGGAAAAGAAGTGGAATGTATCCTAGTATTTCTAAGTGCAATGCCAAGAGGTGCAGATGTTGTTCGCATTTAAGCACTGCGTCTACCGTTACTTCATCTGTAAACGGTAGACTCTTCTCTGTAGTTAACATGTCTGATTTGACATGACAGTCTACAGATTTAATTTATCTAATTACTTGACGTGCTGCAAACTGTAGTATGCAGTACGTCGGTCAAACTAACCGCATGCTTAAAACTAGATTGAACGAGCATTATCGTAGAATGAGTAAGCCTAAGAAAACTGACACTTTCTTGTACCGTCACTTTCGACGTACAGGTCATTCTGTAAATAACATTATTATACAACCAGTGGAAAAACTTTATTACGATGCAAATTCTACATCTAGATTCAAAATAATCAAAAGACATGAAGCTGAACTGAAATGGATTACATTTTTACAGACCCCTTTTCCACTGGGATTTAATGACAACATTTATCATGAGGGTAATATTTCCAGAATGCCGGACTTTGATATTTTCTCACTCCTGGAATGTCGAAAACGCAGACTAGATCTCACGGCACCAGGAAAAATGGTAACTTTAAACGTAAATCACGTGCGTTTAAACGAAACAATACTAGACTGAAGTGACTGTCAATTATATTATTAAATCATGGACGCCACTCTATGCTTTCATTTTTAAGTTCATTACCCGTTTCTGTTTTACGTCTTCTGGACACCGAGGCGAATAAATTCTACGATAGTTCTCATCAGTTATATGATGCGGCTCTCTTAACTAGAGGCTATACTCAGCATACTCTCCGTCCTTACATTGATTCTGAAATTAATCATAAACGTCATTTCTTCAAAATATCCTTCATTAATAAGGGTATGGATTTTATAGATTTGCCCAGTATCTTCCGTGAGAGATCGGTGCTTTCTTCCATTCCTGCTTATTTTCAAAATACTGAAACACCTATAATTTGCTGTAAATATAACAAACCTGTTAGATCTATCATTTTTAATTTCAATAAACTTGTTTCAGATCTTGATATTGATACTAATACTCCTGATTCATGTGATTGTAAAAACTCAAAGTATTGCTATCCTGCTGCTGGTCATGTAATTACTGGCAATTTGAAAATTATTCCTGATTCTAGGATAAGGAATATAATTTCTAAAGGACCGAAATATCGGTTTCCTTCTAAAATTGATTTCAGTAAATGTAGAGATGAAATCGCTGCTTCCTTGAATGAATTCGGTAATCGATGGTGTAAGCGAGAGTATGTTGAGTGTAAAGCCCTAAAGGACTGGAAACTTAGCATTTTAAGACTAGTGAATAAACGCATTTCTTTCTATTCTCAAAATACTAACTTATTACCTCCTAAGCCCAAGACGTCTTTACGTCATCTTAAACTAGGTATTCAAGAATTTCATAAGAAGTTTGTTTTGGCCCCTGCAGACAAGGCCGATAACAACGTCGTTGTTGTGTGACGGCTCCACTATTTTAACACGCTTAAGCAGGAGCTTGGTGGTACTAAGGCCTATGAACTTCAGCCTTTGGCTGAAGAGAGAGCTATAGTAGATAAACATGTTTGTCTTTCAGCCACCAAGTTTGCTGTGTGTGTTAACGAAGGCCAAGACAAGCTTCCTACGCTATACTGGTTACCAAAACTTCATAAAAAACCTTACAAAGCACGGTTTATTGCAAATTCTAGTTCTTGCACTACCACTGAACTTTCTAAATTATTAACTTCCTGTCTTACTGCTATTAAAACGCATGTAATTAAATATTGTGATAAAGTCTTTGAAAGATCAGGAAGAAATCTGTTTTGGTCTATAAAAAATTCGAATGAGGTTTTAAATAAATTGAAATCTAGACAGTTTCGTGCTTCTAGTCTGTCTACCTACGATTTTTCCACTCTTTACACTACACTTCCTCATAATCTTATAAAAGAAAAGCTTAATGATTTAATTGAATGGGCTTTTCACAGAGAAGATTCTCTCTATCTTGCATGTAATGTCAGAAATGCATTTTTCACTTCTAAAGAGCATAAGAATTATACACTTTGGTCATGTCAGAAAGTGTGTGATGCCCTCACCTTTCTACTTGACAATATTTATATTAGATTCGGTACTAAGTTATTTAGACAAATTGTGGGTATTCCGATGGGTACTAATTGCGCACCTCTTGTGGCTGATCTGTTCTTGTATTGTTATGAAAGAGACTTCATTTTGTCGCTTTCCATTGATAACCAATCTGAAATTATTGAAGCTTTTAGCTCTACTTCTAGATATTTAGATGATTTATTAAATATTGATAATACCTATTTTGATGGTTTGATCAGTCAGATTTACCCCCTAGAACTTCAGTTAAATAAAGCAAATTCTTCTGATACCGAGGCCCCGTTTTTGGATTTACATCTATCTATTGTAGATGGATTTGTTTCGTGCAAAATTTATGATAAACGCGATGACTTTGATTTTGAGATTGTAAATTTTCCTTTTTTGGATGGTGATGTTCCTCGTGCGCCATCCTATGGCGTTTATATTTCGCAATTAATTCGATTTGCTAGAGTGTGTAGTCATGTAACTGACTTCAACACTCGTAATAAATTATTAACGGCTAAACTCCTTAATCAGGGTTATCGGTACCATAAACTACGCAAAGCCTTTTCAAAATTTTATAGACGCCATTCTGATTTAATTTCAAAATTCAATATTGGACTTAAATCTCTTCTGCAACAAGGTCTATCGGAACCCGAATTTTATGGTGACTTATTATATAAATTCAGAAAAATATATAACCGCAATGACTTCAGCACCCAATTTCGTAAAATCATTCTTCGATATAAAAAGATTGGGTACAACATGGACATTATACGACAGACTGCATGCATGGTAGTTAACCCAATCACGGTTGGCAACTTTGCTTCCCTCTTTAATTGCACGCCGGTGGGTCAGGCCTCAGATTCTATGACGGCTCCAACGTAAAGGCTTATTGAAAATTAAAGAGATACTGTTGGTTGGTGCCTGATGGTCTGTCTCTGGTCGGGCTCATCGGAGTCTAACTGTTGGTTTTCTTTTGCTCCAGCATTTCAGTGGTTTCTTGCTGTCGAGTCCTCACCGTTGTCTCACCTCTGTGGTTCTTTGATTTCTGTGTTCACGGAGATGTTGCACTGATGAGTTAGGAGGCCTTCATGCGGACTGAACAAAATTTTTTTGTCTAAATCGCGACGGAAGTAAGGGCGAGGATTGTGGCCACGTAAAATCGATTTAAGCCCCCCAGTTGAAATCTTCCACTGACCGTTCCAAGGCGGCTCTTCTGTGGCGATTTATTTATGTTGTTGTTTGTTACTTACTGTGTGTATCACTTGTGTCTTTTAATTTTGGATGGCCATATGGCCATTTTGTGGGAAAGTAACTGTCCATATGGCCTTCCTTTGTTTAGGTTTCCATTATGGTCTGGTCGCTTAATGTTTGTATTTCTTTCCCTTTGGTGTCTTTTATGGATGGAGTAAGTTAATTGTATCAATTCCTGATCTTTGTTTTACTTCTACTTTGCATATCAGGGCTGTTTTGTTTGTGCCGTGTGGCGGCTGTAAAAGGTCTCCACGTACATGCATTTAATGCTCTTATTTTTCCAATCCTCAGGGATTGCTTATGCAATTGCTTTTCACTGTTCCATCAATTGACATCCTTTAGATACCTGTTGAAGGTCATTATTAAACCGATGTTCGTTCCTCGTTGTATAACAACTGCTTGTTTGACATCCCTGTACTTTAAGTAGACTAGGATGTTTTGTGGGCTTTTGTTGTACCTTCCTTCTATTCGAAGGAATCTTCTTCAGTAATTTTATTTATTTAATAACCGGTATGAACATCGCTTTGGTTTGACGGTATCACAACCTTACTAACCAAAATGTGTATTACAAATACATTTAAAATATCAATATAACCCCTTAGGTTACACTCTGCTTCTTCTGTACGGATTCCCCATTCTATTAAGAACTTTAATACTATGTTGCCTTCGGTATTGGTTAGACCCTTAAATTTGTCTTCTGTAACTTCAGTTAATCTCAAAGGAGCAGGCAATACCAATGTTTTTGGGAGTAGTCTTCGTATAAGACTATCTCCTCTCAAATCACCCATCCTTCGAAAATATACTAATCCGTGGAAAAGAAGTGGAATGTATCCTAGTATTTCTAAGTGCAATGCCAAGAGGTGCAGATGTTGTTCGCATTTAAGCACTGCGTCTACCGTTACTTCATCTGTAAACGGTAGACTCTTCTCTGTAGTTAACATGTCTGATTTGACATGACAGTCTACAGATTTAATTTATCTAATTACTTGACGTGCTGCAAAATGTAATATGCAGTACGTCGGTCAAACTAACAGCATGCTTAAAACTAGATTGAACGAGCATTATCGTAGAATGAGTAAGCCTAAGAAAACTGACACTTTCTTGTACCGTCACTTTCGACGTACAGGTCATTCTGTAAATAACATTATTATATAACCAGTGGAAAAACTTTATTACGATGCAAATTCTACATCTAGATTCAAAATAATCAAAAGACATGAAGCTGAACTGAAATGGATTAAATTTTTACAGACCCCTTTTCCACTGGGATTTAATGACAACATGTATCATGAGGGTAATATTACTAGAATGCCGGACTTTGATATTTTCTCACTCCTGGAATGTCGAAAACGCAGAACTAGATCTCACGGCACCAGGAAAAATGGTAACTTTAAACGTAAATCACGTGCGTTTAAACGAAACAATACTAGACTGAAGTGACTGTCAATTATATTATTAAATCATGGACGCCACTCTATGCTTTCATTTTTAAGTTCATTACCCGTTTCTGTTTTACGTCTTCTGGACACCGAGGCGAATAAATTCTACGATAGTTCTCATCAGTTATATGATGCGGCTCTCTTAACTAGAGGCTATACTCAGCATACTCTCCGTCCTTACATTGATTCTGAAATTAATCATAAACGTCATTTCTTCAAAATATCCTTCATTAATAAGGGTATGGATTTTATAGATTTGCCCAGTATCTTCCGTGAGAGATCGGTGCTTTCTTCCATTCCTGCTTATTTTCAAAATACTGAAACACCTATAATTTGCTATAAATATAACAAACCTGTTAGATCTATCATTTTTAATTTCAATAAACTTGTTTCAGATCTTGATATTGATACTAATACTCCTGATTCATGTGATTGTAAAAACTCAAAGTATTGCTATCCTGCTGCTGGTCATATAATTACTGGCAATTTGAAAATTATTCCTGATTCTAGGATAAGGAATATAATTTCTAAAGGACCGAAATATCGGTTTCCTTCTAAAATTGATTTCAGTAAATGTAGAGATGAAATCGCTGCTTCCTTGAATGAATTCGGTAATCGATGGTGTAAGCGAGAGTATGTTGAGTGTAAAGCCCTAAAGGACTGGAAACTAAGCATTTTAAGACTAGTGAATAAACGCATTTCTTTCTATTCTCAAAATACTAACTTATTACCTCCTAAGCCCAAGACGTCTTTACGTCATCTTAAACTAGGTATTCAAGAATTTCATAAGAAGTTTGTTTTGGCCCCTGCAGACAAGGCCGCTAACAACGTCGTTGTTGTGTGACGGCTCCACTATGTTAACACGCTTAAGCAGGAGCTTGGTGGTACTAAGGCCTATGAACTTCAGCCTTTGGCTGAAGAGAGAGCTATAGTAGATAAACATGTTTGTCTTTCAGCCACCAAGTTTGCTGTGTGTGTTAACGAAGGCCAAGACAAGCTTCCTACGCTATACTGGTTACCAAAACTTCATAAAAAACCTTACAAAGCACGGTTTATTGCAAATTCTAGTTCTTGCACTACCACTGAATTTTCTAAATTATTAACTTCCTGTCTTACTGCTATTAAAACGCATGTAATTAAATATTGTGATAAAGTCTTTGAAAGATCAGGAAGAAATCTGTTTTGGTCTATAAAAAATTCGAATGAGGTTTTAAATAAATTGAAATCTAGACAGTTTCGTGCTTCTAGTCTGTCTACCTACGATTTTTCCACTCTTTACACTACACTTCCTCATAATCTTATAAAAGACAAGCTTAATGATTTAATTGAATGGGCTTTTCACAGAGAAGATTCTCTCTATCTTGCATGTAATGTCAGAAATGCATTTTTCACTTCTAAAGAGCATAAGAATTATACACTTTGGTCATGTCAGAAAGTGTGTGATGCCCTCACCTTTCTACTTGACAACATTTATATTAGATTCGGTACTAAGTTATTTAGACAAATTGTGGGTATTCCGATGGGTACTAATTGCGCACCTCTTGTGGCTGATCTGTTCTTGTATTGTTATGAAAGAGACTTCATTTTGTCGCTTTCCATTGATAACCAATCTGAAATTATTGAAGCTTTTAGCTCTACTTCTAGATATTTAGATGATTTATTAAATATTGATAATACCTATTTTGATGGTTTGATCAGTCAGATTTACCCCCTAGAACTTCAGTTAAATAAAGCAAATTCTTCTGATACCGAGGCCCCGTTTTTGGATTTACATCTATCTATTGTAGATGGATTTGTTTCGTGCAAAATTTATGATAAACGCGATGACTTTGATTTTGAGATTGTAAATTTTCCTTTTTTGGATGGTGATGTTCCTCGTGCGCCATCCTATGGCGTTTATATTTCGCAATTAATTCGATTTGCTAGAGTGTGTAGTCATGTAACTGACTTCAACACTCGTAATAAATTATTAACGGCTAAACTCCTTAATCAGGGTTATCGGTACCATAAACTACGCAAAGCCTTTTCAAAATTTTATAGACGCCATTCTGATTTAATTTCAAAATTCAATATTAGACTTAAATCTCTTCTGCAACAAGGTCTATCGGAACCCGAATTTTATGGTGACTTAGTATATAAATTCAGAAAAATATATAACCGCAATGACTTCAGCACCCAATTTCGTAAAATCATTCTTCGATATAAAAAGATTGGGTACAACATGGATATTATACGACAGACTGCATGCATGGTAGTTAACCCAATCACGGTTGGCAACTTTGCTTCCCTCTTTAATTGCACGCCGGTGGGTCAGGCCTCAGATTCTATGACGGCTCCAACGTAAAGTCTTATTGAAAATTAAGGAGATAATGTTGGTTGGTGCCTGATGCTCTGTCTCTGGTCGGGCTCATCGGAGTCTAACTGTTGGTTTTCTTTTGCTCCAGCATTTCAGTGGTTTCTTGCTGTCGAGTCCTCACCGTTGTCTCACCTCTGTGGTTATTTGATTTCTGTGTTCACGGAGATGTTGCACTGATGAGTTAGGAGGCCTTCATGCGGACTGAACAAAAATTTTTTGTCTAAATCGCGACGGAAGTAAGGGCGAGGATTGTGGCCACGTAAAATCGATTTAAGCCCCCTAGTGGAAATCTTCCACTGACCGTTCCAAGGCGGCTCTTCTGTGGCGATTTATTTATGTTGTTGTTTGTTACTTACTGTGTGTATCACTTGTGTCTTTTAATTTTGGATGGCCATATGGCCATTTTGTGGGAAAGTAACTGTCCATATGGCCTTTCTTTGTTTAGGTTTCCATTATGGTCTGGTCGCTTAATGTTTGTATTTCTTTCCCTTTGGTGTCTTTTATGGATGGAGTAAGTTAATTGTATCAATTCCTGATCTTTGTTTTACTTCTACTTTACTTCTACTTTGGACAAGATGATCGCTTTTCGCGGTGTTGCTGTGTGATGATATTTAAATTATCATTCCATTTACAGAAAACTCCTCCTGTACCTGACTATTGGAACGCAAGGTTGTTCATTCCTCAACGAATACATTGACTCACGCGACGTCAGTGACGTCCAATCATATTGGAAAGAACCATTTTTATAATTTGGACGTCACTGACGTCCAATAATATTTGAGAGAACCAAATATAAAGATGAGCCATTTATATATTTGGACGTCATTGACGTCCAATCATATTGGTGATAACCAAATATAAAAATGGTTCTCTCCAATATGATTGGGCGTCAGTGACGTCCAAATATAAAAATGGTTCTCTCCAATGTGATTGGACGAAGGCGACCTAATGGCGCCAACGACACTGTACCGCTGACAATGCGAAAAATAGAAGTGAATGCACTGATCAGGAATCGATCAAATTAACCCACACCACCCATCAGAGACACCAAAGGGAAATAAACACAAACATTTAATAACTGAACCCTAACGGAAACATCAATAGCGGAAAGTCAAATGGACAGTTACTTTCACACATAAAAATGGCCAATTGGCTGTCAAAACAAAAAGATATAAGCGATACACACCCTCAAAGACAAACCATAACAAAAATAACCCGCGACAGAAGAACCACCTTCGATCGGTTATAGAAAAGAATTTCAATGGGAGGCTTAAATCGATTTTACGCAACCGCAATCCTCGCCCTTACTTCCGGTGCAATTTAGAAAATACAGCACGAAACAACTGAAAAATACATGGCGCAAACACGCCTATACAAATACATTGCCATCTTTATCGCCGAAAAAATAAGAATTCTATGATGAAAAATTGTGATTTGTTTCTTATTTCTGCTCTAAATATAACTTGTGGGCACTCGTTAGAACCGCCTCATCGCGGCGGTTCTAACGAGTACCCACAATCCATATTTTAGAGCAGAAATAAGAAAAATCAGGTATACCCCCGGAAACCCCAGTTTTACTATATAAACGTGGGTTTCGAGAGGGTCAACATTATATAGGCGTGTTTTCGTGATGAACCAACAGGCGGACTCCGGTTGGTCTTCTGTGAACAAGGCCAATCGGCATTCCGAAACAAAATGACACCAGCAACACGCACATGCAGCCTAGGTATAAGAACAATAATACACAACAGAAGAACCGCCTCATAGGCGGTTCTAACGAGTACCCACAATCTATATTTTAGAGCAGAAATAAGAAAAATATCAAAATTTTTCATCTTATAATTTTCATTTTTTCTGCGATAAAGGTTACAGTGTATTTGTATAGGCGTGTTTTCGTAATGATTCATATTTCAATGACCGTAAAATAAATAATATTCATTTCTAAATTACACGTGTTTCTTATAGAGGATATTACATGAGTGTCCAAGTATTATTAAATTCATTAAACGAGTCGAGGAAAAAATGAGAAAGTGCGAGGTTTCGCCGAGCATTTTATTCTGTACCTCAGCGAGTTTAAGAAATGTAATAACACATGGGCACTAATGCAATATTATATTTATCATATGGCATTTAAAACGCATTTTATTCACGATTTGTTTACAAAAATGCCAATATTACGCAATGAGTAAACGCGACGCCATTAATGACGTCGTATGTGTAACGTTACGGGGCGTATCTAACTAATTTGCATATTTAATCCACTGGTGGATTATGGATTTATTACATGAGGTTATACACTTTCAGACGCGATGTTATATTATAAATTGTATTCATTTCGAAATGCACACATGTTACATAAAGAATTCCGACACTACTTATAACGATAAATTAAACTTTTTCGACAAAAAAGTACCATTGCACTGGCCGTACTGAGGCTATAATATTCTTTGCGATGGCTTTTTCCTGGTCGTTTTATAAGGGAAAGTATCCCAATGTTATTTGGTTACAGTTTTGGTCAACCCTGATTTACAACGGGTTTAATCTATACATAGTTAATTTACTACAGTAGAACTTCGATGGCTTGAACACCGATGGCTCGTTCACCATGGATGTGTCGAACCCATTCTTGAGCCCCTAGCGAAATCCTCTACATAAGAAATAGTGGGGGATAATTAAGGAGATTTTAGTCTTTTATCTTGCAAATGTATGCTGTATGTACTCATTAGAATCGCCTCGATGAGGCGATTCTAATGAGTACACACAGCATCCATTTTCATTATAGAACACCGAAAAGATGTCTAAAAGTATCTCGTTATGCCTCCTGGCAGTAACCTCAGTGGCTCGTGTTACCTCCCTTCCATTATCTACCTTGGTAGATCATATGCATAGCTTCTAGGTTTATAACCACTCTCTGACAACTGCGTCAGGGAGTCGACTCTTTGGCTCAGCGATTAGAGCACTGGAAAATCGCCCGAGCGGACCGGGTTCGAATCCCACCATAGGCGGGGATTTTTTCAGGCTATGCTTCTTTCCTTTGTTACGGCTTTCGTGTCGTAAGACTCGAACTTCTCCTGTATCGAACAGATTTTCGAGGTCCCAAAGGTGTTCGAGCCATTGAAGTTCGACTCTATTAAGATTATTCCATGCGGCGCAATATGTGAATGTCTTTTGTAAGAATATGTGATGGAATTGAGGGCGATGAGTATATAAATGTTGAATGTTTATGAAACTAATAAGAAATGGTCACCCAGGAAAGGCCAGAACCCATGAACGCAGGCTTCTCAAGTCACCTATAGAAAGTGACACGGAGGCACACACAAAACAGACGAAACATGAACCAACAGGGAAAAAGCCAAACAACAGTTAAGACATTGCAAAAGAACGACCGCATTGGGACAGTCAGTAGCAAAACTACTTTCTTCACTTCCGGAGTTTATGAAATTTCAAACCTCGCCCTCAGTTCCAGTACAGTATCAAACAAGATAACAAAAATAAATTGATGCGCATGGAGGCTTTCTAGCTCAACAAACTCGTGACTTGACGACCGTCAGTAGTTAGGTCCCCGCACTGAAAGTGTGGGTGCCCTATTGTAATCACTCTGTCCGTCCGTCTGTCTGTCTGTCTGTCTGTCTGTCTGTCTGTCTGTCCGTCTGTCCGTCCACAAATTTTCCTACTCCTCTGATAGCGCTGCCGGGGCCCTAGTCAGTTTCACTGACAGCTCTTGTTTCGTCTGTATCTCGTCCAAGAAACAATCTTTCCTTTGCAGTTAATTGTATTTTTATTGGATTGGTGTAACTCTTTTCTGCTGTTACGTGTGCCTTCATGTCAAAAACGTTTTCTCTTCTTTTTGGTGGTTAGAGATGGCTGTTTTCAGTAATCATGGCTAGTCCTGAGGTTATTGCATTTCTATTTTTTTCTGTTTTAGCATTTTAACCCCTTTTGTACCACCTTATATATAACAGGAGTCCATTCCAAAATTAAGGGGTGTCGGGTGGTGTTTTCTTCAACATTTACTTGGAGAATGGTTTAACGGTTTGCGGCGTGTGATCTAGGCCCGCATATTTTGCCAGGGTACCCGTTTTAGGGTTTCCGGTACAAAATGGGTTAATCAGGACTTGGATAAATGTCTGTGTAGCTAAACCTTTTCCGGCGAAAATACATATTATTCCGAGAATTGCGTCCCTGTCGTTACAAAGTAGAGTTAATAAACATTCAGTTGACAGTAGTGATAAATGCCACCATAAACAGAGCATATAATGACGGAAATTAATGGAAAGTGCATGTAAATGGATGTCACTGTCAGTTTTCTAGACATCGCCAGATAGAGGAATACAAGAAAACATATCTATCACTTGTCTGGCATAGAACTTTAAAAACGAACAGCTTTTCAGACTTCCGACATTTCCTTTACATTATTCTAGTATTTTTCATTCTAACGACTTTCATGCAAATATCTGACAATGCAGTGAAATAACTTTTGTTGTTAGGAGCAAAACGTAATTACATTAGAATGGACAGGTATTGGTCTGGGGCGGAAAACCCGAATTACAAAGAGTTCAACTGCATAGACAATGAAAGTTGTTCAGTTGAAGAAAACACAGATTCCTTTGACAAAGGTGTCTGTTAAATCACGTCTACTTGTGAAATGTTCTATGTGACTACATATGCACGTCGATGGGCCAGGCCTCAGATTCTATGACGGCTCCAGCGCAAAGGCTTACTGAGAATTAGAGAAAATCTAATTTTATGTAATGTTGGTTGGTGTCTGATGCTCTGTCTCTGGTTGGGCCCATCGGAGTCTAACTGTTGGTTTTCTTTTGCTCCAGCATTTCAGTGGTTTCTTACTGTCGAGTCCTCGCCTTTGTTTCATCTCTGTGGTTGATTGACGCTTTTGTTCACCAAGATGTTGCACTGATGAGTTAGGAGCCCTTCATGCGGACTCAACTAATTATTTGTTTAAATCGCGACGAAATCTGTGCGTGGACTGTGGCCATGTAAAATCGATTTAATCCCCCCCCCCCCTCTCCCCCAGTGGAATTCGTTTTACTGACTGTTCCAAGGCAATGATCAGGAATCGATACAATCAACCCACAGCTCCCATCAGAGACACCAAAGGGAGAGACACATAAACATGAAACAACGGACCCAAATGGAAACACCAACATCGGAAAGCCAAAAGGACAGTTACTTTCCCACAAAATTGCCAATAGGCTATCCAAACTAAAATAACATAAGCGACACAAACACCCATAGACAAACCATAACACAAATAAACCGCGACAGAAGAACCGCCTTGGCACGGTCAGCGGAAACGAATTCCACTGGGGGTCTTAAATCGATTTTCCGTGGCCACAATCCTCGCCCTTACTTCCGCCGCGATTTAGACAAATAATTTGTTCAGTCCGCATGAAGGCCTCCTAACTCATCAGTGCAACATCTCCATGAACACAAATAATCAAACAACCACAGAGATGAAACAACGGTGAGGACTCGACAGCAAGAAACCACTGAAATGCTGGAGCAAAAGAAAACCAACAGTCCTCGCCCTTACTTCCAAGGCTGTTCATCTGTCATGGTTTATTTTTGTATGGCTTGTCTTTGAGCGTTTGTGTATCGCTTATATTTTTTTTTGCTTTGGATAGCCAATTGGCCATTTTGTGGGAAAGTAACTGTCCTTTTGGCTATCCGCGTGTGATGTATCCATTAGTGTCTAGTTGTTTCATGTTTGTGTTTCTTTCCCTTGGTGTCTCTGCTTAGAACTGTGGGTTAATTGTACCGATTCCTGATCATTGCCTTTACTTCTATTTTTCAACGACTGAGGTAATTGCATGGTGTTACCGACTCGGTATAAGAATATTTTACTCCACTTGAGGTGAATTTTATGTTGACAATCTGTCCGCCTTGTGATCACGAACACTTTTTCTCTTTCTATTCTCAAAATAAGGCAACCACAAGGTCCCATAGACTTACTATGGGAAAATGCTTGTCATCACCGTAGCGCCTCCAGTTTTGATCAGATCTTTATGTAGCAGGTCGACCGTGTGCCTTGGTAGCTCAGTCGGTAGAGTGTTCGCACGGTATGCGAAAGGTCCTGGGTTCGAGTCCCGGTCGAGTCATGTTTTTTTTCCAACCCTGTGACATTTGGTGGCCAGTGTGGGGGTCCAGCACCATGTCTTTGTGCATGAAAGAGTATGAAAATAAGTCTCGCAGCCGGACTGGATAGGACTTAGGTCTGTCTCTGGTCGGGCTCATCGGAGTCTAACTGTTGGTTTTCTTTTGCTCCAGCATTTCAGTGGTTTCTTGCTGTCGAGTCCTCGCCGTTGTCTCACCTCTGTGGTTCTTTGATTTCTGTGTTCACGGAGATGTTGCACTGATGAGTTAGGAGGCCTTCATGCGGACTGAACAAATTATTTGTCTAAATCGCGACGGAAGTAAGGGCGAGGATTGTGGCCACGTAAAATCGATTTAAGCCCCCCAGTGGAAATCTTCCACTGACCGTTCCAAGGCGGCTCTTCTGTGGCGATTTATTTATGTTGTTGCTTGTTACTTACTGTGTGTATCACTTGTGTCTTTTAATTTTGGATGGCCATATGGCCATTTTGTGGGAAAGTAACTGTCCGTATGGCCTTCCTTTGTTTAGGTTCCCATTATGGTCTGGTCGCTTAATGTTTGTATTTCTTTCCCTTTGGTGTCTTTTATGGATGGAGTAAGTTAATTGTATCAATTCCTGATCTTTGTTTTACTTCTACTTAGAGATTCGGGACGAATCTCATGAGAAGAGATTCGGGACGAATCTAATTAAGCAGGGGGGAAATGTAGCAGGTCGACCGTGTGGCTTGGTAGCTCAGTCGGTAGAGTGTTCGCACGGTATGCGAAAGGCCCTGGGTTCGAGTCCCGGTCGAGTCATGTTCTTTTTCCAACCCTGTGACATTTATAAAACATATGTAAGGTGGCTGGGTATAAAAACTCGAATGAGTTCGAAAACCGACCAAGGCGGCCCATTTATCGTAGAGTTACGTCCCTTTGATTGCTGAAAATGCCGATTTTTGACCTTGTCATCACCGTCCGCCCTTTAGTTTTGAGCAAATCTTTCTGAAACTTATATGTAAGGTGGCTGGGGATAAAACCTCGGATGAGTTCGAAAACCGGCCAAGTTACGTCAATTTGATTGCTGAAAATGCCGATTTTTGACCTTATCATCACGGTAGCCCCTTCAATTTTGATCGGATCTTTCTGAAACTTATATGTAAGGTGGCTGTGGAAAAATCCTCGGATGAGTTCGGATACCGGCCAAGTCGGCTCATTTATCAAAGAGTAACGTCCCTTTGATTGCTGAAAATGCCTATTTTTGACATTGACGTGTTACTAGACTGTCTCGACTAGACGTCGACCTGGTTACACGAAGCGTAAGATTAAGAATATGACGGTAACTATCGCCCAGTTTAAAAATACCCACTACAGGCGACTTACCTCAAACACGGACGAGTCCAAAATTAAAAGTGCAGTCACGTCTCACTGCGTTTTGAAAGACTATACTTATCCGTTTAACCCTAATGCGATGCATGTAATATAACCACATTACCTACGTCAACACATGTATAAGCAGATCACATCGTTACGGAAATGAACTCTCAATTCTTCCCGAATGAAATTCTTCTTACGGACACTTATTTATATGCTTGTGATAACATTTCATCATCAAAAATAACTCATCAGGCCCTTGTCCACACTGTTGAACATGACTGTAATATCATTTCATCATCAAAATTAACTCGCCAGGCCTTTGTTGAAGAGTTCTCCCTAATGATGAAAATTTGGTTAAACTTGTTTGTTAAAATTTACGTCCCACCAAGACATAACGTAATATAGAGACGGGACCTCGGATTTCCAACTACCGGAAGTCAAAAGCTATTGATTGAACACGCGACCCGACGTTACTAAGCACGTAACTCAATGAATATCGAACAGGCTTCAGAAAGGTGAGATATACTACAAACAAATGCTAAATCATACAAGCATATTCATACATATAAAATAAAATGTAACATAAATTTCACATTTTGCTTATGAACGCTACACGAACTAACTATCTTGACCCACTGCTGACATCGCGATAATGTTATGGTATTTACACGTGTATATCAATTGGCCACACAGGAAAATCATGCATGCCCGTGCTGGCTTGATAAGGTGAGCGAAATATAGACATATGCTACAATTACAGCAATGCGGCAAATTTAAGCAGAATAGGGATCTCCTGTAAAATTGAATTTCCCTTGAAGGAGACTGCTAAAAATTCCATAGGGACTCATAGCACAGCATGTGTGTACAATATCGCCGCAACTAAGGCATTTGGCTAGAAAATACAATAGATCCGCTAATAAGACCTTATAAAGTCAAGACTAAATCTGCTTTTAAAAGCTTGTTGAGTAAGTTTCAGTAATTCTTTCTTTGTGCTTTCTATACCTCGTGTCTTCTTTTAAGAGACAACCTTTAAGACTGTTCAAAAGTGGTCTTAAAACACGTTTGAACAGTCTCAAAGGTAGTCTTAATATAGGAATTTTACATATTTATATATGGCACTATTTGGTGACTGGCGATTTGTTGGCAAAATACATGAAAAGTAGGCATATAGAAGGGCTAATAACACCGCGCATGAATATATCATATGATAACCGCACTTGAAGTGCATGGTAAAACTACTTGCCTACCATATTTTATCTAAAAGACGCGCGTGCTTTACCATATTTCAACCAAAATAATTCAGACATGCCGCAGCGCCAGGTAGGCTTCTGTGTTCTGTATTCATCTCGTAACAACTATTCTTGCACACATGACAAGGAAATCCGCGATTTTACCCTGGGATAGTAATTTATGTTCTGACCCTGGTGTTCCGACCCCAAATCGAATATAATCGCGTGTTTGATAAATGCACTGGTTGATAACGACCTTGTGTGCGCCGTCGTTAAGGTTGACGTCATGCTCGATCCGTGACGTCACTTTACATTCCTGCAGTGTCAACACAATATGGCGGACGTTGGTAACGGAAGTGACTGCAGCACTGAAATTCCGCGCTTAGAAATGGAAGGTATGCAAGAAAAATACTCCAATATGGATGTGAGGGGTGGATAGAAAATTCCATCCCTCGAGATCACTGTCCGGTATCACTCGGCAAGCCTCGTGATGCCGGACAGTGTCCCTCGGGATGGATTTTTCCATCCACCCCTCACACCCATATAAGATTCTTGTATTACCTCACACCTCCCATCGAAGGCATCAAAGGGAAAGGAGCACGAATATTAATTAACATCACTATAATGGAAACATCACAAGCGAGAAGCCAAAAACAACAGTTAAATTTCCTCAAAACGACCAAACGGCTATCCACAACAATAAGATTATAAGAATCTTATATGGGTGTGAGGGGTGAATGGAAAAATCCGTCCCGAGGGTCACTGTCCGGCATCACGAGGCTTGCCGAGTGATGCCGGACAGTGATCTCGAGGGACGGATTTTTCTATCCACCCCTCACATCCATATTGGATTCTTTTTCTTGCATACCTTCCATTTCTTAGCGCGAAATTTCAATGCTGCAGTCACTTCCGTTACCAACGTCCGCCATATTGTGTTGACACTGCAGGAATGTAAAGTGACGTCACGGATCGTGCATGACGTCAACCTTAACGACGGCGCACACAAGGTCGTAATCAACCAGTGCATTTATCAAACACGCGATTATATTCGATTTGGGGTCGACACACCAGGGTCAGAATATAAATTTCTATCCCAGGGTAATATGGCGGATTTCCTTGTCTGGTGTGCAAGAAATTAGCAGTACACACAAGACAAACGATCTCGTATAATGACTGAATAATCGCCTTGGAACGGTCAGTGAACAGATTTTTGCTTGGGGCTTCAATCTATTTTACGTGGCAACAAGCCTCGCCCTTGGTTCTTCAAGTTCGCTGTTGAGACCAATAATTTGTTCAGTCCGCATGAAGGCTTATTGTCATACGCGCAAATGCAAATGCGATACGGGTGCTTCCTTTATCGGTTCAGATGTTTATGCAATCATAAACTAAGCACAAGGTGGATATACAGATCATTCCGCACCTGATATTCATTCTGTCACCGCGAATTTAATAAATTGAAAAAGAAAAATCTGAATAAGCATTACGATAACACACCCGTGCGACATGGTGCATATTTCTCATCTCCAAAATGGCTACTTTTCTGATGAAAATCCCTGATATTTTTCTTATAAATACTGCAAACATAGGTCCTGGGTGCTTGTTAGAACCGCCTCATTGAGGCGGTTCTAACGAGTACCCATAACCTATGTCTTGGATTTAAAATGAGAAAAGTGTATACCCCCGTAAACCCCCGTTTTCTTTATATAAAGTGGGGTAAAGTGGGATCTTCATTTCACGGACTGGTTCACGTGGTGGATTTCGTTTTTCCGTAATATGCTTCAAGAACCGATTATTAATACTACAGGAGATAGGCTTATTAATAACCATCGGCACAACTAGTAGCGCCATTGTCCAGTAGATAAGCCATTCAATGTGGATACTAGTGGTCTCGGATTCAAAACCCATTTCTTTCCAATACTTTGGATGAGACACAAGCTGGTGTAGACGTTGTTGTGATAATTTAAAGCTTGCAAGTGACTTTTGACAATTTGCAGTCCCGTAGAAAGGATAGACGCTCAGTACTGTGGTAGTGTTTATAATACCGACTGTGTTTATTCTGGAGAGTTGTAAAAATATCGCTTGACATGATTTCAATTAGCCACTTTCATTTTATTACCTACCCTAACTGAAGTCTTGCAAAACGAGTTTATTTCATTCTCGACCTGCTTTATAGCGAATCTTATATTACTAAAGGGACATATCAGAATTTCATGTGAATCGTTTGTTGCGAGAAAAAAACTTGCATAAGTCATGTCCTGAACAAATGGATGTGTTCGTCGGATTTTGCTGAGTATCTTTGTATTTATACTATGTTTTGAATAAAAGGGATAATCCTTTGGAAATAAGGAGTACAGCACATAACTGAACATCTTGGAGTGTACAGGATTTTGTGGACCAGACTAGATACTTGTGGCCAATTAGGTTGTCATCAGTGACCCTCAGATATGCAGAGAACTTAATGATCTCAAAAGACAAGAAAATATAAACCACACTATGATGATTATGTGTACCTATAGTGTATTGCATTTATAAATAACTGGACACCACACTTGCTATTTGTTTGACGTCCCTCGAATGGATTTGCATAATGCAGACGGATCTGACACAAATACTCTTAGTTTATGATACGGAAAGTCGCCATCAGGGTTTTATGGATAACTTAGAGCAATCCATAGATGGTCTTAAAGAGATGTTTGATATCTTTAATCTGCTTTCGAATTAAGGTTGCATCAAGAGAAAAAATGTTTTGTTATATCATTTGCATCCAGCTGTAACTCACCTTTAGCTTTCATAACTCTGGAAACAGATTTGAGTACATGACGCTTTATTCACCTTAATGTCGTCTATGGCTGAAAACGTTCTCCTGTTGACATTTGTGATTAGCCGACCGTACGTGCCGATATATATTTGTGCAACAGACTTGTTTTCGATTAAAATAGTCTATTGCTTATGCAAGAATTACTGCGGTTTTATTTTGTGACCTAGACAGTAAGCTTTCCAACTCGTGCCGTTTGACGATATAATTATTTCGCTATGCTAAAGTATACTGTTTTCTCCAAGGGGTACCATTAATTGCAAACAGATTTAACTGAAACGTTTCTTAAAAACAAATATTCACCACTGCTAGGGCAGAATGATCTGGCTGTCAAACCCATTTCAACAGTTTTGTGGATCATCCCAAGGTGCTCATTTTTTGGCATTTTATATAATAAGGATCTAACAAGCAAGATCATTTCATATGGAATTTATGAAATGAGACTTCGGCGAGCTTCATAAATTTTATAATAAAATAAACACGTGTGCAAGATAATGTTTATCATAAGTTTTTATTTGGATTGTGTCGCCGACTGTGTTCCGAGCCATCGAAGTTCGAGTACGTTTCATGTTACCCACTCTCGAGCTATCAAACTTTACCCGTGGTAGCATGTCTAAACAATCAAAAAATCAAACAGCAAAATATATACTTAGGGAAAGAATTAGAACCACCAACACAAGACATGATGGAAACACAGCAAAAATTGTTTGATGTATTTAGAAGACGTTACTAGATAATTTAGTATGCATGCGTATTTTATACAGCTGTATATAATCGTGAAATCTAGGTCAACTAGTAAGAAAAGGTCACTCAGGAAAGGTCACAAGCTTGATTTAATTTAAAGTAGAAGTAAAACAAAGATCAGGAATTGATACAATTAACTTACTCCATCCATAAAAGACACCAAAGGGAAAGAAATACAAACAATAAGCGACCAGACCATAATGGAAACCTAAACAAAGGAAGGCCATATGGACAGTTACTTTCCCACAAAATGGCCATATGGCCATCCAAAATTAAAAGACACAAGTGATACACACAGTAAGTAACAAACAACAACATAAATAAATCGCCACAGAAGAGCCGCCTTGGAACGGTCAGTGGAAGATTTCCACTGGGGGCTTAAATCGATTTTACGTGGCCGATTATATTGGCAATTATGGCACTTTTATATCTTCATCATCATGGAATGTTTGTTTCCGGGTGGCGGGACCTCGGGCGGGGGCATCTGTGTCATATCGACACATTTCTAGTTCCTAAAGCCTCGAAGTTGCGAAAGAGTTGCATAAATCATGTACGTATGAATTATTACATTTCATTTCTTTCAAACACTGATTGAATATCTCTATATCTTCAGCCTGAATCAATATTTAATCTTGAAAATGTCGTCTGCGACGAAACACTTTACATTACGCCAAAGCAACATTCATCGTAGCTGGCATGTGTAGTTTTTTGGATCTGATTAAAAGTTGTGCTATTTCGCAAGTGTCTGATACAAGAACCATTCATGTCTTTCTCATTTATTTGGCAAACTTAAGAATATAGAAATATTCAGTCATTACGATAACACACCCATGTGACATAGTGCATTTTTCAAATCTCCAAAATGGCTCCTTTTCTGAAGAAAATCTGCTGTATTTTTCTTATTGATATTACAAACATAGGTTGCGGGTGCTCGTTAGAACCGCCTCAATCTAGCCAGCACCCACAACCTATGTCTTGGAGCAAGAATAAGAAAAATAATGTATACCCCCGTAAACCCAAGTTTTTCTCTATATAAAGTGGGGTATAGGGGGGTCTTCATTTCACGGACTTGTTCACGTGATGAAATGCGAATTAGACAGAACGTTCTATTATGATAGTATTTGCAGATCAAAATGTTATATCATCAGCAGCAGCAACAACAGTAGCATCAGCATCAGCAATATTTTATTATACTTATTGATATTGCTATTACTTGTATTACTAGTTTCAAGCGTACATAGCTTCCAAAGGATAACCCTTTTATAGAACATATTTAACTTCACTACAGCTGGTGTGTGGGAATGTGTGGCGGCGGTAAAACGTCTTCCTGCCCTACATCATAGTGTAGATTATATTTTCTTGTCCTTTGGGACCATTGACTCCATTGCGTAATTTTGAAAAATTCTGAGGGTCACTGATGAGGCCTAATTGACCGAAACTAGCTAGTCTGGCCCAGAAAACATGTACACTATTTTTCACTACTGTAGTGTATTCCTTGCTTCCAAAGGATAACCCTTTTATAGAACATATCTACCATATTCCATTGTATGTAACTTCCTACATAAAATATACAGACACATAGAAAAGGTTCAGGTCCGAGCTAATACGCTTTTTAACCCTTCTCTTGCTGAATATTCATTTAAGCCACTCCCATTTCTGTCAATCAACCAATCAAATTACTTGATGTAATTTATTGCTACAAATTCATAAACTGAATGCCCAACAGTGTAAATCCTGATCAGATGCCTTCTTCAGAAGCCATCTGATCTGGATCTACACTGTTTGCAAAGATAGGGGTTGTCGTGAACAGCAAGATAAGGGTTAATACTACTACTGCCTTGAGTATGACATTTAATCTGCTGAAATTACATCACGAAACCACGCCTATTCAAATATACGAGAATTGTAAATTTCACCGCGGATAAAACATAAGTTTTCAGATGACAAACTGTGATATATTTCTCGTATTTCTGCTCAAAATATAGATTGTGGGTAAAAGTTAGAACCGCCTCATCTAGGCAGTTCTAACGATTACCCAGAATCTACATTTTAAAGCAGAAATATGAAAAATAATGTTACACCTGTAAACCAAATTTTACTATATGAAAGTGGGGTTCAAAGGGATCAGAATTATATAGGCGTGTTTTCGTGAGGAATCCTGCTGTTGATCTTTAAAATGCTAAAAATTGTTGGCATTTTCAGCTCACCTGTGCCGAAAGTTCCAGGGCTGCTTATAGTATAGTAGTCCATCTGCCGTTCGTCCGTCATTATCTTTGACCAGTTATATCTCTGCAGCCTGTAGACTGATCTCAATCATTTCTCATCTGTAGCATGCCTCTGTTGGGGATTTATAACAAAAGCTTTTATCACCAGAGTGTTTATGGAGATTTTGTTTATAAATTTCCAAATGTCATGAAGAAATCTGGGCCGTTTTGTTCAAAGCCTCATTAGCTTTACGAGCTCGTAAGAGGTCATTTTGTTAACTGTTCTAGCAAGTACACAATCTCAAATTTTGTTATTTGTGCTGAAAAATGTGAGCAGCTTTTGCATTTGCAAAAGTTGCTCACATTTTTTCAGCAAAAATATTAGTATTTTTTATCAAATTGAAGTTTCAAAGTTTTAACGATACGTTAGCTAACGATGTCGTTAATATTGAACAATTGGCCCCTGAATTTCAGAATCATTTCAAAAAGATAATTAATCACCATATTACAATATAAATTTATGCAACAGATAGCATGTCTAGTTTTTAACCAGGCCATGGGTGATGACTATGCTCCGTGTTTAATAACACGACGGGGGTCATGTCTCAGACTCGATGACGACCCAAATTCAAATCAGTAATAAGCATTTTCAGCAATCACAAGGACACACCTTTATGGTATACCTCTTTGCTGAAAATGCCTATTTTGGTCCTTGCCATCACCTAAGTCGCCCAGCTTTGCAAGGATTGCAGCTGCGAAAAATCGATTTAAGCCCCCCAGTGGAATTTCTTTCACTGACCGTTCCAGGGCGGTTCTTCTGTCGCGGTTTATTTTTGTTTTGGCTTGTCTTTGAGTGTGTGTTTTGCTTATATTATTGTGTTTTGGATTGCCAATTGGCCATTTTGTGGAAAGTGACTGTCCTTTTGGCTTTCCGCTATTGATGTTTCCATTAGGGTTTAGTTGTTTCATGCTTGTGTTTCTTACCCTTTGGTGTCTCTGATGTGAGCTGTGGGTTAATGGTATTGATTCTTGACCATTGCCTTCATTTCTTTTTTGCATATTCGTGCCATATCATGCACACGCGTGTATTTTTAACATTTTGTGGAACGCATTTCAAGAGAATTTAAAATTACTTTCTGACTTTTAGATCACCCTGTGTCGGTCATATGTCCGTCGTCAACATTTACATTATTCACCGTCTTAATGTCCCCGTTTTGCTTTAATCCGCACTTTCCAGAACGTTTGACCTAATGGTATCTCGATTTTTTTTTAATATGGGTCATGCCGGATCATTAACTAGATCGCCCTCCAGAGGCCACAGTCTTCCTTAGAAATCTATATCAGAATGTTTGTCTTGATGATACCTTAGCCAATATTAAATATACCTCATGTCGGATCACAAAGTAGGTCATTTTGTCGATTCCTTTAAACATTGGTAACACTCGAGAGGCTTCAATCTTTATAAAACTATTTCAGATTATTTTTTCTCTATGACATCTTGATCAAGTTTAAATATAGGTCGTTGCGAATCACAAAGTCAGACACTGAGTCAAATTGTTTTAAGTCTTTGTTCGGAGGAATAATTTTGCTTCAATCTTTATAAAACTATACCACAATATTGGTCTTGATGATAGCTTGGTCGATTTCGAATATGGGTCATGCCAGGTCGATGTCGAATATGGGTCATGCAAGATCAAAAACTAAGTCATTATGTCATTAGGTTAGGTTGTTTTGAAACATTGTTTACACGCTAGAGACAAATGTTTTGATTCAGTCTCGGAACACATCTAACAAGTTTGAAAAATGTACAGTGTCTTTCAAAACTTATTCACCAGTTTAATTTCAATCTTCGTGGAACTCTACCAGAATGTTATCTTGGTATTATTTCGGTCAAGTTCGAATATGGGTCATGCAAGGTTAAAAACAAGGCCACTAGGTCAAATTTATTTGAAACATAGTTCATCCTCTAAAGGCCGCAATTTTGCATAATATAGACTATACTTGAATGCTTTTCTTGATAATATCTTTGTCAAATTTAAATATGGATCATGTTGGATTAAAAACTGGGTCAAATTTATTTATAATCATGTTCTCGCATCGGAAGCTTCAATGTTGCTTCTATCGTCGTGAAATTTTACAGACTGTTTGACATGATAAGACTAAAGATGGGTTTAATAATGGGTTTAAGTTGCAATCTCGGTCAAATTGGGTCAAAAGCTTCGTATTATTTCTTTATATATTTATGTGCGCTCTAGCAGCTACAAATAACTCCGGTGAGCGGTCATCGGCCATCTTGGCTCTCTTGTTTTTGATCAGAACAAATGGCAAAATATTGTATATTGTTTGCATTTTATTATAAAAAGCAGGACCAACACCATGATCAGCTGAGTTTAGCATGAAAAAGTTCCCCACTCTGTGGTTGTTAACATTTTGAGTTCTCGGAGATGTGGCACTGGTGTTTTAGAAAGCCTTCATGCGGACTGAACAAACATGTTTTGTCTAAATCGGGACGGAAGTAAGGGCGAGGATTGCAGCCGCGTAAAACCGATTTTAGACCCCCAACAGTAATTTCACTGATCGTTCCAAGGCGTTTCTTCTCTCTCAGTTTATTTTAGTTGTGGCTTGTCTTTGAGTGTGCATATCGCTCATATATTTTTGTTTTGGATAGCATATTGGACAAAGTGTGAGAAAGAAACCGTCCTTCTTGCTTTCCGCTATTGATGTTTCGATTAGTGTCTAGTTTTTTCATGTTTGCGTTTCTTTCCCTTTTGTGTCTCTGGTAGGAGCTGTGGGTTAATTGTATCGACGATTCCTGATCATTGCCTTCACTTCTATTTCAAGACACATAAACAGAGATTACCAGGTGAGTGTCATTTGATATCAAGTTTATCAGGCAAGGCTTCGAGAACACTTGTAGAATCGCGAGGCTTGCCGAGCGATTCTACATGCGTTCTCGAAGCCGAGCCTGATAAACTTGATATCAAATGACAATCTGGTATTCTATTTATCAGTTTATCCCATTATACACTTACATTTTTGCAAAAATCTTTCCAGCAGTCCAGTTCTAAGAAGTGCAATGTCACGTTGACCTGATAAAGCTCACTTGTCCTGAGATAGCATATGTTTATCAGGTCAATGTGCTACAATACAATTAATATAGAGGGTGACTGATAAATAAGGAAAGCAAAAGAAAGACAGTTTATTTGTTTGACTTGAGGTTTAACGCCCCCGTCAACACTGTAAAGGTCGTTTTTGAGACTTTGCTTCCAATTTTGTGGGACTTTTACCCGACATTGAGATAAAAATGACTTCTCAAGCCCTGTCGCCCAATGGAACTAATAGGGTTTATTAGCATGGACAGTCGGCCTCGCACCGCGGTTCCTGGACAGGCTTAGATCCTCTAGGCGGTTTACCAGTACAGTCTGAGGGCCGGATTCAGCTCTGCGTGGAAGCATCATACAGCCCATATATTTCTTCAAGCCCCTACGGGCGGGGCCGAAAAGAAAGACAGATCCACAGCATACGAGTTTACAGCATTAATGCAATCCCAACAACAAATATGGGGCCTGCAACAAACGAAATTTATTAAATTATCAATAGTATTGTTGTTGTTAGCCCTTATTATTATGTTTTTATGTCTGTTTTTACTCTTTTTTTCCATTTTATCTTTTATTTTATTTATTTCCATTTTTTTTTTTTTTTTTTGTATTTATTTTTGTTTTGGTTTTTTTTGTCAGTTTACTTCTGTTTAACAACTTCAGGGCCGGATGAGACCATTTGCAAAACTAAAATCACTACATGAAACTGTTTTTCTTGTCTGAAAGTATTAGGTCCCTTGTAAACGAAGTATGCAAAACAATGCATTGTTTTCAACACTCTTGGTTTCGTTTTGTAGGTTTATCATTTATTGAAGTACAAGCAGGTTGTATGTACTCGTCAGCCTGGACATCGATTGTCACAAGTTGGGAGACACTGTGGAATGGTATCATTACGATAACACACCCGTACGACATAGTGCATTTTTAACATCTCCAAAATACCTACTTTTCTGATGAAAATCCTTGATATTTTTCTTATAATATGTTCTGGAAGGGGTTATCCTTTGGAAGCAAGGAATACACCACAAAACTCAGAAATATGGAGTGTACATGTTTTCTGGGCCAGACTAGCTAGGTTCGGCCAATTGGGCCTCATCAGTGACCCTCAGATATTTTCAAAATTCCACAATGGAATCAATGATCCCCAAGGACAGGAAAATATAAGCTACACTATTATGTACACTAAAGGCTCATAACATATGTTGTGTGTGCTCGTTAGAACCGCCTAATTGAGGCGGTTATAACGAGAACCCACAACCTATGCATTGGAGCAGAAATAAGAAAAATAATGAATACCCCCGTAAATCCCAGTTTTCTTTATATAAAGTGGGGTTTAGGGGGGGTCTTCATTTCATGGACTTGTTCACGTGATGTTAAGAAACACTGCTGTAACGGCAGAATTAACACCATCGCTGTCGCCACATTGTAGACTATTATTCGTTCCATGGGTTTTTGTTCTTCTGCGACCTTCTGGCGACATAGTTCAAAAGGTTGTTCACTCACGAAAGCTGGCATTGTTAACTCAGTCGCATTCGCGCCTGTCTGGTGATTAGACGGTCTGGTCTGCAACATTCATTCTTGGAAATTAATCCAAAATATTGTCTAAGGTCTTTCCCTCTCTCTCTCTCTTCCTCTGATTCATGACGAAAACACGCCTATACAAATACAGTGTAAATTTTACCGGAAAAAAAAATGAAAATTTTAAGATGAAAAATTGCGATAATTTTCTTAGTTCTGCTCAAAACATTGATTGTGGGTACTCGTTAGAACCGCCTCATCGAGGCGGTTCTAACGAATACCCACAATCTATGTTTTAGAGAAGAAATTAGAGAATAAGGTATACCCCCGGAAACCCCAGTTTACTATATAAAAGTGGGGTTCAAGGGGTCAGAATGATATAGGCGTGTTTTCGTGATGTCAAGGAGGGCAGTTGTCAATTTCTTGCATACATTTGTAACTGAAAACTGTACACTGTACCGTTTATGTATAAGCCTCCGAAGGGACAGTGTGGTGAGATAAAGTGACCAGCTTAATATGCATTTTGACCAAAGTATAGATCCCAGGACCATTAAACGCCCGCCCATAGGGGCTTGAAGAAATATATGGGCTGCATGATGCTTCCACGCAGAGCTGAATCCGGTCCGCACACTGGTACTGGTAAACCGCTTAGAGGGTCTAAGCCTGTCCAGAAACCGAGGTGCGAGGCGGACCGTTCATGCTAATAAATCCTATTGGTTTCATTGGGCGACAGGGCTTGAGATGTCATTTCATCTGAATGTCGGGTAAAAGTCCCACAAAATTGGAAGCAACGTCTCCAAAATGACCTTTACAGTGTTGACGGGGACGTTAAACCTCAAATCAAACACACAAAACCATTAAACGCCAAACAAAGAAATAAACAAAATCACGAAAACGTCTAGTATACACGAGAATGCAGAGCACAAAGGGCAGTGTTTGTAACGCCACACATTACGAAAA
Organism: Lucinisca nassula; assembly: GCA_963580285.1. Taxonomy (NCBI): domain Eukaryota; kingdom Metazoa; phylum Mollusca; class Bivalvia; order Lucinida; family Lucinidae; genus Lucinisca; species Lucinisca nassula. The sequence goes on along the minus strand of OY757018.1, from coordinate 5,035,519 downwards.
CACGCCTATACCAATACATTGTAAACTTTACCACCGCGAACACGAAAATTTTAAGATGAAAAAGTGTGATATTTTGCTTATTTCTGCTCTAAAGATAGATTGTGGATACTCGTTAGAACCGCCTCATCCCGCCTCAATGAGACGGTTCTAACGAGTAACCACAATCTATATTTTAGAGCAGAAATAAGAAAAAATAAGTTATACACCTATAAACCCCAATTTTTCTGTATAAAAGTGGGGTTATTGGGGGTAAAAACTACATAGACATGTTTTCGTGATAAAATTAACTTGTGAACATTCGGTTGCAGCGCAAAATGGTCTTCACTCTGCGCATGACGAAAAATGAATTGAAATGTATTAGATGCATAAATGTTTTAACAGTTTAACAGACGCCATTAAAAATCCAAAATCCAGTCGTACGATTTGATGGTTTAATGCTTTTAACGATCTTGTATTGCTGTTGAGTCACAGGAGGTTGAATGTTGATTATGGATTACATCATTCCGAGATTTCAACGAGAGAAACACGGAACAAAACAACAGGAATAATATAAAGAAAACGAAAAAGACACACAACATACGGGCTAACAGGGAAACTATAACCCCTACAACAAATAAAGGTACTGCAACAAAAGTAATAGAAGTTAAGGCATTTTTTTTTAATTTAATAAAGAAGCTTTGAAACAACGAAACCTCATACCGTTGTGTGCGACTGCTATCCGAATGAGATATATGTTCCTCTTTGTCGTGGCATTGTACTAAGCATCACGAAATCACGCCTATATAATTTTGACCCCTTCAACCCCACTTTTGTATATTAAAACTGGGGTTTGCATGGGGTAAATCATATTTTTCTTATTTCTGCTCTGAAATATAAATTGTGGGTACTCGTTAGAACCGCCTCGATAAGGCGGTTCTATCGAGTACCAACAATCTATATTTTAAGCAGTTTTAAGAAAAAATATCACAAGGTTTCATCTTATTTTTTCGGCGGTTACATTTACAATGTACTTATATAGGCATATTTTTATAATAGAACCGTTTTATGCCCTGTCATACATGTTTTCTAGTGGCATGGCTTGTATTGTTCGATGCAGAATGACTAGGTCCAATAAAGTTTTATGTCCTGTCATACATGTTTTCCAGTGGCATGGCTTGTATTGTCCGATGCTGATTTACTAGGTCCAAAAAAGTCAGCAAAACACTAACGTGGAAACTGTTTGCTTTGCTTCTCTAATCTTACTGGATCTTCTATAGCAAAAGCTGGGTTATAAGATTTTATCGATTATTATTATCGTTTTGTATTATTAATATTATAATTATTATTATTATTATTATTATAACTGTTATTATTTTCATTGTAAATACTATTATTAGTAATAGTAGTTGTTGTAGTTGTAGTGGTGGTAGGAGAAGTAGTAGCATTGTATTTTTATTTTTATCATCATTCGTAGTATACTTCTCGCCCGAGGCTCGTTTCATAAAATCCTATAAAATGATAACTCATGTAAGATCCGCTGTTTCTAACTATTTTTTAACATTACAGCTGATGTCCAAAAACTGCTGTTCTTTTGTAGTTTCAATAACAGTAAAAACCTCCTTTACCCGTCACCTCAGTTTAACATCCTCCTCTCTTCACCACCAACAACAATTCCTTCCAACGTATTTGGATACGATTGTTTTTTTTTTTTTTTTTACATTGAACCTCTCCTTAGCAGTCAACCCTCTCCTACAGCCATCAGTCACATCATTAATCTTAAGTCTCTGTTTTAAACAGACATCGTAAACTCAATAGGCAAAAATGGAAGTGAAAATAGGAATAATTTTATTTCTGGTGTGCTTATTTTATAATAATTACCGTTGTTTATGATTTTAAATAAAATGTAATTAAATGAAAAGAAAAATAAATGATGAAACAGCTTTGTTTAGGTTTCCATTATGGTCTGGTCGCTTAATGTTTGTATTTCTTTCCCTTTGGTGTCTTTTATGGATGGAGTAAGTTAATTGTATCAATTCCTGATCTTTGTTTTACTTCTACTTTTTATATTTATTGTCATATATCCATTTTGAGCTGTCTTCGGTTATCACATTTTCATATGTCTATATCAGGTCGTCAACTCATATATTTCCAATTGCCGAACAAACACCTCGTCTAATCAGCCAGTTTAAGAAGATCCTAATAAAGCTAGACCGTTTTGCGCTTTTTTTTCGTGTTATTGCGCCTCGTATTGTTTCGTGTTTTTGGCGTGGACTAGCATGTCGATCAATCATTCCATTACGAAAACACGCCCATACAAATACACTGTAAATTTTACCGCCGTAAAAATAAAAAAACGGGATCTTTTTCTTAGTTCTGCTCTTAATATAGATTGTGGCTACACATAAGAACCGTCTTATTGGAGCGGTTCTAACGAGTACCCACAATCTATATTTTATTGCAGAAATACCAAAAAATAAGGTTTACCCCTGTAAACCCCAGTTTTACCCTATAACAATGGGGTTCAAGGGGTCAAATCTATATAGGCATGTTTGCGTTAAGCTATTACTGTAACAATAAATCAAACAAGTAAAATAGAAATGAAGGCGATGCGCAGGAATCGATACAACTACCTCACAACTCCTATCCAAGACACCAAAGAGAACGAAACACCAAAAAAAACTTAACCATAAAGAAAACGTTACAAGCGGAAAGGACAAAATGACGTCAATCCAAAAAAAAAAAAAATATCATATGACGTCGAGACTGAGAGTGTAATAACGCAATGCAAATTAGTTAGATACGCCCCATAACGTTACATGTACGACGGCCTTAACGACGTCGCGTTTACTAATGGCGGAATATTGACATTTTGTTAAAGAATCGTAAATAAAATGCGTTTAAAAAGACATATGATAAAAAGAATCTTACATTCGTGTTCATGTATTATTGAATTTATTAAACACGTTGCGGAAAAGGGATAAAATGCTCGGCAAAGCCTCGCATTATATCCATTTTCCTCAACTCGTTTAATAAATTCAATAATACATGAACACTCATGTAAGAACCTCTATATATACATGCAAAGACGAACTATAACATAGTAATCCACAACAGAAGAACCCCATTGGAAGGTCTCCGAGAACATCAATCAAACGAATAAAGGAACAACGATGAAGAAACGACAGCATGAAATATCTGAAATGTTTGAGCAAAGGAAAACAAACAGCTGGGCCCCGTTGGGCCCGACCAGAGACAGAGACTTATATTAAGCTTATTTTGAATCATTTTGAAAATAGAGTTCTGCTTAAGCCGGTGCTAGGGGGCGTGGCCAGGGTAGCACATTTCAGTACTGGTCATGAACAGACTCAATAAAACCGAGTCTGCTATTTTCGTTTATTTGGTGTATTCTTTGCTTCCAAAGGATCTAGCTATTCAGAACTTATTTATTTTCACTGCAGCGGGTGCTGTGTCATGTGGCGGCCGTAAAAAGTCTCCCAGTACATCCATCATAGTGCAGATTTTATTTTCTGGTCCTTTGGGATCATTAAGTTCATTTTGAATCATTTTGAAAATAGAGTTCTGCTTAAGCCGGTGCTAGGGGGCGTGGCCAGTGAAGCACATTTCAGTACTGGTCATGAACAGACTCCATAAAACCGAGTCGGCTATTTTCGTTTATTTGGTGTATTCTGTGCTTCCAAAGGATCTAGCAATTCAGAACTTAATTAAAATGGTTAAGTTAGTCTATAGGTCGGAACCGTCATAGAGCCTGAGGCACGACCCGTCGGTGTGGAATTAAAGAAGGAAGATAAGTTATAAACTAGGACAGGGTTAACTATCATGAATGCAGTCTGTCGTATAACATTTATGTTTAATCCAATATGTTTTATATAGATAATGAATTTTACAAAATTGGGTACTGGAATAATTGCAAGCATGTATTTTTTCTGAATTTATATACTAAGGCACCATGTAATTCAGGTTCCGATAGGCCTTATTGCGGAAGAGATTTAAGTCCAACATTGAATTTTGAAATTTTGAAACAAAATCAAAACCGCCTTGCTGCTTTTCGACAAACGGGATGACTTTTTTCCATTGTTACTTTGCCATACCCTTCATCTCCAGCAAACGGCGTTAACGTTTGACGGTGAATCCGTTATTCCAGACCCTGTTCGAATTATCAGGACTTCATGGAGCCTGTTAAGGTTGTTGAGTCATTGGAATAAACAAAAATGGTAGCAACACTTAAAAAGCTCCATGGGAGACCTCATGACCGGGTCAGTCCCTACAATTTGAAAGTTTCCAGAATTATTTCTGATGATTCTGCCAATGACAAACCAGATGTATATTTTGGGAATCCCTGGCATGCCCTTCTCCCTGCATTCCTTTCCGTTCAGGCCGGTTGGCATAATGGCGAAGTAATGCTTTCCAAGTAATGCTTACTACCCGCGGAAGCCTGATAACATCCTTCCTTTTCGGGTCCATGCCTGTTGGTCTGAACATTCTGGTTAGTCATTCATTTCGACGGATTTAAGAGTTCGGATTAAAGCTTGAGTACTATGACTATTTGCCAGCTTCTGTAGACTGCGTTCTTTGATTTGAAGTTTGATATCATTAAGAAAACACGCCTATTTAAATAAATTGAAAATTTTACTACCAAAAATGATAATATTCAGACAAAATCCACGATACTTTTCTTTCTTCTGCTTTAAACATCGACTGTGGGTACTCATTAGAACCGCCTCAGCGAGGCGGTTCTTATGAGTATGCACAATCGATGTTTTGGAGCAGAAAGAAGAAAAATAATATATACCCTTATAAACCCCAATTTTCTATATAAAAGTGGGGTTTCGAGGAGGGGTGGTGTGTTATGGGGTGGAGGGGTCGGGGGGCCAAATTTATAGGCTAGTTTTTGTGCTGTTAATAAACTTTTTTTTTTTTTTTTGGTTTTATGGCCCTTTCAAGATTATTTCACTCATATCGAGCCGATCGTTAATCAGAGGTGGGCGAAAACCGGAGTACCCTGAGAAAACCCATCTGACATTCCGTTGCAGAACTTGGCGTCTCACATGTGACCCTGTTAATAAACTTATCTTACTCATTAGAACAAGAGAGTGACTGACGTCGGTATTTGGCTTTCGAGAATTCCGATTGTCTGCCTATAATGTCTTCATTGTTTCCGAAGGTGACTTTTTAAAGCTTGATTGATGTTGTTAAGCAATAGTATCCCTATTTGTTTTCTCTATATCAGAGTTCTGGAGATTGGATAGGGAGTGACACTCATTCAATTAGGCGTTGAGTATTTTCTGTAAATATAGATCCTTTTACTACGGTATAATTACTTTACATGCAAGCTAATTCCCGAGTATTGAGATTCTTACGACAGTCGCCCTGAAAGTAATTACATTTAAGGTCTGAAATAAACGAGTTTTCACATGGATTGTGGCCAAAATTGCTCCGATGTAATTTAGCAGCAAATAAATGCTTACCCTTGCATTTTAAATGTCTTGAACTCATCAACGCCAATTGGTGTGACGTATGACTTTCAATGCAAGTGTGCGGTGATTAGCATTATTTGCTTTTTTGAATTGGAGTTTAACGGCCCAGTCAACACTATTTAGATCATTTTGAGTCATTCAGTTTACATATTCACAATGCAGTCTTATACGTAAGCGATTTACTGGTTCAGTGCTCACTGTTTCGACAGAAACTGACAACTGCCCTCCTTGAATCAGTGGAAAGGAACGACCGTAGAAAAGATTTCATGATCAATCTCCACGACAAAATGTTGCCGACCGCGGCAGGTATCAAACCCACGTCCTCGTTGGGCGGTTCTAACGAGTACACACACTCTAAATTATGAGCAGAAATAAAGAAAATATCACAATGTTTTATGTAAAAAAAATATTTTATCGGCGGTTTAAGTATACAATGTATTTGAATAGGCGTGTTTTCGTAATGCAATTCCAGTGCAGATAAATCGGTTATATAGCCAATGATAATAGATGTTAAGGCAATGATCAGGAATCGATACAATCGACCTACAGCTCCAAGCAGTGACACTAAAGGGAAAGAAACACACATATGAAATAAATAGACCATAATGGAACCACCAATAGCGGAAAGCCAAAAGGACAGTTACGTTCCCACAAAATGGCTAATTGGCTATCCAAAACAAAAACGTAAACGATAAATACACTCCAAGACAAACCATAACAGAAACAAACCACGACAGAAGAACCGTTCCGAGGCGGTTCTTCTGTGGCGGTTTGTTTATGTTGTTGTTTGTTACTTACTCTGTGTGTCTTTTTATTTTGGCTGGCCATTTGACCCTTTTGTAATTGTCCTTATGGTCATCCTTTGTTTAGGTTTCCAGTATGGCCTGGTCGCTTCATGTTTGTGTTTCTTTCCTTTTGGTGTCTTTGATGGGTGGAGTAAGTTAGTGAGTGAGTGAGTTTTAGTTTTACGTCCCACCAACAGCTAAGGTCATACGGAGACGGGACCTCGGTTTAAAGACTCATCCGAAAGTCTGGAGAAGCCCGGGATCGATCCTGCGATCCCTGGTTTACAAGGCGAGTAGCATAACCACTGCGCCACAGGGGCTTCTAGGGTGGAGTAAGTTAATTGTATCGAATCCTGATATTTGTTTTACTTCTACTTGGAATTCCATTGGGGGTGGGGGCGGGGGGGGGGCTTAAATCGATTTTACGCAGCCGCAATCCTCGCCCTTACTTCCGTCGCGATTTAAAAAAATAATTTGTTCAGTCCGCATGGGGGCCACCTAACTTATCAGTCAGGTGAGTGAACACAAAAGTCAAACAACCACAGAGATGAAACAACGGCGAGGACTCGCCAACAAGAAACCACTGAAATACTTGAGCAAAAGAAAGCCAACAGTTAAACTCCGATGGGCTCGACCAGAGACAAAGCATCAGGCACCAACCAACATTACACTGAATTAAATTCTCTCTAATTCTCAGCAAGCTTTTACGCTGGACCCGTCATCGAATCGTAGAGGCCAGACCCACCAGCCTAGTTCAGCGCTGAACCATGACAGAAAGTCGGACAAATTAAATAAGACAATAAGGAAATAATGTTGAGGACTCATCATTGACCTGACGTCAGGGCAGAGGATAACCCCAATTTCGATCCAAATTATGGACATAAATCAATCATACTTCTCATTAGGAAAACACGCCTACACAAACATATTGGACAAATATACCACCCAAAAATTGAAAATTCTCTGATAAAAATTCTGATACTTTCCTTAGTTCCGCTCAAAACATAGATTGTTAAAACTAGTTAGAAACGTTTTAACGAGTACCGACAATCTATGTTTTTGAGCAGATATAAGGTTAATTGTGTATACCCCTGTGAACCCCAGCTTCATGCGGACTGAACAAATTATTTGTCTCAATCGCGACGGAAGTAAGGGCGAGGAGTGTGGCCACGTAAAATCGATTTAAGCCCATCCCCCCAGTGGAATTCGTTTCCGCTGACCGTTCCAAGGCGGTTCTTCTGTCGCGGTTAATTTTTGTTATGGTTTGTCTTTGGGTGTTTGTGTCGCTTATTTTATTCTGGATAGCCTATTGGCCATTTTGTAGGAAAGTAACTGTCCTTTTGGCTTTCCGCTGTTGGTGTTTCCATTAGGGTCTGTTGTTTCATGTTTGTGCGTCTTTCCCTTTGGTGTCTCTGATGGGAGCTGTGGGTTGATTGTATCGATGTCTGATCATTGCTTCTACTTCTATTTTACTATTATAAAGGCGTGTTTTCGTGATGTTAATACGTCATCCCACAGGCTCATCGAACACCCTTGAGATAAGGTTAGTTAAAATTGCTCAACGCCATGTGCAGTGTAAGACAGGTACCTGTGCTGACTTATTCTGCTAGTCAATGGAGAATGATGCATATAGTACGAGGTATAAGAACGTCGTCACAAGCATTTTAATGTATCCAAAACGTTTTTACGGTAATATAATTCACGAAGACAAATTGCTGTAATTATTAACAGCAGAAATGGAGGCAATGATCAGGAATCGATACAATTAACCCTAAGCTCCCATCAGAGACAACAAAGGGAAAGAAACATAAACATGAAACAACATACCCTAATTGAATGGGAACATCAATAGCAGAAAGCCAAAAGGACAGTTACTTTCCCACAAAATGGCCAATAGGCTATCCAAAACAAAATAATATGAGCGACACAAACGTCCAACGACAAACCATAACAAATATAAGCCGCGACGAAAAACCGCCTGACCGTTCCAAGGCGGCTCTTCTGTGGCGATTTATTTATGTTGTTGTTTGTTACTTACTGTGTGTATCACTTGTGTCTTTTGGTTTTGGATGGCCATATGGCCATTTTGTGGGAAAGTAACTGTCCTTATCGCCTTCCTTTGTTTAGGTTTCCATTATGGTCTGGTCGCTTAATGTTTGTATTTCTTTCCATTTGGTGTCTTTTATGGGTGGAGTAAGTTAATTTTATCAATTCCTGATCTTTGTTTTACTTCTACTTGGAACGGTCAGTGGAAATGAATTCCACTGGGGGGGGGGGGGTAATTGATTTTACGTGGCCCCAACCCTTGCCCTTACTTCCGTCGCGATTGTGACAAATAATTTGTTCAGTCCGCATAAAGGCCTTCTAACTCACCAGTGCAACATCTCCGTGAACACAAAAATCAAACAACCACAGAGATGAAACAACGGTTAGGACTCGACAGTAAGAAACAACTGAAGCAAAAGAAAACTATCAGCCTGAGTAATTAATTTGCCTCACCAGTTTCTTACTTTAAACTAGTCAGATTACTTGATGTAATTTATTCAATTTATTCTTACAAATTTACAAACTGAATCTCAAACAGTTTTTTTGTGTTCAGCTGTATAAGGGTTAATGTTAGTTCTTGCTGTCGAGTCCTCACCGTTGTTTCATCTCTTTGGTTGTTTGATTTTTGTGTACTTGGAGCTGTTGCACTGATGAGTTAGAAAAGTAGAAGTAAAACTAAGATCAGGAATCGATACAATTAACTTACTCCGCCCATCAAAGACACCAAAGGGAAAGAAACACAAACATGAAGCGACCAGACCATAATGGAAACCTAAACAAAGGAAGGCCATAAGGACAGTTACTTTCCCACAAAATGGCCAAATGGTCATCCAAAATAAAAAAGACACAAGTGATACACATAGTAAGTAACAAACAACAAAATAATTAAACCGCCACAGAAGGACCGCCTTGGAACGGTCAGTGGAAAGAATTCCACTGGGGGGCTTAAATCGATTTTACATGGCCATAATCCTCGCCCTTACCTCTGTCACGGTATTTACTAATTTTGTTTAGTCCGCATGAAGGCTTCGCGAACTGAACAAATTATTTGTCTAAATCGTGACGGAAGTAAGGGCCGCGTAAAATCAATTTCAGCCCCCTCCCCCGCCCGTGAAATTCTTTTCACTGACCGTTCCAAGGCGGCTCTTCCGTCACGGTTTATTTTTGTTATAGTTTGTTATTGAATTTGTGTATCGCTTATGCCCTTTTGTTTTGGATAGCCAATTGGCCATTGTGTGGGAAAGAAACTGTCCTTTTGGGTTACCACTATTGGTTTTGCCATTAGGGTCTAGTCATTTCATGTTTGTGTTTCTTTCCCTTTGGCGTCTCTTAGGGGAGCTGTGGGTTGATTGTATTGATTCCTGAACATTGCCTTCACTTCTAGTTTTTTTTTCTATTCCTCTTAATTGTAAGTGTTGCTGCTCAAGCGGCATGATAACCTATATTCTTGCATAAATATCAATGCGCATTGCTGTTTAAAGTCATTGTCAAATGGACCGAAAGCCGTTCTCATACAGCAAAAACCATGTTCAAATCATTAAATTCGCGTGCTGTTTGAACATGGATTTTGAGCTTTTGATATCACACGACTGGCCTTGCTTTGTTTACGTTACGTTGAGCGACGTAATGTTATCGCCCTGGACGTAGCGTTTTAGGGTTCTATGATGACGTCAGATGATTACTGCGTAACAACGTCATTGTAAACAACATTCTGAACTGGCCGCCATGTTGGTTCGCCGGTCGCATTTTAAGAGATTATATGGAGTTTATATGGAGCTTTGGGGCGTTTTCTTCAAAATGGGCTGTCGGAATCCTAAGTTATGCAAGAACAACGATAATCCATGGTTATTTCATTGCATTAACATTTGCCGGATCCCTCGGAAGATATTTGAACATTCGGCCTGGCGGCCTCATGTTCAAACAGCTACCTCGGGACCCGGCGAATGTTAATGCATGACAAACCATGGTTGATCCCTATAATCGAGACCTTTTCTCTCCATTATAAGGTAAAGTAACTCAAACTTTCTGGCAAACTTCTGATCAACTTGTGCTCTCGAGTCGTCTTATCAGATTCAGCACATAACATTGTGTACATAACTAATGATTGTGAGTTTTGAAATACATAGAGATATGCAGACAACATCAGATCTGATCCACCTGTGTAGACGTCCGTGCGGTATGAGAATACTCTGGATATTTGTATTTTCTTCTAAGCCGCTGCTCAGTTGTTTCAAGTCTGTTATTTCTTTGTTCATTGACCAATGAATTTGAGAAAGGTTAAATGCGACTCAATTATATGATGCAGAGACGTACATCTTCTGACATAAAGGTTTTGTTGTTATAATTGTATGTCTGGAAGCCATTATGTGCTTATCAAACCATCTCGATTACTGTGCATCAGACCAAGTCACCCAATTGATCAATACTCGCTTGCCTAAGACAGAAAGAAAAAAGAAAGAACAAAAGTACTACAGACAAAATATCCTTCATTAATAAGGGTTTGGATTTTATACATTTGCCCAGTATCTTCCGTGAGAGAACGGTGCTTTCTTCCATTCCTGCTTATTTTCAAAATACTGAAACACCTATAATTTGCTATAAACATAACAAACCTGTTAGATCTTTCATTTTTAATTTCAATAAACTTGTTTCAGATCTTGATATTGATACTAATACTCCTGATTCATGTGATTGTAAAAACTCAAAGTATTGCTAGCCTTCTGCTGGTCATGTAATTACTGGCAATTTGAAAATTATTCCTGATTCTAGGATAAGGAATATAATTTCTAAAGGACCGAAATATCGGTTTCCTTCAAAAATTGATTTCAGTAAATGTAGAGATGAAATCGCTGCTTCCTTGAATGAATTCGGTAATCGATGGTGTAAGCGAGAGTATGTTGAGCATAAAGCCCTTAAGAACTGGAAACTTAGCATTTTAAAACTAGTGAATAAACGCATTTTTTTTTCTATTCTCAAAATACTTACTTATTACCTCCTAAGCCCAAGACGTCTTTACGTCATCTTAAACTAGGTATTCATGAATTTTTTCAATAGTTTGTTTTGGCCCCTGCAGACAAGGCCGCTAACAACGTCGTCGTTGTGTGACGGCTCCACTATGTTAACACGCTTAAGCAGGAGCTTGGTGGTACTAAGGCCTATGAACTTCAGTCTTAAGCTGAAGAGACAGCTATAGTAGATAAACATTTTTGTCTTTCAGCCACCAAGTTTGCTGTGTGTGTTAACGAAGGCCAAGACAAGCTTCCTACGCTATACTGGTTACCAAAACTTCATAAAAGACCTTACAAAGCACGGTTTATTGCAAATTCTAGCTCTTGCACTACCACTGAACTTTCTAAATTATTAACTTCCTGTCTTACTTCTATTAAAACGCATGTAATTAAATATTTTGATAAAGTCTTTGAAAGATCAGGAAGAAATATGTTTTTGTCTATAAAAAATTCGAATGAGGTTTTAAATAAATTGAAATCCAGACATTTTCGTGCTTCTAGTCTGTCTACTTACGATTTTTCCAATCTTTACACTACACTTCCTCATAATCTTATAAAAGAAAAGCTTAATGATTTAATTGAAAGGGCTTTTCATAGAGAAGATTCTCTCTATCTTGCATGTAATGTCAGAAATGCATTTTTCACTTCTAAAGAGCAAACGAATTATACACTTCGGTCATGTCAGAAAGTGTGTGATGCCCTCACCTTTCTACTTGACAATATTTATATTAGATTCGGTACTAAGTTATTTAGACAAATTGTGGGTATTCCGATGGGTACTAATTGCGCACCTCTTGTGGCTGATCTGTTCTTGTATTGTTATGAAAGAGACTTCATGTTGTCGCTTTCCATCGATAACTAATCTGAAATTATTGAAGCTTTTAGCTCCACTTCTAGATATTTAGATGATTTATTAAATATTGATAATACCTATTTTGATGGTTTGATCAGTCAGATTTACCCCCCCCCCCCAGAACTTCAGTTAAATAAAGCAAATTCTTCTGATACCGAGGCCCCGTTTTTTTATTTACATCTATCTATTGTAGATGGATTTGTTTCGTGCAAAATTTATGATAAACGCGATGACTTTGATTTTGAGATTGTAAATTTTCCTTTTTTGGAAGGTGATGTTCCTCGTGCGCCAACCTATGGCGTTTATATTTCGCAATTAATTCGATTTGCTAGAGTGTGTAGTCATGTAACTGACTTCAACACTCGTAATAAATTATTAACAGCTAAACTCCTTAATTAAGCCCCCCCCCCCCCCCCAGTGGAAATCTTCCACTGACCGTTCCAAGGCGGCTCTTCTGTGGCGATTTATTTATGTTGTTGTTTGTTACTTACTGTGTGTATCACTTGTGTCTTTTGGTTTTGAATGGCCATATGGCCATTTTGTGGGAAAGTAACTGTCCTTATGGCCTTCCTTTGTTTAGGTTTCCATTATGGTCTGGTCGCTTAATGTTTGTATTTCTTTCCCTTTGGTGTTTTTTATGGGTGGAGTAAGTTAATTGTATCAATTCCTGATCTTTGTTTTACTTCTACTTTACTTATCGGTACTTTAAACTACGCAAAGCCTTTTCAAAATTTTATAGACGCCATTCTGATTTAATTTCAAAATTCAATATTGGACTTAAATCTCTTCTGCAACAAGGTCTATCGGAACCCGAATTTTATGGTGACTTAGTATATAAATTTAGAAAAATATATAACCGCAATGACTTCAGAACCCAATTTCGTAAAATCATTCTTCGATATAAAAAGAATGGGTACAACATGGATGTTATACGACAGACTGCATGCATGGTAGTTAACCCAATCACAGTTGGCAACTTTGCTTCCCTCTTTAATTGCACGCCGGTGGGTCAGGCCTCAGATTCTATGACGGCTCCAACGTAAAGGCTTATTGAGAATTAGAGAGATCTAATGCATGGTAATGTTGGTTGGTGCCTGATGCTCTGTCTCTGGTCGGGCCCATCGGAGTCTAACTGTTGGTTTTCTTTTGCCCCAGCATTTCAGTGGTTTCTTGCTGTCGAGTCCTCACCGTTGTCTCACCTCTGTGGTTCTTTGATTTTTGTGTTCACGGAGATGTTGCACTGATGAGTTAGGAGGCCTTCATGCGGACTGAACAAATATTTTGTCTAAATCGCGACGGACGTAAGGGCGAGGACTATGGCCACGTAAAATCGATTTAAGCCCCCCAGTGGAAGTCATTCCACTGACCGTTCCAAGGCGGTTCTTCTGTGTCGGTTTATTTGTTGTGTTGTTTGTTTTGGATGGCCATATGGCCATTTTGTGGGAAAGTAACTGTCCTTATGGCCTTCCTTTGTTTAGGTTTCCATTATGGTCTGGTCGCTAAATGTTTGTGTTTCTTTCCCATTGGTGTCTTTGATGGGTGGAGTATTTTAATTGTATCGATTCCTGATCTTTGTTTTACTTCTACTTTCCATCACAAATACCTCGACATAAACAGCGGTACTCAATATAAATTTAATCACTTTTAGCATCAGCGTTGTCTAACCTATTCAATTAATACCTGAAAGGTTATCTCTAAAACGAAGACTCAGAAACCAGCCTGGATGAACCATTACTCGAACGGGACCATTTCTCGAATAAAACAGTGGTTTTACAAAATTATTACTGTGTATAAAATACAAAATTATTACAGTGTATAAATATTTCGATTCCAATGTTGTATCAAATTGTGCTTGTATGGAAACATTTTTTATGGAAGGCACTCCATCTACGAGCATCGTTCTAAAGTTCACGTGCATGATACAAAATGACAATGTGCATGATCTTTAAGGGACATAAAAGATAAGTATTCATATGATCTCCAGCCGTTTCAAGCAGCCTTCTGCCATTTTTCTTGTAGTGAACAAGGTCTGCCTTGACATTTTTAAAATAAGATAAAATAATCCCAACCGCTGTGCAAGGAAGGAATCATCATGGATTAGTCATACCATATAATTTGAAATTCAGCGTAAAAGTCACCAGTCCACGACGAGAACCATGAATATTATGTTCATTTGCTGTTTCCTCTTTGGAGGGTTTGCAATGTGTAGTACGGGTGTAATACTATCGGAAAATACTCAATAAAGGGGTGAAGTTGATAATAACATTGCCAAAACTGCAGTGTGCAGTACCCTGTTTTGATCTTTAATGCATGGCAATCCAAAACGTTCTTATAACATTTTTCTAATTATTTTGAAATGGAAATTAATTGAAATGTAATAATGTATGTTATGTTGGTTTGGGGTAATTTAGTTTCAGCTTTCAAATATATAACCGCAATGACTTCAACTCCCAATTTCGTAAAATCATTCTTCGATATAAAACGATTGGGTACAACATGGATGTTATACGACAGACTGCATGCATGGTAGTTAACCCAATCATGGTTGGCAACTTCGCTTCCCTCTTTAATTGCACGCCGGTGGGTCAGGCCTCAGATACTATGACGGTTCCAACGTAAAGGCTTCTTGAGAATTAGAGAGATCTAATTAAAGGTAATGCTGGTTGGTGCCTGATGCTCTGTCTCTGGTCGGGCCCATCGGAGTCTAACTGTTGGTTTTCTTTTGCTCCAGCATTTCAGTGGTTTCTTGCTGTCGAGTCCTCACCGTTGTCCCACCTCTGTGGTTCTTTGATTATTTGTGTTCACGGAAATGTTGCACTGATGCGTTAGGAGGCCTTCATGCGGACTGAACAAATTATTTGTCTAAATCGCGACAGAAGTAAGGGCGAGGATTTTGTGGCCACGTAAAATCGATTTAAGCCCCCCCCCCCACCCCCAGTGGTAATCTTTCCACTGACCGTTCCAAGGCGGTTCTTCTGTGGCGATTTATTTATGCTGTTGTTTGTTACTTACTGTGTGTATCACTTGTGTCTTTTTATTTTGAATGGCCATTTTGTGGGAAAGTGACTGTCCTTATGGCCTTCCTTTGTTTAGGTTACCATTATGGTCTGGTCGCTTAATGTTTGTGTTTCTTTCCCTTTGGTGTGTTTGATCAGTGGAGTAAGTTAATTGTATCGATTCCTGATCTTTGTTTTACTTCTACTTCAAGTAGATGTAAACTAAATAATTCGATAAATGTTACCATTAAGTTATCCTGTACCTTGTTGAATAAGCTGTGAAACGAACGCTCCTCACACGCAAACACATTCCGTCATCAATAACAAATCTTACGTCAGACATTGTCGATGTGCACTCTTTAAATGTTACTATAAAAGAAGAGACATGTTGCAGTCTATTGATGTTTAAATGGAAACATGTGCCCTACATCGCCTTAATGATAACACAAATTTCCATCAAAAACATAACATTTGTGGATATGAAATAATGCACTTTATTGCACGGCTATGTTATCGTTTCGCTGTCACAGACGACGCGAAAAAAGTTTAGCAACGTAAACGTGGCGCTGAGATATTACACACGTTACCTACGGTGTTTGAAGTCTAACGGAGTCCAACTGTCAGTTTTCTTTTGTTCCAACATTTCAGTAATTTCATACTGTCGAGTCCCAATCGATGATTCATCTCTGTGTTTTTTTTTTTGATATTTTGTTCTCGGATATGTTCCACTTGTGAGTTGGAAATCCTTCGCGGGGACTGCACTTCGTACGGACTGAATAATGCATTTGTCTAAACTACGACAGAAGCAATGGTGGAATTTGGCCACTTAAATTCGATTTAAGCCATCCCCCAACCCCAGTAAAAATAAATAACTGACCATTACAAGGCCGTCTTCTGCTGTTGTGGGAAAGTAACTGTCCTTATGGCCTTCCTTTGTTTAGGTTTCCATTATGGCCTGGTCGCTTAATGTTTGTGTTTCTTTCCCTTTGGTGTCTTTGATGGGTTGAGTAAGTTAATTGTATCGATTCCTGATCTTTGTTTTACTTCTACTTTGTTCATTATTGTAATAGTTCCTCTTTTCATGTATTGCAAATATATATTTATTTTGATAGCCGTTTTGCCATATTTGTGAGAAAATAACTGCTGAGTTGGCATTCAGACTGTGACCAAACTGATTCATGTTGGTGGTTCTTTCTCTCTGGTGGTTTGGAAGGGAGGTGTTAGGTAACTGTATCGATTTAGGATCATTGCCTTCGCTTCTATAGAAATAGATTGAGTTGCATTTGTGAGAAAATAACTGCTGAGTTGGCATTCAGACTGTGACCAAACTGATTCATGTTGGTGGTTCTTTCTCTCTGGTGGTTTGGAAGGGAGGTGTTAGGTAACTGTATCGATTTAGGATCATTGCCTTCGCTTCTATAGAAATAGATTGAGTTGCATGGTGCATCAACTGAACATGAGTTATAGTAAAGTAGAAGTAAAACAAAGATCAGGAATCGATACAATTAACTTACTCCACCCACCAAAGAACATGAAACAACTAGACCCTACTGGAAGCATTAATAGCGGAAAGCCAAAAGAACAATAATGTTGCGAACAATAATAATTTCCTTAATGTGGCGAATCTGTACGATTTGCTCGTCAATTTTTGAAGGTCTACAATATAGATTTTTATGCCCATGACAAGCCACAATCAAACATTACAGCCTACTAATGGCACCAGGAGGAAGATTGATTGATTGATTGATTGATTGATTGATTGATTGACAGCTTTGCCTAGGCAGGGTCATATGGGCGATGACTGTGGCCGCGTAAAATCTATTTAAAAAACCGCCCACTAGTGAAATTCGTTTCAATGGCAGTTCCAGGGCGGTTCTTCTGTCGCGATTTATTTTTGTTATTGTTTGTCTTTTAGTGTGTGTATCGCTTATATTATTTTGTTTTGGATAGCCAATTGGCCATTTTGTGGGAAAGTAATTGTTCTTTTGGCTTTCCGCTAATATTGTTTCCAGAAGGGTCTAGTTGTTTCATGTTCGTGCTTCTTTCCCTTTGGTGTCTCTGATGGGAGCTGTGGGTTAGTTAATGGTATCGATTCCTGATCAGTGCCTTCTCTTCTATTTTATATCGTCTAAGCGGTTTACGAGTACTCGTGTTCGGTCGGTTTTAGCTCTTCGTAGAAGCCCATCTATTTCTTCAAGCCCCGATGGACGGGGGCGAAGAGTAACTTACAATGAGGAAAGCAAACAAAAACAAAACCAAATCGCAAATAGCACAGCAGCCAGCTCCCTCTTCCTCATAGGAGGTGATCAAGGTGCAACAGGCTCCATTAATTAAAATTAAATAAATAAATAAATAAAAACATTACGAAAACACGCCTATACCAATATATAGTAACCTTTATCGCCGAAAAAATGAGGCAATTCTAACGAGTACCCACAATCTATATCTTAGAGCAGAAATAAGAAAAATAAGCTTTACCCCTACAAACTCCAGTTTTACTACATAAAAGTGGGGTTCGAAGGGGTCAAAATTGAAAAGGCGGGTTTTCGTGATGAAATAAATAAATAATACAAAACCATAAGCACATAGATTAAGAATAGCCCCGAAGCAAAACCCGACAAAGCTACATTTAAAATAAACATCATTTG
Source organism: Lucinisca nassula (assembly GCA_963580285.1). Taxonomy (NCBI): domain Eukaryota; kingdom Metazoa; phylum Mollusca; class Bivalvia; order Lucinida; family Lucinidae; genus Lucinisca; species Lucinisca nassula. Next base: position 5,017,709 of record OY757018.1, on the reverse strand, counting down.
AACTACCGCGTAAGGACGACCAATAGCGAGAAGCCTGTCGAGACAGAGAGGAGCGAGTCGGACCGTCCCTGTCTGCAAACCCAACGGTTTCTTTGGGCTGTAGGGGTTGCGATGTAATCTCATCTCAATATCGGCAACAAGTCCCACAAAATCGGAAGCAGTGTCACCGAAATGACCTCAGTAGTTTTGACAGGGACGCAAAACCTCAACACAAACATACATATGGAAAAATTGAAAATTTGACGTTACACCACTTACTTACAGTAGCCGCATATGATGAATAGGTACAAAATATTAACTCGGGTAAAAATAATACAGTAGAACTTCACTGGCTCGAACTCCGATGGCTCGTTTACTATGGATGAGTCGAACCCATTCTTGAGTCCGCAGGAATTCCTCCAAATACGATATAGGGGTAATTTAGGAAGATTTTCTTCATTTATCTTGCAAATATATGCTGTGTGTACTCTTTAGAATCGCCTCGATGAGGCGATTCTAATGAGTACACACAACATACATTTATAATACAGAACACTGAAAAGATATCCACAATTATCTCCATTATGTCTCCTGGTATGGCACTAATAGTAACCCTCTATGGCTCGAACTACCGCTGTCTCGAACACATTTTCATGGTCCCAAAGGGGTTCGAGCCATCGAAGTTTGACTGTAGAAATATACGCTCACGAAAAGCCACAGGCAAAGATTACACCCTACCACTGGCTCCAAGAGAACCTACACGTACTCAGAACAATCTGTCTATAAAAGTTCTCTCTTTGGACTGCCCTTATTTGTTCGGAAAACAAAAATAATTGAAACAGTTACCGTCCTGAACAAATATCTATTCTTTCTTAATGCTGCGAATCTGTACGATTTGCTCGTCAATCAAAACAGCAATATAGATTCACAGATTGATTAACTCGTATTATAAGATCTGAATATGCAAATTTCCATGATAAATGTGCACTCCTAAATTGTTTGCACTCGGGGCTTGCAGAACAGATTACACAATTTCTGTGAAAATGAAATTCAAAAGCCAGGAAACTAGGAGCCATATGAAAATATATCAAATACAAACGTGTGTGGCCGACTTGCCAAGCAAACTTATGAATATAAACCAATGGCTTGAGGAAAATATCCTAAAGATTGATTAATTAACCTTTACCACTTTCTAGGTTAATTCAGAAGTCGACAAAGTCTAGATGTTTTTTTTGTTGTTTTTTTCTCAGAAAACAAGACTTGACATCTCATGTAAATTGTCTTCATGAGATGTCTTATCCGGTTTTCTGGGAAAATTAGAAAAAAATGTCGTCTGCTGCGAAAATATACCCAGCATGCAGAGCATTAAACCGAGCACGAAGGTAGGAAACCGTTCAAGACTTAAGTAATATTCCTATGTAGAAAGGTCGGCACTGATCATGCATCAATAATTACCTTACACCTGCCGTTCAAGACAACAACGATAAAGAAGGGCGCACGTAAAGCATCGACAATGTGATTGAAACATTACAAGTAGAAATCCAACCGCTCAATTTCTTTCTCAAAATCTGCCCAAAGGGGTCCCCAAACAAATATATTATCAGGACATGCACGCAAAGACAGACAGACAATTACAAAATAACAGCAATAAACCACAACCAGGCGCACAACCTTAGAACGATCAGTAGAAAAGCTGGGGTGGGGGTGGGGGTGCTTAAATAGATTTGGTTTAAACATATTTTATTCGTATAGCAAGCATACAAGTACAAAGTGTAAATAAATGACATAATACAAAAGGGATTCAGACGAAAGTCAAGGACTTATACGAATCTGTATCCCTAGATACTTGTCAGTGGTACAACAGAGATAAACCAAAGCAATTGTCGAATGTATTTCGAAATAGAAGCGAAGGCAATCAGGAATCGATACAATCAACCCCACACTACCCACCCAGGATACCAAAGGGAAAGAAACACGTAGTTAAAACTTCACAAGCGGAAAACCAATGGGATGGTTTCCTATATTATATGGCCAAACGCATTACGCAAACACGCCTATACAAATACATTGCCACCTTTATCGCCGAAAAAATGAAAATTTTATGATGAAAAATTGTGATATTTTTCTTATTTCTGCTCAAAATATAGATTGTGGGTACTCGTTAGAACCCCCTAATCGAGGCGGTCCTAACAAGTACCCACAATTTTTTATTTTAGAGCAGAAATACGAAAAATAAAGTATACCCCCGGAAACCCCAGTTTACTATATAATCTAATTCTTGGTAATGTTGGTTGGTGCCTGATGCTCTTTCTCTGGTCGGGCCCATCGGAGTCTAACTGTTGGTTTTCTTTTGCTCCAGCATTTCAGTGGTTTCTTGCTGTCGAGTCCCCACCGTTGTCTCACCTCTGTGGTTCTTTGATTTTTTGTGTTCACGGAGATGTTGCACTGATGAGTTAGGAGGCCTTCATGCGGACTGAACAAATTATTTGTCTAAATCGCGACGGAAGTAAGGGCGAGGATTGTGGCCACGTAAAATCGATTTAAGCCCCCCAGTGTAAATCTTTCCACTGACCGTTCCAAGGCGGTTCTTCTGTGGCGATTTATTTATGTTGTTGTTTGTTACTTACTGTGTGTATCACTTGTGTCTTTTAATTCTGGATGGCCATATGGCCATTTTGTGGGAAAGTAACTGTCCTTATGGCCTTCCTTTGTTTAGGTTTCCATTATGGTCTGGTCGCTTAATGTTTGTATTTCTTTCTCGTTGGTGTCTTTGGTGGGTGGAGTAAGTTAATTGTATCAATTCCTGATCTTTGTTTTACTTCTACTTTTCAAGGGGGTCAAATTATACAGGCGTGTTTTCGTGATCGGCTATCCAAAATAAAACGATATTAGCAGTACATACATGCAAAGAAAAACGAAGTCTATAATAAACTACAACAGAAGCGCCGCCTTAGAACGACTAATGAAAAAAATACTGTGTGTGTGTGGGTAGGGGGGGGGGGTCGGTAATGTTATACCACAGACTGCATGCATGGCAAGTAACCCAATCACGGTTGACAACTTTGCTTCTCTCTTTAATTGCACGCCGGTGGGTCAGGCCTCAGATTCTATGAGGGTTCCAACGTAAAGGCTTATGTTGGTTGGTACCTGATGCTCTGTCTCTGGTCGGGCTCATTGGAGTCTAACTGTTGGTTTTCTTTTGCTCCAGCATTTCTGTTGTTTCTTACTGTCGATTCCTCACCGGTGTTTCATCCCTGTGGTTGTGTGAATTTTGTGTTCACGGAGATGTTGCATTGATGAGTTAGGAGGCCTTCATGCGGACTGAACAATTTTTTTGTCTAAATCGCGACGGAAGTAAGGGCGAGGATTATTAAAATCGATTTAAGCCCAAACCCCACGCCCCACCCCCTCCCCCAGTGGAATTCGTTTCCGCTGACCGTCCAAGGCGGTTCTTCTGTCGCGGTTTATTTTTGTGATAGTTTGTCTTTGGGTGTTTGTGTCGCTTATATTATTTTATTTTGGATAGCCTTTTGGCCATTTTGTGGGAAAGTAACTGTTCTTTTTGGCTTTCCGCTGTTGGTGTTTCCGTTGGGGTCTGTTGCTTCATGTTTGTGTTTCTGTCCTTTGGTGTCTCTGATGGGAGCTGTGGGTTAATTGTATCGATTCGTGATCATTGCCTCTACTTCTGTTTTAAATCAATTTTATAATTTGGTCACAAGCATCGCCTTTGAGTCTGTCATGGTTTAGACAAGTAATTTGTTCAGTCCGTGTGAAAGGTGTCTAACTTTTCAGTTTACGTGTCTACGATCCTTGCTATTTGTTCTTCTGTCGTTGGAACCTGCAAACTGTTCAGTTCGCGTTAAGGGCATCTCTAAGAACATACAAATCAAACAGATACAGGGATGAAACTATAAAGTTTACCTCCTTAGGAAGTATAAAATACCTGTCCAACAACTGCTGGCATTTAACAAGTGATCGGCATGACAAACAGCATTTTCCATTCTTCTCATATCAGGAAAATCGCCTTATTTGTATGTTTCTGTTTTATTCCTGAGCACTCATCACGAAAACACGCCTATATAATTTTGCCCCCCTTCAACCCCACTTTTATATAGTAAAACTGGGGTTTACAGGCGTATACGTTTTTGTTTTGCTTATTTCTGCTCAAAAACATAGCTTGTGGGTACTTGTTAGAACCGCCCCGCCGAGGCGGTTCTAACGAGTACCCACAATCTATATTTTGAGCAGAAATAGGAAAATTAATAGCAGTTTTATCTGAAAAATATATTGGTGGTAAAATATTTCCAATATATTTGAATAGGCGTGTTTTCGTAATGAAAATTTCCTGTTATTGAGTAGAGCAAAAACATTTATAACCTCGTTGCCTGTACACAATTATGTAATTTAAAATGTTGAAGAACCTTACATCAAGGGACATTCATATAGACGATGGTAACAACTTTCAGACACTTCTGCAGCAGGGACTGTCACATTACGAAAACACGCCTATACAAATACATTGTCACCTTTATCGCCGAAAAAATGAAATTTTTAAGATGAAAAATTGTGATATTTTTCTTATTTCTGCTCAAAATATGGATTGTTGGTACTGGTTAGAACCGCCTCATCGAGGCGGTTCTAACGAGTACCCACAATCTATATTTTGGAGCAGAAATTAGAAAAATAAGGTTTACCCCTGTTAACCCCAGTTTTACTATATAAAAGTGGGGTTCAAGGGGGTCAAAATTATATAGGCGAGTTTTCGTGATGGGAACCTGAATTTTATGCAGATTTAGTTAATAAATTCGGAAGAAAACTAGGTACGTGATAATTTTCTGGTCAGTTCAGGAAAATTGTTGCGAAATTCAGTAAGATTGGTTACAGCATGGATGTTATCCGGCAGATTGCGTGTTTTGTTGTCGATCCTTTTACTGTGGACAACTTTGCTTCGCTCTCCAGTTACACGTCGATGGAACGGACTCTATGACGGTCCCGTCCTACATCTGTTGTATGCAAAAGGGGTGGAAAGTAGAAGTTAAACAAAGATCAGGAATCGATACAATTAATTTACTCCACCCACCAAAGACATCAAAGGGAAAGAAACACAAACATAAAGCGACCAGACCATAATGGAAACCTAAACAACGGAAGGCCATAAGGACAGTTACTTTCCCAGAGAATGGCCAAAAATGGCCATCTAAAATAAAAAAACGCAAGTGATACACACAGTAAGTAACAAACAACAACATAAACCGCCACAGAAACGCCTGATATTTCCTGGGTTTGACCCTTCGTTATCAAACAGGTGGCTTTCTTCTGCTCTGACGTCGGATTGTGGTTGAATCCTCAACCCTGATTCATGATTGCATTCAGCTGTACATGATTGAACGGGGTATACAAGAGTCAGTCTGTTGGCTGGATGGTCTGTGTATCCGTCCGTGTAACTTGTTATTATACGAACTACCATTACGCAAACACGCCTATACAAATACATTGCCACCTTTATCGCCGAAAACATGAAAATTTTATGATAAAAAATTGTGATATCTTTCTTATTTCCGCTCAAAATATAGATTGTGGGCACTCGTTAGAACCGCCTCATCGAGGCGGTTCTAACGAGTACCCACAATCTACATTTTAGAGCAGAAATAAGAAAAATAAGGTATACCCCAGAAACCCCAGTTTTACTATATAAAAGTGGGGTTTAAGGGGGTCAAAATAATATAGGCGTGTTTTCTTGATGATCCATATTTCTTCACCGATTGACTTCAAATTTTGCATTTACATTCAAAATATGGTGTAAATTTCTCTTTTTTTTTTTTCTTTTTTTTTTTTTTTTTTTCTTTTTCTTTTTTTTTTTCTTTGCTCAAAACACAGATTATGGGTGCTCATTAGAACCGCCATACCGAGGCGGTTAACGTACACTCACAATCTGTCTTTGGAGGAAGAATAAGGAAATTAACAGAAATTCCCATATGACAAATACTAATTCGGGAAATATGAAAAATGCCATTTTAGCATCCGATGTTTTATCGTAATGCATGTCATAATTTTATCCTTCCATTCGCCGAAGATCATCACGAATACACGCCTATGTAATTTTGATCCCTTAAACCCCACTTTTTTATAGTACAACTGGGGTTTCGCTCCACAATATAGATTGTTTGTACTCGTTAGAACCGCCTCCATGAGGCGGTTCTAACGAGTACGCACAATCTATACTGTGAACATAATTAACAAAATTATCACACTGTTTCCATCTTAATTATTTTCGTGTTTTTTGTGTTTTGTCTGTGTCTGTGTGTGTGTGTTTCGGTGGCAAAGTTTACAATGTTTTTGAATAGTGTGTTTTAGTAATATAGTAATATGTCTGTGTGCTTTGATTGTATTTTCTTTTTTTTTCTGAGTATCATTTTTCGTAATATTTTGGTAGATTATCCCAACAAGAAAGACAAGACATAAAATTTCATTAGATGTTTCAAGTGGCTGGACTATCAGAAAATGACTGACACGTCCGGGTTGAGTTTTAATTCCAAATCTAATAAAATCGGAAATTATTTCGGTGAATACTACTTCTGTGGCTTGCTTGAATAATTGATATACATTTTATTTCTTTCGATCTTCATGCCTGTCTGAAACAAATCAAATGGGTAACGCCAGATGAAATGGTGTTTTCAAGTGTGTGCGCTCAGCGAAGACTCGCATTGCGATAACACACTCGTGGGGCAAAGTGCGTTTTTTATTCACATCTAAAAAAGGCTACTTTTCTGATGAACATCTGTGATATTTTCTTATTTATAATGCAAACATAGATTGTGAGTGCTCGATATAACCGCCTCATTGAAAAGCGGTTCTAACAAGTACCCAAAATATATATCTTGGAGCAGAAATTAGATACATAATGTCTATCCCCGTAAACCTAGTTCTCTATATATAAAGTGGTGTTTATCGGGTGTTCATTTCACGGACTTGTTCACGTAATAGAATCCCCATGCGTTTCCACGTGGAATGAGCAGTGTCTTCACCGGGCGCTATTTAGGAGCTTGTTTTTTCGGTTCAAACGGGGATAGAATAGGTAAGCAAAATTAATGCTTGAGAGACTTCTTTCGCTTGTTGTGTTCCAAATGGTGTTGCGTTTTTCTATACAGATCTGACTAATATTTGAGTAACATTAATCTTTCTATACAACACTCTATGTCATCTCTGAAAGTAAATATTCCATACAAGACTGGTTGCAAGCGACAAAGAATGTTTTATCTCGGTCGAGAAAACACCTGTCTCCGTGGTTTGCGACCAGGTAAGACACAGACATGTCTGTTCAGCAACACAATATTACGAAAACAGGCTTATTCAAATATATTGGTAAACATTTACCACCGAAGTATGAAATATTTCAGATACAAATCCTGATATTTTTCAAATCTCTGCTCAAAACATAAATTTTGGGTACGCGTTAGAACCGCCCACAATCTATATTTTAGAGCAGAAATACGATACATTAGGTTTACCCCTGTAAACCCCAGTTTGTCTGTATGAAAATATTTGAGGGTCACTGATGAGGTCTAATTGGCCGAAACTAGCTAGCTAGCTAGGCCCAGAAAACACGTACACTCCAAATTTCAGTTCTGTGGTGTATTCCTTGCTTCCAAAGGATAACCCTTTCTAGAACATATTTGAGGGGTTAAAATTTTAAGGGCGTGTTTTCGTGATGCTAAAACAAGTCTTAAACTATTAGGTGTTATATAATTAAAAGTTATTGTCGTGTCCAAAAAGCAAAGAAGGTGCTGAAGCGCAGGGTGACCTACATCTTGGTTTTTGCACGTCATGGATTGTAATAGCAATAGTATCTCGGGTGTTTCGTTTTTGACATTCGTTTCAGCTTTAAAATTCTTTTTTGTGGGGTCGGATTGGGCAGGGGGTTGGGGATGACTCGAACTCTGCATTGTTCTAAATGTTCTATATGCATCATTTTTATTATACAGTCGAACTGTTGGTTTTCTTTTGCTCCAGCATTTCAGTGGTTTCTTGCTGTCGAGTCCTCACCGTTGTCTCACCTCTGTGGTTCTTTGATTTTTGTGTTCACGGAGATGTTGCACTGATGAGTTAGGAGGCCTTCATGCGGACTGAACAAATTATTTGTCTAAATCGCGACGGAAGTAAGGGCGAGGATTGTGGCCACGTAAAATCGATTTAAGCCCCCCAGTGGAAATCTTCCACTGACCGTTCCAAGGCGGCTCTTCTGTGGCGATTTATTTATGTTGTTGTTTGTTACTTACTGTGTGTATCACTTGTGTCTTTTGGTTTTGGATGGCCATATGGCCATTTTGTGGGAAAGTAACTGTCCTTATGGCCTTCCTTTGTTTAGGTTTCCATTATGGTCTGGTCGCTTAATGTTTATATTTCTTTCCCTTTGGTGTCTTTTATGGGTGGAGTAAGTTAATTGTATCAATTCCTGATCTTTGTTTTATTTCTACTTTTCAATGGCTCGAACAGCTTTGGGACCTCGAAAATCTGTTCGAGACAGGGGTAGTTCGAGCTACTGAGGTTACTTTCAGGAGGCATAACGAGATACTTTTAGACATATTTTCGGTTTTCTATGATGAAAATGTATGCTGTGTGTACTCATTAGAATCGCCTCATCCCCCCCCCCCCCTCCGGTGGAATTCATTTCATTGAGCGTTTCAAAGTGGTTCTTCTGCCGCGGTTTATTTTTGTTATGGTTTTTCTTTGAGTGTCTGTAACGCTTATAGTTTTTGCTTTGAATAGCCAAAATGGCGATTTTGTGAGGCAGTAATTGTCCTTTTTGCTTTCCGTTACTGACGTTTCCATTAGGGTCTACTTATATCTTGTTTGTGTTTCTTTCCCTTTGGTGTCTCTGATGGGAGCAGTGGATTAACTGTATCGATTTTACTTCTATTTTGGAATGTTCATTTCAAAGAACTTCAATGGGGGGGGGGAGGGGGGGGCGAGGGCTCGACAGCAACACACCACTGAAATGCTGGAGCAAAAGAAAACCAACAGTTGGACACGTTTACATCTCTCGTAGTTCCAGTTCCAAGCTCCTCACTTTCCATCTTTTATTACCATGACAACATGGTTTATCTAAAATAGAGATATCGTTTATCATTTTTCAGATGGAACCTTGTGATATCTTGAGATGCACGCTGGGTCGCTGTTGGCAGTGTCTCATCTCGGCAACCACAGCGAGTTCAATAAGAATCTGACATTTGACTTCCCTGCACACACCGACGTTTGTTGAATTTCTATTTCAGTGACTGAATAAAGGATATTGGTATTAAGTGGTTTATGTCGTAGTACCAAAGCGTTAATCTAAAATCATTTATCCATAGACAATGGCAAATAACAATGTCCAGATCAACAGGCATGGACTCCAAAAGAGTGTAGTAAGGCGTCTTAGGATAGTAAGCATTACTTGGTAAGCAAGTTTCGCCCACCATGCATATCGACCTGAACGAAGAAAGGGAGTAAATGCCGAGAAGGGTTTTCCGAGATTTCGGAAGTCTTCAAGAATTCCATAGAAAGTTTGTTTTGGCTCCAGCTGATAAGGCCGCTAACAATGTGGTCGTTGTTTGACGGATTCACTATGTTAATACTCTTCAGTAAGAACTTGGTTGTACTAAGGCTAATGAACTTCAGCCTTTAGCTGTAGAGAGGGCTTTAGTCGATGACCACATTTTGTCATTCAGCCACCAAGTTTGCTGTTTGTGTTACAGAAGGCCAAGACAAGCTACCTATGTTATATTGGTTACCTAAACTTCATAAAAGACTATACAAAGCACGGTTTATTGCAAATTCAAGCTATTGTAACACCACTGAATTCTCCAAATTATTAACTTCATGTTTTACTGCCATGAAAAACATGTGATAAATTATTGTGACAAACTCTTCGAAAGATCAGGTAGAAATTTGTTTTGGTCTATAAAATATTCTAATGAATTTTAAAATAAATTGAAATGCAGGCGTTTTCGTGCTTCAAGTCTGTCTACTTATGATTTTTCCACCCTTTACACTACACTTCCTCATAATCTTATAAAAGAAAAACTTAATTGTTTAATTGAATGGACATTCAATAGGGAAGACTCCCTCTATCTTGCATGTAATGTAAGGAATGCTTTTTTTCACTTCTGAAGAGCATAAAAATTATACTTTATGGTCATGTCAGAAAGTGTGTGAAGCTCTCACCTTTCTACTTGACAATATTTACATAAGATTTGGTACTTTTGTTATTTTGACAACTTGTGGGTATTCCGATGGGTACTAATTGCGCACCACTTGTGGCTGGTCTGTTTTTGTTTTGTTGTGGGGAGACTTCATGAAGTCCCTTTCTGCTGAAAACCAGTCTGGGATCATTGAAGCTTTTAGATCCACTTCTAGATATTTGGATGGTTTATTACATATTGATAATACCTGCTTCGGTGGTTTGGTCGGTCAGATTTGCCCCCCCCCCCACACACACACCCTCAGGGCTTCAGTTAAATAGGGCAAATTCTTCTGATGCCGGGGCCCCGTTTTTGGATTTGCAACTATCTATTGTATATGGGTTTGTTTCGTGCGGAATTTATGAAAAACGCGATGATTTTGATTTTGAGATTGTAAATTTTCCTTTTTTGGATGGTGATGTTCCTCGTGCGCCGTCCTGTGGCGTTTATATTTCGCAATTAATTCGATTTGCCGGAGTGTGTGGTCATGTAACTGACTTCGGCAGTCGTAATAAATTGTACACGGCTAAACTTCTTAAACAGGGTTATCGGTGCCTTAAACTGCGCAAAGCCTTTTCAAAATTTTATAGACGTCATTCTGTTTTAATTTCAAGGTTCAATGTTGGACTTGAGTCTCTTCTGCGGCAGGGTCTTTTTGGGCCCGGGTTTTGTGATGGCTGGGTGTGTGGATTCAGAAAAATGTATAACCCCAATGACTTCAGCACCCAATTTAGTAAACTCATTCTTCGATATAAACAGATTGGGTACAACAAAAATGTTATACGACAGACTGCATGCATGGTAGTTAACCCAATCACGGTTGACAACTTTGCTTCCCTCTTTAATTGCACGCCGGTGGGTCAGACCTCAGATTCTATGACGGTTACAGCGTAAAGGCTTATTGAGAATTAGAGAGATCTAATTCAAGGTAATGTTGGTTGGTGCCTGACGCTATGTCTCTGTTCGGGACCATCGGAGTCTAACTGTTGGTTTTCTTTTGCTCCAGCATTTCAGTGGTTTCTTGCTGTCGAGTCCTCACCGTTGTTTCATCTCTGTGGTTGATTGATTATTTGTTTTCACGGAGATGTTGCACTGATGAGTTAGTCGGCCTTCATGCGGACTGAAAACATTATTTGTCTAAACCGCGACGGAAGTAATGGCGAGGATTTTGGCCACGTAAAATCGATTTAAGCCCCCCAGTGGAATTCGTTACCACTGACCGTTCCAAGGCGGTTCTTCTGTGGCGGTTTATTTTTGTTATGGTTTGTCTTTGGGTGTTTGTGTCGCTTGTGTTGATTTATTTTGGACAGCCTTGGCTTTCCGCTATTGATGTTTCCATTAGGTTCTGTTGATTCATGTTTGTGTGTCCTTCCCTTTGGTGTCTCTGATGGCAGCTGTTGTTTGATTGTATCGATTCCTGATCATTGCCTCCACTTCTATTTTTTCTATGGCTTTCCATTGGTAAACACATCAGAAATAATTCTGGAAATTGCCACAGTGTACGGATCAACAAGATCATGTTGCCTCCCATAGAACTTCTTTAGTGTTGATACCAGTTTGGTTTTTTTATACCCCTGGCATAACAACCTGGTAGTGAGAGCCTTCCCACGTTCCATAAAGTCCTGATACTTGGAACAGGCTCTAGCATAACGGATTAACTGTGAAACGTAAACTCCATATGCTGGTGCAGACGGGATATTACTGCTCAGGAAGGGAAAGCTAACAATGGGAAAACTGAAGTCGTCTCGTTTATCGTACAGCCTTGTAGTAAGCTTCCCGTTGTCAATATAGAGATAACAATCCAAGTGTGAGGAGGAGGTTTCAGTCTCTGTTGTTTCCTTAATTTCAAGTTCATGTGGATAGATGAATTCCAAGTACTCTGCGAATTTAGCATTTTCCAGAGACAGTAATTAAGGCGTAACTATACCTAATTTAGTGACACAGAGGCCTTTCTGATATTTAATCTTCATCAGTGTGTCTCAACCCAAAGAATGATCTGAAACCGAAACCATCTATATATCTGCAGGTGGAATTGTTGTGCAAGGCATTTCTTGCCTGCTTTGAGGAGACCTTGTACAAACTCCGCCTAATACGAGTACAAGAACAAGTCGGCAAGCAACGGTGCACAATTAGTGCCTATTGGTATGCCATTTGTTTGCTGAAATATTAGGCTACTGAACTCCACGAAAATGTTGTGAATTAGATATTCCAGCGTCTTTATGACATCTGCATTAGTGTACTTTTGTGGTGCATCAGAGTGATCTCAACCGAAGTATGCGTCTTTGTAGCCAAGGACAACATACTGGTAGCGACGGTTACCATTCTTGTGGAAGAAACATTGATTTATGATTTTCTTGAGTGTAGATTTCAATTTATCATGAGGAATAGTTGTGTAGAGTGTTGAGAAATCGAAAGATTTTATGCTGTTTCAGAGAAAAAAGACTGTGATTGAAGATGTTCTAGAAGCTCTTTGGAGTTTTTCAAGATCCACATCTGATTCACACCACTCCTGGCATATGCAGTGTCACAATATTTCTGAAGGCCATCTTTAACTGCGGTAAGGATTCGTGTTAGGATCTGTGAAAGAGGCTTGGTTGAGCACTTAGCTGAACCCGCGATATATATCTGCTTGTATGGATTCTTGTGAAGCTTAGAAATCCAGAACAACTTTGGGGGGGGGGGGGATTCCAAACGAAAGCATCGCCGATTGGTGGTTTCGCAGAATTTCGGCTTTTGACAAAGAAGAACGATTATATGTTGGGTTGCCTGTCATAGTGCTCAAACCAAGCTCTTCCTGCAAGCAGGTTATATAGTGTGTTTTGTAAAAAAAATAACAATATTCTTAGATGCCTTGTCAGCTGGGACAACAACAAACTTCTGATGGATTTCCGCTAACTCAGCAGCAACATCTGGATCATCAAACACCGAACAATGTTGGCGAGACATGGTTCTGCTGAGTACTGTTATACGTCTGTTTAACAAGACCATGACTGATTTTACCCATTCTGAGAAGGTTTCAACCTCCGCATCCTCTTTCCTAGCCCAGCGTTGTGCATAATCTTCAACAGAATCCAAAATTAATTTGGAAATCTGTTTCCAAGAAAACGATTTTGGTTCCCTGTATTTGGAGCCTTTTGAAGGAATGTCTCGAAGTTTGTCATTTCTAACAATATTGAGATCTCCTGTAATATTGTGACCTGCTGGATTGTAACAAAAATCTGAGACATTACATGAACATTCGGAGGGGTTTTGGGCAATGGTCTCGGCATCTAGACCTTGCAGCACGGTTTTAACACTCGTAATAAATTATTAACGGCTAAACTTCTTAATCAGGGTTATCGGTACCATAAACTACGCAAAGCCTTTTCAAAATTTTATAGACGCCATTCTGATTTAATTTCAAAATTCAATATTGGACTTAAATCTCTTCTGCAACAAGGTCTATCGGAACCCGAATTTTATGGTGACTTAGTATATAAATTCAGAAAAATATATAACCGCAATGACTTCAGCACCCAATTTCGTAAAATCATTCTTCGATATAAAACGATTGGGTACAACATGGATATTATACGACAGACTGCATGCATGGTAGTTAACCCAATCACGGTTGGCAACTTTGCTTCCCTCTTTAATTGCACGCCGGTGGGTCAGGCCTCAGATTCTATGACGGCTCCAACGTAAAGACTTATTGAAAATTAAAGAGATAATGTTGGTTGGTGCCTGATGCTCTGTCTCTGGTCGGGCTCATCGGAGTCTAACTGTTGGTTTTCTTTTGCTCCAGCATTTCAGTGGTTTCTTGCTGTCGAGTCCTCACCGTTGTCTCACCTCTGTGGTTCTTTGATTTCTGTGTTCACGGAGATGTTGCACTGATGAGTTAGGAGGCCTTCATGCGGACTGAACAAATTATTTGTCTAAATCGCGACGGAAGTAAGGGCGAGGATTGTGGCCACGTAAAATCGATTTAAGCCCCCCAGTGGAAATCTTCCACTGACCGTTCCAAGGCGGCTCTTCTGTGGCGATTTATTTATGTTGTTGTTTGTTACTTACTGTGTGTATCACTTGTGTCTTTTAATTTTGGATGGCCATATGGCCATTTTGTGGGAAAGTAACTGTCCATATGGCCTTCCTTTGTTTAGGTTTCCATTATGGTCTGGTCGCTTAATGTTTGTATTTCTTTCCCTTTGGTGTCTTTTATGGATGGAGTAAGTTAATTGTATAAATTCCTGATCTTTGTTTTACTTCTACTTTAAAATTTAATATTTTGCATGCAATCGGAGTAGAATAACTGTAGGAAATAATTGGTGGGCTCTTGTTTCTGAAATAAGCTGGTACGGTTGAAGTCACTGTTTTATTGTTTGAGGTGGGCAGGTAAATGTAAATATCATGCTTTGTAGAGTTAATGTTTCATAATTATTACATAGTATAATGTGGTATTCTTTGGGCTTGTTGCGTTAGGTAGGTACGTGTAAATATCTTGTTGTGTTGAGCTTTCATTCCAAAATTATTCCGCATCATGTAAATATACCGCATGGTTGAGTTTTAATTCTATAAGTATTCCATTAAATCATATAGAATATTTGTATTTGTTTAACTTTTAGCTCAGCCCCTGCCAATCAGGGCTTGAAGAAATAGATGGGCTGCACGATACTTCCACGCAGAGCTGAAACAGACCGCACACGAGTACTGGTAAACCGTTTAGAGGATCTAAGCCTGTCCAGGAACCGCGGTGCGAGGCGGACCGTCTATGCTAATAAACCCAATTGGTTTCATTTGGCGACAGGGCTTGAGATGTCATTTCATCTCAATGTCGGGTAAAAATCCCTCAAAGTTGGAAGCAACGTCTCCAAAATGACCTTTACAGTGTTGACGGGGACGTTAAACCTCAAATCAAACAAACAATGGCATATTTTGATTTTTTTTTATAAACGTTTCACCAATGTCTTCGCATTACTCGGAAAATACAAATTATGTTATCAGTTCTTTTTAGAACGAAATATGGTAGGTACTGAACTGCAATTGACGGTAAATGACTTCATTGTTGTTTTCATTATTATTTGTAACATGTGTGCCTGGTGATGACTCTGATCAGCATGAGCATGCGCTCCGTCTGATCAGAGTCGTTGCTATGCAGCATATGGACGGCCATAGACGCAGTGCTTCTTTAAGTGGTCAAGAGTGTATTCTGACTACGTGTGTGCAGATTAATGTAAATCATTGCTGAGCGCACGTGTTTTCAGATTCCTTTCCGCTTGTCGGGACTCTTTGTTCCGTCGTTTTTATGCCCCCAACTTTGAAAAAGTTGGAGGGGCATATTGGTTCTTGTTCGTTCGTCCGTTCGTCCATCCGTTACGCTTTTGATGCATAGCATAACTAAAGAACCGTGTACGCTAGGGTTTTGAAATTTCATATATGTATTCCTCATGGAAAATTAGCTGACGCGTATTTTTTTCTCATCCGGATTATGCCCCCTTCAAGAGTTATTGCCCTTTGAAATTTTTTTAATAAAATCTTGTCAGCAAGATATCTCAAAAACTATTGGAGCTAGAGCATTGAAAGTTTGTGAATATATTGGTGGTGATGAGTAGATGAACTGATTAACTGTTGACAAAATTCCGATAAATACTTTGTGAGTTATGGCCCTTTGTCATTTTGGTAATTTGTGCCCTTTGTAATGTATGCTGAAAGTGATGCATAGCATAACTTTAGAACCATTTATGGTAGGGTTTTGAAATTTCATATATGGATTCCTGATGGACAATTAGCTGACGCGTATATTTTTCTCGTCAGGATTATGCCCCCTTCAAGAGTTATTGCCCTTTGAAATTGTTTTAATAAAATCTTGTCAGCAAGATATCTCAAAAACAATTGAGCTAGAGCCTTGAAAGTTGGTGAATATATTGGTGGTGATGAGTAGATGAAATGATTAACTTTTGACAAAATTCCGAAAAATGCTTTGTGAGTTATGGCCCTTTGTCATTTTGGTAATTTGTGTCCATTGTAATGTATGCTAAAAGTGATGCATAGCATAACTTTAGAACCGTGTATGCTAGGGTTTTGAAATTTCATATATGATTTCCTGATGGAAAATAAGCTGACGCGTATTTTTTTCTCGTCCGGATTATACCCCTTTCAAGAGTAATTGCCCTTTGAAAATTTTTTAATAAAATCTTGTCAGCAAGATATCTCAAAAAGTATTGGAGCTAGAGCTTTGAAAGTTGGCGAATAGATTGGTGGTGATGAGTAGATGAATTGATTAACTTATGACAAATTTCCGAAAAATACTTTGTGAGTTATGGCCCTTTGTCATTTTGGTAATTTGTGCCCTTTGTAATGTATGCTAAAAGTGATGCATAGCATAACTTAAGAACCGTGTATGCTATAGTTTTGAAATTTCATATATGCATTCCTGATGGAAAATAAGCTGACACGTATTTTTTTCTCGTCAGGATTATGCCACTTTCAAGAGTTATTGCCCTTTGAATTTTTTTTGATAAAATATTGTCAGCAAGATATCTCAAAAACTATTGGAGCTAAAGCCTTGTAAGTTGGTGAATATATTGGTGGTGATGAGTAGATGAACTGATTAATTTGACAAAATTCTGAAAAATGCTTTATGAGTTATGGCCCTTTGTCATTTTGGTAATTTGTGCCCATTGTAATGTATGCTAAAAGTGATGCATAGCATAACTTCAGAACCGTGAATGCTAGGGTTTTGAAATTTCATATATGCATTCCTCATGGAAAATTAGCTGACGCGTATTTTTTTCTCGTCCGGATTTTACCCCTTTCAAGAGTTATTGCCCTTTGAATTTTTTTTAATAAAATCTTGTCAGCATAATATCTCAAACACTATTGGAGCTAGAGCCTTGAAAGTTGTTGAGTATATTGGTGGTGATGAGTTTATGAAATGATTAACTTTTGACAAAATTCCGAAGAATACTTTGTGAGTTATGGCCCTTTGTCATTTTGGTAATTTGTGCCCATTGTAATGAATGCTAAAAGTGATGCATAGCATAACTTTAGAACTGTGTATGCTACGTTTTTGAAATTTCATATATGCATTCCTAATGGAAAATAAGCTGACGTGTATTTTTTCTCATCCGGATTATGCCCCTTTCAAGAGTTATTGCCCTTTGAATTTTTTAATAAAATCTTGTCAGCAAGATATCTCAAAAACTATTGGAGCTAGAGCCTTAAAAGTTGGTGAATATATTGGTGGTGATGAGTAGATGGACTGATTAACTTTTGACAAAATTCCGAAAAACACTTTGTGAGTTATACCCGACCCTATCCCACGCTTCCCCACTCAAAACCACCCACCCCACCCCACCACACTACACACCACCCCACCCAACCCCACCATGCCCCACCCTACAGCACCCCAACACACCCTGCCCCACCCCAACACACATGCATGCAGTCATGCACAAATCCTTTGTTGACTAGGATTTTTTTTTTGTCTTTTTCTTCATAAACACATAACACAGAAATTATACCCCTACACAAAAGTTGATAATGGGTGGTGATATGTCATTTGTCCTGTACAAACATAAATACATGCATGCATATATTCCTACCCTACCCTACTCCACACCACCCCAACCCACCCCACCACATGACACCCCACCCCACAACACCCCACTTCAATTTCACATGCATGCATGCACACACACATGCATTTACACTCAAACAGGCATGCTCATACACAATCACTCATTTATGCTAGCACACCCACATTCAAACACACATGCATGCATGCACACACACACTGATGCTTGCATGCATACATGCAGGTACTCACGGATGCATGCATGCATGTACGCAAATATGCATGCATGCACACTTATGGACTCACACAATGTCATGCACACACATACATGCATGCACATGCAGGCATGCACACTTATGCACTCACACACACACACACACACACACACACATGCATAAATACATTCATGCATATATCCCTACCCCACCCCACACGACCCAACCACATGACACCCTACCCCACAACAACCCACCCCACGACAACCCACCTCAATCCGGCCAACACCACTTACACATGCATGCATGCAAACACACATGAATTTACACTCAAACATCTATGCCCATACACAACCACTCATTTATGCTTGCACACCCACATACATACGCACATGCATGCATGCACACACTCACACTGATGCTTGCATGCATACATGCAGGTACTCACACATGCATGCATACTTATGGACTCACACAGGCACACACACACATGCATGCACATGCAGGCATGCACACTTATGCACTTACACATGCACACAAACACACACTTGCATGCACATGAAGGCATGCACTCACGCATTAATGCATGCCATAAGAAAACATGATGCACACATGCAATGCACTCACACATGCATACACTCACACACGCACATACACATGTATGCTTTCATGCATGCATGCATGCCCAAATGCAAACATGCATGCACTCACGCATGCATGCACTCACACATGCATGCACTCATGCATTAACATACACATGCATGCATGCATGCATGCACACACTTACATATTTTCATGCATGTCTGTATACCCACATGCAAACATACATGCACACATGCATGCGCTCACAGATGCATACATGCACCCATACATGCTCACACACATGCATGCACTCGTGCATGAAGACACACGCGCATGCATGCATACACACATGCATGGTTGTATGTATGCATGCAAGCACACATGCACTTATACATGCATACACAAATGCATCTATTCACAGTTGCATGCATGTACATACATGCATGCATGCACTCATGCATGAACACACACATGCATGCATGCATCCATGCACACACATGCATGCATCCATGCACACACACATGCATACATGCACATGCATGCCTGCATCCATGCACTCCCACATGCAAACATGCATGCACTCATGCATGCATATACACATGCATGCATATATATACACACATACATGCAATCCCAACACACACACACACACACACACACACACACACATGTATATTTTCATCAATCATTTAGGAATTGAAACTTCAATGCGAGTATCCATTTCTGACCTTGACCTACATTTTATTGTTCACTGACTCTGTAAAATAGACAACCCTAACTTTCACCCTGATGGAAGAGTCTGTTTTTAAGAGTTTTATTGCTGATACTTGGTACATGCTTGCAACTAGGAGTGAATTTTTTATGCAGGCATCCATGTTTGACTTTGACCTTGATTTCATGGTTTGGTGGATTTGCGCCCCCACAGGCGCGACATAGCCTTCGGCGGAATTCTTGTTGTATGTTTTTGAGTCTTTAACAATATTTGTTGAAATTTTTTTGCCATCTAGGGACAAGCAAAGGTTGGGGGCATTGTGTTTTACAAACACCATTTCTAGTTTGCCCCTTATTTGGGACAATTATGAATAATTCTACCCATGCACGAAGAGATAACTAGCCGGCGTCTTTACGTTAATGTTAATAATTGGCAGCATCCCATGGCTACCATGTGATTACAGTACGTGATTCGTATGCCTTTTAGTATTGTCAGTTTGGCTAAAGTTTTGATGAAGGAACACTAGTATATAATTGTTTTGCTTTCTATGATATAAAATAAATGAGAAAACTTAGTTTTTGACATTTGCGAACAAAAAAGGTGCTGATCAGACTGCGCGCATGCGAAAAGTCTGATCAATACCTTTGTTGTTCGCTGCCTAGATAGAACGATTTCTTTAGTTACTATATTTAAACTTTGAATAAAGTGGCTGTTTGGAGTAGCTGAGTAGGCTGGTTTGTGTCTTACCAGGTCCAAAAAACCGAGGCAGATTTCCTTGTGACGTAGCCAATATAATAGCGCATTGGTAACAATACAGAAGGAATCTCTAATTTATGGGTTGGAGTCATGATTCATACCAGGCATCAAATGGCCATAATTCCATATAATAGAATGTCTGTCTGGCAGTGATCACAATTATTACTTATCCAGCATTGTTTCGCTTTTCCGGTGAGCGATCTTTAAACTGGGCTGTACATGATATCAATATTCCGACATTGCTCTCTCTCTCTCTCTCTCTCTCTCTCTCTCTCTCTCTCTCTCTCTCTCTCTCTCTCTCTCTCGCATGTATGCGCGCGCCATAAGATTAACAAGCCCGTGTTAATGATTTCCCTATAAACAATTTCTGAATAGTTAGATCCTTTGGAAGCAAATAATACACAAAAAAACACGAAAATAGCAGACTCGGTTTTATTGAGTCTGTCCATGAACAGTACTGAAATGTGCAACACCGGCCACGCCCTCTAGCACCGGTTTAAGGAAAATGATTCTCAATGAACTCAATGATCCAAAAGGACCGGAAAATATAATCTGCACTATGATGGATGTTATGAGAGTCTTTTTACGGCCGCCTCACGGCACAACACCAGCTGCAGAGAAGAGAAATAAGTTCTGAATAGTTAGATCCTTCGGGAGCAAAGAACACACCAGATAAACGAAAATAGCAGAGTCGGTTTTAATGAGTCTATTCATGGCCAGTTCTGAAATGTGCAAAACGGTCCATGCCCTCTAGCACCTGTTTAAGCCCTATTTCACTATACGAAGTGGGGATTACAGATATTACGCAGACTTGCTCTAAAATTTGATCGCGAGATTAATCAAATTTATCGGAAATATTGAGTACTTTAATTTAATCAAAGTAGGACAGACGACACCATATATCTTTTGTTTTCTGCCAATGACCAGTTTAACATGACATGTTGTCATTTACGATTCATTATATGAATTAAATCTGTAATGGATCTGTATCTGTATTGCTCAAGAAGCCATAAAAGTTACTTCGTGTGTCTTTATTCAGCACGATAATACGTGCACGATAACAGATACATTTACGCGTTATAAACACTTTCACATACAACACATCGAGTTTTCAATCTGGTTGTCAGATCAAGTGTTCTTTATTACGTTCATGTATGATTAGCAATGGACATAAAGTTACTTATGAATTTGTGTAATGTAGCCGATGTCCGCGTAACTACCACAGACCGCACAAACAACATTTGTACGAAATCAAAGTAACACCTATTTATAACCGCTATATGTTTGTCTCTGTGTCGTCAAAGTGCTGTTTACGAAGGGCTTGTTATCTTTTAATTCTGGACTGTGCTAGTGTACTGGAATTTAGCAAAGCGTGCAGTTCTAGATCAGACAGCACATTCATTGTCTATATTATTTGCTTAAAACAGAGTTTAAGGCAAATCGAAACAGCCTCAGTTCAGGACTATTTTCGCCTATACACAGCGACAATCGACCCACCAGTGCTGTCAGTCCTTTGATTGATAATGAAATCGTATTGTTACCAGTCTGTTTACAGTATTAAAAGTCACTATCATAGAAAACAGTTTTAAACACAAACATATTCAAAATTGTTGTTAAATAAATAGCCTACAGTGAAATCCGCTATTAACACTAGTTCAAATTAAGACCACTTTCAGTTTTATAACGCAATCAGGCATTCAAGTAACCTAAGGAAGGGGGTCGAATAACTACTCGCTATAATCTGTAGTGATCTTTATTAATTGATTATCCTATATTACACAAGGTTAACCAATATTCAAAAATCATAAATCATGTTTTTAATTGCGTCAATTAATAAAATTGTCATTAATCAAGTAATTTCGTATTGGCCCAGTTACAGGTCCACGGTCAGCTGTATTGGCCTCGGCCTTCGGCCTTCGGCCTCGTGCCAATACAGCAGACCTCGGACCTGTAACTGGGCCGATACGAAATTATTTGATTAATAACATTATAATAATACCTTCTACTGGCCCAGTAGAAGTCTAGTGACCGTTTATACACCGGACTTACATCCTTCTTATGAATGTTTTCATTGCTCTTAAAGGAACTCATTTTTGATTTTTATTTGCCTTCACTGCAGCTGGTGTTGTGCCGTGTGGCGGCCGTAAAACGTCTCCCCGTACATCAACCATAGTGCAGTTTATATTTTACTTTTGGTCCTTTGAGATCAGCGTGAATATTCTGAGAATTCAGAAATAAATTATTAGTTTAGACTCATATTCTAGACAGGTTTTTAATTAGTTGGACCCCATTTTGATTAATATCAGTCTTTAAACTCATTTTTATTTATATCGACTGCCTATTCGAAATTCGCAAAATTGCAGTATGTTTCCTCTGGCTTTCTTTGCCGGATCATTACAGGGTCACTGATGAGGCTTTATTAGCCGAGACTACGTAGTATGACCCATCTTCTTTCTTATGAATGTTTTCATTGCTCTTAAAGGAACTCATTTTTGATTTTTATTTTACTGTTCAGGTCTCTAATTTGCAAGCATAAACAATAACAGGCCATTTTTTATACACGAGAAAATAACGAAACTGATAGTTACAATCTTTGCAATAATTATTTAAACAGATTTACAGCATTTTCTGCTAATTGCTTACCTTTTCGGGTTTTTCTGGGTTGAATGGTCAATTGGGATGATTCCGCACTGCTACTGTAGTTTCGTCTAACCTCGAAAATAATTTCTAAAGCTAAAATATACTATTTATTTACAGATTTTCATACAGAATGTTAAGCGCTGAGAGACATTTATTGGAGCGTCCTTGTTGTTTCCTGCGTCTCTGTGGCGCGGTGACGTCAGAACCTTTGCGCTATTTGACGTCAGGTTAAACTATGTGTGCGCGCCATTGCACTGAATGTCGTTTAACATGCCACACCGTCTGCTGTAGTTTTTGCTTAAATTTGCTAAATTATGGCAAATCCCTTGATTGTTTTGAATTGCGGTATAAATTAAATACATGATTAGTGTTTCTAATAATGAAATATATAAAGCTCGCCCCTATAAAATTGTCTAAGGCTTACCGATTATATTTAATTATTAAAGAAACTAACCATGTGTTTACTATTTTCCTATCTTTGTGTTTTCTCCACCAATTGTCCCTAAACAAGAAAGAGACCACCATTGGGTCTGGTCGGGCCCATCGGAGTCTGTTGGTTTTCTTTTGCTCCAGCATTTCAGTGGGTTCTTGCTGTCGAGTCCCCACCGTTGTTTCATCTCTGTGGTTGTTTGATTTTTGTGTTCCGGGAGATGTTGCACTGATGAGTTAGGGGGCCTTCATGCGGTCTGAACAAAGTATTTGTCTTAATCGCGACGGAAGTAAGGGCGAGGATTGTGGCCACGTAAAATCGATTTAAGCCTCCAAGTGGAATTCGTTTCAGCTGACCGTTCCAAGGCGGTTCTTCTGTCGCGGTTTATTTTTGTTATGATTTGTCTTTGGGTGTTTGTGTCGCTTATATTATTTTATTTTGGATAGTTTGTGTCCTTCCCTTTGGTGTCTCTGATTGGAGCTGTGGGTTAATTGTATCGATTCCTGATCATTGCCTCCACTTCTACGGTTTTAGCTTTTAAGAGAAGGTAACTCAAGAAAGGCTATAATCAAATAATGCAGCCATCTTAAGTCACCTAAAGAAAGTAAACGCCATGAAACATCAGATGAAACATGAACCAATGGCATAAAAGCCAATAAACACAAATAAGACGCTGAAAAAGAACGACCGCCTTGGGAGAGTCAGTAATTAAACTACTCGAGGGCTTAAACGCAGGTTTTAATTAAATTTCAACCTTTGCCTTCAGTTCTAGTGCAGATCCTAAATGTCTCATCTCAACAGTCCGAGAGGTGGTATGAATAAAGGAATTTCAATGCATCGTTCCTGTGAATCCACTGTCTCATTTGATTTAAACATACTCGTAGACGGGAGCATTAAAACGTTTCTCGGCTGTTTTTTTTATTTTTTGTTTTCCAGGGCATTAACCGATATGGAAAATTTGAACCACTATCCCATCTGATGGCGTTTGCAAAACCTCTGTAAATTGTAGAGATGTATTGTTTTGTGGTGGGTTATTCGTGGAATGAACAATAGAAGTGAATGCAATGATCTGGAATCGATACAAGTAACCCACATCATACACCAGGGGCACCAAAGGGAAAGAAACACAAACATTAAATACCAAGACGCTAATGGAAACATCACTAGCGGAAAACCAATAGGAAAGTTACGTTCCCACAAAACAGAAAATTGGCTATCCAAAACAAAAAGATATCAGCGATACACACACTCAAATACAAACCATAGCAAAGATAAACCACGACAGAAGAACCACCTTGGAACGGTCAGTGAAAAGAATTTCACTCGGGGGCTTAAATCGATTTTTTTATGTCCGAAATCCCCGCCTTTTCTTCCATCGCGATTTGGACAAATAATTTGTTCAGTCCGCATGAAAAACAGAAATAGAGACAATGATCAGGAATCTATACAATTAACCCACAGCTCCGATCAGAGACACCAAAGGGAAAGAAACACAAACATCAAGCAACAGACCCTACCGGAAACACCAACAACGGAAAGCCAAAAGGACAGTTACTTTTCCAAACAATGGCCAAAATGCTATCCAAAATAAAATAGTATAAGCGACACAAACACCCAAAGACAAACCATAAAAATAAACCGCGACATAACAAAAATAAAAATAAATGACATATCAAGCGCTGTCGCCCAATAAAACCAATAGGGTTTATAAGCATGGACTGTCAGACACTCACGCCGCTTTGCCTGGGCAGGCTTAGAACCTCTAAACGGTTTACCAGTACTCGTGTGTGAGTCAGATTCAGCTCAGAAACTTATTAGAAACAGTCGGAAAACACAAAGCAGGTATCCTCTTACTGAAGGATAATGTTCCTTGTATTTGAGTTTAACGACACAGTCAACATTATCTTAGGTCATTTTTGAGCCGGTCGGTTTACCTATCCACACTTTTCCTGGGCAGGCTTAACAGAAGCGGTGAATCGTGCAGTGCACATGCAAACTCTTTCGCCAGAAACTGACAACCGCCCTTCTTGAACCAGCAGGTGGGAGAGAATAACCGTAGAAAAGAGTTCATGATCAATCTCTACGAGAGCTTGTTGCCGATCCCGGAAGGTATCCACCCCGCGTCCTCCTGATCACCAGTCCGACGCGCATCTGACTGAGCTACCAATGCCGCACCTGTTGTAATATAATGTATTTAAATTCCACCTACGATTATGTTTATGACGCAAAGAGGTCTGCTATTTTCGTCCATTTGGTGTATTCTTTGCTTCGAACGGCTCTAACAATTCAGAACTTATATATCGTGACTGCAGCTGGTGTTGTGTCGTGTGGCGGCTGTATATCTTCACTGCATGTGGTGCTGTGTCGTGTGGCGGCAGTTAGAAGTCTCCCGTATATCCATCATAGTGCAGATTATATTGTCTGGTCCTTTGGGATCATTGGATTTATTTAGACTTATTTTGAAAATATAGTTCTGCTCAAGCCCCTGCTAGAGGGCGTGACCGGTGTTGTACATTTCAGTACTGGATATGATGTTACGAGATGGAATAGGAAACCTCTCTGGTGCTTATGCACATCTAAATTATTTTAGTAGATATATGGTAGGGCGGTGCGAGTGAAATATTTTAGGTGAAATATGGTAGGCAAAATGTGCTGCTCTATGCACAAGTCATGCACATTTCATAATATGTATGCATGAGTGATTTGTGGATATCTGTTTTTACAATACAGGGGGACGCTATAAGGCTGAGTTCTATAAAATTTGCCTAAAAATCGCCAACCGCCAAATTGTGCCATTTGTGATTTTCATTCCCGTCACGTGTTGTGTGGGTGTTTGTTTTGACAGGAGTCATGGCATTGATTTATAGGGTCGTTTCATCATTTTTTCCTATGGGAAATATACTACTTGAACGCAAATCCATTATCTACTCGATTTTTGCTATCTTGCTTCAATTGTGGACGGTATCTCCACCTCGCCACGATGTTAGCAAGCTAACATGAGTATGCATGATTTTCCGGTAGTATTCATAGATATAAAAACCCTGAGAAAAACGAACACTTTAGCAGCAGGTCAAGTTGTAACGAGTATCCACAACATTGGGAAATTGAAAGTATATTGAAAGGTATGTTAAATCTATGTTTAGAATTATTTTTGTATGAACATGTTTTGGAGGGGTTTACTTCTA
Organism: Lucinisca nassula; assembly: GCA_963580285.1. Lineage (NCBI taxonomy): Eukaryota > Metazoa > Mollusca > Bivalvia > Lucinida > Lucinidae > Lucinisca > Lucinisca nassula. The sequence goes on along the minus strand of OY757018.1, from coordinate 4,991,438 downwards.
GTATACCCCAACTTTCTGAAGCCTATTCTGAATTCACTGTTGAGGCCTGTAGTGATTAGGCTACTAGCTTTGCCAGCTAGACGTCGCAGGATCGATCCCAGGCTTCTCCAGTAGTAGAATGAGTCTTTCTAAGTGAGGTCCTGTCTCATTCTGACCCTAGATGTTGGTGAGACGTAAAGTTTGGACACCCGCTCATTCTAGAGTCATTTAGGCTTTTAGACCCCTTTTGTAGAATGTAATTAATAAACCCCGGGTCACTTGTTTGATCCATGACTTTTGACTAGCTGTGGTTAGAAAACCGTGGTCCCGTCTCTATATGATATTAGGTGTAGAGGGGACGTAAAATTAAGACGAAACTACGTAGTATGACCCATCTTCTTTCTTATGAATGTTTTCATTGCTCTTAAAGGAACTCATTTTTGATTTTTATTTACCTTCACTGCAGCTGGTGTTGTGCAGTGTGGCGGCCGTAAAACGCCTCCCCGTACATCAACCATAGTGCAGTTTATATTTTACTTTTGGTCCTTTGAGATCAGCGTGAATATTCTGAGAAATCAGAAATAAATTATTGGTTTAGACTCATATCCTAGACAGGTTTTTAATTATTTGGACCCCATTTTGATTCATCGCAGTCTGTGTATCGACTGCCTGTTCGAAATTCGCAAAATTGCAGTATGTTTCCTCTGGCTTTCTTTGCCGGATCATTACAGGGTCACTGATGAGGCTTTATTAGCCGAAACTACGTAGTATGACCCATCTTCTTTCTTATGAATGTTTTCATTGCTCTTAAAGGAACTCATTTTTGATTTTTATTTACCATATCTTCATCATCCGGGCAAACTCTTACAAGAGTCTGTTGGGTTATCCGTGATGATGAACCGTAATGAATTTTATTTTACAAGCGTGTTCAGGTTGAGTAGAAATAATTTTGTTCAAGAAGAATTATAAGTTCATTTTGCAATGGTGCCGTTTTTGCCTGATAACTTAGTTTGTGCATGTATGTACATATAAAGAACGTGATGATGATAAGTGGGAGTATTTGGTCGCCACACGTCATAACGGCCTGAGCGGCGGGGATGACGTCAGCTGCGTCATCGGCGTCGCGAGGACGGTTGTGACGGGGTGCCTACCAAATACAGAGAGAATTTACGGCAAACAGTGTTGGCCCTTATGAGATACTAACAAATGTTGTGGATTATAGATGAAAATCTTCTGTTTGTAGTTTCTATCTGTTGTTAATGTAATGAATATGTGAATAGCTATATTTGTGAGCCGTGTCGCGGAGAAGGATATGAAATAGAGATTGTTATGTTTCCTGTAATTGGCGGCTGACCAGGAAGCGCAAAGGCGTGGTCTGTTTAATTGCCTCTTACTTGTGATAATGTAGTGAGCACAAATTTGATGAGTATTATGCTCAGTAGTGGTGAGCATTAATTGATTTCTGTAGTGCTCAGTAAGGAAACATGAACTTTGAGTATTATTGTGTCAAGCGCTGGGTGCTGATAATTTGATGCACTGTCAAGTTGAGTTCTGCTGTACGGTTATTTGTCACATGCACTAATCAGCCTGTATGTCTGGTCGGCGCATGCGCAATAACGGTATATGCATGAACATATTCTTACTTCTCCGGGAGGGGGATCATGATATAGCATGTATGTTTTGTGAACTGTATCTTAGTCCAATTATCGTAATTTGCAGGCACAACAATGTGTGGTGACCTGCTGCTCCCTGCATTATAGCAGCAGGTACTGGTACGACGCTGTGGGTTAGGGTCCAGCAAGGGCGGACGAACCACCATAACCAGATCATACCATTATGAACGAATGTGAAACCATTCAAATGGAATAGGTCCAATAAATAATCTGCAGGCGATTCAGACGAATCAAATTAGTGCGATCACTAAATAATACATAACAGCCTGTGGTCGGCAACAATGTCGATAGACTAGTTTACACTAGTTCGCGAGAGGGAGATTCACGCGAGAGGGGGATTCACCCTAAGTTATAAACTGGCCAGTCGCGTTTTGTGTTGTTTCTTTTTATTTTGTTGTTGTTTTTGTTGTTTGTTTCTGCAGGTATTCACGTCACCCATTCCGAGCACAGAACAGTTTTTTGCCTTCGGGACGGACGTCGTGAGTTGGCTACAGAAGCAACAAATTGTGATGTTCTGTGTTAGTAAGTGTTGTATATAGATACTGTAAATAATTCATGTCATTCATTTAGTATCTTTCTTGTGCCTTACCCCACGGCTGCCCGTGCGCCTGTCGGAGATCACGCTCGGTTGTCTTGTCGGCATGGGGGTTTGCGGGACGCCGTAAACCCACATGTAACACATGAACAGACTCAATAAAACCGAGTCTGGTTTGTTCGTTTATTTGGTGTATTCTTTGCTTCCAAAGGATCTAACTATTTTGAACATATTCAAGCATATGCGCCAAGAAAAACTTTTGATCAGTCGGTTAACCCGTGGCAATTTGTGTACTATATACAATAAATGAGTTGCATTCTCGTGAATTGCAAAGAAGAGAATTCAGTAAAAGAAACAATACGAAAACCTAACGATGAAAAAACACTATTCATTAAACTTTATTTTCGCAATGAGATATACAATGCAGTCCAGAATTAGTTTAAATGTTTTTTTTTATTATTATTATAAATATTCGACGGCTGTTCCATTCGAAACATAAAACTTTAATCAAGTTGCTGACAGTAAGAACGTCTGGTTATAAATAAACTCTACTTCAGAAAGCAAGATATTAGTTAAACCGTACTAAACGCAACAATATTCATTCAAGGGTTTTTCAATTCAAAACAATGAGAACCAGTTTGCAAAATGTAAATTATTAGACAGGATATACTACAGAGGAACCTCGTTATAACGACTTTGGTACTACGACCTAAAGTTCTTTGAAAATATAGTTCTGCTCAAGCCGCTGATAGAGGGCGTGGGTGGTGTTGAACATTTCAGTACTGGTCATGAACAGACTCAATAAAACCGAGTCTGCTATGTTCGTTTATTTGTTGTATTCTTTGCTTCCAAAGGATGATTGTATCGATTCCTGATCTTTGTTTTACTCCTACTTTTTATACCGCAATCAGGCATTCTAGTAACCTAATAAAGGGGGTCGAATAACTGCACGCTATAATCGGTAGTGACCTAGAATACCTTCTACTGACCTATAATACGTCTATTGACCGTTTATAGACCGGACCTACTTTTCAAGTCACTTATTTACAAGTGTAAACAATAACATGCAACCTTTTATACATGAGAAAATAACGAAACTGCAACTTAAAATCTTTGCAATATTTATTTGAACAAATTACAGAAATTTCAGCTAAATTCTTACCTTTTCTGCCTTTCCTGGTTTGAATGGCCCGTTGGAATAACTGCGCATTGCTACTGCACTTGCGTGTTAACCTCGAAAATAATTTTTAAAGCCAAAATAAACTATTTATTTGCAGATTTTCATACAGAAAGTAAAGGGCTGAGAAACTTTTATTCGAGCGTCCGTGTTGTTTCCCACGTCTTTGTGGCGCGGTGACGTCAGAAACTTCGCACTAGTTGACGTCACGTTATACTACGTGTGCGCGCCATGGCACTGAATGTCGTTTATCATACCACATTGTCTGCTGTCTTTTTTGCTTAAATTTGCTTATTTATTGCAAAACCACTTGATTGTTTTGAATTGCGGTATAAACTAAGTAAATGATTATTTTTTTTTAATAATAAAATACAATCGGTGAGACTTAAACAGTTTATATTTTATTATTAAAGACACTAACCATGTATTTACTATATCACTATACCGTTATAAGATTTGTTTCCACACAAAAAAAAAATCTTCACAAGAAGTATATAAGAATCTTATATGGGTGTGAGGGGTGGGTGAAAAAATCCGTCCCGAGGGACACTGTCCGGCATCACGAGGCTTGCCGAGTGATGCCGGATAGTGATCCCGAGGGACGGATTCTTCTATCCATCCCTCACACCCATGTTGGATACTTTTTCTTGCATACCTTCCATTTTTTAACGCGGATGTTTAACGCTGCAGTCACTTCGGTTACCAACGTCCGCCATATTGTGTTGACACTGCTGGAATGTTTAGTGACGTCACCTAACGTGCCGTGACGTCAACCTTAACGACGGCGCATACGAGGTCGTAATCAACCAGTGCATTCATCAAACACGCGATTATATTCGATTTTGGGTCGGAACACCAGGGTCAGAACATAAATTTCTATCCCAGGGTAAAATCACGGATTTCTTTGTCTGGTGTGCAAGAATAATACATTTCCCCCTTACACCAACAACAATTGCTGTGGACATTTGTTAAAATATCCACGATAATTGTTTTATCCGGCTGTAGGTCTACGCTTTTCATGGTGTTTATTAGTTTGTTTGTATTGAGATTTTACGTCTTTGTCTTTGTCAACACTTTTTAGTTTATTTCCTAAGCCCAAGACGTCTTTACGTCATCTTAAACTAGGTATTCAAGAATTTCATAAGAAGTTTGTTTTGGCCCCTGCAGACAAGGCCGCTAACAACGTCGTCGTTGTGTGACGGCTCCACTATGTTAACACGCTTAAGCAGGAGCTTGGTGGTACTAAGGCCTATGAACTTCAGCCTTTAGCTGAAGAGAGAGCTATAGTAGATAAACATGTTTGTCTTTCAGCCACCAAGTTTGCTGTGTGTGTTAACGAAGGCCAAGACAAGCTTCCTACACTATACTGGTTACCAAAACTTCATAAAAAAACCTAACAAAGCACGGTTTATTGCAAATTCTAGCTCTTGCACTACCACTGAACTTTCTAAATTATTAACTTCCTGTCTTACTGCTATTAAAACGCATGTAATTAAATATTGTGATAAAGTCTTCGAAAGATCAGGAAGAAATCTGTTTTGGTCTATAAAAAATTCGAATGAGGTTTTAATTAACATGATTTAATTTCAAAATTCAATATTGGACTTAAATCTCTTCTGCAACAAGGTCTATCGGAACCCGAATTTTATGGTGACTTAGTATTTAAATTCAGAAAAATATATAACCGCAATGACTTCAGTACCCAATTTCGTAAAATCATTCTTCGATATAAAAAGATTGGGTACAACATGGATATTATACGACAGACTGCATGCATGGTAGTTAACCCAATCACGGTTGGCAACTTTGCTTCCCTCTTTAATTGCACGCCGGTGGGTCAGGCCTCAGATTCTATGACGGCTCCAACGTAAAGGCTTATTGAGAATTAGAGAGATCTAATTCAAGGTAATGTTGGTTGGTGCCTGATGCTCTGTCTCTGGTCGGGCTCATCGGAGTCTAACTGTTGGTTTTCTTTTGCTCCAGCATTTCAGTGGTTTCTTGCTGTCGAGTCCTCACCGTTGTCTCACCTCTGTGGTTCTTTGATTTTTGTGTTCACGGAGATGTTGCATTGATGAGTTAGGAGGCCTTCATGCGGACTGAACAAATTATTTGTCTAAATCGCGACGGAAGTAAGGGCGAGGATTGTGGCCACGTAAAATCGATTTAAGCCCCCCAGTGGAAATCTTCCACTGACCGTTCCAAGGCGGCTCTTCTGTGGCGATTTATTTTATGTTGTTGTTTGTTACTTACTGTGTGTATCACTTGTGTCTTTTAGTTTCGGATGACCATATGGCCATTTTGTGGGAAAGTAACTGTCCTTATGGCCTTCCTTTGTTTAGGTTTCCATTATGGTCTGGTCGTTTAATGTTTGTATTTCTTTCCCTTTGGTGTCTTTTATGGGTGGAGTAAGTTAATTGTATCAATTCCTGATCTTTGTTTTACTTCTACTTTGTATATCAGGGCTGTTTTGTTTGTGCCGTGTGGCGGCTGTAAAAGGTCTCCCCGTACATGCATTTAATGCTCTTATTTTTCCAATCCTCAGGGATTGCTTATGCAATTGCTTTTCACTGTTCCATCAATTGACATCCTTTAGATACCTGTTGAAGGTCATTATTAAACCGATGTTCGTTCCTCGTTGTATAACAACTGCTTGTTTGACATCCCTGTACTTTAAGTAGACTAGGATGTTTTGTGGGCTTTTGTTGTACCTTCCTTCTATTCGAAGGAATCTTCTTCAGTATTTATTTAATAACCGGTATGAACATCGCTTTAGTTTTGACGGTATCACAACCTTATTAACCAAAATGAGTATTACAAATACATTTAAAATATCAATATCACCCCTTAGGTTACACTCTGCTTCTTCTGTACGGATTCCCCATTCTATTAAGAACTTTAATACTATGTTGCCTTCGGTATTGGTTAGACCCTTAAATTTGTCTTCTGTAACTTCAGTTAATCTCAAAGGAGCAGGCAATACCAATGTTTTTGGGAGTAGTCTTCGTATAAGACTATCTCCTCTCAAATCGCCCATCCTTCGAAAATATACTAATCCGTGGAAAAGAAGTGGAATGTATCCTAGCATTTCTAAGTGCAATGCCAAGAGGTGCAGATGTTGTTCGCATTTAAGCACTGCGTCTACCGTTACTTCATCTGTAAACGGTAGACGCTTCTCTGTAGTTAACATGTCTGATTTGACATGACAGTCTACAGATTTAATTTATCTAATTACTTGACGTGCTGCAAACTGTAATATGCAGTACGTCGGTCAAACTAACCGCATGCTTAAAACTAGATTGAACGAGCATTATCGTAGAATGAGTAAGCCTAAGAAAACTGACACTTTCTTGTACCGTCACTTTCGACGTACAGGTCATTCTGTAAATAACATTGTTATACAACCAGTGGAAAAACTTTATTACGATGCAAATTCTACAACTAGATTCAAAATAATCAAAAGACATGAAGCTGAACTGAAATGGATTAAATTTTTACAGACCCCTTTTCCACTGGGATTTAATGACAACATTTATCATGAGGGTAATATTTCCAGAATGCCGGACTTTGATATTTTCTCACTCCTGGAATGTCGAAAACGCAGAACTAGATCTCACGGCACCAGGAAAAATGGTAACTTTAAACGTAAATCACGTGCGTTTAAACGAAACAATACTAGACTGAAGTGACTGTCTATTATATTATTAAATCATGGACGCCACTCTATGCTTTCATTTTTAAGTTCATTACCCGTTTCTGTTTTACGTCTTCTGGACACCGAGGCGAATAAATTCTACGATAGTTCTCATCAGTTATATGATGCGGCTCTCTTAACTAGAGGCTATACTCAGCATACTCTCCGTCCTTACATTGATTCTGAAATTAATCATAAACGCCATTTCTTCAAAATATCCTTCATTAATAAGGGTATGGATTTTATAGATTTGCCTAGTATCTTCCGTGAGAGATCCGTACTTTCTTCCATTCCTGCTTATTTTCAAAATACTGAAACACCTATAATTTGCTATAAATATAACAAACCTGTTAGATCTATCATTTTTAATTTCAATAAACTTGTTTCAGATCTTGATATTGATACTAATACTCCTGATTCATGTGATTGTAAAAACTCAAAGTATTGCTATTCTGCTGCTGGTCATGTAATTACTGGCAATTTGAAAATTATTCCTGATTCAAGGATAAGGAATATAATTTATAAAGGACCGAAATATCGGTTTCCTTCAAAAATTGATTTCAGTAAATGTAGAGATGAAATCGCTGCTTCATTGAATGAATTCGGTAATCGATGGTGTAAGCGAGAGTATGTTGAGCATAAAGCCCTTAAGGACTGGAAACTTAGCATTTTAAAACTAGTGAATAAACGCATTTCTTTCTATTCTCAAAATACTAACTTATTACCTCCTAAGCCCAAGACGTCTTTACGTCATCTTAAACTAGGTATTCAAGAATTTCATAAGAAGTTTGTTTTGGCCCCTGCAGACAAGGCCGCTAACAACGTCGTCGTTGTGTGACGGCTCCACTATGTTAACACGCTTAAGCAGGAGCTTGGTGGTACTAAGGCCTATGAACTTCAGCCTTTAGCTGAAGAGAGAGCTATAGTAGATAAACATGTTTGTCTTTCAGCCACCAAGTTTGCTGTGTGTGTTAACGAAGGCCAAGACAAGCTTCCTACGCTATACTGGTTACCAAAACTTCATAAAAAACCTTACAAAGCACGGTTTATTGCAAATTCTAGCTCTTGCACTACCACTGAACTTTCTAAATTATTAACTTCCTGTCTTACTGCTATTAAAACGCATGTAATTAAATATTGTGATAAAGTCTTTGAAAGATCAGGAAGAAATCTGTTTTGGTCTATAAAAAATTCGAATGATGTTTTAAATAAATTGAAATCTAGACAGTTTCGTGCTTCTAGTCTGTCTACCTACGATTTTTCCACTCTTTACACTACACTTCCTCATAATCTTATAAAAGAAAAGCTTAATGATTTAATTGAATGGGCTTTTCACAGAGAAGATTCTCTCTATCTTGCATGTAATGTCAGAAATGCATTTTTCACTTCTAAAGAGCATAAGAATTATACACTTTGGTCATGTCAGAAAGTGTGTGATGCCCTCACCTTTCTACTTGACAATATTTATATTAGATTCGGTACTAAGTTATTTAGACAAATTGTGGGTATTCCGATGGGTACTAATTGCGCACCTCTTGTGGCTGATCTGTTCTTGTATTGTTATGAAAGAGACTTCATTTTGTCGCTTTCCATTGATAACCAATCTGAAATTATTGAAGCTTTTAGCTCTACTTCTAGATATTTAGATGATTTATTAAATATTGATAATACCTATTTTGATGGTTTGATCAGTCAGATTTACCCCCTAGAACTTCAGTTAAATAAAGCAAATTCTTCTGATACCGAGGCCCCGTTTTTGGATTTACATCTATCTATTGTAGATGGATTTGTTTCGTGCAAAATTTATGATAAACGCGATGACTTTGATTTTGAGATTGTAAATTTTCCTTTTTTGGATGGTGATGTTCCTCGTGCGCCATCCTATGGCGTTTATATTTCGCAATTAATTCGATTTGCTAGAGTGTGTAGTCATGTAACTGACTTCAACACTCGTAATAAATTATTAACGGCTAAACTCCTTAATCAGGGTTATCGGTACCATAAACTACGCAAAGCCTTTTCAAAATTTTATAGACGCCATTCTGATTTAATTTCAAAATTCAATATTGGACTTAAATCTCTTCTGCAACAAGGTCTATCGGAACCCGAATTTTATGGTGACTTAGTATTTAAATTCAGAAAAATATATAACCGCAATGACTTCAGTACCCAATTTCGTAAAATCATTCTTCGATATAAAAAGATTGGGTACAACATGGATATTATACGACAGACTGCATGCATGGTAGTTAACCCAATCACGGTTGGCAACTTTGCTTCCCTCTTTAATTGCACGCCGGTGGGTCAGGCCTCAGATTCTATGACGGCTCCAACGTAAAGGCTTATTGAGAATTAGAGAGATCTAATTCAAGGTAATGTTGGTTGGTGCCTGATGCTCTGTCTCTGGTCGGGCTCATCGGAGTCTAACTGTTGGTTTTCTTTTGCTCCAGCATTTCAGTGGTTTCTTGCTGTCGAGTCCTCACCGTTGTCTCACCTCTGTGGTTCTTTGATTTTTGTGTTCACGGAGATGTTGCATTGATGAGTTAGGAGGCCTTCATGCGGACTGAACAAATTATTTGTCTAAATCGCGACGGAAGTAAGGGCGAGGATTGTGGCCACGTAAAATCGATTTAAGCCCCCCAGTGGAAATCTTCCACTGACCGTTCCAAGGCGGCTCTTCTGTGGCGATTTATTTTATGTTGTTGTTTGTTACTTACTGTGTGTATCACTTGTGTCTTTTAGTTTCGGATGACCATATGGCCATTTTGTGGGAAAGTAACTGTCCTTATGGCCTTCCTTTGTTTAGGTTTCCATTATGGTCTGGTCGTTTAATGTTTGTATTTCTTTCCCTTTGGTGTCTTTTATGGGTGGAGTAAGTTAATTGTATCAATTCCTGATCTTTGTTTTACTTCTACTTTAAATAAATTGAAATCTAGACATTTTCGTGCTTCTAGTCTGTCTACCTACGATTTTTCCACTCTTTTCACTACACTTCCTCATAATCTTATAAAAGAAAAGCTTAATGATTTAATTGAATGGGCTTTTCACAGAGAAGATTCTCTCTATCTTGCATGTAATGTCAGAAATGCATTTTTCACTTCTAAAGAGCATAAGAATTATACACTTTGGTCATGTCAGAAAGTGTGTGATGCCCTCACCTTTCTACTTGACAATATTTATATTAGATTCGGTACTATGTTATTTAGACAAATTGTGGGTATTCCGATGGGTACTAATTGTGCACCTCTTGTGGCTGATCTGTTCTTGTATTGTTATGAAAGAGACTTCATTTTGTCGCTTTCCATTGATAACCAATCTGAAATTATTGAAGCTTTAGCTCTACTTCTAGATATTTGGATCATTTATTAAATATTGATAACACCTATTTTGATGGTTTGATCAGTCAGATTTACCCCCTAGAACTTCAGTTAAATAAAGCAAATTCTTCTGATACCGAGGCCCCGTTTTTGGATTTACATCTATCTATTGTAGATGTATTTGTTTCGTGCAAAATTTATGATAAACGCGATGACTTTGATTTTGAGATTGTAAATTTTCCTTTTTTGGATGGTGATAGTCCTCGTGCGCCATCCTATGGCGTTTATATTTCGCAATTAATTCGATTTGCTAGAGTGTGTAGTCAGGTAACTGACTTCAACACTCGTAATAAATTATTAACGGCTAAACTCCTTAATCAGGGTTATCGGTACCATAAACTACGCATAGCCTTTTCAAAATTTTATAGACGCCATTCTGATTTAATTTCAAAATTCAATATTGGACTTAAATCTCTTCTGCAACAAGGTCTATCGGAACCCGAATTTTATGGTGACTTAGTATATAAATTCAGAAAAATATATAACCGCAATGACTTCAGCACCCAATTTCGTAAAATCATTCTTCGATATAAAAAGATTGGGTACAACATGGATATTATACGACAGACTGCATGCATGGTAGTTAACCCAATCACGGTTGGCAACTTTGCTTCCCTCTTTAATTGCACGCCGGTGGGTCAGGCCTCAGATTCTATGATGGCTCCAACGTAAAGGCTTATTGAGAATTAGAGAGATAATGTTGGTTGGTCCCTGATGCTCTGTCTCTGGTCGGGCTCATCGGAGTCTAACTGTTGGTTTTCTTTTGCTCCAGCATTTCAGTGGTTTCTTGCTGTCGAGTCCTCACCGTTGTCTCACCTCTGTGGTTCTTTGATTTTTGTGTTCACGGAGATGTTGCACTGATGAGTTAGGAGGCCTTCATGCGGACTGAACAAATTATTTGTCTAAATCGCGACGGAAGTAAGGGCGAGGATTGTGGCCACGTAAAATCGATTAAGCCCCCCCCCCCCAGTGGAAATCTTCCACTGACCGTTCCAAGGCGGCTCTTCTGTGGCGATTTATTTATGTTGTTGTTTGTTACTTACAGTGTGTATCACTTGTGTCTTTTAATTTTGGATGGCCATATGGCCATTTTGTGGGAAAGTAACTGTCCTTATGGCCTTCCTTTGTTTAGGTTTCCATTATGGTCTGGTCGCTTAATGTTTGTATTTCTTTCCCTTTGGTGTCTTTTATGGGTGGAGTAAGTTAATTGAATCAATTCCTGATCTTTGTTTTACTTCTACTTTCCTTCCTATTTTGTGGGACCCGACATTGAGATGAAATGTCATCTCAAGTTCTGCTGCCCAAACAAACCAAAAGGGTTAATATGTAGGGACGGTCCGACTCGCATTACCTTGCCTGGGCAGGCTTAGACTGAACAGAATCAATAAAACCGATTCAGCTATTTTCGTTTATTTAATGTATTCTTTGCTTCCAAGAGATCTAACTAGGCATAACTTAGATCCTCTAAGCGGCTAACCGGTACTCCTGGATGGTCGGTTTGAGCTCTGCGTTGAAGCGACATGCAGCCCAATCTATTTTTATGAGCCCCGATGGGCGGGGGTCCGGGTTTTATAGTGTACCTTTACTTTTGACAACACGCCACTCATATAAAATTCACATGTGATTATGTTGCCGCTTGGATGGGAAATTTGACCAATGTGTCCATCGCAATTGAAAAATGCCGCATGCTAACCTTCTGTTGCGCTTTTAATTCTGTTGGAAATGGTAGCCCTGGCTTGGTCTTTTCGCAGCAACTGCTTGTTATTGGTGCCTCTCTGTGGCTCAGAATAGACCCAGGTTTCATCACCCACGAATGTCTACGTTTGTATACGCTCTACACAACTATTTCTCATGATAAATTGAAATCTAAACTCAAGGAAATCATAAATCAATGTTTTTTCCACAAGAATGGTAACCGTCGCTACCAGTATGTTGTCCTTGGCTACAAAGACACATACTTCGTTTGAGATCACTCTGATGCACCACAAAAGTACACTGATGCAGATGTCATAAGGATGCTGGAATATCTAATTGACAATATTTTCGTGGAGTTCAGTGGCCTATTATTTCAGCAAACAATTGGCATACCAATGGGTACTAATTGTGCACCGTTGCTTGCCGACTTGTTCTTGTACTCGTATGAGGCGGAGTTTGTACAAAGTCTTCTCAAAGCAGGCAAGAAACGCCTTGCACAACAATTCAATTTCACCTACAGATATATAGATGATTTATTGTCTCTGAAAAATGCTAAATTTGCAGAGTACTTAGAATTCATCTATCCACGTGAACTTGAAACTAAGGAAACAACAGAGACTGCAACCTCCTCCTCATACTTGGATTGTTATCTCTATATTGACAACGGGAAGCTTTCTACTAGGCTGTACGATAAACGAGATGACTTTAATTTTCCCATTGTTAACTTTCCCTTCCTGAGCAGTAATATCCCGTCTGCACCAGCATATGGAGTTTACGTTTCGCAGTTAATCCATTATGCTAGAGCCTGTTCAAAGTATCAGGACTTTATGGAACGTGGGAAGGTGCTCACTACCAGGTTGTTATGCCAGGGGTATCAAAAAACCAAACTGGTATCAACACTAAAGAAGTTTTATGGGAGGCACCATGATCTTGTGGATCCCTACAATGTGGCCATTTCCAGAATTATTTCTGATATGTTTGCCAATGGAAAGCCATAGGAAGACTTCCAAAATCTCGGACATACCCTTCCCGGCATTTCCACCTTTTCTTCCTTCGGGTCGATGGGCATGGTGGGCGAAGCTTGCTTACCAAGTAATGCTTACTATCCGCGGACGCCTGATTACACTCTTCTGGAGTCCATGTCTGTTGATCCGAACATTGATATTTGCCATTTTGTCTATGGATTAACGATTTTGGATTAACGCTTTGGTACTACGACCTATACTACTATTTGTCAAATTTTTTGTACTTTTTCAATAGATTTTTCGCCTTTTTACACGGCCGGTCATTTATTCTTTGGTCAAGAGATGCGGGACGCATCGTGCACAAGCCTTTCTTAGTTTTAACACCTGATTCAATTTTTTTTAAATGTCCCCGGTGAAACACCAACACTATCAGCAGAACCTTGTGTCTAGTTTGACCATATCTGCCACAGCAGCAAAATAAGCATACTAAGCATATTAAGCAAGTACACCGCATACTTTCCAGTGCTGTGGTGTTTTCCTTGCTTCCAAAGGATAACCCTTTTTAGAACGGATTTAACGTCACTACAGCTGGTGTCTGGGAATGTGTGGCGGCCGTAAAAAGTCTCCCTTCCCTACATCATAGTGTAGTTTATATTTTCTTGTCCTTTGGGATCATTGATTCCATTGCTGAATTTTTAGAATATTTGAGGGTCACTGATGAGGCCTAATTGGCCGAAATTAGCTAGTCTGGCCCAGAAAACATGTACATTGCATATTTTCCAGTTCTGCGATGTTTTCCTTGCTTCAAAGGATAATCCTTTTTAGAACATATTTGTAGCAGATATTTTTGGCTAGCACGGACGGGCTCATCTCTCTTTCTTTAAATTTTTGTGCCACCTTAAAATTTACATTTTAAAGACAACAGAGGTCCTATGTATCTGACACCGTTCACTATATATCTGTGAAACTGTAACATCCAGACCAACGCAAGCTTTAATGTAGGCCCTTATTTCAAAGCTTAGTTTGTTTTTTATTCTGCACACAGTAGAGTTGAGTGTATATGACTGAACCAACTTGAATTTCCAATACCTTTTGAAAGACTGAAATTTCATCCTATATTAGAAAATCACTCAGCTGTGAAATCAACGCAGAGGTTGATCATATATTACAGTGTGCCTAAGTTGCCATTTTGTCTATCAGCTCACAGTGCCTTTAGAAGTTCTGAATCTGCATGTTATCTTGATAATTCTAATTAAGTTTATGAACAGCTTTGTTTGATTTAGGATTCAGGAAGTGATGAGGTTGATGCACAGTGGAAGTGTATAGTTTAGCAGGACAGAGCTATCGTTTGCATAGCCCTTGGCGTTTTCTGTTATTAAATAGGGAATCAAGCCAACCAATCATGTGGATACAAATGCAACACAAACAAAGCTATCGGGTATATGGTCGCTTGCAAAAATGCCACAAAAACGAATCTTCTTGTAGACTCTGTAATTAAATATTGTGATAAAGTCTTTGAAAGATCGGGAAGAAATCTGTTTTGGTCTATAAAAAATTCGAATGAGGTTTTAAATAAATTGAAATCCAGACATTTTCGTGCTTCTAGTCTGTCTACTTACGATTTTTCCACTCTTTATACTACACTTCCTCATAATCTTATAAAAGAAAAGCTTAATGATTTAATTGAATGGGCTTTTCACAGAGAAGATTCTCTCTATCTTGCATGTAATGTCAGAAATGCATTTTTCACTTCTAAAGAGCATAAGAATTATACACTTGGGTCATGTCAGAAAGTGTGTGATGCCCTCACCTTTCTACTTGACAATATTTATATTAGATTCGGTACTAAGTTATTTAGACAAATTGTGGGTATTCCGATGGGTACTAATTGCGCACCTCTTGTGGCTGATCTGTTCTTGTATTGTTATGAAAGAGACTTCATTTTGTCGCTTTCCATTGATAACCAATCTGAAATTATTGAAGCTTTTAGCTCCACTTCTAGATATTTAGATGATTTATTAAATATTGATAATACCTATTTTGATGGTTTGATCAGTCAGATTTACCACCCAGAACTTCAGTTAAATAAAGCAAATTCTTCTGATACCGAGGCCCCGTTTTTGGATTTACATCTATCTATTGTAGATGGATTTGTTTCGTGCAAAATTTATGATAAACGCGATGACTTTGATTTTGAGATTGTAAATTTTCCTTTTTTGGATGGTGATGTTCCTCGTGCGCCATACTATGGCGTTTATATTTCGCAATTAATTCGATTTGCTAGAGTGTGTAGTCATGTAACTGACTTCAACACTCGTAATAAATTATTAACGGCTAAACTCCTTAATCAGGGTTATCGGTACCATAAACTACGCAAAGCCTTTTCAAAACTTTATAGACGCCATTCTGATTTAATTTCAAAATTCAATATTGGACTTAAATCTCTTCTGCAACAAGGTCTATCGGAACCCGAATTTTATGGTGACTTGGTATATAAATTCAGAAAAATATATAACCGCAATGACTTCAGCACCCAATTTCGTAAAATCATTCTTCGATATAAAAAGATTGGGTACAACATGGATATTATACGACAGACTGCATGCATGGTAGTTAACCCAATCGCGGTTGGCAACTTTGCTTCCCTCTTTAATTGCACGCCGGTGGGTCAGGCCTCAGATTCTATGACGGCTCCAACGTAAAGGCTTATTGAGAATTAGAGAGATCTAATTCAAGGTAATGTTGGTTGGTGCCTGATGCTCTGTCTCTGGCCGGGCCCATCGGAGTCTAACTGTTGGTTTTCTTTTGCTCAAGCATTTCAGTGGTTTCTTGCTGTCGAGTCCTCACAGTTGTCTCACCGTGGTTCTTTGATTTTTGTGTTCACGGAGATGTTGCACTGATGAGTTAGGAGGCCTTCATGCGGACTGAACAAATTATTTGTCTAAATCGCGACGGAAGTAAGGGCGAGGATTGTGGCCACGTAAAATCGATTTAAGCCCCCAATGGAAATCTTCCACTGACCGTTCCAAGGCGGCTCTTCTGTGGCGATTTATTTATGTTGTTGTTTGTTACTTACTGTGTGTATCACTTTTGTCTTTTTATTTTGGATGGCCATATGGCCATTTTGTGGGAAAGTAACTGTCCTTATGGCCTTCCTTTGTTTAGGTTTCCATTATGGTCTTGTGGCTTAATGTTTGTATTTCTTTCCCTTTGGTGTCTTTTATGGGTGGAGTAAGTTAATTGTATCAATTCCTGATCTTTGTTTTACTTCTACTTCAGATAGTCTGATAAATACTGACAACACCCGAGCTACCCCTCCGTGTAAAACCTTGTATGCAATGACTATACAGGTGCTATGGCAAATTTCAAGATGGCCACTATCTGGGATATCAGAATGCAACAATTTTAGTAATTCTCAATCTCCATGTCATCCAAATGCCGACCTCCAAATTCAACAGCTCATTAGGTAGCAGATGTGATTTGGGGAATTTCAAGATGGCCAACGTGGCAGCCATCTGAGGTATCAGAACAGAAGGGTTCTAAGAAGTCTGTATCTCCATGTCAACCCTATCCCTCCTGTCAAGTTCCAGCTTAGTTCATCGTTGTTTATTTTTGTTATGGTGTGTCTTTGAATGTGTATATCGCTTATATCTTTTTATTTTGTATAGCCATTTTGCCAATTTGTGGAAAGGTAACTATCATATTGAGGTTTCCATTAGGGTCTATGTATTTTATGTTTGTGTTGCTCATGGGTGGTGCGGGTTAACTGTATTGATTCCTGATCATTGCCTTCACTTCTATTTTTCTTAGAATTAAAATTTAATATTATGTAATATTTGTTGGTACCTGATGCTCTGTATCTGGTCAGTCCCATCGGAGTCTGTCTGTTGGATTTCTTTTGGTCCATCTTTTCAATTATTTTATGCTGTCGAGTCCTCACCGTTGTTTCATATCTGTGGCTGTTTGATTTTGGAGTTATCGAAGATGTTGCACTGATGAGTCTGGAAGCCCGGAACAAATTATTTGTCTAAGTAATGGCGAAGATTTCGGCCACGTAAAATCGATTTAAGACCCCCCCCCCCATCCCCCACAACCACACACACACCCTGTAAAATACTATCCAATG
The DNA here is from genome assembly GCA_963580285.1 of Lucinisca nassula. Lineage (NCBI taxonomy): Eukaryota > Metazoa > Mollusca > Bivalvia > Lucinida > Lucinidae > Lucinisca > Lucinisca nassula. Next base: position 4,974,220 of record OY757018.1, on the reverse strand, counting down.
CGGTTCTTCTGTCGCTGTTTATTTTTGTTATAGTTCGTCTTTGAATGTGTGTATCACTGATATATTTTATATATGACTGTCAATTGGCCATTTTATTTCCCTATGATGTCTCTGATGGGAGGTGTGGGTGCGTCAGGCCTCAGATTCTATGACAGCTCCAACGTAAAGGCTTATTGAGAATTAGAAAGATCTAATTCAAGGTAATGTTGGTTGGTGCCTGATGCTCTGTCTCTGGTCGGGCTCATCGGAGTCTAACTGTTGGTTTTCTTTTTCTCCAGCATTTAAGTGGTTTCTTGCTGTCGAGTCCTCACCGTTGTCTCACCTCTGTGGTTCTTTGATTTTTTGTGTTCACGGAGATGTTGCACTGATGAGTTAGGAGGCCTTCATGCGGACTGAACAAATTATTTGTCTAAATCGCGACGGAAGTAAGGGCGGGGATTGTGGCCACGTAAAATCGATTTAAGCCCCCCAGTGGAAATCATTCCACTGACCGTTCCAAGGCGGTTCTTCTGTGGCGGTTTATTTATGGTGTTGTTTGTTACTTACTGTGTGTATCACTTGTGTCTTTTTATTTTGGATGGCCATATGGCCATTTTGTGGGAAAGTAACTGTCCTTATGGCCTTCCTTTGTTTAGGTTTCCATTATGGTCTGGTCGCTTAATGTTTGTGTTCTTTCCCTTTGGTGTCTTTGATGGGTGGAGTAAGTTAATTGTATCGATTCCTGATCTTTGTTTTACTTCTACTTTTTTATTATATCGATACCTTATCATTACCTTCACTTCTTTTTTATTTTTTTTCTTCTTCTTTTTTAAATAAATTATATAAACTGCCTAAAGAAACGAAGGCATTTAGAAAACCACTAAATGGTTTGAGAAACAGGAATGTCTGATGCGGCGTCTGATTTTAGCCATGCCCCATTTTATCGTCTCTAGTATGAATGGCTTAATCTATCAGCCTTTACACACTATTGTCATCTTCAAGCACAGGGGGTCTAGTAGCAACAAATATTAATCAGTGTCTCTACTATGAAATATATGATTGTTAACACTTACGTCAGACACACATAGATTCATCACTTTTGCCGCAATATAAATTTTGTTAACAGCGGGAGTTGTATTACAAATGCAATACATCATCTCAGTTGTCTTTCAGCACAGGCAGAAGCTATTTTTCTGTTGTATAAATGCTTCACCTCCCTTCTAGCAGCAGTCAGTTCAGTATCGCATATGCTGCAATGCAGAACGAATTCATTTCTTAAAAAACGATTTAGCTGGCCGTTCAGGGGCGGTTCTTCTGCCGCGGTTTATTTTTGTTGTGGTTTGTCTTTGGGTGTGTGTGTCGCTTGTGTTGTTTTGTTTTGGATGGCCGGTTGGCCGTTTTGTGGGAGGGTAACTGTCCTTTTGGTTTTGGCTTTTCGCTATTGATGTTTCCATTAGTGTCTATTTGTTTCATAATTGTATTTCGTTCCCTTTGGTGTCTCTGATGGGTGCTGTGGGTTAATTATATCGATTCCTGATCATGGCTTTTACTTCTGTTTTGTTGTCGTCTTTCTCGGCTTCCACCTCCACCACTTGTTGGATCGTGGTTGCCGGACACCTTTCGTTTTATTTTTGAGTAAAAGTATTGAAAAGTATGCGCACGAACATTGCCAACTTTGCTTCATCAATGCAAAAATTGTTTTTATCATTCTGGTGGCCAGTTTTGTAAAGTCGCTGTTATTTGGCGTCTATTATCATGTCCATTACGAAAACACGCCTATATAATTTTGACCCCTTTGAACCCCACTTTTATATAGTAAAACTGGGGTTTCCGGGGGTATACCTTACCTTTCTTATTTTTGCTTTAAAATATAGATTGTGGGTACTCGTTAGAACCGCCTCGATAAGGCGGTCCTAACGAGTGCCCACAATCTATATTTTAAGCAGAAATAAGAAAAATATCACAATATTTCATCATAAAATTTTCATTTTTCGGCGATAAAGGTGGCAATGTATTTGTATAGGCGTGTTTGCGTAATTACAAACATGATATGATAATAAGTGTAATAACACATGATTACTGGTGCGTAACGTCATGACGCCGTCCGTGACAAACCTATGCATCAGGAAACTGTGATCCCCTTGAACCCCATTTTTATGGAGTAAAACTGGTGTTTACAGGCGTTTACCTCATTTTTCTTACTTCTAAATATCACAATTTTTCACATTACGAAAACACGCCTATACAAATAAAGTGTTACCTTAATCGCCGAAAAAAAATATAAACATTTTGGGATGAAAAATTGTGACATTTTTCTTATCTCTGCTCTGAAATATTTCAGAGCAGAAATAAGAAAAATAAGGTTGACCCCTGTAAACCCCAGTTTTACTATATAAATGTGGGGTTCATGGGGGTCAAAATTATATAGGCGTGTTTTCGTGATGTCTTCAAATTTCCGCTTTATCGGCGGTAAAGCTTATAATGTACTTGTATAGGCATGTTTTTGTAATGTTTTCTCCTGAACTTCTTTGGCAATAAAATTCTATTAAACTCTTTATATGATACACAGAATTTTACACTTGTGGCCATTTTAATGCCATTTATCAAACTCACCGAAGGCTCGTTTCATAAATGTCATATGAAGTAACCACTTGTGAAACATCCTCTGTATACCCAAAAGGCGAAGTAGAAAGAATGTGTTACTTAGGAAAGGCCAGGAATCGTGAAAAAAATCCGTCTCAAGCCGTCGAAAGAAGAGAAAGTGTTAGTTACGTAGAGGCTATTTACTTTCTTTGATGTGGATACCAAAAATATTTCATTGAGTACGCTGAAAACATTCGAATTTTTACGAGTGCGAAGCATGAGTGAAATTTAGGATGTTTCAGCGCAAGAGATACATTTGAAGGGGTTAGTGCAAGAAGGGGCCTAAGTCACATTTTTATAACTTCGAGAAAAAACGAGAAAAAGAAAATGTTTTGCACAATATTCTTATTTTTCATACTTGAATTTAAATAAATGTTTCTGATGTGTTATTCTGTCATCTGAAATGATCCAAAAAATCACATAAATAGTTCTGAGTATATCGCAGATACCAATTTGTTACAATAATGGTTTAGTGCAAGAAGGGGCCTAAGTCTTGGGTGTATATGACTTAGGCATCTTCTTGCACTAAACAAATACAACAAAGATTTCGGTATGCAGAAACCTTTGTCATTAAGTTGAACGTGTAAATTTTATCGTATTACGACTCTTTATTAGATTATATAACAAAATCTGAAACAAATGAACAACACATACACTGGAAACTCAAAGTTTTATGTGGTAAATTGGACTTAGATCCTTTCTTTCACCAAAGATACAGCATTGGACTTAGGACCTTACCATAATTTGTACTAACCATCATTTTAATGCCAATAAAGAAATAACGCATAACAAACTTTATATCAGATTGCAGGTCTTGATATCATGTGTCTGAAAATGATGATGTTCCAGATGTTTCCAAAAATTGACTTAGGCCCCTTCTTGCACTAACCGCTTCATTTTTTTTTTTTTTGGGGGGGGGGGGGTATCCGCGAAAACAAAATATATATAGTTATTTTATTTTATAGAAGAAAGCAATATTTATAGCAGAACGTAAACAAAATAGTTCCGGCACGCTACAGTGAAACACTATAAATGGTATCAGTCACCAGTGAAATGATATAATTTCACCAGTGTAGTATAAAATAAATGAAGGTACGCACATAGTCACGGTTCAATAATATTGTAAATGACTTGACACCTGTTTGGAAAAGGGCTGCAAAATAGAAGTGAAGGCAATAATCAGGAATCGATACAATTAAACCATGGCTCCAATCAGTGACACCAAAGGGAAAAAAACACAGACATGAACTAACTAGACCCTAATTGAAACATCAGTATTGGAAAGCCAAAAGGACAGTTACCTTCCCACAAAACGGCCAATTGGCTATCCAAAACAAAATCACATAAGCGATACACACACTCAAAAGACAAACCATAACAAAAATAAACCGCGAAAAAAGAACCGCCTAGGAACGGTCAGAGAAACGAATAAATCGATTTTACGCAGCTGCACTCCTCGCCCCTACTTCCGTCGCGATATAGACAAATAATTTATTCAGTCCGCATGAAAAATAGAAGTGAATACAATGATCAGGAATCGATAGAATTAGCCCACAGTTTCCATCAGAAACACCAAAGGGAAAGAAATACAAACAAGAAATAACCAGACCCCAATGGAAACATCAACAGCGGAAATCCAAAATGACAGTTATTTTCCCATACAATGGCCAATAAGGCTCATTGATGCAACGTCTCCGAGAACACAAAAATCAAGCTACCACAGAGACGAAACAACGGTGAGGACTCGATAGCAAGAAAAAAACGAAATGCTGGAGCAAAAGAAAACCAACAGTTAGCCTCCGATTGGCAAGATCGGGTTGAAAAGTAGAAGTAAAACAAAGATCAGGAATTGATACAATTAACTTACTCCATCCATAAAAGACACCAAAGGGAAAGAAATACAAACATTAAACGACCAGACCATAATGGAAACCTAAACAAAGGAAGGCCATATGGACAGTTACTTTCCCGCAAAATGGCCATATGGCCATCCAAAATTAAAAGACACAAGTGATACACACAGTAAGTAACAAACAACAACATAAATAAATCGCCACAGAAGAGCCGCCTTGGAACGGTCAGTGGAAGATTTCCACTGGGGGGCTTAAATCGATTTTACGTGGCCACAATCCTCGCCCTTACTTCCGTCGCGATTTAGACAAATAATTTGTTCAGTCCGCATGAAGGCCTTCTAACTCATCAGTGCAACATCTCCGTGAACACAGAAATCAAAGAACCACAGAGGTGAGACAACGGTGAGGACTCGACAGCAAGAAACCACTGAAATGCTGGAGCAAAAGAAAACCATCAGTTAGACTCCGATGAGCCCGACCAGAGACAGAGCATCAGGCACCAACCAACATTATCTCTTTAATTTTCAATAAGCCTTTACGTTGGAGCCGTCATGGAATCTGAGGCCTGAACCACCGGCGTGCAATTAAAGAGGGAAGCAAAGTTGCCAACCGTGATTGGGTTAACTACCATGCATGCACTCTGTCGTATAATATCCATGTTGTACCCAATCTTTTTATATCGAAGAATGATTTTACGAAATTGGGTGCTGAAGTCATTGCGGTTATATATTTTTCTGAATTTATATACTAAGTCACCATAAAATTCGGGTTCCGATAGACCTTGTTGCAGAAGAGATTTAAGTCCAATATTGAAGTTTTAAATAAATTGAAATCCAGGCGTTGTCGTGCTTCAAGTCTGTCTACTTATAATGTTGCCACCCTTTACACTACACTTCCTCATAATCTTATAAAAGAAAAACTTAATGATTTAATTGAATGGACATTTCAAAGGGAAGACTCCCTCTGTCTTGCATGTAGTGTAAGAAATGTTTTTTTTTTCACTTCTGAAGAGCATTAAAATTACACTTTATGGTCATGTCAGAAAGTGTGTGAAGCTCTCACCTTTCTACTTCACAATATTTATATAAGATGAGGTACTAAGTATTTAGACAAGCTGTGGGTATTCCGATGTGTACAAATTGCGCACCACTGGTGACTGATCTGTTTTTGTTTTGTTATGAGAGTGACTTCATGATGTCCCTTTCTGCTGAAAACCAGTCTGAAATCATTGAAGCTGTTAGCGCCACTTCTAGATATTTGGATCATTTATTAAATATTGATAATACCTATCTCGATGGTTTGATCAGTCAGATTTACCAGCCAGAACGTCAGATAATAAAGCAAATTCTTCTGATACCGAGGCCCAATTTTTGGATTTACATCTATCTATTGTAGATGGGTTTGTTTCGCGTAAAATTTTTGATAAACGCGATGATTTTGATTTTGAGATTGTACATTTTCCTTTTTTTGGATGGTGATGTTCTTCATGCGCCATCCTATGGCGTTTATATTTCGTAATTAATTCGATTTGCCACAGTGTGTAGTCATGTAACTGACTTCTTAAACTTTTTAATCAGGGTTATCGGTACCATGAACTACGCAAAGCTATTTCAAAATTTTATAGACGTCATTCTGATTTAATTTCAAAATTCAATATTGGACTTAAATCTCTTCTGCAACAAGGTCTATTGGAACCCGAATTTTCTGGTGACTTAGTATACAAATTCAGAAAAATATATAACCACAATGACTTAGCACCCAATTTCGTAAAATCGTTCTTCGATATAAAAAGATTGGGTACACCATTGATGTTATACGACAGACTGCATGCATGGTAGTTAACCCAATCAAGGTTGACAACTTTGCTTCCGTCTTTAATTGCACGCCGGTGAGTCAGGCCTCAGATTCTATGACGGTTTCAACGTAAATGCTTATTGAGAATTAGAGAGATCTGATTCAAGGTAATGTTGGTTGCTGCCTGAGACTCTGTCTCTGGCGGGCCCATCGGAGTCTAACTATTGGTTTTCTTTTGCTCCAGCATTTCAGTGGTTTCTTGCTGTCGGGTCCTCAACGTTGTTTCATCTCTGTGGTTGTTTGATTATTTGTGTTCACGGATATGTTGCACTAATGAGTTGGGAGGCCTTCATGCGGACTGAACAAATTATGTCTAAATTGCGACGGAGGTTAGGGCGAGGATTGTGGCCACGTAAAATTGATTTAGCCCCCCCCCCCCCAGCCTCCAGTCGAATTCGTTTCCGCTGACAGTTCCAAGGCGGTTCTTCTGTCGCGGTTTATTTTTGTTATGGTTTGTATGTTTGTGTCGCTTATGTTATTTTATTTTGGATAGCCTATTGGCCATTTTGTTGAAAAGTGACTGTCATTTTGGCTCTCCGCTGTTGGTGTTTCCATTAGGGTCTGTTTCATGTCTGTGTGTCTTTCCCTTTGGTGTCTCTGATGGGAGCTGTGGGTAACGATTCCTAATCTTTGCCTCCACTTCTATTTAGCAGTCCGGTTGCACATATCAAAATATCATTTTCGTTCTCCAACCCTGATTGACTGTCTAGCCCCATGCAGTTTAATTTTGTTTGTTTGAATCGAGGTTTAACGTCCAAGTCAACACTATGTATGTCATTTTGGAGACATTGCTTCCAAGTTTTGGGACTTTTACTCGACATTGAGATGAAAAGACACCAAAAGTCCTGCCGCTCAGTGAAATCAAACGACTTTTATGCAATGGAGGTCTACCACTTTGCATGGGCAGGATTAGTGTGTCTAAGCGGTTTACCTGCACTCGTGTTCGGTCAGTTTCAGCTTTTTGTGGAAGCATTATGCAGCCCAACCTTTTTCTCCAAGTCCCGATGGGCGGGGGCAAGCAGTTTTGCTTTGAATGCCTCGATTGCACTTAGATTAAAAAAAATAACAACATATAAGCAATCGTTTGATATCTTGGATTGGAGGGTTGAGGTAATTGGTTCGATTCCTGATCATTACCTTCACTTCCATTTTAGAAGCGGTCGCTGAAATGTCAGACACCCGTTTCTTTGTAAACATTTCGCTGCGAATCAAAATATTTTTATTAAAGTAGGCGCCTGTTCCATATAGTTTACAATAGGGTTGTCTAATTCTGAGTATCTTATTTCACTAGCTGTTTACATAACATTATAACACTGGTTTGTATGAGACAGATTACTACAGTGATAAGGCGTTGTCTGGCATTTCAGATAAATTGGAAATCACGAAATTTCACCTCATCTGATAATATCGGGACCTTGTTCTGAATTATGTTCTTCTTTTGAATATCAAGAACGTTCTTTACAGCCATTCTCGGAGCCTTACAAATCTTTCCATTGTTTTTTTTATAGTTGTATGGATACAGTATTTGCAAACGACATCAAACAGAAATGCATTAGACGTTTGCAAGACATACAGTCGAACTTCAATGGCTCGAACACCTTAGGGACCTCGAAAATCTGTTCGAGACAGGGGTAGTTCGAGCCACTAAGGTTACTGTCAGGAGGCATAACGAGATACTTTTAGACATCTTTTCGGTGTTCTATAATGAAAATGCATGCTGTGTGTACTCATCGAGGCGATTCTAATGAGTACACACAGCATACATTTGCAAGATAAAAACTAAAATCTCCTTAATTATCCCCCACTATTTCTTATGTAGAGGATTTCGCTAGGGGCTCAAGAATGGGTTCGACAGATCCATGGTAAACGAGCCATCGGAAGTTCTACTGTACTACTTTCACAAAGCAAGAATTCGAGTTGAGATCATTCTTTATGATGGAGTATGCCTCCGTTTTCATGATACCTACCACTGTAATAATTGCAGTTTCGTACAAAAGAGAAAAACAATTTAGCTATTGTGAACTAGAAAGGTCATATTAGCAAGGTTTTATACAGGAAGAGTTTTTTTTTATTATTATCATTATTAATTATATTTGTGGTTTCAACTGTGGTGGTCAATTTGTCTATTTGTTTCTTTGGTTTGAGTTTAACGACATGTTCGGTCATATCGAGTAGGTCTGTTTACCAAACTATACATTTCCTTGGCAGTCAGGAGGCATTCATGCGGACTATACAAATTATTCGCGACGGATGTAAGGGCGAGGATTGTGGCCATGTAAAATCGATTTAAGCCCCCCAGTGGAATTCGTTTCCGCTGACCGTTCGAAGGCGGTTCTTCCGTCGCTGTTAATTTTTGTTATTGTTTGTCTTTTGGTGCTTATGTCGCTTATATTATTTTACTTTAGATAGCCTATTGGCCATTTTGTGGGAAGTGACTGTCCTTTTGGCTTTCCGCTATTGATTTCCTTAGGGTCTGTTGTTTCGTGTTTGTGTTTCTTTCCTTTTGGTGTCTCTGATGGTAAATGTATGTTAATTGTATCGATTCCTGATCATGGCCTCCACTTCTATTTATGACTTGCACTAAAGAATTAGAAATCTTCCATGCGGACCGAACACATTATTTGTCTAAACCACATTAGAACCAAGGGCGAGCATAGTGGCCGCTTATAATCGAGTTAAGAACCCCCGCCCCGTACAGACCTTTCCATCTCTGTGGTTTACTATTGTAAGAGTTCGTCTTTTCCCATTATTTGTCTAAACCACATTAGAACCAAGGGCGAGCGTAGTGGCCGCATATAATCGAGTTAAGACCCCCACCCCGTACAGACCTTTCCAACTCTGTGGTTTATTTTTGTAATAATTCGTCTTTTCCTATACGTATTACGACAACCTTTCATTACGCAAACACGCCTATACAAATACATTGCCACCTTTATCGCCGAAAATTGGAAAATTTATGATGAAAAATTGTGATATTTTTCTTATTTCTGTTCAAAATATAGATTGTGGGCACTCGTTAGAACCGCCTCATCGAGGCGGTTCTAACGAGTACCCACAATCTATATTTTAGAGCAGAAATAAGAAAAAATAAGGTATACCCCCGGAAACCCCAGTTTTACTATATAAAAGTGGGGTTCAAGGGGGTCAAAATTATATAGGCGTGTTTTCGTGATGTTTATTTTGGACAGTTGTTTGGCCATTTTGTGGGAATGTAACTCTCCTTTTGGCTTTTTGCTTGTTAATTTTTCATTAAATTTTTATTAAGTTTTTATGTTTGAGTTCCTTTCCCTTTGGTGTCTTCGTTTGTTTGTTTGTTTGTACTGGGAAATAGAAGTGAAGGCAATGATCAGGAATCGAAAAACATTAACCCACAGCTCCCATCAGTGACAAAAAGGGAAAGAAACACAAACATGAAATATCTAGACCCTAATTGAAATATCAATAGCGGAAAGCCAACAGGATAGATACTTTCCCAGAAAAAGTTCAATTGGTCACCCAAAACAAAAAATATAAAAGCGATACACACACTCAAAGAGAAACCATAATAAAAATAAACCGCGACAGAATAACCGCCTCGGAATGGCCTGTGAAACCAATTCCACTGGGGGGGGGGAGGCTAAATCGACCTCACGCAGCCGCAACCCTCCCCCACCAGATAAACTACCTGTCCAGCCCACAGGAATGGCTCTAAAACTCACCAGCGAACCATCTCCGAAAACACAAAAATCAAACAGCCACCGAGATGAAACAACGGCGGGGACTCGACAGCAAGAAACCACTAAAACGCCGGAGCCAATGAAAACCAACATTAAGCCTCCGATGGTTCCGATCCGGGAATGAGCATCAGGCAGGAGTTGAACGGCCCAGTCAACACAATTGGGTCATTTTTTAGCCGGTCAGTTTACCTTTAAACGTTTCATAGACAGGCTTATATGTATGGGGTTCATCAGTACAGTACACAATCTTTAGTCAGAAACTGACAAGTTCCCTTCTTCAATCAGCGGAAGGGAGATAATGACCGTAGAATAGATTTCATGATCAATCTCCTCGAAAGAATGTTGCCGACCCCTGAAGTTATCGAATCCGTGTCCTCCTGATCGCCAGTCAGAGGCGCATCCTCCTTAGCTACCGAGGCCGGCTCTTTGATGCCATTCTGAAATTAGTGAATAAACGCTTCTTTTTCTACTCTCATAATACGAACGTATTCCGATGGGTACGAATTGCACACCTCTTGTGGCTGATCTGTTCTTGTATTGTTATGGATCTGGTGGGGGAGGGTTGCGGTATGGGTGGAGTAAGTTAATTGTATCGATTCCTGATCTTTGTCTTACTACTACTTTGCATATCAGGGCTGTTTTGTTTGTGCCGTGTGGCGTCTGTAAAAGGTCTCCCCGTACATACATTTAATGCTCTTATTTTTCCAATCCTCAGGGATTGCTTATGCAATTGCTTTTCACTGTTCCATCAATTGACATCGTTTAGATACCTGTTGAAGGTCATTATTAAACCGATGTTCGTTCCTCGTTTATAACAACTGCTTGTTTAACATCCCTGATCTTTAAGTAGACTCATCGGAGTCTAACTGTTGGTTTTCTTTTGCTCCAGCATTTCAGTGGTTTCTTGCTGTCGAGTCCTCACCGTTGTCTCACCTCTGTGGTTCTTTGATTTCTGTGTTCACGGAGATGTTGCACTGATGAGTTAGGAGGCCTTCATGCGGACTGAACAAATTATTTGTCTAAATCGCGACGGAAGTAAGGGCGAGGATTGTGGCCACGTAAAATCGATTTAAGCCCCCCCCCCCCCCAGTGGAAATCTTCCACTGACCGTTCCAAGGCGGCTCTTCTGTGGCGATTTATTTATGTTGTTGTTTGTTACTTACTGTGTGTATCACTTGTGTCTTTTATTTTGGATGGCCATATGGCCATTTTGTGGGAAAGTAACTGTCCTTATGGCCTTCCTTTGTTTAGGTTTCCATTATGGTCTGGTCGCTTAATGTTTGTATTTCTTTCCCTTTGGTGTCTTTTATGGGTGGAGTAAGTTAATTGTATCAATTCCTGATCTTTGTTTTACTTCTACTTTGGATGTTTTGCGGGCTTTTGTTGTACCTTCCTTCTATCCGAAGGAATTATCTTCAGTAATTTTATATGCTGTTTTACATAATGACCGGTACGAAGATCGCTTTAGTTTTGACGGTATCAAAACCTTCTTAACCCACATGAGTATCACAAATACATTTAAAATATCAATATCACCCCTTAGGTTACACTCTGCTTCTTCTGTACAGATTCCCCATTCTATTAAGAACTTTAATACTATGTTGCCTTCGGTATTGGTTAGACCCTTAAATTTGTCTTCTGTAACTTCAGTTAATCTCAATGGAGCAGGCCATACCAATGTTTTTGGGAGTAGTCTTCGTATAAGACTATCTCCTTTCAAATCGCCCATCCTTCGAAAATATACTAATCCGTGGAAAAGAAGTGGAATGCATCCTAGTATTTCTAAGTGCAATGCCAAGAGGTGCAGATGTTGTTCGCATTTAAGCACTGCGTCTACCGTTACTTCATCTGTAAACGGTAGACGCTTCTCTGTAGTTAACATGTCTGATTTGACATGACAGTCTACAGATTTAATTTATCTAATTACATGACATGCTGCAAACTGTAATATGCAGTACGTTGGTCAAACTAACCGCATACCTAAAACTAGATTGAACGAGCATTATCGTAGAATGAGTAAGCCTAAGAAAACTGACACTTTCTTGTACCGTCACTTTCGACGTACAGGTCATTCTGTAAATAACATTGTTATACAACCAGTGGAAAAACTTTATTACGATGCAAATTCTACATCTAGATTCAAAATAATCAAAAGACATGAGGCTGAACTGAAATGGATTAAATTTTTACAGACCCCTTTTCCACTGGGATTTAATGACAATATTTATCATTACGGTAATATTTCCAGAATGCCGGACTTTGATATTTTCTCGCTCCTGGAATGTCGAAAACGCAGAACTAGATCTCACGGCACCAGGAAAAATGGTAACTTTAAACGTAAATCATGTGCGTTTAAACGAAACAATACTAGTCTGAAGTGACTGTCAATTATATTATTAAATCATGGACGCCACTCTATGCTTTCATTTTTAAGTTAATTACCCGTTTCTGTTTTACGTCTTCTGGACACCGAGGCGAATAAATTCTACGATAGTTCTCATCATTTATATGATGCGGCTCTCTTAACTAGAGGCTATACTCAGCATACTCTCCGTCCTTACATTGATTCTGAAATTAATCATAAACGCCATTTCTTCAAAATATCCTTCATTAATAAGGGTATGGATTTTATAGATTTGCCCAGTATCTTCCGTGAGAGATCGGTGCTTTCTTCCATTCCTGCTTATTTTCAAAATACTGAAACACCTATAATTTGTTATAAATATAACAAACCTGTAAGATCTATCATTTTTAATTTCAATAAACTTGTTTCAGATCTTGATATTGATACTAATACTCCTGATTTCATGTTATTGTAAAAACTCAGTGTATTGCTATCCTGCTGCTGGTCATGTAATCACTGGAAATTTGAAAATTATTCCTGATTCTAGGATAAGGAATATAATTTCCAAAGGACCGAAATATCGGTTTCCTTCTAAAATTGATTTCAGTAAATGTAGAAATGAAATCGCTGCTTCCTTGAATGAATTCGGTAATCGACGGTGTAAGCGAAAGTATGTTGAGCATAAAGCCTTTAAGGACTGGAAACTTAACATTTTAAAACTAGTGAATAAACGCATTTCTTTCTATTCTCAAAATACTAACTTATTACCTCCTAAGCCCAAGACGTCTTTACGTCATCTTAAACTAGGTATTCAAGAATTTCATAAGAAGTTTGTTTTGGCCCCTGCAGACAAGGCCGCTAACAACGTCGTCGTTGTGTGACGGCTCCACTATGTTAACACGCTTAAGCAGGAGCTTGGTGGTACAAAGGCCTATGAACTTCAGCCTTTAGCTGAAAAGAGAGCTATAGTACATAAACATGTTTGTCATTCAGCCACCAAGTTTGCTGTGTGTGTTACCGAAGGCCACGACAAGCTTCCTACGCTATACTGGTTACCAAAACTTCATAAAAGACCTTACAAAGCACGGTTTATTGCAAATTCTAGCTCTTGCACTACCACTGAACTTTCTAAATTATTAACTTCCTGTCTTACTGCTATTAAAACGCATGTGATTAAATATTGTGATAAAGTCTTTGAAAGATCAGGAAGAAATATGTTTTGGTCTATAAAAAATTCGAATTTGTGTATCACTTGTGTCTTTTGGTTTGGATGGCCATATGGCCATTTTGTGGGAAAGTAACTGTCCTTATGGCCTTCCTTTGTTTAGGTTTCCATTATGGTCTGGTCGCTTAATGTTTGTATTTCTTTCCCTTTGGTGTCTTTATGGGTGGAGTAAGTTAATTGTATCAATTCCTGATCTTTGTTTTACTTCTACTTTTAATAAATTGAAATCCAGACATTTTCGTGCTTCAAGTCTGTCTACTTACGATTTTTCCACTCTTTACACTACACTTCCTCATAATCTTATAGAAAAAAAAGCTTAATGATTTAATTGAAAGGGCTTTTCACAGAGAAGATTCTCTCTATCTTGCATGTAATGTCAGAAATGCATTTTTCACTTCTAAAGAGCATAAGAATTATACACTTTGGTCATGTCAGAAAGTGTGTGATGCCCTCACCTTTCTACTTGACAATATTTATATTAGATTCGGTACTAAGTTGTTTAGACAAATTGTGGGTATTCCGATGGGTACGAATTGCGCACCTCTTGTGGCTGATCTGTTGTTGTATTGTTATGAAAGAGACTTCATGTTGTCGCTTTCCATTGATAACCAATCTGAAATTATTGAAGCTTTTAGCTCCACTTCTAGATATTTAGATGATTTATTAAATATTGATAATACCTATTTCGATGGTTTGATCAGTCAGATTTACCCCACAGAACTTCAGTTTAATAAAGCAAATTCTTCTGATAGCGAGGCCCCATTTTTGGATTTACATCTATCTATTGTAGATGGGTTTGTTTCGTGCAAAATTTATGATAAGCGCGATGACTTTGATTTTGAGATTGTAAATTTTCCTTTTTTGGATGGTGATGTTCCTCGTGCGCAATCCTATGGCGTTTATATTTCGCAATTAATTCGATTTGCTAGAGTGTGTAGTCGTGTAACTGACTTCAACACTCGTAATAAATTATTAACGGCTAAACTCCTTAATCAGGGTTATCGGTACCATAAACTACGCAAAGCCTTTTCAAAATTTTATAGACGCCATTCTGATTTAATTTCAAAATTCAATATTGGACTTAAATCTCTTCTGCAACAAGGTCTATCGGAACTCGAATTTTATGGTGACTTAATAATATATAAATTCAGAAAAATATATAACCGCAATGACTTCAGCACCCAATTTCGTAAAATCATTCTTCGATATAAAAAGATTGGGTACAACATGGATGTTATACGACAGACTGCATGCATGGTAGTTAACCCAATCACGGTTGGCAACTTTGCTTCCCTCTTTAATTGCACGCCGGTGGGTCAGGCCTCAGATTCTATGACGGCTCCAATGTAAAGGCTTATTGAGAATAAGAGAGATCTAATTCAAGGTAATGTTGGTTGGTGCCTGATGCTCTGTCTCTGGTCGGGCCCATCGGAGTCTAACTGTTGGTTTTCTTTTGCTCCAGCATTTCAGTGGTTTCTTGCTGTCGAGTCCTCACCGTTGTCTCACCTCTGTGGTTCTTTGATTTTTTGTGTTCACGGAGATGTTGCACTGATGAGTTAGGAAGCCGTCATGCGGACTGAACAAATTGTTTATCTAAATCGCGACGGAAGTAAGGGCGAGGATTGTGGCCACGTAAAATCGATTTAAGCCCCCCAGTGGAAATCTTTCCACTGACCGTTCCAAGGCGGGTCTTCTGTGGCGGTTTATTTATGTCGTTGTTTGTTACTTACTGTGTGTATCACTTGTGTCTTTTTATTTTGGGAGGCCATATGGTAATTTTGTGGGAAAGTAACTGTCCTTATGGCCTTCCTTTGTTTAGGTTTCCATTATGGTCTGGTCGCTTAATGTTAGTGTTTCTTCCCCTTTGGTGTCTTTGATGGGTGGAGTAAGTTAATTGTATCGATTCTTGATCTTTGTCTTACTACTACTTTTTATGTTGTCGCATTCCGTTGAGAACCAATCTGAAATTATTGAAGCTTTTAGCTCCACTTCTAGATATTTAGATGATTTATTAAATATTGATAATACATATTTCGATGGTTTGATCAGTCAGATTTACCCCCCAGAACTTCAGTTAAATAAAGCAAAATTCTTCTGATACCGAGGCCCCGTTTTTGGATTGACATCTATCTATTGTAGAAAGGTTTGTTTCTTGCAAAATGTATGACTTTGATTTTGAGATTGTAAATTTTTCTGTTTTGAATGGTGATGTTCCTCGTGCGCCATCCTATGGCGTTTATATTTCGCAATAAATTCGATTTGCTAGAGTGTGTAGTCATGTAACTGACCGCAACACTCGTAATAAATTATAAACGGCGAAACTTCTTAATCAGGGTTATCGGTACCATAAACTACGCAAAGCCTTTTCAAAATTTTATAGACGCCATTCTGATTTAATTTCAAAATTCAATATTGGCCTTAAATCTCTTCTACAAAAAGGTCTATCGGAACCCGAATTTTATGGCGACTTAGTATATAAATTCAGATAAATATATAACCGCAATGACTTCGGCGCCCAATTTCGTAAAATCATTCTTCGATATAAAAAGATTGGGTACAACCTGGATGTTTTTTTTTTGTTGTTTTTTGTCAGCTCCTCCGCCCCTTACTGACTCCATATTTTTTGTATATCGTGCATTTGATTCAATAACATTTCTAGAAGAATTGTTGGTATATATGTATATATATGTCTGCGGGAACGTGTTAAAAGACATTTTGATCAAAATTACTAGCGAACGTGTATGTATGTATGTATGTATGTATGTATGTATGTATGTATGTATGTATGTATGTATGTATGTATGTATGTAGTTGGCACGATATACATGAGCAGGTTCTGTTCTGGAGATGTAGTTGAGATGGTATAGACTACCAGTTGAGAAGACAAAAAAGGGCATCGTACGCCTTTCTATCTCCTTAAGAACATGCAGTCGGCAGCATGTCATCCCCAAATCCACGAATAGAATCCACTCCCTCTCCTTTATTTTTTAATTTTATTTATTTATTTATTTAGTATTTATTTATTTTTTTTTTTTATTTATATATTTATTTTTTTTTCTTTCTTTCTTTTTTTGCATGAATTGATTATATTTATAAATCATGTCTTTTTATTGGTAGCTGTATGCTGTATAGCGCCATACTTTTTCAATCTTGTAAGAATCTGAAAAATACAAAGTGTAAAGATTTCATTTAATCATTCGTATAAACAGAATTATTTTTAATCACTTGGACCGAATTATTTTCTAATCATTTGGACCAACATGGATGCTATACGACAGACTGCATGAATGGTGGTTAACCCAATCACGGTTGGCAACTTTGCTTCCCTCTATAATTGCACGCCGGTGGGTCGGGCCTCGGATTCTATGACGGTTCCAACGTGAAGGCTTATTGAGAATTAGAGAAATCTAATTCAAGGTAATGTTGGTTGGTGCCTGCTGCTCTGTCTCTGGTCGGGCCCATCGGAGTCTAACTGTTGGTTTTCTTTTGCTCCAGCATTTCAGTGGTTTCTTGCTGTCGAGTTCTCACCGTTGTCTCACCTCTGTGGTTCTTTGATTATTTGTGTTCACGGAGATGTTGCACTGAGGAGTTAGGAGGCCTTCATGCGGACTGAACAAATTATTTGTCTAAATCGCGACGGAAGTAAGGGCGAGGATTGTGGCCACGTAAAATCGATTTAAGCCCCCCAGTGGAAATTTTCCACTGACCGTTCCAAGGCGGTTCTTCTATGGTGGTTTGTTTATGTTGTTGTTTGTTACTGTGTGTTTCACTTGTGTCTTTTTATTTTTGGATGGCCATATGGCCATTTTGTGTGAAAGTAACTGTCATTATGGCCTTCCTTTGTTTAGGTTTCCATTATGGTCTGGTCGCTTCGTGTTTGTGTGTCCTTTCCCTTTGGTGTCGTTGATGGGTGGAGTAAGTTAATTGTATCGATTCCTGATCTTTGTTTTACTACTACTTTTTATTACCTCCTGAAACATAAGACGTCTTTACATCACCTTAAACTAGGTATTCAAGAATTTCATCAGAAAATCGAAGTGAAGGCCATAATCAGGAATCGACACAATCAATCTCGAGCTCCCATCAACGACACCAAAGGGACAGAAACACAAACATGAAACAACCAGACCATAATGGAAACATCAATAGCGGAAAGCCAAAAGGATAGAAAATAACTGTTACTTTCCCACAAAATGGCCAATGAGCTATCCAAAACAAAATAATATAAGCGATATACAGACTCAAAGACAAGCCATTACAAAGATAAACCACGACAGAAGAACCGCCTTGGAACAGTCAGTGAAACGAATTCCACTGGTGGGGGGGGGGAGTTGGGAGGGGGCTTAAATCATTAAGTGTTTTTCTTTTATCAGATTATGAGAAGGTGTAGTGTAAAGGGTGGAAAAAATATAAGTAGACGGACTTGAAGCACGAAAACCTATTGATTTCAATTATTTAAAACTTCATTAGAATTATTTATAGACCAAAACATAGTTCTTCCTGATCTATCAAAGAAGTTTGTTTTACTCCAGCAGACAAGACCGCTAACATTGTGGTCGTTGATTGAGGGTTCCACTGTTAAAAAATAGAAGTGGAGGCAATGATCTTAACACTTTTCAGCAAGAACTTTGTGGTCCTGAGACCTATGAATTGCAGCCTTTGGCTGTAGAGAGGGCGGTAGTTGATGACCATATTTGTCATTCAGACACCAAATTTGCTGTATGTGTTACAGAAGGCCAGGACCAGCTTCCTACTTTATTTTGGTTACCAAACTTCATAAAAGACCATACTAAGCACAGTTAATTGCAAATTCAAGATCTTTCCACCACTGAACTGTCCAAATAAATAACGTCATGTTTTACTGCCATTAAAAAACATGTGACTAAATATTGCGACCAAATTTATGAAAGCACAGGGAGAAATCTATTTTGGTATAGTATACAAAATTCTAATGAAGTTTTAAATAGATTGAAATCCGGACGTTTGACGAATGATTGTTACACACTTTACACTACACTTCCTCATAATAAAAATCAAAAATGAGTTCCTTTTAAGAGCAATGAAAAAAATCATAAGAAAGAAGATGTGTCATACTACGTAGTTTCGGCTAATAAAGCCTCATCAGTGACCCTGTAATGATCCGGTAAAGAAAACCAGAGGAAACATACTGCAATTTTGCGAATTTCGAATAGGCAGTCGATTAAAAGACTGATATAAATCAAAATGGGGTCCAAATAATTAAAAACCTGTCTAGAATATGAGTCAAAACCAATAATTTATTTCTGATTTCTCAGAATATACACGCTGATCTCAAAGGATCAAAAGTAAAATATAAACTGCACTATGGTTGATGTACGGGGAGACGTTTTACGGCCGCCTCACGCCATAAGTCTATAGAAAACTTGATGATTTAATTGAAAGGTCATTTCATAGGGAAGACTCCCTCTATCTTGCATGTAATGTAAGAAATGCATTTTTCGCTTCTGAAAAGCAATAAAATTATACTTTATGGTCATGTCAGGAAGTGTGTGAAGCTCTCACCTTTCTGCTTGACAATATTTACATAAGATTTGGTACTAAGTTATTTAGACAAATTATGGGTATTCCGATGGGTACACATATCCATTGTGACTGATCTGTTCTTGTTTTAATATGAAAGAGACTTCATAATGTCCCTTTCCGTTGAAACACAATCTGAGAAGTGGAGACAATGATCAGGAATCGACACAATTAACCCACAGCTCCCATCAGAGACCTCAAAGGGAAAGAAACACAAACATGAAACAATAGACCCTAATGGAAACATCAATAGCGGAAAGCCAAAAGGACAGTTACTTTCCCACAAAATGGCTAAATAGGCTATTCAAAATAAAATATTATAAGCGACACAAACACCCAAACACCCTCGTCCTTACTTCCGTCGCGATTAAGACGTTCAGTCCGCATGCTGAACAGTGCAACATCTCCGTGAACACAAAAATCAAACAACCACAGAGATGAAACAATGGTGAGGACTCGACAGCAAGAAACACTCGTAATAAATTGTTAAGTGCTAAAGCTCATTCACAAGGTTATCGGTATCATAAACTGTGCAAACAAAAATCTAAAATGAGTTCCTTTAAGAGCAATGAAAACATTCATAAGAAAGAAGATGGGTCATACTACGTAGTTTCGGCTAATAAAGCCTCATCAGTGACCCTGTAATGATCTGGCAACGAAAGCCAGAGGAAACGTACTGCAGTTTTGCGAATTTCGAATATGCTGTCGATTCAAAGACTGATATAAATCAAAATGGGGTCCAAATAATTAAAAACCTGTCTAGAATATTAGTCTAAACCAATAATTTATTTCTGATTTCTCAAAATATTTACGCTGATCTCAAAGGACCAAAAGTAAAATATAAACTGCACTATGGTTGATGTACGGGGAGACGTTTTACGGCCGCCACACGGCACAACACCAGCTGCTGTGAAGGCAAATAAAAATCTAAAATGATTTCCTTTAAGAGCAATGAAAACATTCATAAGAAAGAAGATGGATCATACTACGTAGTTTCGGCTAATAAAGCCGCATCAGTGACCCTGTAATGATCCGGCAAAGAAAGTCAGAGGAAACGTACTGCAATTTTGCGAATTTCGAATATGCAGTAGATTCAAAGACTGATATAAATCAAAATTGGGTCCAAATAAATAAAAACCTGTCTAGAATATGAGTCTAAACCAATAATTTATTTCTGATTTCTCAGAATATTTACGCTGATCTCAAAGGACCAAAAGTAAAATATAAACTGCACAAAGTATCTTCAAAATTTTATAGCCGTCATTCGGATTTAATTTCAAAATACACATGTACCTTAATCTCTTCTGCAACATGGTCTATCGGAACCCGAATTTTATGGTGACTTGGTATATAAATTCAGTAAATATATAATTGCAATGACTTCAGCACCCAATTTCGTAAAATTATTCTTTGCTATAAAAATATCGGGTATAACATAAATGTAATTAGACAGACTGCATGCATGCTATTGATGCTTCCATTTGGGTATATTGTTTCATGTTTGTACTTCTTTCCTTTTGGTGTCTCTGATGGGAGCTGTGGGTTGATTGTATCGATTCCTGATCATTGCCTCCACTTCTATTTCCATGTCCAGTCTCCGGGAAAGAATGTTGACGACCCCGATTGCGCCACCTCCTGGTCGCCAGTCAGGCCCACATCCGACTGAGCTTCCGAGGTCGTCTCTTGTCTGGTGGCACTAATCCGTTAAATAGAAGTTAAGGTTATGATCGGGAATCGATATAATTAACCAACACCTCCCATCAGAGCCACCAAAGCGAAAGGTACCCACATATTATATAACTTGCCCCTAATGGAAACATCAATAGCCGAAGCCAAACAACAGTTACTTTCACACAAAACGGTCAATTGGCTATCCAGAAACAAAGATATAAGCGATTTTAGTAAAGCCTTTTAAGGAAAGCGATACCTTGGTGGCAATACTATTATGGTTGAACGAAATTAATCATAGAAAAGAGGAGGAACTCTCATCTAAAGATTATTTTTCTAGTTTTAGCTCTAGCGGCCATATCGTTAAATGGAGTTGATCCGGTTTACCTATTTTGGAAGAGAAAAGCCTAGGCAATGCTCCTGTGAAGTAACATTAGTTTATTTTCTAGCTCTTGTAGACATCTAGTTAATTTGGGCACAACTTATAAAGATTGTGAAGGCAATGATCTGGAATACACACAATTACCTTACACCTCCAATCCAAAACACGAAATGCAAAATATAAGTGAAGGCAATGGTCAGGAATCAAAAATAAACCTCCCATCAGAGACACCAAAGGGAAAGAAGCACAAACATGAAATACCTAGATACAAAAGAAACATCACTAGCGGAAAGCCAAAAGGACAGTTACTTTCCCACGAAATGGCCAATTAGTTATCCAAAACAAAAACCAATATAAATATATATGTATGTGTCATCTTGTTCGTTGGAAGCAAAATAGAAGTTTATGCAACTCGCTTTAGATATAATTATGGCTGAGAGCCACATGGCCGACATTGCTGTGGCCTTTTTTCTATAAAAAGAGGACCATGATGGTCCTATATCGCTCACCTGAGCTAACAGATAAGAAGTTTCCGGAAGTTCCAATCTTTACCGAAGGATTTATGCTAATGGCAAGGTCAAAAACAGGTATTTTCAGCATTCAAGGGGACGTAACTCTATGAGAGATAGGCAGACATCACCAGTTTTCAAACTAATCCGAACTTTCAATCCCAACCTAATTATGTACTAGTTTCAGGAAGATTCGATCAAAACTAAATAACGTATGGTGATGACAAGGTATAAAATACTATTAGGCATTTACAGCAAAGAAAGTGGCTTAACTCTGGGAGTTATGTGTTACAAGATGGAATAGGAAACCTCTCTGGTGGTTATGCACATCTAAATTTTTTTTAGTAGGTATATGGTAGGGCGGTGCGAGTGAAATATTTTAGGTGAAATATGGTAGGCAAAATGTGCTGCTCAATGCACAAGTCATGCACATATCATACGATGTATGCATGAGTGGTAACACGTCATAACGGCATGAGCGGCGTGGATGACGTCAGCTGCGTCATCAGCGTCCCGAGGACGGTTATGACGTGGCGCCTACCAAATACAGAGAGAATTTACGGCAAACAGTGTTGGCCCTTATGAGACAATAACAAATGTTGTGGATTAAAGATGAAAATCTTTCTGTTTGTAGTTTCTATCTGCTGTTAATGTAATGCTTTTGTGAATAGCTATATTTGTGAGCCGTGTCGCGGAGAAGGATATGAAATAGAGTTTGTTATGTTTCCTGTAATTGGCGGCTGACCAGGTAACGCAAAGGCGTGGTCTGTTCAATTGCCTCTTACTTGTGATAATGTAGTTAATTGAGTTCTGTAGTGCTCAGTAAGGAAACATGAACTTTGTGTATTCTTGTGTCAAGCGCTGGGTGCTGATAATTTGATGCACAGTCAAGTTGAGTTCTGATGTGCAGCTATTTGTCGCATGCACTAATCAGTCTGTATGTCTGGTCGGCGCGTGCGCAATAACGGTCAATGCATGAACTTATTCTTACTTCTCCGGGAAGGGGATCATGATATAGCATGTATGTTTTGTGAACTGTATCTTAGTCCAATTATCGTAACTTGCAGGCACAACAATGTGTGGTGACCTGCTGCTCCCTGCAAAATAGCAGCAGGTACTGGTACGACGCTGTCGGTTAGGGTCCAGCAAGGGCGGACAAACCAACATAAACAGGTCGTAGAAATGTGAGACCAATGTGAGACCATTCAAATGAAACAGGTCGAATAAATAACCTGCAGGCGATTCAGCCGAATCAAACTAGTGCGCGATCGCTAAATAATACACATCAACCTGTGGTCGACAACAAGGTCGACAAACTTGTTTACACTAGTGCGCGAGAGGGGGATTCACCCTAAGTTATAAACTGGCCAGTCGCGTCTTGTGTTGTTTCTTTTTTTTTATTTTGTTGTTGTTTTGTTGTTTGCTTCTGTAGCCATTCACGTCACCCGTTCCGAGCACAGAACATTGTTTTGCTTTCGGGGCGGACGTCTTGAGTGGGCTGCAGAAGCAACTAAATGTGATGTTTTGTGTTTGTATTGTTGTATATAAATGCTGTTAATAATTCATGTCATTCATTTGATATCTTTCTTGTGCCTTACCCAACAGCTGCCCGTACACCTGTCAGAGATCACGCTCGGTTGTCTTGTCAGCATGGGGGTTTGCTGGACGCCGTAAACCCACATGTAACATCATGTGCCAACAATGTAAGTTCGCAAACACATTCAAGTTTTATCCCTAACTTACGTATATGTAAATTTTCAGGAAGGTCGGTTAAAAACTTATGGACTTTTGATGATAACAATGTCAAACTGGACATTTTCAGCAATCAAAGGGACATAACTCCATAATAAATAGGCCGACCTCACCAGTTTTGAAACTCACCCAATCTTTTATCCCTAACTTACTAACATGTAAGTTTCTGTAGGAAATCTTACCAGCCCTGGATGCATCTCGGTCAATGTGATGAGGCTCTTTGACAGCTCTCAACGACTTAGAAGAAGTCATGGACATCGGCACTATAACCGTCCGAATTTTCATGCTGATGTGACATTCGACAATCTCCTACCACACGTCCAGCAACCTTTAGGACTTCATCATATTCGTACCAAACTGTATCAACTGCCGGTTACTAAACTTCGCTCTTTGCAGAAAGAAGCTTTGGATGTGAACACTTTCGATCCAAACTCTCCTGAATATAAGCTGGTTGCTATTATTGCGGATGTTGCTATGTTTCGGTTGTACAAGCCAGTAAAAACAGTTTCTCTAGAAGAGACTCCACCTCGTGACTTCCTGAAGCGTAAATTCAGCCTCGATAGCGCGGTGGTTAGCGCGTTCGACTCATGATCGAGAGTTTGTGCGTTCGAATCCGCCACCGGTATCGAGGTGTGTCCTTGGGCAAGACACGTAATGACACTGCCCCACTCCACCCAGGTGTAAATGGGTAGCAGTGGTGTAAAAGCCACTGCCTCTCTCTCGCGCGCGCGTGAAAACACCCGGAATGAGTGTTCGAGAGCGATTCAATAAGCTTAAAGCTTTCATCGCAATCGAACTAAAATAAATTAGTATAAAACTAAAAAAATTCAGAAATAAAGGTCTTGGCGCTGTTAACATTGGCAATATTCTAAACAATAAAACAGTGACTTCAAACGTACCAGCTTATTTCAAAAACAAGAGCCCACCAGTTATTTCTTGCAGTTATTCTACTCCGATTGCACCCAAAATATTCAATTATAAAACAGTACTGCAAGGGCAAGATGCCGAGACCATTGCCCAAAACCCCTCCGAATGTTCATGTAATGTCTCAGAGTTTTGTTACAATCCAGCAGGTCACATCATTACAGGAGACCTCAATATTATTAGAAATGACAAACTTCGAGACATTCTTTCAAAAGGCCCCAAATACAGGGAACCAAAGTGGTTTACTTAGAAACAGAATTCCAAATTAGTTTTGGATTCTGTTGGAGAGTATGCACTGCGTTGGGCTAGGAAAGAGGATGCGGAGGATGACACCCTCTCCGAATGGGTAAAATCTGTAATGGCATTGGTAAACAGACGTATAACAGTACTCAGCAGAACCATGTCTCGCCGACATTATTCGGTGTTTGATAATCCAGATGTTGCTGCTGAGTTAGCTGAAATCCATCAAAAGTTTGTCGTTGTTCCAGCTGACAAGGCATCTAACAATATTGTGTTTGTTTGCAAAACACACTATATAAACTGTTTAAAAGAAGAGCTTGGTTTGAGCACTATGATAGGCAACCCAACATGTAATCTTTCTTCCTTGTCCAAAGATGAAATTCTGCAAAACCACCAATCGGTGATGCTTTCGTTCCCAGAGGAAGATATTGAAATTTTAAAGTTGTACTGGATTCCTAAGATGCACAAGAATCCGTACAAGCAGAGATATAACGCGGGTTAAGCTAAGTGCTCAACCAAGCCTCTTTCACAGATCCTAACACGAATCCTTACTACAGTTAAAGATGGCCTTCAGAAATATTGTGACACTGCATATGCCAGGAGTGGTGTGAATCAGATGTGGATCTTGAAAAACTCCAAAGAGCTTCTAGAACATCTTCAGTCATAGTCTTTTCTCTCAGTAAACAGCAGAAAATCTTTCGATTTCTCAACACTCTACACAACTATTCCTCATGATAAATTGAAATCTAAACTCAAGGAAATCATAAATCAATGTTTTTTCCACAAGAATGGTAACCGTCGCTACCAGGATGTGGTCCTTGGCTACAAAGACACATACTTCGTTCGAGATCACTCTGATGCACCACAAAAGTACACTGATGCAGATGTCTTAAGGATGCTGGAATATCTAATTGACAATACTTTCGTGGAGTTCAGTGGCCTATTATTGCAGCAAACAATTGGAATACCAATGGGAAGTAATTGTGCACCGTTGTTTGCCGACTTGTTCTTGTACTTGTATGAGGCGAAGTTTGTACAAGGTCTCCGCAAAGCAGGCAAGAAACGCCTTGCACAACAATTCAATTTCACCTACAGATATATAGATGATTTATTGTCTCTGAAAAATGCTAAATTCGCAGAGTACTTGGAATTCATCTATCCATGTGAACTTGAAATTAAGGAAACAACAGAGACTGCAACCTCCTCCTCATACTTGGATTGTTATCTCAATATTGACAACGGGAAGCTTTCTACTAGGTTGTACGATAAACGAGATGACTTCAATTTTCCCATTGTTAACTTTCCCTTCTTGAGCAGCAATATCCCGTCTGCACCAGCATATGGAGTTTAGGTGTCACAGTTAATCCGTTATGCTAGAGCCTGTTCCAAGTATCAGGACTTTATGGAACGTGGGAAGGTGCTCACTACCAGGTTGTTATGCCAGGGATATCAAAAAAAAAAAACTGGTATCAACACTAGAGAAGTTCTATGGGAGGCACCATGATCTTGTTGATCCGTACAATGTGGCCATTTCCAGATTTATTTATGTTGCTGTTTGTTACTTACTGAGTGTATCACTTGTGTCTTTTAATTTTGGATGGCCATATGGCCATTTTGTGGGAAAGTAACTGTCCTTATGGCCTTCCTTTGTTTAGGTTTCCATTATGGTCTGGTCGCTTAATGTTTGTATTTCTTTCCCTTTGGTGTCTTTTATGGGTGGAGTAAGTTAATTGTATCAATTCCTGATCTTTGTTTTACTTCTACTTATTTCTAATATGTTTGCCAATGGAAAGCCATAGGAAGACTTCCAAAATCTCGGACATACCCTTCTCGGCATTTACACCTTTTCTTCGTTCGGGTCGATGGTCATGGTGGGCGAAACTTGCTTACCAAGTAATACTAATAGCTTACTATCCGCGGACGCCTGATTACACTCTTCTGGAGTTCATGTCTGTTTATCTGAACATTGATATTTGCCATTTTGTCTATGGACTACTGATTTTAGATTAACGCTTTGGTACTACGACCTTAACTACCTTTCAAGAAGATTCGATCAAAACTGAAAAAGCTGCGGTGATGACAAGGTAAAAAACTTCATCTTCTGCAAACAAAGTGACGGAACTCTTTGATAATTAAGCCAAACTCATCGGTTTGTGAACTCGTACAACCTTTCATCCCTGACTTACTTATATATAAGTTTCAAGAATATCCGATCAAAACTGAAGGGGCTATGGCAATAACAATGTCAAAAATAAGCATTTTCAGCAAATTAGGGGACATAACTTTGTCAGTAATAGACTGACATCGCTAGGATTCGAACCCATCCCAGCTTTTATTCCTGACTTACTTGTTTGTAATGTTAAAAAAGACATGTTCAAAACAGAAGGAGTTGGGGTGATGACAAGGTCAAAAATAGACATTTTCTGCAATCAAAGAGACGTAACTGTATGATAAATAGGATTTCCTCATCAGATTTCGAACTCATCCAAGCTTTTATCCCTGACTTACCTTCAAGTAAGTTTCTAGAAGGACTAATAAAAACTGAACGGGATACGGTGATGAAAAGGTCAAAAATAGGCATTTTCTGAATTTAAGGGGGACATAACTCTCTAAAATATAGGCCGACCTCACCCATTTTTAAACTCAGTTTCAGCTATCGAGGGGACATAAGTAATCGACTGATATCGCTAGTTTTTTTAACTCATCTGAGCTTTTATCCCTGTCTTACTTGTTTGTAAGTTTCAAGAAGATCTTGTCAAAATTGAAGGGGTACGGTGATGAAAAGGTCAAAAATAAGAATTTTCAGCCAATGAGGGGACAAAACTCAGTAAGTAATCTACCGATATAGCTAGTTTTCGAACTCGCAGGAGCTTTTAACCCTGACTTACCTGTATGTAAGTTTCAGGAAGATCCGATCAAAACGGAAGGGGTTAGGGTGACAACAAGGCCAAAAATAGGGCTTTTCAGCAATCAAGAGGATGTTACCCTATGGTCAATGGGCCAAACTGGCCTATTTCGAACTCCGAGCTTGTAAACGCAGCCTACTTACATGTAAGTTCGAAACTGAATACGCTACGGTGATGACAAGCATTTTCCCATTGTAAGTCAACGGGCTATTCTGGTTGCAAAAGCAACCAAACTTTTCGTTCGATTTCGAAAAAAAAAGCTTATTTCATCAATGCCCCACCAGATGCATGCTACAGATCCGAAATGGTTGAGATACACCTGCAGGTTGCAGAGATATAACTGGTCAAAGGTATGGACGGACGACGGACGACCCACCATACTATAAGCTCCACTTGGGCCTTCGGCCCAGGTGAGCTAAAATATAGCAAGAAAAGGTCAATCAGGAAAGAACACAATCAATGACCGCAACCATCTCAAGTAAGCTTAAAAAGTTAAGTGACATGGAGACACACATAAAAAAAACTAGAGCGAGCAGTCGATAGCAAGCCATCGCATATCCCCACGCTTTCCCTCCCTGTGGGCGGAGCCAATTTAAATGTTGCTCTTGCACGCCCTCATCATGTAAGGAAGCAATGTACCAAATTGGGTTTCATTCTGAATAGCGGTTAAGGGGGAGATAGCGTGACGGACGGAGGCGTTCACAATATCTCCAACGTTTTCTTTAAAAGCGTGGGGATAAAAACAACAGACGAAACCTGAACCAATAGCATAAAGCCGATTAACAAATAAAACACTCCACAAGAACGGCCATAAGGCCGTTCTAACGAGTATCTATAATCTATACGTTTGAGCACAAATAAGGCAGATAGTGTATACCCCCGTAAACCCCACATTTCTCTATAAAAAGTGGGGCTTATAGGGGCCTTTGTATCACGGACTTGTTAGCGTGATGAAAACTCAATAGCTGTGCAACTAGAACGCTACAACATTCTACAGGACCAGTTAGTACAGTGAAATTCCGCTATTAAGACCACCTAAAATGAGAACTAATTCTTCTATAAAAAGCTTATATTGAAGGGTACTCTTGATTTTCCTTTGCGTTTTTCTGCCTACAATGTCCTCTGGTCAGGTACCACCTTTGGGACTGTTCAAAAGTGGTCTTTAAGACCACTTTTGAACAGTCTCAAAGGTGGTCTTAATATAGGAAGTTCCTGTACATAATGGTAAAAGCACAACCTATGAACAGTCACAATTAAAAAACATTTTTGAATGGGCCTAAACTGCAATTCTTTTTCTCACCACAATGCCCCAAAATGCCATAAAATACCGTAAAATCCGCTACTTAGACCAACTAAGATGTAGACTAATTCTGCTTAAAAAGCTTATTTGGGCCCCGTCAAGCGATTTTGGTACTTATCGCCTATGCGAGCAGCGAAGTTTCAGGTGAGCCTGCGCATCCGCGCAGTCTCGCCAGAACCTTCGCTGCTCGCTCTTACAAGCAGTGAATCAAGAGGAACCTTCAGACAGAAAGCCATATCCCTGTCCCCTCTGAATGGCTGGGCATCTGCAGTTAAAATTTGTCATGACGGAATGCTCGAAGACACAAATTCGCTTGGCGGGGCTCATTTTAGAAGGGTGCAGTAACTCTTTCTTCGTATGCTCTGCACACAATGGCGTCTGGTCAGGGACCGCCGTTGGCACTGTTGAGAAGCGGTCTTAAAGACCACCTTTGAAAAGCCCTAAAAGCGGTCTTAATTGAAGAACTTTACTGTAAAATAGAAGTGAAGGCAATGATCAGGAAGCGATACAATTAACCCACAGCTCCCATCAGAGACACCAAAGTGTAAGCAACACAAACATTAAATAACTAGACCCTAAAGCAAACATCAATTGCGGAAAGCCAAAAGGACAGTTTATTCTTTCCCACAAAATGGTCAGTTGGCTATCCAAAATACAAAGATATAAGCGACACACATAACAAAAAAACCGCCGCAGAAGAACCGCCTTGGAAAGGTCAGTGTTAGTAGAACGTCAAAAATATATAAATGAGATAAACTATGAAAGTGCCAAAGGCATGCAGACAAATTATTTTTACTGATTGAGAACAAATTATCGGACTGTACAAATTATTTGTCTAGACTGCGACCGAACCAAGGACGAGGATTGTGGTCACGTAAAATCGACTTCTCGTAAGAAGCATTTGACTGACCGTTCCAAAGCGGTTCTTCTGTCGTGGTTTATTATTGCTATAGTTCGTCTTTTCTTGTGTATCTTTTTAATAAGAGCCAGTGCATGACAAAACCTACAAAAAGACGTGTGCGCTTGACGAAGACTCAGATCAGCCTGCGCATCCGCGCAGTCTGATCAGAGTCTTCGTTGTTCGCTCTAAGGATAGCTAAGGGCCCAATGTTCATTCATGCAGCAAGAGAAGTATCAGGTCAGACTATATGGATGCGCAAGCTGATCTGAGTCTTCGCTGTGCGCACATGTAAGTTGTCGGAAATGCTGTGCCCCGGCTCATATCTTATTATTTCGCACAGCAATTTTATGAGAAAGTAACGGTCCTTTTGGCTCTCCACCTGTGATGCTGTCATTATAGTGATGTTAATTTATGTTACTTTCTCAGACCGGGCCTACCAAAAGTACCTGCAGGACATTTTAGGTGTAAACAATGAAGAAGCTGACCTTGATACTCCTCCCAAGGTCAAAACCAAAAAGTTGTACCCCCTGCTCAAACACGCCAAACAGAACTCTAGTGGAATCTCGTCACTGAAGGCCAATGGCAAAACTTTCTCAGAGCACACAGATAAGGCAAATGCTCTCAATGGACAATTTGCCCAGAAGACCCTGCAGGACTTACAAGATTCTGGAATAAATCTCCCGTTTCAACCAGCCCACATCCCAAACTGCCTGACATCAAAGTTTCTACACTAGGCATTGAAAAACTCCTGAAAGGCTTAAACCCCCACAAGGCTGCTGGGCCTGACAAATTTAAACCCATAGTCCTGCAGACTCTTCACAAAGAGCTAGCCCCCATACGTCAGTTTATCTACCAAAGATCCCTTGACTCAGGAAAAACTACCGGCCCATATCCCTAACTTGCGTCCTCTGCAAAGTGTTGGAGTATGTAGTGGCTCCGGGATCTCCAAAAACTTCACTGACCAAAATATCTTGTTCAAACAACAGCATGGGAAAAGAGATCCTGCCAGATACAGCTTATTATGCTGGTCGATGGACTTGCAAAAAATATATGCAATCTGGAAAACAAACAGACCTTATCCTCCTTGATTTTAGCAAAGCTTTCAACAAAGTAGCACAAGAAAAAATTGCTTAAGAAATAACATTTTTAAGGCATAAGGAGGAACACACTATATTGGATAAAAGACTTTCTTGACAACAAATCTCAGTCAGTTATACTCAATACTGGCGCTAATTCTGACAACATCCCAGTTCCTTCAGGTGTTCCGCAAAGCTTGGTTCTCGGACCCATACTGTGATAAGCCTATATAAACGAGCTCACGGATCAGGTACGATTCAGAGTTAGGTTATTCGCAGATGACACAGCCATGTACCTTGCTTTCGATTCTCAGAAAGTCTCCAGGATCCTCCAGGAAGACCTTGAGAAACTTGCAATATGGGAAAAACTCTGGGATATGAGTGTCAGGTCATTCATGTGACCCGACGTAAAACTCCCCTTCAGACCAACTATTCTCTTCATGGCTGTGTACTTGAAAGTGTAACTTCCGCCAAATATCTTGGGGTCACCAATTCAGAAGACCTTAGATGGACAGACTACGTGAATAACAAAAGTAAAAAAGCCAACCAGACCCTAGGATTCTTAAAACGAAACATTCGGGTCCACAATAGGGACTTGAAGGCCACAGTATATAAAACTCTGGTTCGCCCACAGCTGGAGTATGCCTCTACTGTGTGGCCCCTCTACACAGCATCAGACTCCTACAAACTTGAATCAGTTAAAAGAAGGGCTGCTAGATGGGTAAACAGAGGCTACCGATATACATCTAGTGTCTCAGCAAAGCTTCAGGATCTCAACTGGCGTACCCTTGACCAACGGCTCATAGACAGTCATTTGGTCCTTCTTTACCAGGTCACATATCACCTTGTTGCGATACCTGCTGCTGACTATCTGATCCGGAACACTCGTCCTTCTTCCAAAAATCACCCCCTTACATACAGACAGATCATTACTGTAAAAGACTACTACAAGTTCACATTCTTTCCCCGCACTATCACCCACTGGAATACCCTGCCAGCCCACATACCAGTTCTTCCGACCGTGGCACAGTTCAGCACAGCTGTCTGCCAGGTAGTCCACTCAACATCTTAAATGCCAGTATCTATTTTTATCATTTAACTATACTAATATCTCGATCGCACTGAACAAACTCATTTCATCCATTTTTCTATCCCCCCTTTTCCTTCAGCTAACCCCCTTTAGCACTTGGTTTTACCGGAACACCATCTGAAGTCCTCTGCGGAGGTTAAGATGTGATGGAAGAGAGAAAGATAGACACAAAATGGCCAAATGGGTACCCAAAATAAAACGCGTACATTCAAAGACGAGCTATAATAATATACTACAACAGCAGAACTGCTTGGAACATTCAGTGAAGAGTTTTTACTGGGGAGGGGCCTTAAATCGATTTTACTTGGTCGCAGTCCTCCCCCTTTCAGCATGCCATGGTTAACATAAATGTTGCACATCAGACAGCGACAGTAGAAGAAAAACAGGTAGAGAGGGAAAACGACGGCGAGCTCCTCCCCGCCAGATACACACCCAAACGGCCACCCAAAATACAAAGCCAAAACAAAAAGCATCTTTAAAACACTTCTGAAGCTACGACTGTCGGAGTCTGCATTTTATGTTTCCTGTTTGATGCATTATCATTTTTGATTCCTTTATAGCACCGCGTCAGAAAACTGGTTACCTTGCTTACCGTTGCATTTGGCAATGATCAGGAATCAATACAATTAACCATTACGAAAACACGCCTATACAAATACATTGCCACCTTTATCGCCGAAAAAAATGAAGATTTTAAGACGAAAAATTACGATATTTTTCTTATTTCTGCTCAAAATATAGATTGTTGGTACTCGTTAGAACTGCCTCAGCGAGGCAGTTCTAAGGAGTACCCACAATCTATATTTTAGAGCAGAAATAAGAAAAATAAGGTTTACCCCTGCAAACCCCAGTTTTATATATAATAGTGGGGTTCGAGGGGGTCAAAATTATATAGGCGTGTTTTCGTGATGCCACAGCTCCCATTAGAGACAATAAAGGGAAAGAAACACAAACATGAAAACATGAATTAACTAGACCCTAATGGAAACACCACTAGCGGAAAGCCAAACGGACCGGGGCACTTTCCCACAAAATGCAAAATGCACGCCTATTCAAATACGTCAAAAATTCAGATAAAAAATTATGGTATTTTCATATTTCGGCTCAAACCATAGATTGTCCAAACCGCCCCGGCGAGGAGGTACTAACGAGCACCCACAACATATGTTTTGAGAAGAAATACCAAAGATATATCGCTGTAAACCCCAGTATCACTATATAAAAGTGCGGTTAAAGGGGATCAAAATTAAATAGGTGTGTTTTCGAGATAGTGCATGTTCTGTTTGCTCTACTTTTGATAGCCTGTGTTCTGTGACTCTTGCAGTTTCGGGTCACATTCACTTGTTTCTTAAAAGGTTCGACCTTCTGTAATCTCACTTATATCTAACATCATACAGTT
Organism: Lucinisca nassula; assembly: GCA_963580285.1. Classification (NCBI taxonomy): domain Eukaryota; kingdom Metazoa; phylum Mollusca; class Bivalvia; order Lucinida; family Lucinidae; genus Lucinisca; species Lucinisca nassula. Next base: position 4,940,900 of record OY757018.1, on the reverse strand, counting down.
TCTACTGCAGTTTTATGATATTACGTCGCGTCTGAGAGTGTAATAACGCCATGTAATAAATTCGATAATCCACTAGTGGATTAAATATGCCAATTAGCTACATACGTCCCTTAACGTTACATATACGACGTCCTTAACGACGTCGTGTTTACTAATGGCGGAATACTGACATTTTTGTTAAACAATCGTGTATAAAATGCATTTTAAATATCATATGATAAATAGAATCTTGCATCCGTACTCATGTATTATTAAATTTAGGAAGAGTCTATTGACAAACGTTTGTCAATAGCACAAAGTCGGTAAAAATGCTATTGACAAACGTTTGTCAATAGCACAAACTCGGTAAAAATGCTATTGACAAACGTTTGTCAATAGCACAAACTCGGTAAAAATGCTATTGACAGACGTTTGTCAACAGCACAAACTCGGTAAAAATGCTATTGACAGACGTCTTTCAGATTTCAGAGTCGAAATGCGAAAATTGTTTTTCTTTTTATATTTCTTTTGTACATAATTGTAATTTTAGAAGGGCGGTTGTCGACTTATGCCATGGAAAAGTGCTCTGTACTTGTTAACCGCTTATTTATAAACATGTAAGGGAAAAGTGCGGGGAGGTTAACTGACCGGCTAGAATTGACCTAAATAGTGTTGATCAGGAGGATGTGGGTTCGAAACCTGGCGGCGTCGGCAACATTCTTGCGTAACGATTGATCAGTGACCCACTGATTCAAGCAGGGCGGTTATCAATTTTTATAGAAAGCATGCGTATGTGTGTGTTAACCGTTTCCGTATAAGATTTTCTTGTGATTGTGGATAGACAAAGTGACCGGCTCGATATGACCTAAATAGTATTAATCAGGAGGTCGTGGGTTCCATGCCTGCCGGGGTCACCAACATTCGTGCTCGGAGCTTGATCATGAATCCGCTGACATGTATGTGTTCACCTAACGTCTGAAACATCATTGTATTCGCAAAATTTTTCTAAAACCTTCTGCATGTTTTCCTTAGTTTCCGACTTTACATAGCAATAAGCGACAGGTTTACCTAAGCACTCCTCATACTATCTGCTACCTACTATTGTCCTACTTGAACCAACGGAAGGACGGCCTCCACCCATCGCGGTTTGAATAAATAGTTGGGCTGCATGATGCTTCATCGCAGAACTGCAACAGACCGCACAAAATTTGCGGTTAAACCGCTGAGAGAATTAAGCCTGCCCGGGCTAAGCGGTGCGAATAGGACTGTCCATGCTAATAAACACTACAAGTTTCATTAGGTGACACGTCTTACGATGTCATTTCTTTCCTATGATGCGTTAAAGAGCCAAAAAATTGTAAGCAAAATGAAATATACAGTGTTGAAGGGGACATTAAATCTCAGATCAAACAAACCAGCGGAAGGAGGAATGTCTTTCAAAAGAAAGATGCCGCGAACCGGTGGGCCAAACCCGCATCATCTATGGCTCCAGTCGAAAGTTAATTAAAACCGCTTCTAGCGGAAAGTAGCAAGTCCATGTTTCGCTTTAGTGTACATGTTTCATCCTCAGCATTTGAAACAACGGTTTCAATGCTACAAACCTAGGATGCAGATGAGCCCTTAGAAAAGATGGGCGATTTAAGCAACAGTATTGGTTAAATTTTGTCCTACCGACAGATTTTGATGCCCTCTCCCCTCTACCCGCTAGATATTTCCATGTAACCAAGAATCGTACTTAAATCATAATCTGACTTTTAGATACTTCAACATGAGTCGTAGGAGAGAAAAGACAGAGAAATATGATAAAATACAAAAGTTACATGAAATCTATTATGTTTATGTTTCTGTCAGAAATGACAGGAAAAACAGAAATCCTTGAAAAGAAATATAAAAAAAAACTTTCGCATTTCGACTCTGAAATCTTAAAGACGTCTGTCAATAGCATTTTTACCGAGTTTGTGCTACTGACAAACGTCTGTCAATAGCATTTTTACCGAGTTTGTGCTATTGACAAATGTCTGTCAATAGCATTTTTACCGACTTTGTGCTATTGACAAACGTTTGTCAATAGCATTTTTACCGACTTTGTGCTATTGACAAACGTTTGTCAATAGACACTCCGTTAAATTTATTAAACTCGTTATCCCTTTTCCTCAACTCGTTTAATAAAATCAATAATACATGAATACTCATGTAAGATCCTCTATGTATGGTTGAATTCATGCATTTTTGATTGTCTCTGAATTTTCTGTCCCAGCAAACTGTTGAGCTATGTAACTTTCATATCAGTTTGTTGTTTCACATGCTTCTGGACTGTAATTGAGGGCGAGGGTTGAATTTTGAAATTTCCGAGGTTAAATGCCCACAAGCAGTACTTTCACTGCTGAAAGACTTGTACGGGTCATTCGTATGTATTGTCTCGTCTACTGATTGACTTCGGTTTACATTTCCTTCAAAGGGCATGTTGTTCAAAACTAACAATGCCGTTCTTTACTGTATAGATACAACTTGGATGATTGTTCAGTATGATGGATATGGTTTTATTTTTGCCATACACTGTGAGTAGCTTTTACAAATACGTTCTGAAGTTAGATCCTTTGGAAGCAAGGAATATACCAAATAAACGAAAATAGCAGACCCGGTTCTACTGAGTCTGCCCATGACCAGTACTGAACTGTGCAACACCGGCAACGCCCTCTAGCACCGGCTTAAGCAGAACTCTATTTTCAAAATGATACCAAATGAACTCAACGATCCCAAAGGGCCAGAAAATATAACCTGCACTATGATGATGTACGGGGAGACGTTTTACGGCCGCCACGCGGCAGAACACCAGCCACAGTGAAAATAAATACGTTCTGAAGTTAGATCCTTTGGAAGCAAGGACTACACCAAATAAACGAAACTAGCAGACCCGGTTCTACTGAGTCTGCCCTTGACCAGTACTGAAATGTGCAACACCGGCCACGCCCTCTAGCACCGGATTAAGCAGAACTCTATTTTCAAAATGATACCAAATGAACTCAATGATCCCTAATGCAGGACCAGAAAATATAAGCTGCACAATGATGGTCTACGGGGAGACAGCTGCTGTAATGTTTTCAGCAAAACACCAGAGTATTAGATACTGTACATGCTAGAACAGTTAACATTTATGAGCCCCGCCAAGCGAATTTGTGTCTTCGGGCATTCCGTCATGACAAATTTTAACTGCGCATGCCCAGCCATTCAGAGGGGCCAGGGATATGGCTTTCTGTCTGAAGGTTCTTCTTGATTCACTACTTGTATGAGCGAGCAGCGAAGATTCTGGCGAGACTGCGCGGATGCGCAGGCTCGCCTGAACCTTCGCTGCTCGCATAGGCGATAAGTACCAAAATCGCTCGACGGGGCCAATATGACGTTGCGTCTGAGAATTTAATAACGCCATGTAATACATTTGATTATCCACTAGTAGATTAAATATGCAAATTAGTTAGATACAATCCGTTATGTTACATGTATGACGTCCTTAATGACGTCGCATTTAGTATTGGCGGATTATTTACATTTTAATAAAACAGTCGGTGAATAGAATAGGTTTTAAATGTCATATGATGAATAGAATCTTGCACTCGTGCTCATTTTTATTGAATTTATCAAACTGGTTGAGGAAAATGGATAGAATGCTCGGCACAGCCTCGCATTACTTCACTTTTTCTAAACTCGTTTAATAAATTGAACCAGTGCTTCAGCTGAAGTGCACGACCCGCCGGATGCTTATAGCTTTATGAGTGTTACCATATATGGGTACGGCGGCCATTTTTGGTCATGTGACCTTGACCTAAAACGGTTCCCCCAATAAATGCGCCTTATCGTAAGGAGCAAAATTATATCTTATACTTTATTACTGTATTCTGAATCGTTTGCAGGATAAAATGCATTCTCACTTTTCCAATACAAAAGCATATGTATCATAGTTTGACCTAGGCACAAAGAAGGTCAAGGTCTACCCGGGGACACCATTTTAGCAATTTATGATGGGCCTACGTCCCAGATGCTATTTATCAACATTCGTAGAAATCTGCCCAGTGGTTCTGGAGAAGACTATATTTGAAGGGTTTTTACCATATATGGCTTGGCGGCCATTTTGGTCATGTGATCTGGACCCCATGAGCAAATTTTGGTTTCCCCCATCCCATAGAGGCTCCATGTGAAATTTGACTTCAATCGGCCCAACGGTTTCCGAGGAGAAGCGGTTCGAAAATGTTCACATTTTTCGCCTCGGCGAGGCTATACTAAATGGAATGTAATATTTCGCAAGTTCATTGGTTATGTCCCATTGATATCTATCAGTATGCCAAAAATTGTTTAAATATTCCAACAAAAGCATGTGTGTAAAAGTTTGACCTAGGCACAAAGAAGGTCAAGGTCAACACAGGGTCACCATTTTAGCAATTTATGATGGGCCTACGTCCCAGATGCTATTTATCAAGTTTCGTGGAAATCTGCCCAGTGGCTCAGGAGAAGACTATTTTTGAAGGGTTTTTACCATATATGGCTTGGCGGCCATTTTGGGTATGTGACCTGGACCCCATTAGCAAATTTCGGTTTCCCCCATCCCATAGAGACTCCATATGAAATTTGACTTCAATCGGCCCAACGGTTTCCGAGGAGAAGCAGTTCGAAAATTTTCACATTTTTCGCCTCGGCGAGGCTATACTAAATGGAATGTAATATTTCGCAAGTTCATTGGTTAGACCTCATTGATATCTATCAGTATGCCAAAATTTGTTTAAATATTCCAACAAATGCACATGTGTCAAAGTTTGACCTAGGCACAAAGAAGGTCAAGGTCAACCCAGAGTCACCATTTTAGCAATTTATGATGGGCCTACGTCCCAGATGCTATTTATCAACTTTCGTGCAAATCTGCCCAGTGGTTCTGGAGCAGACTATATTTGAAGGGGTTTTACCATATATGGCTTGGCGGCGATTTTGGTCATGTGACCTGGACTCCATGAGCAAATTTTGGTTTCCCCCATCCCATAGAGGCTCCATATGAAATTTGACTTCAATCGGCCCAACGGTTTCCGAGGAGAAGCAGTTCGAAAATGTTCACATTTTTCGCCTCGGCGAGGCTATACTAAATGGAAAGTAATATTTGGCAAGTTCATTGGTTAGATGTTATTGATATCTATCAGTATGCCAAAAATTGTTTAAATGTTCCAAGCGGTTAAGTCACTATCACCAATTTTCACAAACGGGTTACGGACGGACAGACAGACAGACCATATATGGCTTGGCGGCCATTTTGGTCATGTGACCTGGACCCCATGAGCAAATTTTGGTTTCCCCCATCCCATAGAGGCTACATATGAAATTTGACTTCAATCGGCCCAACGGTTTCCGAGGAGAAGCAGTTCGAAAATTTTCACATTTTTCGCCTCGGCGAGGCTATACTAAATGGAATGTAATATTTCGCAAGTTCATTGGTTAGACCTCATTGATATCTATCAGTATGCCAAAAATTGTTTAAATATTCCAACAAATGCACATGTGTCAAAGTTTGACCTAGGCACAAAGAAGGTCAAGGTCAACCCAGGGTCACCATTTTAGCAATTTATGATGGGCCTACGTCCCAGATGCTATTTATCAACTTTCGTGCAAATCTGCCCAGTGGTTCTGGAGCAGACTATTTGAAGGGGTTTTACCATATATGGCTTGGCGGCGATTTTGGTCATGTGACCTGGACTCCATGAGCAAATTTTGGTTTCCCCCATTCCATAGAGGCTCCATATGAAATTTGACTTCAATCGGCCCAACGGTTTCCGAGGAGAAGCAGTTCGAAAATGTTCACATTTTTCGCCTCGGCGAGGCTATACTAAATGGAAAGTAATATTTGGCAAGTTCATTGGTTAGATGTCATTGATCTATCAGTATGCCAAAAATTGTTTAAATATTCCAAGCGGTTAAGTCACTATCACCAATTTTCACAAACGGGTTACGGACGGACATACAGACAGACCATATATGGCTTGGCGGCCATTTTGGTCATGTGACCTGGACCCCATGAGCAAATTTTGGTTTCCCCCATCCCATAGAGGCTACATATGAAATTTGACTTCAATCGGCCCAACAGTTTCCGAGGAGAAGCAGTTCGAAAATTTTCACATTTTTCGCCTCGGCGAGGCTATACTAAATGGAATGTAATATTTCGCAAGTTCATTGGTTAGATCTCATTGATATCTATCAGTATGCCAAAAATTGTTTAAATATTCCAACAAATGCACATGTGTCAAAGTTTGACCTAGGCACAAAGAAGGTCAAGGTCAACCCAGGGTCACCATTTGAGCAATTTATGATGGGCCTACGTCCCAGATGCTATTTATCAACTTTCGTGCAAATCTGCCCAGTGGTTCTGGAGCAGACTATATTTGAAGGGGTTTTACCATATATGGCTTGGCGGCGAATTTGGTCATGTGACCTGGACTCCATGAGCAAATTTTGGTTTCCCCAATCCCATAGAGGCTCCATATGAAATTTGACTTCAATCGGCCCAACGGTTTCCGGGGAGAAGCAGTTCGAAAATTTTCACATTTTTCGCCTCGGCGGGGCTATACTAAATGGAATGTAATATTTGGCAAGTTCATTGGTTAGATGTCATTGATATCTATCAGTACGCCAAAAATTGTTTAAATATTCCAAGCGGTTAAGTCACTATCACCAATTTTCACAAACGGGTTACGGACGGACAGACAGACAGACCATATATGGCTTGGCGGCCATTTTGGTCATGTGACCTGGACCCCATGAGCAAATTTTGGTTTCCCCAATCCCATAGAGGCTACATATGAAATTTGACTTCAATTGGCCCAACGGTTTCCGAGGAGAAGCAGTTCGAAAATTTTCACATTTTTCGCCTCGGCGAGGCTATACTAAATGGAATATAATATTTCGCAAGTTCGTTGGTTAGATCTCATTGATATCTATCAGTGTGCCGAAAATTGTTTAAATATTCCAAGCGGTTAAGTCACTATCACCAATTATCACAAACGGGTTACGGACGGACAGACAGACTGACAGACTGACAGAATGACAGAATGACCGATTGACCGAATGACAGAATGACACGGTGATTTTAGGGCACTCTTAGAAATCAACCGACTTCAGTCGGTCGCTTTTTTGCGGATCGTGCAATAATACATGAACACTCATGTAAGATCCTCTATGACTTAACGAGCTCTTTAAGTTACAAGTTTGTGAAAGCGTTCTACGCGCAGACCTGGGGTGGCTGTGATTGTTATTTTTGGCTTTCTTTATTACATACAATCCAAGCTTAGAAACCGCGAAGACCCCAGATGACTGTGTTCATTGATTGTGGCTTTCCTTTTTTAACACAACCCAATCTTTGGCACCGCGAAGGCCTGAGATGGCTGTGTTCATTGACTGTTGCTTTTTTGCAAACAATCGAAACTTGTATGTTGATGTTTCCATTAGGGTCTTGGTATTTCATTTTTTGTATTTCTTTCCATTTAGTGTCTCTGATGGGAGGTGTGAGTTAATTGCCATCACTTCATTTTTTGGAAATCGCGAACGCCTGAGATGGCTGTGCCCATTGATTGCGATTTTTTGCATACAATCTAACCTTGGGAACCACGAAAGTCTGAGGTTGTCTGACATGGCTGTGCTCATTGACTGTGGTTTTCTTTTTTGCATATACTCCACTTGGAAAATAAAAGTGAATGCATTGATCAAGAACCGATACAATTAACCCGCAGTTCCCATCAGAGACCCCAAAGGGCAAGAAACACTATCATGAAATAACTAGACCCTAATGAAAACACCGATAGCGGAAAGTCAAAAGGACACATACTTTCTCACAAAATGGCCAATTGGCTATCCAAAACAAAAAAAAAATATACAGTTCAACCTGTATTAAGCAAGTGCCTAAGGGATAGTCCAAATATGCTTGCTTAAGACAGGTTCTTGCTTAATACAGGTGAAATTTAACACATCTGCCTTTCTTGGGAACTGAATGCCTGCTTGCTTAAGACAGGTTGCTTGCTTAATAGAGGTGGCTACTAAGACAGGTTTTACTGTATATATATATATATATATATATATATATATATATATATATATATATATATATATATATATATATATATATATATATATATATATATATTGTTACGAGCCAGGCGTAGCAGAAAGAAAAAGCAAACAAGCCTTTTGGAAAAATTTAACAAAATTTATTTACAAGTTAACTTTAACCTGTAGAAGTAAGAAAATTAAATGTACTCAGCTCTGTTATGAAATATCCTGATTGAATCTATTTTCCTTGATCCCACAGAATTCACAGTCCAAAATGAAAAGTAATATCCTTTAACAATCCAACACAGAATTTAGAAATAACTTTTCTACTAAGCCCAAACTTGAAACTCCAAAGTCTCACTCAATGAGAAAAATCAAGCTCTTTTATAGACCCTAAGATTTCTCTAGAACATTCCAGAGGGCTGTGGAATAAGATGAGGTAATTTTCTAAAAATAATGCAACCCAGAACTTTCTGGAAGGTTCTGAAGTACTTTTCCTTGTAAACATGTTGTTTACAAAAATGAAATTAATCTGTGACTCAGTTTTCTAGAATCTTCTATAAGAAGATTAACAAGATATTTATAGCACTATTAGGTCACAGTGGGGTGCAAGTGGGAATCAGAAAAATAAATTCTTATGCATAACACTCCCCCTCTTCGAGGAAAAGAAAGATTTATGTAATAAAGCTTTCTTTTGCTTTAAGAATAATAAAATATTGAGCATAGCATATAAAATTACATGTATCTACAATCCACTTTAGTAGGAAAGAAAAACACAACTCCTGACACTGCTCAAGCTCTTGAAAGGGCATCAGGGAAAATGTTATCTCTCCCTCTGATATGTCTTATGTCTAAATTATACTCTTGTAGCATAAGACTCCACCTGAGCAACCGCTGATTTTTGTTTTTCATTTTATGTATGAAAGTCAGTGGATTGTGATCACTGAAAACAACAATCGGTGCAGTAGTAGGGGTAAGATAAACTTCGAAATGTTGCAGACTGATTCTTGCTCTGCATCTGTCTATGTTCGAGAATTAATCCTTCTAAGAGTCTATAAACATTTTTGTCCTTTCTTGTTCTGGTATAAGAATACTAGGAGAACTCCATTCCAGTCATTGTCCAGCAAATACTGAATTTCTTCTTTAAGATTTTTCTGTTTTATAGGATTCATCCTGTATAGGTGTTGTTTTACAGGTTTGGAACCATTTATGTCCACATCGTGAAATATTTTGTCTGTCCGTGTTGGAATGTCAGGAAATAAGTGTCCATATTCAAAAATCAGCTGTTTCAGTTCATTCCGCTGATTTGGCTCTAGATGTGACAGTTTCTGGTCAAGATTCCGTAGAATGTCAGAATTCTGAAGTTTTGATGATGTGGGATCCGACTTCACTGAATTAATATCCTCACAGTCATTGTCACATGAATTAAGTGGAACAGAGCTAACTAGATTGACTGATGTTAAAGATGTATTGTCCCTATCTATGTATTCCTTAAGCATGTTAATATGACATAGCTGCTTTAGCTTGCGCCTCCCAGGAGTGTTTATTATGTAATTTACGTCACTGATCTTTTTGTCTACAGTGTATGGACCATAATACCTGGCCTGCAACGATTTTCCTGGAATAGGCAAAAGAGCTAGTACCTTATCACCTGGTTTAAAATTCCTTTCTTTTGTCCCTATGTCATATAGCTGTTTCATTTTCCTTTGGGCTGACTGAAGATTGGTCCGAGCAGCCTCACAAGCTTTTGAAAGTCTAGTTTTGAAATCAGACACATACTGAAGTAAATTCAGGGAGGTGTCATCATTGGAGAGAAATTTCTCTTTGAGAAGTTTCAAAGGACCACGAACAGTATGGCCAAATACTAATTCAAATGGACTGAAGCCAAGAGATTCTTGCACAGATTCTCTAACAGCAAATAAAAGGAGATGGATGCCTTCATCCCAACCCTTCTCTGTGTCAAAGCAATATGATCTTATCATGTTTTTCAGTGTTTGATGGAATCTTTCAAGGGCGCCTTGACTTTCAGGATGATAGGCTGATGACTTATACTGTACAATGCCTAGTTCATGCATTACTTGTTGAAATATTCCAGACATAAAATTTGAGCCTTGGTCTGACTGAATAGATTTAGGAAGCCCAACAAATGTGAAAAACTTCACTAAGGCCTTGACGATTGTCTTAGTTTTGATATTTCTTAAGGGAATGGCTTCAGGAAAACGTGTGGAAGCACACATAATAGTCAAAAGATATTCACAGCCAGACTTAGTTCTGGGCAAGGGACCCACACAGTCTATAATTATTCGACTGAAAGGTTCATCAAAAGCAGGTATAGGCTGCAAATGAGCCTTAGGTATAGTCTGATTGGGTTTTCCTACCATTTGGCATGTATGGCAGGACCTACAATGCTGAGAAACATCTGATTTTAACCCAGGCCAGTAAAAATGATTAAGAATCTTGTGATAGGTTTTATTTACACCTAAATGTCCTGACATGGGAGTTTCATGTGCCAAGTTTAATATTTGGGAACGGTAAACCCGTGGAACCACTATCTGGTGGTTGACAGTCCACTCGTCTTCTGCTGAGACGTCTGGTGGACGCCATTTTCTCATAAGAATGTCATTTTTGACATAATAACAGACTGGGACCTGAGATACTTCCTGCTCATCTAAGGCCCTTTCAAATAAAGGCGAAATTTCAGGATCCTTGTGCTGTTCTATAGCTAGTTGAGACCCAGACATTTTGTCATGGCCTAGATCTAAAGATGACTTATTCTCATGAAAATCTGCCTGCTGATCAGACAGGCTTGAAGACAGAGACCTTGTTATCTCTTCATTAAAAGACTGACCCAAAAAGGTATCAGTTAAATCAAAATCCTGTTTCCCATCAGTTTGCTTGGCCTTACGTGCCATAGCCCTTGTGACTGCACAAGATGGATAAAGATCAGTAATTTCCTGCTCAATGGGATCAGGCGGTTGGTCTATGCAAGGATTAGTAGTCAAAAGTGGGTTTACCACAACCTTATCTCCAGCTAAGTCATTGCCTAGCAACAAATGAACACCTTTAAAAGGTAAAGAAGGTCTAATACCAACAGCCACTGAACCGGATACCAAGTCTGATGACAAATAAACGTTATGGAGCGGAACATTAACAAATCCACATTCCACACCCTGAATAAGGACACTTTGGCCCAAAGAAGTCTTCTCAGAAAAAGGCAGAGTATCTGCTAGAATAAGAGATTGAGAAGCTCCGGTATCTCGTAAGATTTTAATAGGGGTAGGATGGGCATAACTGTCACCATTTAGTGACACAAAACCATCTGATAAGAATGGTTCATAACACTCCATAACTGAATCAGTCTCAGATAATTTGGTATCAGAAAGAGTTTCCTCCCTTACACAAGACTGTGGTTTTGGCCTTATAGAAGTCAAGCCTGTAGGCTTAAGTTCCTCTTGTCTTTCTCTTTCTTTCCTTCGCTTTAATTTTAAACACTCAGAGATCATATGACCTGTATTTTTACAATAATAACAAACTACTTGAGATTGAGATAAGGGATTCTGGTCTTTGTTTTCACCAGAAGGTTTTGGAAAATTTGGGCTTCTGTTTTCACCAGAAGGTTTGGAAGGATTCTGGCTTTTATTTTCACCAGAAAGTTTGGGCATAGTACTAGATGTATGGCTATAACTACCAGAAGGATTACTGGGATAGAATCTTGGACCTGTCTGTGGATTATAATGTTTTCGAGGATAAGGCCTGTTCACAAATGAGACTTTATGAGTCAAAGCATAATCATCTGCCAAACGAGAAGCTTCCTCCAAAGTTTCAACTTGTCTCTCATCGAGAAAAGATTTAATGTCTGAATTTATGCACCGTTTGAACTCTTCAACAAGGACAAGTTGTCTAAGTTTGTCATGATCAGAGCCTACTTTTTTAGAAGAACACCACCTATCAAATAGCTGTTCTTTGGTTCGAGCAAATTCTACATGGGTCTGGGAAATTTCTTTTTTGCAATTCCTAAATTTCTGCCTGTAAGCCTCAGGGACCAATTCATATGCCTTAAGAATAAGCTCCTTAACCAGATCATAGTCTGAGCTTTGCTCGACAGTTAGCTGAGTGTAAATGTCTCTAGCCTTTCCGACAACAACGCTTTGCAAAAGTAAGGTCCAATGCTCCTTTGGCCATTTTAAATTTTCTGCAACTTTTTCAAAATGCAAAAAATACTTATCTACCTCTTTTTCCTGAAATGGCGGAACTAATCTGATGTGCTTTGTGGCATCAAAGTAACTACCAGAGTCAAAAACAGGGGTAGGTTTCACCCTATCTTGACCCTGGAGTTCCAGTTCCTTCATCTTTAATTGAAAATGCCATTTTTCTCTTTCTATTTCTAGTCGCTCTTCTTTTTCGATTTTTTCTTTCTGAAGGCGTTCCTCCATTTCTAATCTTTCCATCTGCATTTGTCTCTGCATTTCTCTTTCCTTTTCCTTCTCTCTTTCTTCCATTTCCCTTTGCTTTTCTTCCTGTTCTAATTTTTCTTTTCGAATTCGTTCTTCCATTTCTAATCTTAACTTCTCTAATTCAATTTGCCTTCCTATTTCAATTTGTCTCATTTGTAATTCAGTATGAGAGACCATAATGAGAGACAAAGCAGATGGATCGAAAAGTTCTTCATCAACAAAAAACTGTACCAAAATATTCTTTATTTCATGTTTTTTCATGCTTGTTTTAACAGCAGTGACCCCATAATGGGAAGCAATATCTAGCAAATCTGTCCTTTTGGCCAGATTAAACAACTCCTGAGTAGGCTGAGCCAAAAAGCTTCTCAAATCAAACGACATGTTTGCTTTTTGATTGTTTTAAAAAGTATTTATGGAAATACAGATTGAGGTTAATTTGACAAAGTTTTTTTTTTCGAAATGACAAGCCCAACGAGAATTTCACATGAAATGACAAGTACTATTTCACCTGAAATGACAATTCACATGAAATGACAATCCCCTATATGCCTATAGGGAAATACCAATTTTGTGAAGCAACTGCCAAGTCTTTTTGATAAGAAATGACAATTACCTACCGTCACATGAAATGTCGGTTTTAAAATGCTCAAATGGTTTTATCCCGGACGAGCCCCCAATTTCTGTTACGAGCCAGGCGTAGCAGAAAGAAAAAGCAAACAAGCCTTTTGGAAAAATTTAACAAAATTTATTTACAAGTTAACTTTAACCTGTAGAAGTAAGAAAATTAAATGTACTCAGCTCTGTTATGAAATATCCTGATTGAATCTATTTTCCTTGATCCCACAGAATTCACAGTCCAAAATGAAAAGTAATATCCTTTAACAATCCAACACAGAATTTAGAAATAACTTTTCTACTAAGCCCAAACTTGAAACTCCAAAGTCTCACTCAATGAGAAAAATCAAGCTCTTTTATAGACCCTAAGATTTCTCTAGAACATTCCAGAGGGCTGTGGAATAAGATGAGGTAATTTTCTAAAAATAATGCAACCCAGAACTTTCTGGAAGGTTCTGAAGTACTTTTCCTTGTAAACATGTTGTTTACAAAAATGAAATTAATCTGTGACTCAGTTTTCTAGAATCTTCTATAAGAAGATTAACAAGATATTTATAGCACTATTAGGTCACAGTGGGGTGCAAGTGGGAATCAGAAAAATAAATTCTTATGCATAACAATATATATATATATATATATATATATATATATATATATATATATATATATATATATATATATATATATATATATATATATATATATATATATATATATATATATATATATATATAAGCGAGACACACACTCAAAGACGAACCATAACAAAAATAAACCGCGACAGAAGAACTTGAACGGTCAGTGTAACGAATTCCACTGATGGCTTAAATTGATTTTACGCGGCCGCAATCCTCGTCGCGATTTAGTCAAATAATGTGTTCAGTCCGCATGGAGGCCTCCTAACTCAACCAGTGCACATCTATGAGAACACAAAAATCAAACAACTACAAAGATTAAACAACGGTGTGGAATCGAAAGCAAGAAACCATTGAACTGCTGGACCAAAAGAAGTCCAACAGTTAGACTCCGATGGGCCCGACCGGAGACAGAGCATCAAGCACCAAACAACACTAAATAAAATTAAATTCTAATTCTAAGTAAGCCTTTACACTGGATACCCCGAAACAATCTTAGCTTGGAAACTGGAATGGTAAGAAGCAATCATTTGTACAATGAATGATATAAAAAAAAACTTGAAATAAAAAAATCCATTACTGGCGCCTATTTGCATTGCCACGTTTAACGCCGAAAAAAATAAAAATTTTAAGATGAAAAATTGTGACATTTTTCTTATTTCTGCTCTAAAATATAGATTGTGGGTACTCGTTAGAACCGCCTCGATGAGGTATACATCGATCCCGGGCTTCTCCAGACTTTCGGATGAGTCTTTAAACCGAGGTCCCGTCTCCGTATGACCTTAGCTGTTGGTGGGACGTAAAACTCAAACACTCACTCACTCGATGAGGTATACTCCCGGAAACCCCAGTTTTACTATATAAAAGTGTAGTTCAATGGGGTCAAAATTATATAGACGTGTTTTCCTTATGGAATTAACTCAGCGGTTGCATTGGGGCTTGCAGATCATTTATTTGTGGCCGTTCATAGAGCAAAAAGACAAAACAACAGGCACGGAGTTTCCAAACGAATCTAACAATCGGTACATTACGAAAACACGCCTATACAAATACAATGTAAATTTCACCACGCTCAAAACATAGATTGTGGGTTCTCGTACGAGTACCAACAATCTATGTTTTTAGCAGAAATAAAAAAAAATTCAAATTATTTTTTTTTTTTTTTTTTTTTTTGGCGGTAAAGTTTACCATCACGAAAACACGCCTATACAATTTTGACCCCCTTGAACCCCACTTTTATATAGTAAAATTGGGGGTTTCCGGGGGTATACCTTATTTTTTTTATTTCTGCTCTAAAATATAGACTGTGGGTACTCGTTAGAACCGCCTCGTTGAGGCGGTTCTAACGAGTGCCCAAAATCTATATTTTGAGCAGAATTAAGAAAAATATCACAATTTTTCATCATAAAATTTTCATTTTTTTCGGCGATAAAGGTGGCAATGTTTTTGTATAGGCGTGTTTGCGTAATGTATGCATTTATATAAGCGTGTTTTCGTAATGGGGCAAACCATACAAACCTTGATTCCTTACTATCTCTGGGTGATGCATAATTACTTATTTGTCTAGTAAGAAGATAATTATGCCTGTATTGTATCTGTTCAGTTCTATGACAGATAGTAACTGTGCCAGTGTTACGTCGATGCATATGGATTCCTGGCACTGACTGATTATTTTCTGTAGTACAAGATAGTTTGACTCATTCAATCACATGATACAACATGGTCTGATTTAAAAACATGATCACAAATGGTTTTCTAGCGTGATAAGGCCATTTCCATCATTTGGTAAGGAAATAAAGCATAGAAAGATGACTTGTTATATGTTCTAAGTACAGTATTATGATGGTTTAGTTATGCCGCCATTTTGATTTAATGGAGGATATCTGTCTTTTTTATCTTGAGTTCCAAAATAACTTCATCGTGGCACGCTATATTATAGAAAATCAATTTGGGTTTGTTCTCGGGTTATGATTTACTGGTGCATCCCTACACGAACTAAATATTTATACCCAGATAAATATCACTGTCTCTGCTGTTGTAAAATTGCGTAATCACAAAAGAAGACAATACGACAAATAAAACAGTAATCAAATATGGATGTTAATACACAATTAAAGTGTCACTGTTACAAAGCCCGACAAGATGAAAAATATAACGGTGTTTTCAGACCGACGTATTATTTAAAATTTTATGACCCTTTTCCCTTTTCAAAATAGAAGTGGAGGCAATGATCAGGAATCGATACAATTAGTCCACGGCTCCCATCAGAGAAACCAAAGGGAAAGGAACACAAACATGAAACCACAGACCGTAATGGAAACATCAATAGCGGACAGCGAAAAGGACAGTTACTTTACCACAAAATGCCCAATAGGCTATCCAAAATAAAATCATATAAGCGACACAAACACCCAAAGACAAACCATATCACGCTTTTTAAACCACGGGGCCCTAACAATAGCGCTGGTTAGCCGTCGCGAACCATCACGTGTACAAGTCCGTGAAATGAACAACCCCTAAACTCCACTTTATATAGAAGAAAAACTGGGGTTTCCACTAATATACACGCTTTTTTCTTATTTCTGCTTCTAACGAGCACTCACAACCTATGTTTGCCGCATGAGAAGAAAAATAGCACAAATTTTCATCAGAAAAGTAGCCGTTTTGTACATGTGAAAAACTGCACTATGCCGCATAGGTGTTTTATCGTAATTTGTGCGGACCGAACTTATTCTTCGTTGACCGCACGTGTATAGGTTCTCGTTTAGCATTTGCCACAATATTGATGTAATTGACTGAAATGCTGCAATAAAAAATATGCAACCATTTTATTCCCATTGATTTGTTTGGAAATTGCTGGGGCTTTATGGACTACTTAACCCTTGACCTGCTGAATATTTAAATTTGCCCCACCCACCAATGATTTTCAACCAATCAAATTTCTTGATGCCGATCATTGCAAGAAATTCATAAACTGAATGGCAAACAATGAATATCCTGATCAGATGGCTTCTTCAGAAGCCATCTGATCTGGATCTGCTTTGTTTGAAAGATCAGACATATCCGGGCTCAGCAGGATAAAGATAAACTTTCGATCAGATGTCGGAAGTAAAAGTAACTTAAGTAACTGAAGTAGTGTCATTATATCTCCGCTGATTCAAGAAGGGCAGTTGTCAGTTTCTGGCGAAAGAATGTGCACTGTACTGGTTAACCGCTTACGTATAAGCCTGCCCAGGAAAGTGTGGATAGGTTAACTGACCGGCTCAAAAATGACCTAAATAGTGTTGACTGGGCCGTTAAACTCCAATACAAACAAAACAAACAAAGTGTCATTATATTTGTAAGTCCGTTTATCACCTATAAAACAGCGCAGCTATAAAGTTCGATTGCATATTAGTCTTGTCCCTATACATGTATATTACGTGTATGGTTTTGGGTGTGAATTAAAATTGGGTGTGAGTTAAAACGTTGAAACAAAATCATATCTGCATGGAGTATAGAACGGTCTCATTAAAAGTAGAAGTAAAACAAAGATCAGGAATCGATATAATTAACTTACTCCACCCATCAAAGACACCAAAGGGAAAGAAACACAAACATAGTTTGATTGCATATTAGTTTTGACCCGTATACAGTAAAACCTGTCTTAGTGGCCACCTCTATTAAGCAACCACCCCGTCTTAAGCATGCATACATTTGATTTCCAAAAAAGGTAAATGCATTAAATTTCACCTGTTTTAACAAGCACCTGTCTTAAGCAAGCACATTTTGGTTATCCCTTAGGTGTTTGCTTAATACAGGATGGACTGTATATTACGTGTATGATTTTGTGTGTGAATTAAAATTGGGTGTGAATTGAAACGTTCAAACAAAATCATATCTGCATAGAGTATAGAACGGTCTAATTAAAAACTTGGATTGTGAATACCCATTAGATTCTAACGAGCACGCACAATCTATGTTTGGTTTTAAAATAGTTATCTTAGAAGTAACAGCATTACAATATGAGATTAGTGGATTCAATTTGGGATTAGAACGGAAGCACATGTACTTATATAGTTATTCTCCCATATCTTCTCTGTGGTTAAACTAGAAATTTATTGAGTAATAAATCGTAGTTTGTCGGTCAGTTGTAAGTAGACAAATTACTCTGTGATTTGTCGCGTAATAAATCACAGTTTGCCTGTCAGTTGTAAGTAAACAAATTACGCGCGCTATGTGCACGTGATTTGAACTACTTTTCAACTGACCTCAAAACTGTGATTTAGTAATCAACAAATTACAGACTAGAGCTGACCAATTTCTTTAATGTTTTCCTCTAAAACGCTGCTTCTAGGGTATGAGAGGCGCCATTTTAAGACACCGATGTGATACCAGAACTTATGAAACCGATGTTTTATCATTATGTGTATGACAACATCGCACTGGAATTTAAAAAAAAAAATGATGCGCCGAAGTTTTTTTATGCCCCCAACTTCGAAGAAGTTGTGGGAGCATATTGGTTTTGCCCTGTTCGTCCGTCCTTCCGTCTTTCCGTCCGTCCCGCTTTTTTTACTGCATAGCATAACTTAAGAACCATGGGTGCTACATGTAGGTTTTTGAAATTTCATATATGGATTCCCTGTGAAAAAATAATTGACCCGTGTTTTTTTTTTTTTTTTTTTTTTTTTTTCTCGTCAGGATTATGACCCTTTCTTGAGATATGCCCCTTTGCAAAAAAAAATACTTTGAAATCTTGTAAGCAAGATATCTCAAAAACTGTTCTAGCTTTTGCCCTGAAACTTTACAGACTGGTAAAGGATGATGAGTAGATGAACTGATAAACTTTTGAAAAACATTTTATTTTTTTTCTTCAGTTATGGCCCTATGATTTTTTTGCGTTTTAAGCTTGTAAGCAAGATAACTAAAAAACTTTTAGAGCTATTGCCTTGAATCTTTACAGAATGGTTGGGGATGATGAGAAGATGAACTGATTAACTTTTGAAAAAAAATCCAATTATTTTTTCTATAGTTATGCCCCTTTGAAATTTTGCGTGGTTTAAGCTTGTAAGCAAGATATCTCAAAAACTGCTTGAGCTTTTGTCCTGAAACTTTACAGACTGGTTTGGAATGATGAGTTGATGAACTGATTAACTTTTGAAAAAAAATCCGAAATATTTTTTCTAGAGTTATGGCCCTTTGAATATTTTTGCATTTCAAGCTTGTAAGCAAGATAACTAAAACAACTGTTTGAGCTATTGCCCTGAAACTTTACAGAATGGTTAAGGGTGATGAGAAGATGAACTGATTAACTTTTGACAAAAAATCTTTTTTTTTTCTTGAGTTATGCCCTTTTGAAATTTTGCGCGTTTTAAGCTTGTAAGCAAGGTATCTCAAAAACTGTTCGAGCTATAGCCCTGAAACTTTACAGGCTGGTTCAGGATGATGAGTAGATGAACTGATTAACTTTTGAAAAAAAATCCGAAATTTTTTTCTTCAGTTATGGCCCTTTGAAATTTTTGTATTTTAAGTTTGTAAGCAAGATAACTCAAAAACTCTTCGAGCTATTGTCCTGAAACTTTACAGAATGGTTGGGTATGATGAAAAGATGAACTGATTAACTTTTGACAAAAATCCGTTTTTTTCTTGAATTATGCCCCTTTGAAATTCTGCGCGTTTTAAGCTTGTAAGCAACATATCTCAAAATCTGTTTGAGCTATTGCCCTGAAACTTTACAGGCTGGTTCAGGATGATGAGTAGATGAATTGATTAACTTTTGAAAAAAATCCGAAGGATTTTGCCCCTGTCTTGAGATATGCGCCTTTGCAAAATACTTTGAAATCTTGTAAGCAAGATATCTCAAAAACTGTTTGAGCTTTTGTCCTGAAGCTTTACAGACTGGTTTGGGATGATGAGTAGATGAACTGATTAACTTTTGAAAAAAATCCGCATTTTGTTCTTGAGTTATGGCCCTCTGAAATTTCTTGCGTTGTAAGCTTGTAAACAAGATAACTAAAAAACTTTTTAGTTTATACTAATTTATTTTAGTTAGATTGCGAAGAAAGCGTCAAGCTTATTGAATCGCTCTCGAACACTCATTCCTGGTGTTTTCACGTGCGCGAGAGAGAGAGGCAGTGGCTTTTACACCACTGCTACCCATTTACACCTGGGTGGAGTGGGGCAGTGTCATTACGTGTCTTGCCCAAGGACACACCTCGATACCGGTGACCGGAGTTGAACGCACAACCTCTAGATCATAAGTCGAACGCGCTAACCACTGCGCTATCGAGGCTGACTGCCTTTTTGAGCTATTGTCCTGAAACTTTACATAATGGCTCGGAATGATGAGAAGATGAACAGATTAACTTTTGACAAAAGTCCATTTTTTCTTGAGTTATGCCCCTTTGACATTTTGTGCGTTTTAAGTTTGTAAGCAAGATATCTCAAAAACTGTTCGAGATATAGCCCTGAAACTTTACAGGCTGGTTAAGGATGATGAGTAGATGAACTGATTAACTTTTGAAAAAAAAATCCGAAATTTTTAGCTCATCTGGGCCGAAGGCTCCAGGGGAGCTTATAGTATAGTGGGTCGTCCGTCGTCCGTCCGGCCACACTTTTCAGCAGCTATATCTCTGCAGCCTGCACGCGGATCTCAATCATTTTTCATCTGTGGCATGCCTCTGGTGGGGCATTGATGGCATGAACTTGTCTTTGAAATCGCACGAAAACTTTGGTTGCAATGGCAACCACAAGGTCCCATAGACTTACAATGGGAAAATGCTTGTCATCACCGTAGCGCCTTCAGTTTTGATCGGACCTTTCTGAAACTTATATGTAACAAGTCGGCCCATATATCATAGAGTAATGTCCCTTTTATGGCTGAAAATACCGATTTTTGACATTGTCATCAACGTAGCCCTTTCAGTTTTGATTGGATTTTTCTGAAACTTATATGTTAGGTGGCTGGGGATAAAACCTCGGATGAGTTCGAAAACCGGCCAAGTCGGCCCATTTATCGTAGAGTTACGTCCCTTTGATTGCTGAATATGCTGATTTTTTACCTTGTCATCACCGACGTCCCTTGGGTTTGATCGGATCTATCTAAAACTTATATGTAAGGTGGGGATAACACGTCGGATGAGTTCGAAAACCAGCCAAGTCGGCCCATTTATCATAGAGTTACGTCCCTTTGATTGATGAAAACGCCAATTTTTGACCTTGTCATCACTGTAGCCCCTTCAGTTTTGATCGGATTTTCTGAAACTTATATGTAATGTGGCTGGGGATAAAACTTCGGATGAGTTCGAAAACCGGCCAAGTCGGCCCATTTATCATAGAGTTACGTCCCTTTGATTGCTGAAAATGCCGAATTTTGACCATGTCATCACCGTAGCCCCTTCAGTTTTAAACCGATCTTTCTGAAACCTATATGTCAGGTGACTGGGGATAAAACCTCGGATGAGTTCGAATACCGGCCAAGTAAGCCCATTTATCATAGAGTTACGTCCCTTTGATTGCTGAAAATGCCTATTTTTGACCTTGTCATCACCGTAGCCCTTGAGTTTTGATCGGATCTTTCTGAAACTTATATGTAAGGTGACTGGGGATAAAAACTCGGAGGAGTTCGAATACCGGCCAAGTCATCCCATTTATCATAGAGTAACGTCCCTTTGTTTGCTGAAAATGCCGATTTTTGACCTCGTCATCACCGTAGCCCCGACAGTTTTTATCGGATCTTTCTGAAACTTATATGTAAGGTGGCTTGGAATAAAACCTTGGATGAGTTCGAATACCGGCCAAGTCTGCACATTTATTTCAGAGTTACGTGCCTTTGATTGCTGAAAATGCCAATTTTTGACCTTGTCATCAACGTAGCCCCTTCAGTTTTGATCGGATCTTTTTTAAGCTTATATGTAAGGTGGCTGGAGATAAAAACTCGGCTGAGTTTGAAAACTGACCACGTCGGCCCATTTATCATAGAGTTACGTCCCTTTGATTGCTGAAAATGTCTGTTTTTGGCTTTTTCATCACTGTGTCCCCTTCAGTATTGATTGGATCTTTCTGAAACTTATATGTGATGTGGCTGGGGATAAAAAATTGGATGATTTCGAAAACATGCCAATAAAAATCAAAAATGAGTTCCTTTAAGAGCAAAGAAAACATTCATAAGAAAGAAGATGGGTCATACTACGTAGTTTCGGCTAATAAAGCCTCATCAGTGACTCTGTAATGAACCGGCAAAGAAAGCCAGAGGAAACATACTGCAATTTTGCGAATTTCGAATAGGCAGTCGATACAAAGACTTATATATATCAAAATGGGGTCCAAATAATTAAAAACCTGTCTAGAATACGAGTCTAAACCAATATTTTATTTCTGATTTCTCAGAATATTCACGCTGATCTCAAAGGACCAAAAGTAAAATATAAACTGCACTATGGTTGATGTACGGGGAGACGTTTTACGGCCGCCACACGGCACAACACCAGCTGCAATGAAGGCAAATAAAAATCAAAAATGAGTTCCTTTAAGAGCAATGAAAACATTCATAAGAAAGAAGATGGGTCATACTACGTAGTTTCGGCTAATAAAGCCTCATCAGTGACTCTGTAATGAACCGGCAAAGAAAGCCAGAGGAAACATACTACAATTTTGCGAATTTCGAATAGGCAGTCGATACAAAGACTTATATATATATCAAAATGGGGTCCAAATAATTAAAAACCTGTCTAGAATACGAGTCTAAACCAATATTTTATTTCTGATTTCTCAGAATATTCACGCTGATCTCAAAGGACCAAAAGTAAAATATAAACTGCACTATGGTTGATGTACGGGGAGACGTTTTACGGCCGCCACACGGCACAACACCAGCTGCAGTGAAGACAAATAAAAATCAAAAATGAGTTCCTTTAAGAGCAATGAAAACATTCATAAGAAAGAAGATGGGTCATACTACGTAGTTTCGGCTAATAAAGCCTCATCAGTGACTCTGTTATGAACCGGCAAAGAAAGCCAGAGGAAACATACCGCAATTTTGCGAATTTCGAATAGGCAGTCGATACAAAGACTTATATATATCAAAATGGGGTCCAAATAATAAAAAACCAAGTCGGCCTATTTTTGAACTTGTCATCAACTAGCCCCTTCAGTTTTGATTTGATCTTCCTGAAGCTTACATACTTATAAGTTGGGATTAAAAAGCTTGGATAAGCTCGAAAGGTTGGCACTTCCTGAAACATTGAATCTGTTAGCTCAGGTGAGCGATACAGGACCATCTTGGTCTTCTTGTTTTAAGTTATGGCCTTTTGAACTTTTTGTGTTTTAAGCTTGTAAGCAAGATAACTAAAAAACTGTTTGAGCTATTGCCCTGAAACCTTACGGAATGGTTTGGGATGATGAGGAGATGAACTGATTAACTTTCGACAAAAAAAAACATTTTTTTTCTTGAGTTATGCCCCTTTGAAATTTTGCGCGTTTTAAGCTTGTAAGCAAGATATCTCAAAAAACAGTTTGAGTTGTTGCCCTGAAACTTTACAGGCTGGTTCAGGATGATGAGTAGAGGAACTGATTAGGTGACTTTTAATGCAATTGCATTTTTGGGGAACTTAATGCATGCTTGCTTAAGAC
This sequence comes from Lucinisca nassula, assembly GCA_963580285.1. NCBI lineage: Eukaryota > Metazoa > Mollusca > Bivalvia > Lucinida > Lucinidae > Lucinisca > Lucinisca nassula. The sequence goes on along the minus strand of OY757018.1, from coordinate 4,917,535 downwards.
AGGTTGCTCGCTTAACAGAAGTGGACACTAAGACAGTTTTGACTGTATCTCTAAAACTGTATGAGCTATTGTTCTGTAACTTAAAACACTGGTATGGGGTGATAAATAAATGACCTGATTAACTTCATTTTTTCTTGTGTTATGTCCCTTCTAAAATTTCAGCATTGCAGCCAAATAAACAAAGATAACTCAATTGATGTTAGGGACAAGCAGTGTTAGGGTCAAGCAGTGTTATGGTCAAGCAGTTGGGGGCATTGTGTTTCGTAAACACTGGCTCTAATTTTTACTTAAGGTCGCTCCTTTGCTGTTTATTGAAAGTTTATAATCGATTTATATTATTGATGGTGCGCGTATTGTTCTATTATTATAATTATAGGTTATTGACTTTATATTGTGAAATATTCGGCACGAGTTCATATGGCGAAGGACGCACGAGCTTGCGAGTGCGTCTTCGCCATATGAACGAGTGCCAAATATGTCACACTATGAAGTCAATAACCTTTTTATTATATACCCAAAACTTGAACTGTCTACTAGAATTCGGCATTGCCTGGTATAGAAATCTGAACGTAAAATCAGATCATATATCTTTAAGTGGTTTGAAATGAAAAGCAATGAAGGTCGTTAAGTGTCTCCCTGCACGTTGAAAACCACGCCCAATGGCGCCAAAGCGAATACGACGTTAACGTTTGTGGATGTGACGTCATTAAAAACATTGACGTTTCCCAAAGCAGGACGCCATTTTTTTGCGTTGGTTATATTTTTTTCGAAATACTCCTGATTCTTAGGAGAAAGTATTGAAAATTTAAACAGATTGCAGGTAGGTCATATAGGACAGCATAAAATGCGCTTTATGCACTTTGTCAGAACCTATATTTGTTTTGTTTTGCGTTCTTTCTGCGATGCGTACGGCAAGATGGCTGCCGATGCTTCATTTTGAATTGCATAGATTTGAAAGTAGTCCTGTTATGCACGAGACTGCTTAACTCCGGGCAATATCAACTTGACTACGGGCAATATGGAAAAATATTGACCGGTAACTTCTGTACAATGTAAACGGGACATTTTCTGGGTATATAATAATATTATTTCTTTTATGTGCCTCTTCATGTCAGTAAAATGGAAGTGATGGTAACGGTTAGGTATCGCACCTCCCATCCAATACACAAAATTGAAAGAAACTCCAACATAAAACCACTTCACAATAATAAGAAAGACAAACGGACAGTTTTTCCCATAAAATGGTCAGTAGTAGCACCCACATTCGACGACAAACTAATAATAGTTAGTCTGACCTTACTGACAATGACCAGTCTTAACCGCATTTGAGAAATACTAATGTTTATGTGTTCCAATATGGCTGATGAGACCAGTTCTAGCTCTTAATTGTCTGTTGCAGATACAGCAACAGAGTTTAGAGAAATACAGGTCTGTTGGTGAATTATTAGCCCTGGCTTTGCGCTGTGTACGTTTCTGTTCGGCTTTGCTGATGTTTTTGTCACAAATTCACCAGCATTCCTTCCATGAAGGCCTGACTACTTTGCTCGGTCCAGTAAAATTTTCCATCAGCACTGTTGGGGATGTTGAAGTCCTTACGGGATGCTTTGAGGGTGTTCTTGTCACGCTTATCTGACCATCATGAGAGCGTTTGCCTGTATCTAGTTCTCAATAGAGTTTTTTTTGGCAACCATTCCTCAGGAATCTGGGTAACATGGCTTGTCTATCTTAACTGTTTCAGACGAGTAGGTACACACTGCATCTCTCCCCTTTTCCGGCATCTATCTTTATATTTCTGTGTCTAAAATTCTGTCTTGTCAGAATTTTTAAGAGTTTCCTAAGACAGCTTGAAAGTGGTTCAGTCTTTTGGCGTGCCGTTGATAAACTGTTCGGTTGGTGGGACGTAAAACTAAAACTCACTCACTTGATAAACTGTTCATGTTTCACATGCATATAATAGCAGCACAGCTCTGTAGCGTTTCAGCTTGGTATCAAAATTGAAGTGAGGGCGATGATCAGGAATCGATACAATTAATCCACAGCTCCTATCAGAGACACCAAAGGGAAAGAAGCACAAACATGAAACAACTAGACCATAATTGAATCATCAATAGCGGAAAGCCAAAAGGACAGTTACTTTCCCACAAAATGGCCAATTGGGTATCAGAAACAAAATAATATAAGCGACACACACAGTCAAAGACAAACGATAACAAAAATAAACCGCGCCTGAAGAACTGCCTTGGATAAGAATTCCACTTGGGGCTTAAATCTTTTTTACCTGGCCACCATCCTCTCCATTATTTCCGTCGGAATTCAGACAAATTATTTGTTCAGTGAACATAAAGGCCTTCTATTTCATCAGTGCAACATCTCCGCGAACACAAAAAAAATCAAAACAATCACAAAGATGAAACAACGGTGAGGACTCGGCAGCAAGAAACTACTGAAATGCTAGAGCAAAAGAAAGACAGAGAATCAGGCACCAACCAACATTGCATAAAATTGGATACTTTATAATTCTCAGTAAGCCTTTACGCTGGGACCGTCATAGAATCTGAGGCCTGGCCCACCGGCGTGCAATTAAAGAGGAAAGCAAAGTTGTCAACCGTGACTGGGTTAACTACCGTGCAGGCAGTCTGTCGTATAGCATTTATTGTACCCTATCTTTTAATATCGAAGAATGATTTTACGAAATTAGGTGCTGAATTCATTGCATTTGTATATTTGTTCTGAATTTATATACTGAGTCACCATAATATTTGGGTTCCGATAGACGTTGTTGCAGTAGAGATTTAAGTCCAACATTGAATTTTGAAATAAAATCGGAATGACATGTATAAAATTTTGAAAAGGCTTTGCGTAGTTAATGATACCGATAACCAAGTTGGTATCGACCTCCAAATGGCACTGTAGAAAACTTCCAGTTATTTAACGATCAACTTGATTAAATTAAGTCTCAGAATAAGGGTTAAAAAACTTCCCGCAGTACAGGTTCTAGGTGACATCAACTTCAGGGAAAGTGTTTGGCCCGACAAGCTCAGCAAACAAGGCACGATGCTGAGTCCGTTCGAAGGACAAGTACTGGTTGACATTATGGACGATCACGGCTTAGAACAAAATGTTAACTTCCCTAATCGTGATGAAAAAACACTCTGGATTTGATTCTTACAACTTTACCAGGACATATTCAGTCTCCAGACAAACTAAGTGATCATGACATTTTTCCGTTGTTGTTTTTTTTAATCTTCATACCACCTACCAAGAAACCTCGTAGGAAGGTGTACTTGTATCAGAAAGGTAACCATGAAACTATGAGGAAGAATGCTCTAAAATTTGCAAAGGAGAAATATTTAATGGTCATCTAGATGCTCGGTCAGTCCAGGAGAATTTCGGTTTGATTTGATAACCCTCTTTCAGCTAAGCTTCGTCCGAAATTCATATCCCCTCCAAGACGAGAAATCAAGAATGACATCAAAAATCAACATGATTTATATGTCTATTTATTTATTAGAAATTTCATGGTTACATACATACACACAGAGGAGTACATATATATGTACCATTGGATTGGACGTAGGCATAGCCTATTTTAGTCCTTTCCGAGTGGTACTGTATACGTCAATGTTCATCAATAAATACAGTTGAAATCACAATTTGAAATACAATACATATGGATTAGGAATATAACTCAATCTCAGCAGGCACAAAAAAAAAAAAATGTGTTCCTTTAAGAGCAATGAAAACATTCATAAGAAAGAAGATGGGTCATACTACGTAGTTTCGGCTTATAAAGCCTCATCAGTGACCCTGTAATGATCCGGCAAAGAAAGCCAGAGGAAACATACTGCAATTTTACAAGTCGCCGGGGTAACGACAAGTCCACGCCGTGCAGCGCCACGACGTTGCACTGACGCAGATGCGTCGTTACAAAGACGTTACACCGACGCTAAGCTAGGAGACATTTTAGAATTTTTTGGAATTTCAGGACCTCAAGATAGCATGGTCCTAAGCGTACGTCGAACCAACAACGCATTAATGTCATGTGCCCGGTGAGAAAGAACACAAGATGTCAACTTACACAGTCAGCTATTAGACTAGATATGTATTGTAGCGTGGAAGGATATCTCTATAAATAAATTGAGAGAGAGAGAGAGAGAGAGAGAGAGAGAGAGAGAGAGAGAGAGAAAGAGGGGGAAAGATAGAGAGAGATCCACCAAGTAGCTAGTTACCTTGTAGTTGTTTTGATTGGGTTTAATTTTGAAGCAAAACTGTGTTAGGAGGGAGTGGGGTGGAGGGGGGGGGACACTAATTGTTCTATTCGGATTCAGATTAAAAAAAAACAAAAAAAACAAGGGCAGTAGATGTATCAATACACCGGTTTATTGAATGATCGTTTAACCAATACACCGTAAAACGTGGCGAGGTTGAGCCAGAGATTTTTCGTGGAAATTAACCGTTACAGCTGAAAGAGAAATGTATTGCATTGTGAATCAGTGAGTCTTACAAAGTCGTTTACTCATAACGGTAAATAGTCATGGTTATGAATACAAGAAAAAGAGGACTGGTTAGAAAAAAAGGCCTGCATTCAAAGGGGTGCAACTCTCTTTTACTTTAATAAAAGGAAGAAAAAAAAACTGAAAATGATCCGGACCATTAATCCTGTCAACTTGATATTTACTTACATTTGCTCAGTGACTCACCCCTGGAAGTAGATAGAGCAGACTACTGGTGTTTGTGCACGAAACCAACTTGCTTGACCAAGTCTTGTTTGCCGGGGGGGGGGGGTTTGAGGAAACTGGGCTTATGGCCCTATCAAGATTATTTCACTTATATTGGTCGGGGCATTGATAGTCAGAGGTGAGCTAATAATGGGGTATTAGGTAAAAAAAAAAAATAAAAAAAAAAATAAATAAATAAAAAATACTAGAAATAAATATGTATGTCTATAGCTTTGTATGTGACGTAAAGGCAAATCCCAGAGACAGCTACAGATATATCAATAGCCAGAAGAAAGACAAGCAATCCTTAATAAAAGAGGAGGGAACGGGTTGCTGAATCAGACTCTGAAAGGACAGAGGATCTAGTTGGTCAATGCAATGGTGCGTTTAATAAAACTTAGTTCAATGAGGTTCAATTGCCTGGAAGATAAGCCTCTTTCATGGATAATATTGTTGTTTATCATTTGACGTCGCGTCTGAGAGTGTAAAAACGCCATGTAATATTTTCGATAATCCACTAGTGGATTAAATATGCAAATTAGCAAGATACGTCCCGTAACATTACATGTACGACGTCCTGAACGACGTCGCGTTTACTAAATGCGGAATATTTATATCTTTGTAAACAAACGTGAATAAAATGCGTTTTAAACGTCATATGATAAATAGAATCTTGCATTCGTGCTCATCTATTATTGAATTTATTAAACAAGTTACTTTAAGGCTTGACTTGCACACTCCATATTTTCCAGTTCTGTAATGTGTTCCTTGCTTCTTTGGGAACAATGATTCCGTTTTGGAATTTTGATAATATTTGAGGGTCACAAATGAGGCCTAGTTGGCCGAAACTAGCTGGTCTGACCCAGAAATCATGTACACTCCATATTTTCCAGTTATGTGGTATATTCCTTGCTTCTAAAGGATAACCCTTTTATAGAACATATTTAACGTCACTACAACTGATGTGTGGGAATGAGTGGCGGCCGTAAAACGTCTCCCTGCCCTACATCATAGTGTAGTTTATATATTCTATTGTCCTTTGGGATCATAGATTCCGTTGTGGAATTTTGCTAATATTGTAGGGTCACTGATGATGCCTAATCGGCCGAAACTAGCTCGCCTGGCCCAGAAAACATGTACAATCCATATTTTCCAGTTCTGTGGTGTATTCATTGCTTCCAAAGGATAACCCTTTTATAGAACATATTGAAAAAAAAAGAAGTGGAGGCAGTGAACAATTAACCCGCAGCTCCCAACAGAGACACCAAAGGAAAAGAAACACAAACATGAAACAACAGCCCCCAATGGAAACATCAACAACGGAAAGCCGTCTAAAGCTTTAGTACCTGATTATCTTCATCATACAGTCCTGAATGAATTAGTAAATGAGTTTGGTCCAGATTTTGCACATCTATTCCAACAGTCTCTCGATACAAGTAAAATACCCAAAGGATGGCTCCTAGCAAACATTTGCCCACTCTTCAAATCAGGAGATTGGGCTCTTGCTCGTAATTATCGCCCGGTGTCCCTGACCTGTGCTCTGTGCAAATTGCTTGAACAAATAGTCTGCTCAAACATCATGGCCCACTTGGATGAACATAAACTTTTGTCAGATGCATTTAGGAAAAGGCATAGTTGCAAAATCAGGTAGGCACGGTTAAATTATAATTTGGTAAAAACCTTGGACAACGGGGGACAGGTGGACACATTCGTTCTGGACTTCGAGAAGGCTTTACCCCACCTTATGAAATACCTAAATCCATTTTTTTCCAAATTATGCAATTGGGGAAAACTCTTAATCGATAAATTCCTTTCTTTGCAACAGAAAACAGTATGGGCTCCAGTTTTGTCTTGGTCGACTGTTTTCCTCCCTGTACAAAAATGATATTCCACTGACATTGACTCAGAAATAAGACTGTTTGAAGACGACTGTGTTTGCTATCAGGAAATTAGAGTGCAAGAGGACACAATGAAACTTCAGAATAAAATAGATAGACCAGGTTGTTGGGCACGAAAATGGGGCATGCGATTTTAGTCTGTTAAATGCAATATTATGCAGATATTTAGGACGAGAACCAATAAAATTGAGGCTGTCGAGTCCTCACCGTTGCTTCATCTCTGTGGTTGCTTGATTATTTTTGTTCACGAAGATGTTTCACTGATGAGTTAGGAGGCCTTCATGCGGACTGAACAAATCATTTGACTAAATCGCGACGGAAGTAAGGGGCGAGGATTGTGGCCACGTAAAATCGATTTAAGCCCCCAGTGGAATTCGTTTCCGCTGACCGTTCCAAGGCGGTTCTTCTGTCGGGGTTTATTTTTGTTATGGTTTGTCTTTGGGTGTTTGTGTCGCTTATATTATTTTATTTTGTATAGCCTATTGGCCATTTTGTGGAAATGTAACTGTCCTTTTGGCTTTCCGCTATTTTTGTTTCCATTAGGTCTGTTGTTTCATGTTTGTATTTCTTTTCCTTTGGTGTCTCTGTTGGGAGCTGTCGGTTGATTGTATCGATTCCTGATCATTGCCTCCACTTCTATTTCTAACACCTTTGTGGGAAAGTAACTGTCCTTTTGGCTTTCCGCTGTTGGTGTTTTCATTAGGGTCTGTTCTTTTATGTTCGTGTGTCTTTCCCTTTGGTGTCTCTGACGGGAGCTGTCTCGCCCAATCTTGGAATATGGTAGTTGCATCTGGGACCCCAGTGGAGGGGTCCTTAACGGAGAAATTTAAAAATTTCAGAAAAAAGCTGCTAGATTTGTAACAAGCAATTACTGCTTTGAAACCGGGAGCATGAGTGGAATACTAGGAAAACTAAGATTATATACTCTCAAGAAAAGAAGAAGAAACAGTAGGCTAATACTTTTATACAAAGGTCTAAAGGGTGCTGCCAGCATTCCAACAGTTGACATTGTATCCCCAGCTGGGCACTGTAGTACTCATCATTCATAGGCTTTCCTGGCCCCTACTGCAAGAATTGACATCTATAAAGAATCGATCGTCCCTCGAACCATTAGAGATTTGAATGTCCTTCCCGTTTCGATCATATCCACTGCTGAAGGTGCAGGGGGTAGTTAAGCTAAGTTTCTCTTTTTGGTGAGAGCTAGGGACTTACTTCCAACATCACAGGTCCTGGAGTATGAATGTCATTTGACGTGTCACCAGTAACAATTCTGACCTGTCCTTTTGGCCTGCGCCGGTGATAGGAGGCGTATAAGCCTTTCAAACAATATTGCTGTGTATGACGTGACTCAATAAAACCGAGTCTCTGGTTGTCGTTCTTTTATGTGTTCTTTGTTTCCAAAGGCAACCTTTTAGACTTTTATTTCCGCTAGCGATATTTTCATTAGGGTCTAGTTATAGCATGCTTGTATTTCCCTTTGGGGTTTCTGATGGCAGGTGTAGGGTAATTGTATCGATTCCTGATCATTGTTTTCACTTCAACTTTGGGCATATTAATGGGCAAGAATACGTTCAGACCAGCTCTACTGTCTTATGGCAACTCAATTCGAACCTTCTGTTAGAAGAGGCCTCATATAACTATAAAAAAGTATGTAGTACTATCACTATGTTTGCCATGCCGCCTTTGTACACATTTTATAGGGCGGAGAGTCTAACAAATGTTGTCAGAACTTGTGGAGGTCCACCTGGTGTTTTTTTAGCTCTACCTTAGTGTGTTGAACAAGCTTTAATTCATCACTATTATTCAATTTGATTTGTATTTCAGTTTGCTCTAATTATTCTGTGATGGACTACTGATTCATCTAGTAACCTTCAGGTGGACCAAGTATTTTGTGTGATGTAAATGACTGAATGTTGGACCCACACAATCGGTTTAAACTCCCCAGTGATCTCGCTACTGACCGTTCTAAGTTTGCGCTCTAATGTTCTTTATTTTAAATGTATCTTTACATAAAATTTGGTACTAAGTTATTTAGACAAATTGTGGGTATTTAGATGGGTACGAATTGTGCACCCCATGTGGCTGATCTATGGGAGGCACCATGATCTTGTTGATCCGTGCAATGTGGCCATTTCCAGAATTATTTGTGATGTGTTTGCCAATGGAAAGCTATAGGAAGACTACCAAAATCTCGGACATATTCTTCTTTTCTTTGTTCAGGTCGATAGGCATTGTGGGCGAAGCTTCCTTACCAAGTGATGCTTACTATCCGCGGACGCCTGATTAAACTCTTCTGGAGTCCATGTCTGTTGATCTGGACATTCCTGTATGCCATTTGTCCATGGATTAATGATTTTGGATTAACGCTTTGGTACTACGACCTAAACTACTTAGTTTTGTCTAACTGTCGGCTTTCTTTTGCTCCAGCATTTCTGTTGTTTCTTGCTGTCGAGTCCTCACCGTTGTTTCATTTCTGTGGTTGATGAGTAAGGAGGCCTTCATGCAGACTGAACAAATATTTTGTCTTAACCGCGACGGAAGTAAGGGGTAGGACTGTGGCCACGTAAAATCGATTTAAGCCCCTCCCCCATGGAATTCGTTTCCACTGACCGTTCCAAGGCGGTTCTTCTGTCGCGGTTCATTTTTGTTATGGTTTGTCGTTGGGTGTTTGTCTCGCTTATATTATTTTATTTTGGATAGCCTTTTGGCCATTTTGTGGGAAAGTAACTGTCCTTTTGGCTTTCCGCTCTTGGTGTTTCCGTTGGGGTATGTTGCTTCATGTTTGTGTTTCTTTCCCTTTGGTCTCTCTGATAGGAGCTGTGGGTTAATTGTATCGATTCCTGATCATTGCCTCTTCTTCTGTTTTTCATTGGAGGCCTTCATACGGACTGAACAAATTATTTGTCTAAATCGTGACGGAAGTAAGGCGAGGATGGTGGCCACGTAAAATCGATTTAAGCGCCCCCCCCCCCCCCCAGTGGAATTCGTTTCCGCTGACCGTTCCAAGGCGGTTCTTCTGTCGCGGTTTATTTTTGTTATGGTTTGTCTTTGGGTGTTTGTGTCGCTTATATTATTTTATTTTGGATGGCCTATTGTCCATTTTGTGGGAAGTAACTGTCCGTTTGACTTTCCGCCATTGATGTTTCCATTAGGGTATGTTTTTTATGTTTGTGTTTCTTTCCCTTTGGTGTCTCTGATGGGAGCTGTGGGTTTATTGTATCCTTTCCTGATCATTGCCTCGACCTCTATTTTTCATGATGTCCCTTTCAGTTGAAGATCAATCTGAAATCATTGAAGGAATTATCTCGACTTCTAGATACAGTAGAACTTCGATGGCTCGAACACCGATGGCTCGTTTAATGTGGCTGAGTCAAACAAGTTCCCTAGGGAATGTCTCTGCTTAAGAAGTGGTGAAGGGAAATTTCGGGTAGCCTCGTTTTTTTTTTTTTTCTTGCGAATGTTTGGAATGTGTGCTCATTAGAATCGCCTCAATGAGCACGCACAGCATACATTTATGTTAATAAGTCAGAAATTATCCCCGTTATGTATCCTGGTGTTAGCCATCAGTGGCTCGAACTACCCCCGTCTTCGAACAGATTTTCTTGGGCCTAAGGGTGATCGACCTATTGAAGTTTGACTGTACGTTTATTACATATTGACAACGGTGTGATCAGTCAAATATACCCCCAACCCAGAACTTCAGTTAAAAAGCAAAATTCTTCTGATACGGAGGCCCTCTGTTTGTATTTACATCTATCTATTGTAGATGGGGTTGTTTCTGTATAGACAAAACGGTGATTTTGATTTTGAGATTGCTAATTTTACTTTCTTGGATGACGATGTTCATCATTCGATGGCGTTTATATTTCACAATTAATTCGATTTGGCCGAGTATCTAGTCATGTAACTGACTTCTACACTCGTAATAAATTGTTAACTGCTAACCTTCTTAAGCAGATTATCAGTATCATGAACTACGCAAAGCATTTTCTAAGTTTAATAGGCGTCATTCCCATTTAGGTTCAATTTTGTTTGCTTGATTTGAGGTTTAACGTCCCCGTCAACACTGTAATGGTCCTTTTGGAGACGTTGCTTCCAATTTTGTGGGACTTTTACCCGACATTGAGATGAAATGACATCTCAAGCCCTGTCGCCAAATGAAACCAATAGGGTTTATTAGCACAGACGGTCCGCCTCGCACCGCAGTTCTTGGACAGGCTTAAAAAATTCGAATGAGGTTTTAAATTAATTGAAATCTAGACAGTTTCGTGCTTCTAGTCTGTCTACATACGATTTTTCCACTCTTTACACTACACTTCCTCATAATCTTATAAAAGAAAAGCTTAATGATTTAATTGAATGGGCTTTTCACAGAGAAGATTCTCTCTATCTTGCATGTAATGTCAGAAATGCATTTTTCACTTCTAAAGAGCATAAGAATTATACACTTTGGTCATGTCAGAAAGTGTGTGATGCCCTCACCTTTCTACTTGACAATATTTATATTAGATTCGGTACTAAGTTATTTAGACAAATTGTGGGTATTCCGATGGGTACTAATTGCGCACCTCTTGTGGCTGATCTGTTCTTGTATTGTTATGAAAGAGACTTCATTTTGTCGCTTTCCATTGATAACCAATCTGAAATTATTGAAGCTTTTAGCTCTACATCTAGATATTTAGATGATTTATTAAAAATTGATAATACCTATTTTGATGGTTTGATCAGTCAGATTTACCCCCTAGAACTTCAGTTAAATAAAGCAAATTCTTCTGATACCGAGGCCCCGTTTTTGGATTTACATCTATCTATTGTAGATGGATTTGTTTCGTGCAAAATTTATGATAAACGCGATGACTTTGATTTTGAGATTGTAAATTTTCCTTTTTTGGATGGTGATGTTCCTCGTGCGCCATCCTATGGCGTTTATATTTCGCAATTAATTCGATTTGCTAGAGTGTGTAGTCATGTAACTGACTTCAACACTCGTAATAAATTATTAACGGCTAAACTCCTTAATCAGGGTTATCGGTACCATAAACTACGCAAAGCCTTTTCAAAATTTTATAGACGCCATTCTGATTTAATTTCAAAATTCAATATTGGACTTAAATCTCTTCTGCAACAAGGTCTATCGGAACCCGAATTTTATGGTGACTTAGTATATAAATTCAGAAAAATATATAACCGCAATGACTTCAGCACCCAATTTCGTAAAATCATTCTTCGATATAAAAAGATTGGGTACACCATGGATATTATACGACAGACTGCATGCATGGTAGTTAACCCAATCACGGTTGGCAACTTTGCTTCCCTCTTTAATTGCACGCCGGTGGGTCAGGCCTTAAATTCTATGACGGCTCCAACGTAAAGGCTTATTGAAAATTAAAGAGATAATGTTGGTTGGTGCCTGATGCTCTGTCTCTGGTCGGGCTCATCGGAGTCTAACTGTTGGTTTTCTTTTGCTCCAGCATTTCAGTGGTTTCTTGCTGTCGAGTCCTCACCGTTGTCTCACCTCTGTGGTTCTTTGATTTCTGTGTTCACGGAGATGTTGCACTGATGAGTTAGGAGGCCTTCATGCGGACTGAACAAATTATTTGTCTAAATCGCGACGGAAGTAAGGGCGAGGATTGTGGCCACGTAAAATCGATTTAAGCCCCCCAGTGGAAATCTTCCACTGACCGTTCCAAGGCGGCTCTTCCGTGGCGATTTATTTATGTTGTTGTTTGTTACTTACTGTGTGTATCACTTGTGTCTTTTAATTTTGGATGGTCATATGGCCATTTTGTGGGAAAGTAACTGTCCATATGGCCTTCCTTTGTTTAGGTTTCCATTATGGTCTGGTCGCTTAATGTTTGTATTTCTTTCCCTTTGGTGTCTTTTATGGATGGAGTAAGTTAATTGTATCAATTCCTGATCTTTGTTTTACTTCTACTTAGATCCTCTAAGCGGTTTACCAGTTCTAGTGTGCGGGCCGGATTCAGCTCTGCGTGGAAGCATCATGCAGCCCATATATTTCTTCAAGCCCCGATGGGCGGGGGCCTCATTTATGTTCAAACTTCAATGTTGGACTTAAATATATTCTGCAACAATGTTAATCGGAATCCTAAGTTTATGTATATAAATTCAGAAAAAAATATATATACTTGCATTGACTTCTGTACCCAATTTCGCAAAAATCATTCTTCGATATAAATGGATTTGCTTCAGCATAAATCTTATACGACAGACTGCATGCATGATAGTTAACCCAATCACGGTTGATAACTTTGCTTTCCTCTTTAATTGCACGCCGGTGGGTCAGGCCTCAGATTCTATGACGGGTCCAGCGTATTGGCTTAACCCTTTTACACTTTATATCATTTTTGTTATGGCTTGTCTTTGAGTGTGTAAACCGCTCATATTATTTTGGTTTGGATAGCCAATTGGCCATTTTGTGCGAAAGTAATTGTCCTTTTGGCTTTCCGCTGGTGATGTTTCCTTTAGGGTCTAGTTGTTTCGTGTTTGTCTCCCTTTCCCTTCCGCTATTGATGTTTCCATTAGGTCTGTTGTTTCATGTTTGTATTTCTTTCCCTCTGGTGTCTCTTATGGGAGCTGTGGGTTGATTGTATCGTTTCCTGATCATTGCCTCCACTTTTATTTCTTACACCTTAGTGGGAAGTAACTGTCCTTTTGGCTTTCCGCTGTTGGTGTTTCCATTAGGGTCCGTTGTTTCATGTTTGTGTGTCCTTCCCTTTGGTGTCTCTGATGGAAGCTGTAGGTTAATTGTATCGATTCCTGATCATTGCCTTCACTTCTATTCTAATTGAAATTAAAATTTAATTTTACCTGATGCTCTGTCTCTGGTTGGGCCCATCGGAGTCTAACTGTTGGTTTTCGTTTTCTTTTTCTCCAGCATTTCAGCGTTTATTTTTTCTGTCAACTCCTCGCCATTGTTTCGTCTCTATGATTGTTTGATAATTGTGTTCTCGGAGACTTTGTACTGATGAGTTTTGACGCCTTCACGCGGACTGAAAAAAGGATTTGTCTAAATCGCGATTGAAGTAAAGGCGAGGATTGCGGCCGCGTAAAATCGATTAAAAAATAGAAGTGAAGGCAATAATCAGGAATCGATACAATTAACCCACAGCTCCCATCAGAAACACAAAGGAAAAGAAACACAAACACGAAACAACTACATCTTAATCGAAACATCACTAGCGGAAAGCCAAAAGGACAGTTACTTTCCCACAAAATGGCAAACTGGCTATCCAAAGCAAAATTATACAAGCGACCCACTCAAAGACAAGCCATAACTAAAAATAAACCACGACAGAAAAATCGCCTTGTCACGGCCAGTGAAACGAATTCCATTCGGGGGGGGGGGGGGGGGGGCTTTAATCGATTTTACGTTGCCACAAGCCTCGCTCTTATATCCGTCGCGATTTAGAAACACAATTTGTTCACTCCGCATGAAGGCCTACACAAGAAGGCGGATCATCACCATTTAAAATATAAGAATGAGTAACTCTAGTATGGCCAATTTGCAGCAGTCGCGTTAATACTACATCCTCTTTCCTGGAAGACTGTGGAGGAGAGAATTTTGTTCCAACGCCAGGTTTAATGGCAACTAGAGCCAGTGTTTATGAAACACAATGCCCCCAACTGCTTGACCCTAACACTGCTTGATCCTAACACTGCTTGTCCCTAACAGTAATTGAGATATCTTTTTTTTATTTGGCTGCAATGCTGAAATTTTAGAAGAACCAGAAAGAAACACAATTGAGAGGCAAAAAATTATAAAGGGCCATAACTTTAACAAAATTTTATAGAATTGGTTGAAACTTTAATCAGGTAGTCTCCTCCTTAGTCCCAATCACTATACCATGTATCAGGGCTGTAGCTTAAATACTTTTTGAGATATCTTGCTAACGAGAATTCTATGTTTTTTAATTAAAGGGGAAATAATTCAAGAAGGGGAGATAATTTGGACAAGAAAAAAAATATGGGTCAACTATTTTTTCATGAGGAACTCATATATGAAATTTCAAAACACTAGCATACACGGTTCTGAAGATATGCTATGCACCAGAAAGCAACACAATTGAGTAGCAAAAAATTACAAAGGGCCATAACTCTAACAAAATTTTATCGAATTGGTTGAAAATTTAATCAGGTAGTCTCCTCCTTAGTCCCAATCACTATACCAAATATCAAGGCTGTAGCTCAAATACTTTTTGAGATATCTTGCTAACGAGAATTCATTTTATCGAATTGGTTGAAAATTTAATCAGGTAGTCTCCTCCTTAGTCCCAATCACTATACCAAATATCAAGGCTGTAGCTCAAATACTTTTTGAGATATCTTGCTAACGAGAATTCTATGTTATTTAATTAAAGGGGAAATAATTCAAGAAGGGGAGATAATTTGGACAAGAAAAAAAATACGGGTCAACTATTTTTTCATGAGGAACCCATATATGAAATTTCAAAACACTAGCATACACGGTTCTAAAGATATGCTATGCACCAGAAAGCAACACAATTGAGTGGCAAAAAATTACAAAGGGCCATAACTCTAACAAAATTTTATAGAATTGGTTGAAAATTTAATCAGGTAATCTCCTCCTTAGTCCCAATCACTATACCAAATATCAAGGCTGTAGCTCAAATACTTTTTGAGATATCTTGCTAACGAGAATTCTATGTTATTTAATTAAAGGGGAAATAATTCAAGAAGGGGAGATAATTTGGACAAGAAAAAAAATACGGGTCAACTATTTTTTCATGAGGAACCCATATATGAAATTTCAAAACACTAGCATACACGGTTCTAAAGATATGCTATGCACAAGAAAGCGTGACGTACGAACGGACTAACGGACGAACGGACGGACAAGCCAGAAGCAATATGCCCCACAACTTTTTTAAAGTTGGGGGCATAATAATTTTCACTGACCCTTCCTAGGCGGTTCTGCTGTCGCGGTTTATTGTCGCACCTGCTTGAGCAGGAAGACATAGGCGTGCAAATTTCCGTCCGTACGTCCGGTTGCCCATCCGTCTTTCCGTCAACATTTTACACTGGGTGTATTGTTATCGCAACAGTTATATATCATTAATTTTGAAACTTTGCATGTGATTTTGCCATGGTATGTGGATGCACATGTTTTTTTTTTTTTTTTTTTTTTTTTGTTTGATTTGAGGTTTTAACGACCCGTCAACACTGTAAAAGTCATTTTGGAGACGTTGCTTCCAATTTTGTGGGACTTTTACCCGACAATGAGATGAAATGACATCTCAAGCCATGTCGCCCAATGAAACCAATAGGGTTTATTAGCATGGACGGTCCGCCTCACACCGCGGTTCCTGGACAGGCTTAGATCCTCTAAGCGGTTTACCAGTACTAGTGTGCGGGCCAGATTCAGCTCTGCGTGGAAGCATCATGCAGCCCATATATTTCTTCAAGCCCCCTAGGGCGGGGCCGGGATGTCCATGTGGTTAATACATAATTCTAGGATCATTTTTTGTCATTTTGTTTCACACATTGAGAACTTAACCATTAATTGATGAACAGTAGGTACCTCTTGTCATCGCAACTGCTCTTACAGTTGTATACCTATCATTTTGAAACGTTGCATGTGTTTTGCCATGGTATGAGAATATGCATGTTGTTTACACATAATTCTCCGATCAAGTTGGAAAAGTGACAAACATTTATCCAACTTTTTTTTATACAAACTACATGCACATATTCATACCATGGCAAAACACATGCAAAGTTTCAAAATGATTGGTATAAAACTGTAAGAGGAGTTGCGATGACAAGAGGTACCTACTGCATATCAAAAGGGCGAGGATTGTGGCCACGTAAAATCGATTTAAGCCCCGGACAACGGGGGACAGGTGGACACATTCGTTCTGGACTTCGAGAAGGCTTTACCCCACCTTATGAAATACCTAAATCCATTTTTTCCAAATCATGCAATTGGGGAAAACTCTTAATCGATAGATTCCTTTCTTTGCAACAGAAAACAGTATGGGCTCCAGTTTTGTCTTGGTCGACTGTTTTCCTCCCTGTACAAAAATGATATTCCACTGACATTGACTCAGAAATAAGACTGTTTGAAGACGACTGTGTTTGCTATCAGGAAATTAGAGTGCAAGAGGACACAATGAAACTTCAGAATAAAATAGATAGACCAGGTTGTTGGGCACGAAAATGGGGCATGAGATTTTAGTCTGTTAAATGCAATATTATGCAGATATTTAGGACGAGAACCAATAAAATTGAGGCTGTCGAGTCCTCACCGTTGCTTCATCTCTGTGGTTGCTTGATTATTTTTGTTCACGAAGATGTTTCACTGATGAGTTAGGAGGCCTTCATGCGGACTGAACAAATCATTTGACTAAATCGCGACGGAAGTAAGGGGCGAGGATTGTGGCCACGTAAAATCGATTTAAGCCCCCAGTGGAATTCGTTTCCGCTGACCGTTCCAAGGCGGTTCTTCTGTCGGGGTTTATTTTTGTTATGGTTTGTCTTTGGGTGTTTGTGTCGCTTTTATTATTTTATTTTGGATATCCTATTGGCCGTTTTGTGGGAAAGTAACTGTCCTGTTGGCTTTCCGCTATTGATGCTTCCATTCGGTCTGTTGTTTCATGTTTGTGTTTCTTGTCCTTTGGTGTCTCTGATGGGAGCTGTGGGTTGATTGTATCGATTCCTGATCATTGCCCCCACTTCTATTTTGTCTTTTTTAACATTGTGAACTTAGCGTAAATTTTCCTTTTTTGGATGGTGATGTTCCTCGTGCGCCATCCTATGGCGTTTATATTTCGCAATTAATTCGATTTGCTAGAGTGTGTAGTCATGTAACTGACTTCAACACTCGTAAAAAATTAATAACGGCTAAACTCCTTAATCAGGGTTATAGGTACCATAAACTACGCAAAGCCTTTTCAAAATTTTATAGACGCCATTCTGATTTAATTTCAAAATTCAATATTGGACTTAAATCTCTTCTGCAACAAGGTCTCTCGGAACCCGAATTTTATGGTGACTTAGTATATAAATTCAGAAAAATATATAACCGCAATGACTTCAGCACCCAATTTCGTAAAATCATTCTTCGATATAAAAAGATTGGGTACAACATGGATGTTATACGACAGACTGCATGCATGGTAGTTAACCAACTCACGGTTGGCAACTTTGCTTCCCTCTTTAATTGCACGCCGGTGGGTCAGGCCTTAAATTCTATGACGGCTCCAACGTAAAGGCTTATTGAGAATTAGAGAGATCTAATTCAAGGTAATGTTGGTTGGTGCCTGATGCTCTGTCTCTGGTCGGGCCCATCGGAGTCTAACTGTTGGTTTTCTTTTGCTCCAGCATTTCAGTGGTTTCTTGCTGTCGAGTCCTCACCGTTGTCTCTCCTCTGTGGTTCTTTGATTTTTTGTGTTCACGGCGATGTTGCACTGATGAGTTAGGAGGCCTCCATGCGGACTGAACAAATTATTTGTCTAGATCGCGACGGAAGTAAGGGCGAGGATTGTGGCCACGTAAAATCGATTTAAGCCCCCCAGTGGAAAACATTCCACTGACCGTCCCAAGGCGGTTCTTCTGTGGCGGTTTATTTATGGTGTTGTTTGTTACTTACTGTGTGTATCACTTGTATCTTTTTATTTTGGATGGCCATATGGCCATTTTATGGGAAAGTAACTGTCCTTATGGCCTTCCTTTGTTTAGGTTTCCATTATGGTCAGGTCGCTTAATGTTTGTGTTTCTTTCCCTTTGATGTCTTTGATGGGTGGAGTAAGTTAATTGTATCGATTCCTGATCTTTGTTTTACTTCTACTTGGGATCGCCATTGATCGCATAACGTAGTATTGTGTGTTAAATAAAATAGTGGAGCTCGCAATCGGAGTTCTATTGTAGTAACTTTCATTTCCACAATCGGGAATACTTCGGAACACCCCTCTTCAATTAATAATTTATGTGCTTAGCATCTAAATCTACTAAGTGCAATTCGGTGTTTATCAACGTCAACACATGATAAGTATTTTTCGAAGCCGAACACTTTATTTAGGGATTGAAACGTTTCTAATTTGTTAGAGGAATTTACATCTGTATACCAACTTTGATAATATTGGTCATACAAGCTTTGAATAACCATTTCTAGCTGTAATTTTGTACCGCTTTGGTCGTTCCATAAATACGTAAACCCAAGTTCATTTAAAAGTGTTTTAACTTGAAAGCCCCTATTATTTTCATTTATATTGTGCCTCAAATCATTGTATTGTTGAATATAGACGTCAAAATTATAGGCCCTTGTGATGATAAAATCTTATGCCAATATTTTAAAATTGGTTGCACTAATGAGTCAAAAGCTTTAATTTATCTTTTACAGACAATACATTTTCGTCGAAAAATTTTCTCAAAGAAAACAAAGCTTTTGATACTTGTTCTGACAAGTGCTTCTGTGCTTGGTAAAACTTTCCATTCCACGAAACGTAAACACCCAGATAAATAAAAGTATTTACAACTTCTAATACTATCTCATCATAAGATATATATCAAACTGTTCAGGTCCGCTGCAACATTTAAAGAGCATAACCTTGGTTATACTAGTATTGACAGTCAAATTCCATTTCTTGCAATAGGCACATAGTTTGTTCAACAACACTTGTAGTTCGGATCGTGATTCAGCTAATAACAGAGTCTCATCAGCAAATAAGAGAATGAATTTCTGAAACTGGTCAATAATATCGTTGTTATCGCTGTCAAAATAATTAATGTCACCGTCTATTTCTTCGGCTAAATCATTCAAGAACACGGTGAATAAAAGAGGAGCAAAGGGCTCCCCTTGCTTTACCCCAACTAAACTTTCAAAACATTCTGACACCTTTCCCAATGAACGAACACACACCTTAACAGAGCTATAATTTGCTTTAATTGCGTTTACTATTTTTAATGATGCCACAGCCGAACAAAGTTTAAACCATATACAATTTCTATAAACAAGGTCAAATGTTTTTTTCAGTGCAGATCCAGGTCCGATGGCTTCTGAGTCTGATCAGAATTTGCACTATTTGAAATTAAGTTTGTAAATTTGCAGGAATGAATTACATAAGTTACCTGATTGGTTCAAAGTCAAAAACGGGTGTGGCTGGATAAAAAAAAAATAATTAATAAGAAATTTGTTAATGACAACAGATTTACCCGTTGGTGTCTTCTAGTTTTTGATTTCGACCTAAAGTTGTCGACTCTCTTTACGTCACTGTGCCGCCATGAAACAGTATGTTGCACAATGTTTTGCTTCTCATGATGTTATCATATTGTATAACCTGAGAGAAATTAATTTGATTTGATTTGGTATCTGTAAAAGAGTTCCGCCGGCTACGGCACAGACATAATAGTGGTAATAATGATATTGGTGGTAGTGGTGGTAGTGATGGTGATGGTGGTGGTGATGATGATAATAAGAGCAATTATAATTTTCATTATTGTTGTTGCTTTTGTTGTTATTATTATTGCTACTGTTGTTATAATAACAATACTGATAACGCTGCTGATAATAGTATTAATATACGGTGGAACTTCGATAGCTTGAGCACGGATTACTTATTTGCCATGTTAGTTCAAACTTCTACTTAAGTTTATATATATGTGACCCGTCACGCGAAAAGGGACCTTCTGGGAAGTTACGTCATTTAGCGTAAATGACGTTCGAAAATAATGTTCACGTTAACGTCATTTGCTGACAATTTGATTACGCTGTGTCTTAATTGGACTCATAATTCATCTTACATTGCTGGCGACATGAGCTTTTTTCAAGCAATTTAAACTGTTCTGATTTTTCACTGTTCCTATTCGAGTCCCTTGTAAATAAACGGTAAACGCCGCATAAGTGACAGCTGTTACCTGAAAATTATTTTCTGAACTTACACAGACGGTGGATGGACTGAATTTAACAGCGTTTACAGTTAATATGTCTTGTCCGGGCAACATTTTTTCACCTGGGTAAGGCCAAATACCAGGCCCACTAGGTACGATTCTCTTCGATATCAACCGGTGGTTAAATTACAATGCGATAAGGTCATCCGGTTCACAGACAGTTGGTGTTGGTGACGTCTAACTGCTACGTCATTAGTTAATCAATATACATGTATTATTATTATTATAGGATTTATAGTAAACTGTTAGTACAAGCCACAGAAACCAGCACTAGGCGATCGGTTCTTTGTCTGTTATTTGCGCCTGTCTCCGCCCAACTTGAGCAAGTCGGAACTATATATATTTCAAAACACCCCTCCAGTATATTTTAAAACTCCCTCATAATGACATCTGTTTGATATTTTCTCCCAACAATTATTCAACCAAGTTAAAAACGAACTTGATGAGGCTGAGCTTACCGGCGAACGAGACTGAGTAATTCTGAAAATTCAGTTAAATACAATGATCTGGATCTCCACTGTGACACCTGACGGGGGAAAAAACACAAAAAACATTGCTGTTGTCCACTTCGGCAGTTTGTTTGTTTGATTTGATGTTTAACGTCCCTGTCAACACTATATAGGTCATTTTGGAGACGTTGCTTCCAATTTTGTGGGACTTTTACTCGTCATTGAGATGCAATGACATCTCAAGCCCTGTCGCTCAATGAAACCAATAGGGTTTATGAGAATGGAGGGTCCGCGTCGCACCGATTTGCCTGGGCAGGCTTCTAAAATCCTCTGAGCGGACACCAGTACTCGTGTGAGGTTGGGTTATGCTCTGCGTGGAAGCATCATGCAGCCCATTTATTTCTTAAAGCCCCAATGGGCGGGGGTCATAACTGTTGTCCAGTACCATTGTAAGAGAACAAAAATGTGTAGACAATGAGTTATCGTCTATGATTGCCATCATACCACAGATTGGTGTGTGTGTGTGTGTGGGGGGGGGGTTACGTCACACAAGCATCTAAGGTCATACGGCGACGGGACCTCGGTTTAAAGACCAAAATCTGGAGATGAGGTCCAAATTGGTTTTGTGCGTCTGTTTGAATTGAGGTTTAACATTCCCGTCAACACTATATAGGTCATTTTGGAGACGTTGCTGCCACTTTTGTGGGACTTTTTACCCGACATTGAGATGAAATGACATCTCAAGCCCTGCCGCTCAATGAAACCAAAATGCTTATGTATGAACTGGGCGGTCAGACTCATACGATTTTGCCTGGGCAGGCTTAGTCCTTCTAAGTGGTGTACCAGTAATCATGTGCGGTCAGTTTCAGCTCTACATGGAAGTATCATGCAGCAAAGTCTATTTTTCTAAGCCCCGATGTGCGGGGGCGCGGTCCCAATCGGTGCATCGCTATATTTAATAGTTCTATTCGTTAGTAAGCAGGAGTAATTTCATAGTGATGCCAGCTTAAGAAATTGTATTGTGACAGTTGAAAAATGGAAGGTTTTGGAGAAGTATTCATGGAAATTTATAATTTGACGGCATCGGAACCTGCCGGTGTGGTTTGCGTTAGACGGTACCAGTTTCTCCAGAGCGAGGCAGATCAGTGGTTAGCATACTTGCCTCCGATGTGTGAGGCCTCCGGTACGATTCGTGTCAGTGGTAATAAAATTGCAGTGTCCGAACATGCTCCACTGGCATCATTTGCAGGGATGAATACACCAAAGTGCGCCGTCCTTCTGATCGGGACGTTAATTGGAATCCTATATGCAGAGGGAATCATCTCCTGTGCTGGTTAAAAATCCCTCCTACCATGTAGATAATGGATAGATAGAAAGATAGAAAATCAAAATTGTAAAGAATCAGGATAAGGTCCAGGAATGATCACAAATTAACCGGCAATGATCCCGCCACCTTGTCTCAACGCTGAAAGACAAGAAGTCAACCAATGTTATGCAGACAATAATAATATATTTTCCCTAAACCCTTGGGGTCAAACTAAATTATATGAAACAGAAATAAACAATCTATGAGCTCTAGTTGTGATCAGAATAAAGCATTACAGTATGTGCATGTATCATTGCACGCTGCATTGTATGTAACCTTTTCACAAGGGATTTTAATAGTTAAAACTTTGAAATGTAACCTTCCATTTAAGTATTTAGATTTATTTTTCATTTTTTTTCTCTCTTTTGATTAGTTGAAGAATTTTTTCCCATGTTACCCATTTCAAAGCATTTAGCAACTCGATTCAACAACACACACTACGACGAGAATATGGGTTTTGTTTTAAAGAGGTTTGACATTGAATTTTGTTGCACAACTTGAAGTATTCTGCATAAAAGACAAATTAATCATGTGCGCAACGTGTGAAAGTGTATTCTTTCAAATCTCAAAAAGGTGATGAGAATATGTTAGGTCAAGTGTGCTGTTTGAACCGCCTCATTGGGGCGTTTTCTAATGAGTATCCAGAACATATGTATTGCATTAGTACTTCGAAAACTGAAAAATACTATTCAACCTGAAAACCCCATTTTTTTCTTCTTTTCTTATTTCATTATGTGTTTATTTATTTATTGTTTGTTTGTTTGTTTGTTTAACGACCCTTTTCAATAATTGTTTCACTTATTTCAAGCCGATCGTTAATTAGATGTGAACGAAAACCACAGTACCTAGAAAAAAGACCTTCCGTTGCAGAACATGGTGTCTCTCGCTTGACCAGAGCAAGTCTCGAACCTTAGCGGTGAATGGTGTGTTCGTATCTCATGAGTCTCGTCGCGAGGATATCGATCTTTGGTACCAGTTTCCAACCAGATATATGTACGACAACAGTCTGCTCAGTGTCAGTAGCCTTAGATGCTCTGAATTCTGTCATAGAGCCACGATCACAAAAGCTTGCATTATATGCGCTGATGAGTCTATGCTGATGCGCAGGCTGTTCTTCGCGTTTGTTCACACGTGCAAATAGTAGGATTTCTTGCTCATATTATGTGTAAAAAACTGTTTTGATCTTCCTTTCGCAATCGTTACAACTAAACAAATCGGACGACGACAGCATGCCATATTTCTCAAAGAAATGCTTAATAATGAAACAGTGTTAAGGAAATAAATGTTTTACTGTATGCCTTTTTCAGATGTTTCCTTGCATTATTACCTGCGACTTTACCTTTAACAGTTGTTGACGTAACCCATGACGTCGAATTGGTATTCTGTGACGTGATTGCGATTAGGGTACCTATGTTTAAAATATTGTAAATCTGACACCTTTAGGAGTATTTTATTCATTTTGGTATCAAATTGTTTCTCAAACACCGTTATATCTGAAAACAGTTACAACTCATTTTCGCCAAAAATTCCCAGAAGGTCCCTTTTCGCGTGACGGGTCACATATATATATATATCAACAGCCCAAGTTATATCAATGTATATAAGATAATTTGCACTTGTTTGTTTTATATTGTCTCGGGGAGGTGCATTGTGTGTACTATTTGGAGTCGCCTCCATGAAGCGATCTTAATGGGTATTCACAGCATTCCTTTTTTTGTAGAAAACTGTGTACAAACTTCCGTGATCCAAAAGGTGTTCGAGATATTGAAGTTTAAAATGTATCTGTGTTGCTGTTGTTTTGTAAATAAATAATTATGAGGATGGTGACCAATAGCCGGACTGAACCATTCAAAGTTTTAGATAAACACAAAAAAACGTCGCGAAATGTATTTGCAAACGGTCTAGACCCTAATCAGAATCCCCGTTTGTGCGGACTGATCCGAGTTTCTGTCCCCGGAAACGTGACACCATGAAAATAGTTTTACTAAATTTAAGTTTGCTACCAGTCATGATGCTGTGTGGCTGGAGTCGTGTTAGCTATTTTGTACGCGTGACGTCTTCGCGTTGCACCAATATCATTGGGGCATTGCGGTGACGCCGGGCGAGCGTCAAGAACAGATCGCACTGCGTTGTGAATGGAGCAAACGCTTCTTGGAACATACCGGGTTATCATCCACCCAGAATTAATCCATTCAGAACACTGAACACATATCAACAGAGACACTAAAATGTGTGAATGCACGCGGATCGCGTGTCTTATATGGTCCGGTGATCTTTTTCATAATAAATATCCAAGATTAATGGTCGCGTTTTGGAGAAGGGATTCGAACCCAGTGCTGGGTCGCATTCCCATGACAACACTATGCCATATATTATATCTCATATAGTAGAATAACGAAAGGTTAGACACGTTTACCTAGATGTACAGCTTGGTAAAGAACATATGGCATAAGTGCCCTTCTCGAGTAGGCCGGCTCCACAGCGCATCCAAATATTAATATAAGGGACAAATCTTTAGTCTTAACATAACTTATTTTATTGGAGGTTTTTTCTCCCTTGGAATGCTAAACACTAACTTTCACCCCCCCCCCCCCCATCTACTTCTAAGCATTTATCCTGTACAAACTGTTTATTCTGTACAAACAAAATACTCAATCTGTACAAACAGATTGACTATACTATAAACCGTCTTCTTGAAAGATAAATCCTTGTTTAACTTATATGCTACGCCATGCGGTATTTGTATTTGTATTTTGAAAATTCTCATTTAATACTGTATGTATTCTGAGAAAAAATAAAGCTGATTTGTTTTGATTTGATTTGCTTGGAAACAAAGAATACCACATAGAACTTAAAAGTATCGAGTGTACAAATTTCTGGGCCAAACTAGCTAGTCTCGGCCAGTTATGCCCCATCAGTGAGCCTCAAATATTTTCAAGGATCCACAATGGACTCAATGATCCCAAAGGACAAGTAATTCAATACTAACCCTACAAGTGCTGCAGACAATAATAGAGTAAACAACAATTTATTTTTGTTCATTATTGTTAATTTAAAGTTAGCATTGACTTATCTACTAGCAGACAAATCACATGCAATATTTCTGGCCCAGAAAACATGTACACTCCACACTTTCCATCATTTAGAAGCCTCCGTGGTGCAGTGGTTACGCTACTCGCCTTGTAAACCAGGGATCGCAGGATCGATCCCGGGCTTCTCCAGACTTTCGGATGAGTCTTTAAACCGAGGTCCCGTCTCCGTATGACCTTAGCTGTTGGTGGGACGTAAAACTAAAACTCACTCACTCACTTTCCATCACGTGAACAAGTCCGTGAAATGAACACCCCGCTAAACCCCACTTTATATAGAGAAAACTGGGGTTTACGGGGGTATACGTTTTTGTTCTTATTTCTGCTCCAAGACATAGGTTGTGGGTACTCGTTAGAACCGCCTCAATGAGGCGGTTCAAACGAGTACCCACAACCTATGTTTGCAGTAAAAATAAGAAAAATATCACGGATTTTCATCAGAAAAGTGACCATTTTGGAGATGTGAAAAATGCGCTGTGTCGCACGGGTGTGTTACCGTAATGCAGCTCGGCGTTGTATTCCTTGTTTCCAAAGGAAAAATAAAATAGAAGCGGAGGCAATGATCAGGAATCGATACAATCAACCCACAGCTCCCATCAGAGACAACAAAGGGAAAGAAACACAAAAATGAAACAACAGACCCTAACACCAACAGAGGAAAGCCAAAACGACAGTTACTTTCCCACAAAATGGCCAATAGGCTATCCAAAAATAAAATAACATAAGCGACACAAATACCCAGAGACAAACCATAACAAAAATAAACCGCGACAGAAGAACCGCCTTGGAACGGTCAGCGGAAACGAATTCCACTGGGGGCTTAAATCGATGTGGCCACAATCCTCGCCCTTACTTTCGTCGCGATTTAGACACATAATTTGTTCAGTCCGCATGAAGGCCTCCTAACCCATCAGTGCAACATCTCCGTGAACACAAATAATCAAACAACCACAGAGATGAAACCACGGTGAGGACTCGACAGCAAGAAACCACTGGAATGCTGGAGCAATAGAAAACCAACAGTTAGACTCCGATGTTAAACAGTTAAACCTTTTTAAAAACATACAGTCGAACTTCAATGGCTCGAACACCTTTGGAACCTCGAAAATCTGTTCGAGACAGGGGTAGTTCGAGCCACTGAGGTTACTGTCAGGAGGCATAACGAGATACTTTTAGACATCTTTTCGGTGTTCTATAATAAAAATGTATGCTGTGTGTACTCATTAGAATCGCCTCATCGAGGCGATTCTAATGAGTACACACAGCATACATGTGCAAGATAAAAGACTAAAATCTCCTCAGTTATACCCCACTATTTCTTATGTAGAGGATTTCGCAAGGGGCTCAAGAATGGGTTCGACACATCCATGGTAAACGAGCCATCGGTGTTCGAGCCATCGAAGTTCTACTGTATTTGCCATTAACTAGGTTTCCTGTTAGTCAGTGAGAAGCACGATGACTTCAGCCGTGAAAAGCAACTGCACTTTATAACTTCAGGCCTATTAACCATTATGCATTATAAAAAACACGCCTATACAAATACATTGTAAATTTTACCGTCGTAAAAAGGAAAAATTCAAGATGAAAAATTGCGATATTTTTTCTTATTTCTGCTCAAAATATAGATTGAGGCGCTTCTAACGAGTACCCACAATCTATATTTTAGAGCAGAAATAAAATCAAAGTACTGAAAGTACTTAGAGGCGGGCGAGTAATGGCATCTATTTACAACGCTCTTTAGTTAAAACTTGAAAAAAAATGACTACAGTCACATACGGAACCCGGGAAGGGACATGATTTTTTTATTTTTATTATATTGTGCGAACAAGATAATATCTTGAGCGGACAAGATATTATCTTGTCCGGACAACATATTATCTTGTGCGGACAGATATTATCTTATGCGGACAAGATATGATCTTGTTCGCACAACATAATATCTTGTGCGCACAAGATATTATCTTGTTAGCACAACATTTTATCTTATTTGCAAAACATAGATCTTGGGAAGTTGTGCGGACAAGATATTATGTTGTGCGGACAATATATTATCTTGTGCGCACAACTTATAAAATAAAAAAAAAATCATGTCCCTTCCCGGGTTCCGTAGTCACACATAATTGCTCTTGAGTGTATTTATCTTCAAACGGGCTATTTCAATAAAAGACCACAGACATGATGCAGGTCTCCAAGAAATTGACTCTTTTCAAGATTGAAGAAACTGTTATTTATTTATTTATTTATTTATTTTTATTTATTTATTTATTTACATGTACATGCACCTTCCTGTATCTTAATAAATTTGCACCAACTTTGCTGACGATCACATTATTTGTTTGATTTGAGGTTAAATGTCCCCGTCAACACTGTATAGGTCATTTTGGAGACGCTGCTTCCATTTGTGGGACTTTAACCCGACATTGAGATGAAATGACATCTCAAGCCCTGTCGCCCAATGAAACCAATAGGGTTTATAAGCATGGACGGACCGACTCGCACCGCTTTACCTGAACAGGTTTAGGTACTCTAAGCTGTTTACAAGTACTCGTGTGCGGTCGGATTTTAGCTCTGCGTGGAAGCATCATGCAGCCTATCTATTTCTTTAAGCCCCGATGGGCGGGGGCCGACTGACAATCAAATAGCTATACACTGAGGACAACCACAAATTATCATTCTGTGTATTGAAAACATCAGGAATTTCACTCGTGCATCGCACTCGTGGTAATACTGATGTTTTCAACACACTCCTATTCGGCTGCATTTGATCACTGAGTCGGGACAAACTTTATTTGTACAATTTTATGTTTCCAAATGAAATCAAAATACTGAGGGAGGTTGATTTATTAGGCCAAATTATATTGTCAATTAAGCTGATCTCTAGATCCGATATGGTTAAATTGGCTTCGTCGAAAAGGGAGACGTACTAAATCCGACGGAGGAAATGCAAACATAAATAAATAAAAAAATAAATAAATAAATAAATAAACATAAACAAGCCTGTTCCTTTTTGTTTTTCAAGCTAATACCGTAAATTCGAGATAAAAGCTCAACTGTACGCCACCTGTGCAGATTGTTAAATAAAGTTCTGTTTTGTTCTGATCTGTTCCCCCTCTGTAACAATGGCGAAGCCTAACGGACACGCCAAACCATTTCCTTTGGCAGTGGGGACATAAAAAGACGCAAAAGAAGAAAAAAAAAGTTTCGCTAAATTTTCCATGTCAGTCGTTTGACCCTTTAATTTCTGGATTTTAAATTATTAGACTGTATGCCCTTGATCAGACAGACGCAGCTTATCTGCCCATCAGTGCCAAGCGTCCCTTTACTTGAGCATTCGAAAATATGAAGACCCTGATTACAGACACAGAATGTGGCATCTGATCAGGACCTTCATTATTTGCTTAAAGCACGGAACTTCATGTAAACTCACAGCAAAAAAAAATATTTTGAAATTATACATGTAATTAGACCTCTCCAAAGCGGTCGGATATGTTCGATGTCGATCAGTACAGAGAAGCGTGTCAACCCTTCCAACCCTGTACATCGCTGCAGATACCGATTCAGGTACAGATACTGAGACAATCCTTACAGATCCAGTTCAGACGGCATGTGACGAGCAATCTCATCAAATTCTACACCGTTCGCCAACTGTTAATGACTTGAACAATACACCATTCAATAAGAATTGGTTCACTGAATACCAAAGCTAGAAGGGTTCTGTTCAGAAACTGGGAGATGGAAGGGAATGATTTCAAGCATAATCAGCAACGGCGTAGGAAAATAGTGCCGGATTTTTATACTCAGCTTTCAGCGCAAATTTATTCGTGAAATCTAATAAGCAGGTCTATTTTTACAAACAGTATTCAGTTTCCAAACAGTCCGGTCGAACTTGATTGGATTTATTGCGTGTACTGCTTTTTCATTTTAGGTTTTCTTTTTTGAGAGGAGGACTACAAGAAGGCGTGTCTAAAGAGGCGCACAGAATCTGATATACGAGGTGTACGGTGACTATAGACGGGCTACGCCCGCCTAAAAATCAGGTTTACACCTGTAAACCCCAGTTTTACTACAGAAACGTGGGGTTCAAGTGGGTCAAAACTATATCGGCATGTTTGCGTGATTAATCAACCCAAAATACATCATATGAAAAACCCCGACACAGCGAAACCGCGGGTTCAAAGAGCTTTCCTATTTCTTGTTTAAGAAGACCTATGGGTGAAATGACAGAGATTTTCAGACAAATGCACTAACTCGAGCCAGGCTCGAACCAGTTACCTCAATGCCGAGGTCGAACGCTCTTATTCCTCCAAGCAGACATAAATGACGAGGTCTCCTGACCCCAAAACAGATACAGTAGAACTTCGATGGCTCGAACACCAATAGCTCGTTTATAATGGCCGAGTCGAACCTGTTTTTAGTCCTTCGGGAATTCCTCTACATAAGAAGTAGAGCGAGATAATTAAGGTGATTATCGACTTTTATAATGCAAATGTATGCTGTGTGTACTCGATGAGACTTTTCTAATGAGTACATACACTATACATTTTTATTATAGAAAACGAAAAGGATGTCCCAAACTCAACCTCGTTATGCCTCCTGGTAGTAACCTCAGTGGTTCGAACTACCCCTGTTTCGAACAGGTTTTTTTTGTTGTCCCAAAGGTGTTCGAGCTATTGAAGTTTGCATTACGAGAACACGCCTATACAAATACATTTGTACATTGTAAATTTTACCGCCGAAATATCGAAAATTTTATGCTGAAAAAATTTGATATTTTTCTTATTTCTGCTCAAATATAGATTGTGGGATGAGGCGGTGTCTCTTATGGGAGGAACGGGTTAATTGTATCGATTCTTGATCATTGCCTTCACTACCATTTTCCCTCTTTCTAACATTCTGAAAGTCATTAGGATCCTTTATGATCAGGCTAAAGAAACCCATCCTTAATGCAGGAGTCCCGAATGTTAAATTCGATTTCTGTTCATAGACGAAACTGCTTTATCATATGACGTCGCGTCTGAGAGTGTAATAACGCCATGTATTATTTTCGATAATCCACTAGTGGATTAAATATGCAAATTAGCTAGATACGTCCCGTAACGTTAAATGTACGACGTCCTTAACGACGTTGCGTTTACTAACGGCGGACTATTGGCATTTTTCTTAACAATCGTGAATAAAATGCGCTTTAAATGTCATATGATAAATAGAATCTTGCATTCGTGTTCATGTAAGATCCTCTATTTAATTAGTTTGTACACCATCAGTAATGACTAAATGAAACTTACCGTAATGCTACTAAGTATTTGGACAGACAGGCCTAAGCAAACAGTACAGACCCAGATCAGATTGCTCTGATCAGGGTCTACACTATTTGCCATTCTGTCTGCACCTTTAAGATTCCTTTCAGGACTGCGACACAAATATGTAACTTTCATTAAGAAAATCAACTGGTAATGTTGCTTACTCAGGCTTTAGCCCCCAGAGCTTCAGTTAAATGAAGCAAAGCTTTCCGATACCGAGGCCCCGTTTGGATTTATATCTATCTGTGGTAGTGTGTTTCTTGCAAAATTTATGATAAACTAGATGGTTTTGATTTTGAGATTGTAAATTTTCCTTTCTTGGATGGTGTTGTACCTCGTTCGGCATCCTATGGAGTTTATATTTCACAATTAATTTGATTTGCCAGAATGTTTAGTCATGTAACTGACTTCAACACTCGTAATAAATTGTTAACTGCTAAACTTCTTACGGGTTATCGGTATCATAAACAACGCAAAGCCTTTTCACAATTTTATAGACGTCATTCCGATTTAATGTCAAAATTCAATGTTGGACTTAAATCTCTTCTGCAATATTGGAACCCGAATGTTATGGTTAGTTAGTGTATAAATTCAGAAAACTATATAAATGCAATGAATTCAACACCCAATGTCGTAAAATCATTCTTCGATATAAAAAGATAGGTTACAACAAATATGTTATACGACAGACTGCATGCATGGTACTTAATCCGATCACGGTTGACAACTTTGTTTCCCTCTTTAATTTCACGCCGAAGGGTCAGGCTTCAGATTCTATGACGGTTCCAACGTAAAGGCTTACTGAGAATGAGAGAGTATCTAATTTTATTTTATGTTGGTTGGCGACTGATACTTTGTCTCTGGACGGGCCCATCGGAGTCTAACTGCTGGTGTTCTATTGCTCCAGCATTTCAGTGTTTTGTTGCTGTCGAGTCCTCACCGTTGTTTCAATACTGTGGTCGTATGAGTTTTGGGTTCACGGAGATGTTGCACTGACGAGTGAGGAGACCTTAAGGCGGACTGAACAAATTATTTGTCTAAATCGCGACGGTTATAAAGTAGTTTAGGTCGTAGTACCAAAGCGTTAATCCAAAATCATTAATCCATAACAAAATGGCAAATATCAATGTTCAGATCAACATACATGGACTCCAGAAGAGTGTAATCAGGCGTCCGCGGATAGTAAGCATTACTTGGTAAGCAAGCTTCGCCCACCATGCCCATCGACCCGAACGAAGAAAAGAAGTAAATGCCGAGAAGGGTATGTCCGAGATTTTGGAAGTCTTCCTATGGCTTTCCATTGGCAAACATATCAGAAATAATTCTGGAAATGGCCACATTGTACGGATCAACAAGATCATGGTGCCTCCCATAGAACTTCTTTAGTGCTCATACCAGTTTGGTTTTTTGATACCCCTGGCATAACAACCTGGTAGTGAGCACCTTCCCACGTTCCATAAAGTCCTGATACTTGGAACAGGCTCTAGCATAACGGATTAAGTGTGAAACGTAAACTCCATATGCTGGTGCAGACGGAATATTACTGCTCAGGAAGGGAAAGTTAACAATGGGAAAATTAAAGTCATCTCGTTTAACGTTCAGCATAGTAGAAAGCTTCCCGTTGTCAATATAGAGATAACAATCCAAGTATGAGGAGGAGGTTGCAGTCTCTGTTGTTTCCTTAATTACAAGTTCACGTGGATAGATGAATTCCAAGTACTCTGCAAATTTAGCATTTTTCAGAGACAATAAATCATCTATATATCTGTAGGTGAAATTGAATTGTTGTGTAAAACGAGGATTGTGGACACGTAAAATCGATTTAAGCCCCCCCCCCCTCTCCCCCCCCCCCCCCCCCTACACACACACACAAATGGGATTCGTTTAACTTACCTTTCCCAGGTGGTTCTTCTGTCGCGATTTATTTATGTTATGTTTTTTCTTTGAGTGTGTGTATCGCTTTTATTCTTTTATTTTGGATAACCATTTGGCCATGGAAGATTAGTACTAGCACTAAATGTGTTACCCTCTATAAATAAGGTTGATCATTATTATTATTATCATTATTATTCCCCAGTCCAGTGAGAATGCACTGAACACCCGAAAATTGTGCTGACATTCTGGACCTCCCCCAGGTATTAGACTTCCTGCCTTGCCGTGGCCCTGGGGGCTCAATTCCCACTGGGCACATTGCCGCTGTGGTCTTTGTGCCCACTGGGAAGAGCTAAAGGAAGTACCACCCGTTTGCCGTGGGTGGCGTCCTGTAAGCCGGAAGAAGGGATCCTGGAGGTTGAGGGTTACCTGAGGTGGCGGTGCTTCAGGTACCCAACACGCCTCTTTGGCCTGGCTTTTCGGTGTAGACGGGTGGCCGTGCGGTCCGGCACGGTCAATCGGCTGGTCGCGCCGAGCCCTAGAGATACCGCTTTGCTTTCTCTTCAACTCTTTTTGTATCTTTCCTGATACCAACCATATGCCCATTTACCTTACCCTTTTTCTGTCTTTTTATCTCTAGAAGGCGGTGGCTAAACGGATCAATCGTGTAGGCATTTTGTTTATACGAGTATATCTCACGTGTATCTCTAACACCTGCGAGTTGGATATCCACTCCATTATGGTGTTCCCTTGTAGGGCTCCACGGAGGGCGGAGAGCACTTGGGACGAAACTAGAATTTTCTCCTTATGCCTCATGGAAAAAAACATAACCGCAACGCAGCTAAACGTAAAAAAGACGAGGATTCATCCGGAACGGATGAACCCAGTCAACAGTCAAGTCAGCAGTCAAGTCAGCAGTCTAGTCAGCAATCTGAAACTCAAAAGCTTAACAATTTTCCACGCTTCTTGGTGATAACATCACGTGATGATACACGTACGGTGTCAGATTTATCACCTTTTGTGATCGAAAAGAGTATAGTGTCCATTGCCGGACATCCAAAAAGTATCAAGAAACTGAAGTCAGGTGATCTCCTCTTGGAAATCGAGAGAGAACAGCAGGTCAAAAACCTGCTTGGTACCACAAAGCTCTTCGATCTCAACGTCAAAGTATCGTTGCACAAAACCCTCAATTCATGTAAAGGTGTCATCCGCAGCCCAGAGCTACGCCCGTGCAACGATACCGAGATTGTTGAGAATTTGAGAGATGAAGGCGTCATTGGTGTACGTAACATCCAAGTTCGTAGAGGTGGTGTATTAAAGCCAACAAGTACCTACGTGTTGACATTTAATACACCAGTTCTGCCCAAGAAAATAAAAGTTGCATATCTATCTGTTAACGTAGAGGTGTATATACCAAACCCTCTCAGATGTTATCATTGTCAGGTTTTTGGTCACCACGAAAGCAGATGTCAGAAGAAACAACTCTGTCCAAACTGTGGTGAGGAAAAACATGTCGATAACCATCAAAACTGCAAAAATGAACCCAAATGCGTCAATTGTGGTGGCAAGCATGCTGTTTTCTCTCGAGATTGTCCGGCATGGAAAAAAGAAAAAGAAATACTCACTGTCAAATACCAAAGGGGGATAACATTCCCAGAAGCGCGGAAAATTGTTGATGAGCGATACACAACACCAACCACCAGTTACGCCAGCATCACAAAAGGTGCTGGTGTAAAAGTTTCCAGCTCCGCAACACAGACTGCTGAATCATACATAGCTGAACTGAAAAAATCTGGTGCATGGAGTAAATCCACTCCAGCACCACAAAGTTCAACCAGTTTATCAAATGGCGCAATCCAGGTTGCTTCGGATCGGTCGACAGCGACCGTACCGAAGCCAGCGCCGCATGCAAAAGAGAAACTCGACTTAGGTCGAACTAATAAGGGATCAGAAGATCCGAAAAAACAAATGTCTCTTAAACAAACAGACAGACAACGTAAAATGGAAAGAGACAATATAAGATTCCAGAACAGATTCGGATCTTTGAGTGACAGTGATATGGAGTTTGAAACTCCATCATCACCAAACGGCAAAAACAGATCGAGGTCAGCAACACCACGAGCTGGTGGTAGCAGATCTATATCACCAATTGCAGCTCCAATATAGTTTTTAGTCTTAATCTCTTCATAAAATGGATTTAAAACACAAAATAATACAATGGAATTGTCGAGGTCTTAAATCAAATTATAGTGAACTCTTATTACTTATTTCGTTATTAAACCCATCGGTTTTTTGTTTGCAAGAAACTTTTTTAAAAACTGATGACAACATTGATGTCAGGGGTTTCAATACATACAACTATATCTATTCTGATGGTAACAAACCATCTGGTGGCAGTTCAATTTTTGTTAAATCATGTTTACCACAAAGAGAGATCAAATTAAAAACAGACCTTCAAGCTGTAGCAGTACCGGTTTCTCTGGATAAAGAAACTACAATATGCTCTTTATATATTCCACCCTCATTTTCTTTAAAGCCCGAACATCTTGACTCATTGCTGAGTCAGCTTCCATCCCCATATCTTTTAGTTGGCGACTTCAATGGTCACAATATTCTATGGGGCTGTAAAGATATCAATAACAGAGGAGCACTTGTCGAAGATTTTATTGCAAAGAGCGATCTTTGCTTGATGAATGATAAATCTTATACTTACCTTCACCCTGCGACAGGTCATTTGTCTTCTTTAGATCTCTCTTTGTGTCACCCATCTCTCTTCTTGGACTATGACTGGTCTGTTCATGACGATCAGTGCGGAAGTGATCACTTCCCTGTTATAATTGAGAGTGTAAACGAACCAGATGAGGACTGTAACCAGAAATGGAAAATGAATAAAGCCGACTGGGAATTATTCCATAATTTATGTGAAGAAGAGTTATCAATTGATCATTTTAATGAATCATCCGACATTGTTTCTGATTTCACAGATACACTTATTAACATATCAGAACAATGCATTCCAAAGACCTCCACAAATACTAAGAAAAGCAAGCCTTGGTTTAATAATGACTGTAAAGAAGCTATTAAAAAGCGTAAACAGGCTCTAAATAAGTTCTGCAAAAATCCCACTTCAGAAAAGCTCAACGACGTAAAAGTTTTTAGAGCTAAAGCTCGGCGAACAATCCGAGCTTCCAAACGAAAGTCATGGAGAGAATATGTCTCCAAATTGAACTATAAAACCCCCATTAAAAAGGTTTGGGATATGGTACAAAAAATTTCAGGAAAAACAAAGTCTTCTAGTTTTACACATTTAAATACTGAATTTGACACAATAGCTTCAACAAAAAAAGATATTTCAGATACTCTTGGGCACACATTCTTGAGAAACTCATCATCGCGTAATTATTCTGACACTTTTAGAAATTTCAAA
This sequence comes from Lucinisca nassula, assembly GCA_963580285.1. Classification (NCBI taxonomy): domain Eukaryota; kingdom Metazoa; phylum Mollusca; class Bivalvia; order Lucinida; family Lucinidae; genus Lucinisca; species Lucinisca nassula. Next base: position 4,881,487 of record OY757018.1, on the reverse strand, counting down.
AAGGACCAAGAGAAAAGAAATCTAAACTTTAAATCACTTAATCACGAAGAATACAACAAACCTTTTAACTTATCCGAACTCGTTGAAGCAGTTGAAAAATCACATGATACGGCAACCGGCCCCGATGAAATTCATTATCAGATGCTTAAGCATCTGCCAAAAAGTTCTCTTACAACACTTTTAGATATCTTTAATAATATTTTGGAAACGGGGGTCTGTCCTGAGAGCTGGCGTGTAGCTACAGTTGTACCAATTCCGAAACCAGGGAAAGATCATGCAGAACCTACAAATTATCGACCGATAGCTTTGACAAGTTGTTTGTGTAAAACATTGGAGAGAATGATAAACAAGAGATTAGTCTGGTACTTAGAGTCCAACAACCTCATTTCAGAATATCAATCGGGCTTTCGTTCGGAACGTAGTACCAATGACAATTTAATAAGACTAGAAACATTTATACGAGATGCTTTTATTAACAAAGAACACGTAGTAGCTGTCTTTTTCGACTTGGAGAAAGCATATGATACAACATGGCGTTATGGAATATTGAAAGATCTACATAACATTGGCTTAAGAGGAAAACTTCCCAGTTTTATTGAAAGCTTTTTAGGGGAGCGCATGTTTCAGGTACGTGTGGGGTCTACCGTGTCAGATATGTATGATCAAGAACAGGGTGTCCCACAGGGTAGTATTCTTTCAACTACGCTATTTAACATCAAAATAAACAATATTGTACAATGTTTGGACGACAAAACTGATTGTTCATTGTATGTTGATGATTTTTGTATATGTTACCGTTCAAAAAATATGAAAACAATTGAACGAAAGTTACAACAAAATTTAAAAAGAATAGAAGAATGGACTGATAAAAATGGTTTCAAGTTCTCCAAGTCGAAAACGCAGTGTGTTCATTTTTGTAAACTACGGAAGAAACACGAACATCCTTCCCTGTTTTTATACGGATCACAAATTCCTGTTGTTGAAGAAGCCAAATTTCTTGGGGTCATATTTGATCAAAAGTTATCTTTTATTCCCCATATTAAATATCTTAAAGCTAAATGCTTAAAAGCTTTGAATCTTTTGAAAGTTTTAGCTCATACAAGTTGGGGAGCAGATCGGTATACTTTATTACATCTTTACCGGTCTTTAATAAGATCTAAATTAGATTATGGGTCTGTTGTTTATGGTTCTGCCAGAAAGTCTTATTTAAAATCCTTGGATACTATCCATCACCAAGGCCTTCGTCTGGCCATGGGAGCCTTCCGTACTTCTCCCGTATTAAGCCTTTATGTAGAAGCAGGTGAACCATCTTTAACCTCGCGCAGAGAGAAACTTTCTCTTCAGTATGCTATCAGACTTGCTGCTAATCCATCTAACCCGGCATTCCAAATTTCATTTCCACCTGAATTTGTAGATAAGTATGAAACTAAACCCACAGCAATCAAACCTTTTGGATTACGAATTTTACCACTGCTGGAAAATTCAGGTATTGACCTTAAAAATATTCAAAAACATGAAACGGCCGAAGTTCCACCTTGGTGTATTAAAAAACCTTCTATTCTGTTCGACTTACATGATGGCAAAAAATCCGAATCAAATCCGATACTTCTCAAACAAAACTTTAAGGTACTGCAGTCACGTTACAATGATTACCAGCAAGTCTATACTGATGGTTCCAAAGAAGGAGATAAAGTTGGTTGTGCGTATGTTTCTAAAGATACGCACAAAACCATGCGCCTTCCAGATGGTTCATCTATTTTTACAGCTGAAGCCAAAGCAATAGACTTAGCTTTAGATTTTATCAGTTCTTCAACAATTCAAAAAGCAATTCTATTTTCTGATTCACTTTCTGTGCTTAAGGCTTTAGACCATTCATCATCTAAAAATCCTCAAATTCAAAAATTGATCGAAAAACATCATGAAATTTCTAAAACACACCAAATCTTATTTTGTTGGCTTCCGAGCCATATTGGCATTGTCGGAAATGAATATGCTGACAAGAAAGCAAAGGAATCGCTCAATCTTGATCCATCTATTTTTAAAATTCCTTTTGGTGATTTTAAACCATTTATCAACAGATACATCTTGTCGGAATGGCAAGGCGAATGGGACCGTGCAATCAATAACAAACTTCATGCCATTAAACCTGTCGTTAGTACAAAATGCTCTCCTCCACAGTTTTCAAGAAAAGAGGACGTAGTATTAACACGACTGCGCATCGGCCATACTAGAGTTACTCATTCTTATATTTTTAATGGTGATGATCAGCCTTCTTGTGTAGGTTGTGATCAGCCATTTACTGTGAAACATATCTTAATTGACTGTGTTGACTTTTCACCCTCACGTATTTTATATTTCAAAGCTGACACTTTACAACAACTGTTTCGAGATGTACCTGTTGATAATATTATTTTATTCTTAAAAGAAATTGGACTTTTTCATAAGATTTAACTGTTTCAGATTTTTATACATTATCATTCTGACTTTTTACTTTTAATATCATCATAATTATTCATGCCGTTTAACCATTAACCGTTTGACGCTTATGACCCACAAAGAGGGTTGACGCGTCGTTAAACACGAAATCATCATCATCATCATTCTGGACCTTGGCAGTGAATTTGAGACAGTTGCAGAGAATGATGAAGTGGCAATTCTAAGACCTATTAATGCGCATCCACATGGAAGGTTAAAAATAGAAGTGAAGGCAATGATCAGGATTCGATACAATTCAAGACTGTCATATCAATAGGTGTAGAAAACTTAACAACAACATAACAAAAAATGAAAACCAAAACAAACCAAAACAAAAAAAACAAAAAAAAAAACAAACAAACAGAAAAAAAAAACAATCAAGCTAAATGGACTGTTAAAATATGTAAAGGTACGTTATGCATGCATGTATAAGTATCTCTTCCCTAAGAAAAATAGTGAGGTGTTTGTAACGTATAACAAACAGATTAATTTTAGAATATTGTTCATCAAAATTTAAACCTTACCTGTGCATTTTTGTTTAATTAATCAGTCTGTTAGCGAGTTGTCAACAAGGTTAAATCATTTGCAATTTAAATGATATATAGGAAGTGATTGATCTACTGATAACAAATCGAAACATGGAAACCAATTGCTTGTTAAAATGAATTAATAGTGCCTTACAGCCACACATATTTGACAGTTAGATAAAAGGGAAGTGAATGCAATGATCAGGAATCTATACAATTAACCCACACCTCCCATCAGAGACACCAAACGGAAAGAAACACAAAAATAAAACCACAGAGCCTAATGGAAACATCAACAGCAGAAAGCCAAAAGGATAGATACTTTCCCACAAAATGGCCAATTGGCTATCCAAAACAAAATAATATAAGCGATACAAACACTCAAAGACAAACCATAAAAAACATAAACCGCGACAGAAGAACCGCCTTGGAATGGTCTGTGAAACGAATTCTACGGGGGTGGGGGGGGGGGGGGCTTAAATCGATTTTACGTGGCCACAGTCCTCGCCCTTACTTCCGTCGCGATTTAGAAACGTCGCGATTTAGACACATTATTTGTTCAGTCCGCATGATGACCTTCTATCTCATCAGTGCAACATCTCCGTGAACACAAAAAATCAAACAACCACAGAGCTGAAACAACGGTGAGGACTCGACAGCAAGAAAACACTGAAATGGTGGAGCAAACGAAAACCAACAATTAGACTCCGATGGGCCCGACCAGAGACAGAGACATTTTTCCATCCATTTTCATTTGGTTCATAACTCCGATGGGCCCGACCAGAGTCAGAGCATCAGGCACCAATCAACATGGTTGTATACGCCTCCTAGCACCGGCTTAAGCGATATTCGATTTTCAAAGTAACCAGAATGGGCTCAATGATCCCAAAGGAATTGAAAATATAATCTGCATTATGATGAAGCACGGGGAGACTTTTTACGACCGCCACAAGGCACTTAACACCAGCTGCAGTGAGGTAAAATGAAAAGGTCAACGGTGCCAACATTTTGTCAGGTTTGGTGGGACTGCGAGGTGGAATCAACCGTTACCTGACAACAACCCCCCCCCCCCCCCCCCCACACACACACACACACACTCCCATTCCAAAGACAATTAACATTATGAAGCAAATGAAAATGGATGGAAGAAAATCCTAGTTAAAATAAAGAGCCAAAAAGTAACAGTGACTTGAAACAAAATGTGTATGAATCAGGATTGGTTAGCCTTGAAAATCCAAGATCTCTCCAGTTATTTTTGACATAATGAATCACTTTTGTACGTAGACATGGCCTTGCGTAGGCGCGGTTTATTTTTATTATGGTTTGTCTTTGGGTGTTTGTGTCGCTTATGTTATTTTATTTTTGATAGCCTGTTGGCCATTTTGTGGGAAAGTAACTGTCCTTTTGGCTTTCCGCTGTTGGTGTTTCCATTAGGGTCTGTTGTTTCATGTTTGTGTGTCTTTCTCTTTGGTGTCTCTGATGAGAGCTGTTGGTTGATTGCATCGATTCCTGATTATTGCCTCCACTTCTATATGACCAAGAAGGTCTTCGCACCCCGACAAAAGGTTCATTCAAAATTGCTAAAGATGGGGAAGGGCACGGGTATCTGGCAATGACATTCAACGAAGTTAATAAGACACACCATTGACTAGATTCGCGCGAAAAGAATAAGGTCCGATGAATGTCTGAAACAAAATCAGAAACTTGTCTCCTAAAAGCATTTGAGAAATATATGTTTATATTTATATCAAAACTTAATGTTAAATGTGATTCATTTTTCCAAAGACAAATGATGTTTCGTATGCTAATGCCCAGCTGGGTCTGAATTATCTCATCAACATAACACTTTTATATTGTGGGGTTAACAAGGGTAAACCATATTTTTCTCAATTCTCCTCTAAAATATAGCAGAATTAAGAACAATATTATATTTTTTGTCTTAAAATGTTCGGTTTTTTTTGCGGTAAAGTTTACATGTATTTGTATAGGCGTGTTTTCGTAATGTGTATAACTTAATTTCGCGCTTGTCGGCCGAGGCAGGGCTTAACTGGTGGTACACAAATCATTGCATTAGACCAACGATGGCTATTACAGGACACAGAAACGATCAAAATAGAAGTGGAGGCAATGATCAGGAATTGATACAATGAACCCACAGCTCCCATCAGAGACATCAAAGGGAAAGAAACTCAAACATGAAACAACAGAGAACCTAATGGAAACATCAATAGCGGAAAGCCAAAAGGACAGTTACTTTCCCACAAAATGGTCAATAGGCCATTTTGTGGGAAAGTAACTGTCGGCCCAGGCATGCCTTAGTTCCTATTTTAAACCACCAGATCAAGAAAGTAGACCAATAAGCGGGATTTAGGTGTAGCGCTGCAAAATATGAATGGAAACGCAGCAGACAGATGTGAAACATCCAGTTTTCAACAGAATGCATCATAGTTTTATACCCACCCACACTCACTGGTTTCAATCGGTTCAGCTCCAAATCGCAGTCAAGCACGTTGAGCATCTTTTCTGGAAACATTTCAGGCGGAAACATAACTGTTAATGTTTACAAACAGAGTAAACCTACCATTTGAAGCCATTTTCGTTTTTTTTTTTTTTTTCTGATGTTCCAAGGCGGTTCTTCTGTCGCGGTTTATTTTTGTTATGGTTTGTCTTTGGATGTTTGTGTCACTTATATTATTTTATTTTGGATAGCCTATTGGCCATTTTGTGGGAAAATACTGTCCTTGTGGCTTTCCACTATTGATGTTTCCATTCGGTCTGTTGTTTCATGCTTGTGTTTCTTTCCCTTTGGTGTCTCTGGTGGGAGCTGTGGGTTGATTGTATCGATTCCTGATCATTGTCTCCACTTCTATTTTAATGTATATTCACGACTTTCTCGGACGACGCCATGACAGTTTGAATTTTAACCTTACTTTGCTTTAATAAGTTTTTTGTTTGAAAATGAATAAATTGCCCGTTTATATTGACTTTTAGGAATTGTTCAGCAATAGACGAGTCAATTTATTGTCAAAATTCAGGATATATTTACCTTTATATTGATTTTGCCATCTGGACTAATTTCGAACAGCCGCTTCTAGAGAGACGCCATGGTGCAGGGCGAAATGCAAGTGTGCGTAGAAACGTTAGTACAGTTAGCGTCTAAAGGTATGAAATAGTGTTAAAAACGAAACAGATAAGACCTGGCTGTGTTTTGTTGAGTAATAAATCACAGTTTGGCGGTTAGGTGTACAGTTGTGATTTATTACGAAACAAACCACAGCCAGATCTGATCTATTTCTTCAATTAAAAGAAGGCCACATTGAATATCAGTACTAAGTTACTAAATGCCTTAGTGGTTCTTAGTGGTTCTTCTGCCGCGGTTTATTTTTGTTATTGTTTGTCTTTGACAGTGTATATCGCTTATATTATTTTGTTTTGGATAACGAATTGGCCATTTTGTGGGAAAGTAACTGGTCTTTTGGCTTCCGCTGTTGTTGGGGCCTGGTTATTTCATGTTTGTGTTTCTTTCCCTTTGGTGTCCTGATTGGTGCTGTGGGTTAATTGTAACGATTCTATTTAACCTCTATAAAAAGGTCGATTAATAATTTCAGGGATATACGCAACAGAATAGCCGCTCAAAAGCAGTAGACCTAAGCAGTAGTTTGAGATATTCATGTTTTGATAGCGAAACATTCGCCATTGAATCTTAAGATATTGTTTTGTCAATTGTGCCAGTTTGTCTGAAGTTTTGATTTTGTCCAGCTTGCGCACAGAATACAACAAAGAGTTTTAAATTGTGCTTATAGAAAGAAAAGATCGCGACAAATAGAAAAGGCGCGACAAATAGAACTAGCTTCCCCAAGCCACCGAAACAAAAGAATGACAAAGCTACATTCATTTATACAAATTTTGTGAGACGTTTATCCGACATTGAGATGAAATGTTATCTTAAGCCCTGTCGCCCAACGAAACCAAAAGAAAACATGGACGGTCTAACATTCACCACATGGCATGGGCAGGCTAAGACATTCTAAGCGGTTTATAGCAAGGATATTATGGGACAGACCGCGTGTTCGGTTGTCGACCCTTGTACAGTCGACCACTTTACTTCGCTCCTTGGTTGCACGGCGGTGGGCCGGAATCCGCACCCTTTGATGAGGATTTCATCAGTGACCCTCAGTCATTTTCAAAACTTCAGAATGGAATCAATGATCCCAAAGGACAAGAAAATACACACTACATTATGATGATGGGCTGGTTCCGCTTCGATCCCAAACAACAATTTCAGTTAGTCCGCCACATATTGCACTAGCTTTGGCAATCCTGACATTGACTTTATCATCGATTTGCACAACTCATTGACAATGTGCTCACGCTGTACGTGACCTGTCTGAAAATTGTAACCGCTGGGCTTTTATTTGATAGTAGTCTCCTTGCAAAAGTATCACTAGTGGAAAGCAAAAAGGACAGTTGCTTTCCCATGCAATGGCCAAATGGCTACCCAAAATAAAAGGATATAAGCAATACACATATTCAAAGAGCGTAAAACGTATTTCACCGGGGACTTAAATCGATTTTTGCATGGCCACAGACATCGCCCTTGGATCTTTTGTTGTTTAGACAAATACTTTGTTCAGTTTGCATGAAGGCTTTTTAACTCATCAGTACTAAGCATCCGAGAACATATAAATCAAGTAGTTTAGGTCGTAGTCAAACGATTACATAGACGAAACAAAGGTGGGGACTCGACAGCATGAAATACCTGAAATACTGGAACAACAGAAAACCAAACAGTTAGACTCCCGATCAGAGACTGGACATCAGTACCAAAAACATTACCTAAATATTCAAGTAAGCCTTTACGCTGGAATCGTCTTAGAATTTGGGGCCTGAACCTCCGGCATGAAATAAATTAGGGAAGAAAAGTTATCAGTCGTTATTGGGTTAACTACCTAGTTAAAGATGATGATATTTGTTGTTCATACCATAATTTTGACCGACGAGGCCAACCATTGGATGTTTTTAAAAGAAACCAACTTGCTGTTGTCAATGTTCTAATGTTGTCATTACCACAATATCAAACGCAAGCGAAAGTCCATATAATAGCGAATCCCTAAGTATAAAATTTGCTACCCTCTACTCCATTTTAAGTCAAATTTCAAAGTAGTTACATCCTCGACAAAAACAAAGTTCCACCGGCGTACCAATACTACGAGTTTTCCAGTCGCTGTTCATATGACCAAGACTTTGTTTTTCTTGCGACACGTCTGACTTATATAGAAAAAACTTAAACATACGATTTTCTTACAAAAGTGGAAGACAAAAATGAAGTCTCTTTCGTATCTCATTTTAATTTTCGTTGTTCGGCCCTATACTGTTTTTGGATTGTCACAAGGGAATATCCTCCTCATACCATTTCCATCTGTTAGTTACTGGTATAGAGCAGCTTACCTCGCACAAGGCCTGAGAATGTACGGGTACAACTCCACTGTTATTATTCCGAACAGCCAAGCAGCGACAGAAGTTGTGACTAAGTTTAATTTGGATTTTATTAAATCTCACGGCATGACAATGGGTATGGAGATGTGTGACAAGGCAGCCAGAGTGGCTGTTTCCGATGGGTTCTCTGGAATTAAAACCAATGCATATGATGTGCAGGGGATTGAATACGTGTGCTCAAGTGTAGCTACTGACAGGGAACTATTACAGCATCTAGAGAGAAGAGTTTTTCATATCGCTGTTTTAAGCATGAGCTGGTCAAACCTCTGCATTAGTGTTATTCCATACAAACTGTCCATCCCATTCATTCGACTAGAGGGCATGGTTATTGATATGGGCATTAGACATTTCTTACAGATGCACCCTGCCGTTTTTCCAGCTGACATTTTGCTACCTTATACTGATAAAATGACATACCCGGAACGTCTAGTTAATACCTTTTACTACAGTTTATTTATATTGAATCCACAAAAATACACCTATGGTCCTGCGGATATTGTTGGAACTCTGGCGCCAGAAAAACGCCACATTACAAATGGTGAGTTGCAAGCCGAAACCGAACTATACTTGCTACAAAATGATGAACTACTAGACTATCACATTCCTAAATATCCAAATGTGATATCTGTAGGAGGCCTTGCAACCAGACCTGCCGCTCAGCTTCAGGAAAATCTTAAATTATTCATGGACTCAGCAAAAGACGGTGCGGTGATTGTATCACTAGGCAGTGTTGTGAAATGGTTCCCAGATAATGTTAGAGACAAGGTTATTAGAGCCTTCCATGGACTTCCAAATCTAAAGTTTGTATTCAAGGTTGATACAGACGAAACGATCGATAGAAACACGCTAATGATGCGGTGGCTTCCTCTTAATGACCTACTTGGACATCCAAATGCTAAACTAGTTATATCTCAGTGTGGAACGAACACCCAGTACGAGGCCCTGTATCACGCGGTGCCTATGATTTGTATTCCTGTGTTTGGAGATCAGTATTATAACGCTGTCAGAATAAAAAGGAAAGGTTATGGATTATCTTTGAACTCCAATAACATCACAGAACAGAGCTTAATATCAGTAATTAATGAAGTGCTTATTGTACCACGATACAGACAAAGTATTTTCAATGCGTCGGTTATATTCAATAACAAAATGCTTACACCTCAAAGACGTGCTGCATGGTGGATTGATCATGTGATCAAATATGGCGGAAAGCATTTACAACCTCCTGTCGCAAATCTTCCATATTATCAACTTTTGTTGGTCGACGTTCTGGCTGGATATGTTTCTTTATTTGTATTCTTATGTTGTTTAGTGTACTTGTCTTTGTACACCCAACTTCGAAGACGTTTGAGGGGCATATTGCTTCTGGGACGTTCTTGCGTCCGTGCGTCCGCCCGTGCTTCCGTGCGTCTCTTGCGCATTATTGTGTCGTACATTCAAGGGTTTTGAGTGGACCGTTCCAAGGCGGTTCTTCTGTCGCGGGTTGTTTTTGTTATGGTTTGTCTTTGGGTGTTTGTGTCGCTTAAATTATTTTATTCTATTAGCCATTTTATGGCAAAGTATCTGTCCTTTTGGCATTCCTTTCCGCTATTGATGTTTCCATTCATGTTTGGGTTTCTTTCCTTTTGTTTGGTGTCTCTGGTGGGAGCTGTGGGTTAATTGTATCGATTCCTGATCATTGCCTTCACTTCTTGTTTATAGACACAATAGAAACTATTGTGTCTATAATTAAATTATTTATATACTTATCTATTTATTTATTGTATAATGTATTTATCACGTTTGTATTTGCCTGTCATTAACGATTATAGGATGTATATATGTAACTGCACAATTAATACTATGGAATAGCTCTGCGCGGTTCCAATATAATTTCTTCGATGTCAAATGGACGTGGGCTTCCGACCATTGGTACCGATTTGTATCTATCATTGTTTTGTTTACAGCGTTTGAAATGACGGATTTCTCTCTCGTGGAAAATGTCCTGAAACCCCTTGGCCTTATCAGGCTGCTTCTAAACTTCCAAAGGTCGAAAATCGATACAATGCAAATCGCCAAACAGTTGGCAGACCAGGATCTAGTGGTCCTTGGTCTGACAACTATCGACGACAGGGTGAGATTTAAGAAGGCTGTAAAAGGTACGGGCATCGTTTTTATCATACAAGTATAGCTTTTGCAAAATGGTAGTTCTACGCTTAGCAAATATCAACTGTGGATGTCTAGAATTATATCCCAGAACTATATATTTTATAGAAATCTAATTGCCATTCTGGCATTTAAATAGTAATTTCTACTACTAAGCCATGTGCATTTCAATCCATGTTTGATACTTTTGGACAAAAATCAAATCAGTGTGATGTGTTATGTTCACGATCACTTGATAATTTGATTGAAACCGTCCTGTCTAAGCACTTATTTAAGTCCAACATCATGACGAAACAGAAAATGATTTACAAGCTTAATATATTGATATAGTTCTCAGTAAAAATTGCTGGTCACTGTGAGGCAATTTTTTTTTTTTTTTTTTTTTTTTTTAACTCAACAGAGCCAGCTTATAGAATTGACACTGGTCCATCGTGATCGAGAGTTTGTAGATATTAGCCATCCTACAACTGAGGTAATTGTCAGATATGACAGACTCGGTATAAGTATGGGGTGCCGTTTTACTATTAAATTCAATTTCAAGATATCTTTAAATAAAATATTGGATATCAATAAATAAAATTAGATATCTACAAATAATATTAGATATCTAGTATTCATTTTTTATACCCCCGGCATATGCCATGGGGGTATATAGTTTTTGTCTTTTCCGTCTGTCTGTCTGTCCGTAAACAATTATTTTGTGTCAAAGATATCTCAGGAACTGCTTCACATAGAAACTTGAAATTTTGCACACATGATCAGTATGACTACTTGTATTGTGGAAAAGAAAATAAGGGCCAAGGGGTCAGGCCTTTTAGAGTTATTTCCCTTTGTAGTTCGGCACTGGCCGGGGGTATACGTGCCCCACTGGGCACTTTTGTCTAGTATGATATCAATTAAATGTTTAATGATATCTATAATTCCAATTATGATATCTATTATTAGATTTATAGATATCTCTTATTCGATTTATAGAAATCAAATATTAAAGAAGATTTTATCAATAATTACATTTATTGATATCCATAATATATTTTTTGATATCCATTATTGAAAATTGTGATATCTATAAATCAGACCTTTGGAAGATATCTATAATTAGATTATATATATCTATCAATCTAATTATTGATATCATGAAATATCATTTTAGATATCCAAAAATCTCAGAATATTTGATATCTTTTAAATACAATTCAAGACGCTTGCGTATATGGAATTCTTTAGGGCACATTTTCAGTCTTGGTATTTTTTGGGGTCACCTTTAGATGCCGGGGCCTAACCTATATAGCAGGCGAAATTCAGTGTACCCACACACACGCACACACAGACACCTACCACCACCACCACCCCACAATGGGATGTGTCCAGAGTTGGTGACTGTAAGATGCATACTTGAAGCTATAAGGCCCAAATGATATGTATGTATCAGGTTTCAACAAGACACATGAAACAAACAGCACGACTCATCAAGAGCTACCCTATCATTTACAAAAAATCACCACACTCTATATTAGACATCCTAGTTCTAATTTTAAATGAGCGTCAGCCGTCCAGCGGGTCTTTGAGAGATCGAGTGGGCAGACTGACGTTTCCATGCAGGACTGAAACCGACAGCACATTAATACCGGTATTAAACCACCAAGATGGTCAATAAGCCTGCTCCAGCAAAGTGGTGCTAGTCAGACCGTCCCTACATACAAATTTGGCAGGGGTTGAGACGTCATTCATCCCAATGCCGGATTGAAGTGCCACAAAACTAGAAGCAATGTCTCATAAAAATAGTGTTAGAATCAGAATAATATTTAACATTAACCCTTATCCTGCTGTTCACGATAACCTCTATCTTTGCAAACAGTGTAAATCCTGATCAGATGGCTTCTGAAGAATCAATCTTATCAGGATCTACAATGTTTCGATGCAGTTTGTTAAACGAATGACTATAACATATCAAGTAATCGGATTGGCTGATGGCTGATAATGGGTGTGGCTTAATTAAACTATTCAGCAGGACAAGGATAAATGACATATTTACAGAATTGCACCTCGCCCTTAAAGAATTATGGATTTTCATAAATCAGATAATGGATATCCATAATTCTTTAAGGACCTCTATCAAGGTTGCTCAAATTATAGCGCTGGGACAAAAATGCTCCCGCCCAGGGGCCCTTTGTTTAACATTGACTTATATAGGGAAAACCTTTTAATATTTTCTTGTCTGAAACCAGAAGGCTCAGGTGTTTGATATTTGGTATGAAGCTGCGTCTAGTGGACCTATACTAAGATTGTTCAAATTATAGCCCTGGGACCAAAAATGCACCTGTTCTGGGGCCCACCGGTTTTATATAGACTTATATAGGGAAAATCTTCAAAAATCTTCTTGTCTGAAACCAGAAGGCACAGATGTTTGATATTTCGTATGAAGCTTCGTCTTGTGGACCTCTATCAAGATTGTTCAAATTATAGCTCTGGGGCCAAAAAATGCCCCCGCCTCAGGGCCCTTTGGTTTTACATCGAATTACATAGGGATAATCTAAAAAAAACTTCTCTGAAACCGCAAGGCCCAGGTCTTTGATATTTGTAGTGAAGATTCATCTAGCAGACCTCTACCAAGATTGTTTAACTTAGAGCCCTTGGGTCAAAAGTGGCCACGCCCCGGGGCCCACTGGTTTTTCTTCGACTTATATTTGGAAATCTTTAAAAGCATCTTCTTGTCTGAAACCAGAAGGCCCAGGTCTTTGATATTAGTTATGGTGCTTCATCTGGTGGACCTCTACTATGTTGTTCAAATTATAGCCCTAAGGCCAAAGGTGGCCCCGCCCCAGGCCCTACCGGTATCACTTAGACATATATGGAAAACCTTTAAAGTTTTTTTTCTCTGATACCACAAGGCCCAGGTCTTTGATATTTTGCTTGAAGCTTCATGTGGGTGACCTCTACCAAGATTATTCATATCATAGCCCTGGGATCCAAAATGGCCCCGCCCCAAGGCCCACCGGTTTTACATAGACTTACATCGAGGCGGTTCTATCGAGTCCCCGCAATCTATGTTTTGAGCAGAAATAAGGAAAATATCACCATTTTTCATCTTAAAATCTCTAATTTTTGGCCAAAAATTTGGCAATGTATTTATATAGGGGTGTTTTCGTAATGGTCTTCGAAAGCCTTCATGCGGACTGAACAAATTATTAACCCATATATGCATAGTGGCCCTTTTCTGGGACATTGGCAAACAGTGTAGATCCAGATCAGACGCCGCAGAACGCGGCGTCTGATCTGGATCTACACTGTTTGCTTAAGGAACATTCATTTTTGTAAAATTTGCCACAAAGAAAACCAAACATGACACCCCTATAATTGGAAATGGACCACTCCAAACTAACTAGGTGGAAGATTCCATTGTCATATATGGGTTAAACAACGACAGAACCAAGAGCGAGGATTGTGGCTGATAAATACTCGATTTAAGCCCCCGACCCCACCCCCACCCCACCTCCAGCGAAATACGTTTTACTAACCGCTCCACGGCAGTTCTTCTCATTACGAAAACACGCCTATACAAATACATTGTGAACTTTCCCGCCGAAAAAAAAGATAATTTTAAGATGAAAAATTGTAAAATTTGTTCTTATTTCTGTTAAAATATAGATTGTGGGTACTCGTTAGAACCGCCTCATCAAGGCGGTTCTAACGAGTACCCACAATCTATATCTTAGAGCAGAAATATGAAAGATAAGATTAACCCCTGTAAACCCCAGTTTTACTATATAAAAGTGGGGTTCGAGGGGGACAAAATTATATAGGTGTGTTTTCGTGATGTGTCGCGGTTTATTTTTGTAACAATTGTCTTTGTATGTGTGTATAGCTTATATATATATGTATATATATTTTTTTTTTTTATTTTGGAAAGCCATTTGATCATTTTGTTAGAGAGTAACAGTCCTTTTGGCTTTCCACTAGTGCTGTTTTCATCAGGGTTTAGTTAATTCATTGCTTGCACGCAAAGCTGAAACCGACCCGCACACGAGTACTGGTAAGCCTGCCCAGGCAAAGCGGTGCGAGTCGGCCCGTCCATGCTTATAAACCCTTTTAGTTTCATTGGGCGGCAGGGATTGAGATGCCAGTTCATCTCAATGTCGGGTAGAAGTCCCACAAAATTGGAAGCAACGTCTCCAAAGTGACCTATACAGTGTTGACGGGGACGTTTAACCTCAAATCAAACAAATCAATTAATTCATGCTTGTGTTTCTTCCTCTTAGGTGGGGTAACTGTAGAGATTCCACTTCAATGTTGGGCATATTGATGGGTAAGAATACGTTTTGACCAGCTCTGCTGTCTGACATTACGAAAACACGCCTATACAAATACATTGCCAATTTTTTGGCCAAAAATTAGAAATTTTAAGATGACAAATTGTGATATTTTCTTATTTCTGCTCAAAACATAGATTGCGGGGACTCGATAGAAACGCCTCGTTGTGTACCCACAATCTATGTTTTTGACAGAAATAAGAAAAAAATGTATACCCCCTTGAAACCCACTTTTACTATATAAAAGTGGGGTATGAGGGGGTCAAAATTATATAGGCGGGTTCTCGTGATGGATGTCAACTCTGGGTTAATACGAACCCTCTTCATTCAGAAGAATCCTCGTATACAGTAAAATTCCTAAATTAAGACCACCTTTGGTACTGTTCAAAAGTGGTCTTAAAGACCACTTTTGAACTGTCCCAAAGGTGGTCTCTTATTAGGAGACACTGAGTGTGGAGCACAGAAAGAAAGAATAACTGAAACCTTCTCAATAACCTTTAAAAAGCAACCTTGTTTCATCTCTGTAGTTTTTTATATTTGTATGTTCTCGGAGATGTTACACTGATGAGTTAGGAAGCCTTCATGCGGTCTAAACAAAATTAGTGTTTACCGCGACAGAGGTAAGGGCGAGGATTATGGCCATGCAAAATTGATTTAAGTCCCCCCCCCCCCCCCCCCCCCCAGTGGAATTCTTTCCACTGACCGTTCCAAGTCGGTTCTTGTGTGGCGATTTATTTGTGTTGTTGTTTGTTACTTACTGTGTGTATCCTTTGTGTCTTTTTATTTTGGATAGCCATTTGGCCATTTTGTGGGAAAGTAACTGTCCTTATGGCCTTCCTTTGTTTAGGTTTCCATTATGGTCTGATCTCTTCATGTTTGTGTTGTTGTTTTTTTCCCTTTGGTGTCTTTGATGGATTGAGTAAGTTAATTGTATCGATTCCTGATCTTTGTTTTACTTCTACTTAGTCTTAATTTTAGGTGGTCTTAATAGCGGAATTTTACTGTTCTCAAAGGAAAAGCATGTTTACGTTTGCCATATCGCCTTTGTACACATGTCAAAGTGTATGGGCGGGGTTCTAACGAATGTTCTGGCATAAATACCTATGCACATGGCTGTTTGAAGCCATTGTCAAATGGACCGAAAGCCGTGCTCAAACAGCAAAAACTGTGTTCAAATCATGAAATTCGCGTGCTGTTTGAACATGGATTTTGAGCTTTTGATATCACAAGACGGGCCTTGCTTTGTTTACGTTACGTTGAACGACGTAACGTCATCGCCCTGAACGTTGCGTTTTAGGGTTCTATGATGACGTCAGAGGGTTACTGCATGACAACGTCATTGTAAACAACATTCTGAACTGGCCGCCATTTTGGTTTGCCTATCGCATTTGAAGAGTTTATATGGAATTTATATAGAGCTTTTGGGCGTTTTCGTCAAAATTGGCGGTTGGATTCGTAAGTTATGCAAGAACAACGATCATCCATGGTTATTTCATTGCATTAACATTTGCCGGATCCCTCGGAAGATATTTGAACATTCGGCCTAGCGGCCTTATGTTCAAACAGCTTCCTCGGGACCCGGCAATTGTTAATGCATGGAAAACCATGGTTGATCCCTATATTGTCAGAGCTTGTGGTGGTCTACCCGATGGTTTCCTTTAGCTCTTGCTTACAGTGTGTGGAACAAGCTACGAGCCCTCAGCTATAATTCGACACAGTTATCCTATTTGATTTGTATTTCTGTTTGCTCTAATTAATGTGTTATCATGTGAGCCCCGCCAAGCGAATTTGTATCTTCGAGCATTCCGTCATGACAAATTTTAACTGCGCATGCCCAGCCATTCAGAGGGGCCAGGGATATGACTTTCTGTCTGAAGGTTCCTCCTGATTCACTGCTTGTATGAGCGAGCAGCGAAGGTTCTGGCGAGACTGCGCGGATGCGCAGGCTCGCCTGAACCTTCGCTACTCGCATAGGCGATAAGTACCAAATTCGCTTGACGGGGCCAATGTGATGGTCTATTGATTTAGGTGGGCAAACTATTTTGTGTGTTGTAAATAATATTAGAACCTAAAGTGGAGGTTGGGCCCATAGATTCGATTTTAACTCCCCAGTGGGTCTCGCTGTGTCCTAAGGCGGTGGCTCTAATTAGGGGATAACTGTACCGAACATTGTCATTTGGGGAGGTAAATCGGAGGTTTTACGGTCGGAAATTTCGTTTTACGGCGATGCGTAAGCGGAGCGGTAAAACGTAATTTGCGACAGTAAAACCGACGATTTACCTCCCCAAATGACAATTTTCAATACAGGGATCCCCATTCTAATGCATTTTTTCGGTTGTTAAGCTAAAAATTGTACTATTTTGCATAAGGCGGCGCGGTGAGCTGCGTAAAACCAAATGCCAGCCAATGAAAGGCGACGTTACGTGATGAAGTCGGGTTTCCGAAAGTATATCGCAGAATATACTGTCGCAATTTTGTTTTGTTTGATTTGAGGTTTAACGTCCCCGTCAACACTGTAAAGGTCATTTTCGAGACGTTGCTTCCAATTTTGTGGGACTTTTACCCGACATTGAGATCAATAGGGTTTATTAGCATGGACGGTCCGCCTCGCACCGCAGTTCCTGGACAGGCTTAGATCCTCTAAGCGGTTTACCAGTACTAGTGTGCGGGCCGGATTCAGCTCTGCGTGGAAGCATCATGCAGCCCATATATTTCTTCAAGCCCCTATGGGCGGGGGCTAATACCATTATGTAAAACCCATGGCGTTTGTTTGTTTGTTTGTTTGTTTGTTTGTTTGTTTTCCTCATTGTTAGTTACTCCCCCTCTTGGTGCCATTGGTATGTTATAATTTTTATTGTGCCTTTTCCTGGGCATATATTTCTATATACAGTCGAACTTCAATGGCTCGAACACCTTTGGAACCTCGAAAATCTGTTCGAGACAGGGGTAGTTCGAGCGACTGAGGTTACTGTCAGGAGGCATAACGAGATACATTAAGACATCTTTTAGGTGTTTTATAATGAAAATGTATGCTGTGTGTACTCATTAGAATCGCCTCATCGAGGCGATTCTAATGAGTACACACAGCATACGTTTGCAAGATAAAAGACTAAAATCTCCTTAATTACTCCCCACTTTTTCGTATGTAGAGGATTGCGCTAGGGGCCCAAGAACGGGTTCGACACATCCATGGTAAACCAGCCATCGGTGTTCGAGCCATCGAATTTCTACTGTATATTTTTTGACAACCCAATCCCATTGCTATTTGAGGCAATAAGTAAACGAAGTAAAATAGAAGTGAAGGCAACGATCAGGAGTCGATAAATGTGTGTGTGTGAATTCGGGTTTAACATTGCTTTCAACAATTTTTCAGTCATATCACGACGGTGTCTGGTTGCGACAGGGAGCTCAATGCTCACTTTTATAGTGCTGCCTCACTTAAGTATCATGTCCCAGACACATTACATGATAGCACACCCAGTCACATTATCCTGACACTGGGTCGACCAGTCCTAGCTCTACCCGTAAATCTGAGTACCAAGCGAGGAGCAGCTAGTACCATTTTAACGACTTTGGTATGTCGCGGCCCGGGATCGAACCCGTGACCTCCCGTTCCCCGGAGCGGACACTCTACTAACTGAGCTATCGGGGCTGATAGAGGAGTCGATAAAAATGAACCCACAGCTCCCATCAGATACACCAAAGGGAACGAAGCACAAACTTGAAACAGCTAGACCGTAATGGAAACATCAATGATCCATGTGAAAATATGATCCATAGATGATGTCTACTGCGTCTCCATGCAAACTTATCCAACATTTTTTGTATTCTATTTCTCTGCGTCTCTATGAGCGGGGTTGCAAAACGTTTAAAAACTGATGTTCTGTCGGCATGGTAGGCCTTTCTCTGCTTTGGATTTTCGATTGTGGTGCAATGTATTTTAGATTGTTTTGTAAAGGTCATTTTGTAGACGTTGCTTCCAATTTTGTGGGACTTTTACCCGACATTGAGATAAAATGACATCTCAAGCCCTGTCGTTCAATGAAATATTGTGTTATTTTTCTTATTTCTGCTCTAAATATAGATTGTGAGTACTCGTTAGGACCGCCTCGACTTGTATTTTTCTTATTTCTGCTCAAAATATAGATTGTGGGTACGCGTTAGAACCGCCTCGTCGAGGCGGTCCTAACGAGTACCCACAATCTATATTTAGAGCAGAAATAAGAAAAATAAGGTTTACCCCCGTGTAAACCCCAGGGGGGGGGGGGGGCGGATGTATTTTAGTAATGGACACAGTTGTCAGTTTTCTACGATCTCGCCTGAATCGTTTTTGTCGCGAGGTGACCAGAGGAAACCAATTGGGTATATGAGCATGGGCGGTCCGACTCGCACCGCTTTGCCTGGGCAAGCTTAGCTTCTTCTGTCGCGGTTTATTTTTCCTATTCAAAATTAACCGAAATAATTCTTGTATACATCTATCATCGTATTCTGAACCGTTTAATAAAAAAAGTGATTTTGTCAATTAACCTGTTTTTGCACTTAAGGTGACGATAATGATTTGTGGTTTGCTGATGTCAGATTTTTACGGACGTGTGAACATGACGAATTACCACGTTTATAACAAGTGCTGCAAGTTCACAAGTAGACTAGTGTCATTTTTTTTTTTTTTTTTTTTTTGGTTTGGGTTTTACGGCCCTTTCAAGATTATTTCACTCATATCGAGCAGATCGTTAATCATAGGTGGGCGAAAACCGGAGTACCCGGAGAAAACCCACCTGACCTTCCCTTGCAGAACTTGGCGTCTCACACGTGACCCGAGCGAGACTCGAACCCACGGCGGTGAGAGACATATTGACAAAGAGTCAGCGCTCTTATCCATTAGGCCACAAAGGCCCATAGTCTAGTCATTTAAGGTAAACATTACGAAAAAAACGCCTATTCAGATATACTTGTAAAATTTTACCACCAAAACTGTAATTTTTCAAATAAAAATGCTGATATTTTTTTCAAATTTCTGTATATCGCCGCCCATCGGGGCTTGAAGAAATAGATGGACTGCATGATGCTTCCACGCAGAGCTGAAATCGGCCCGCACATGAGTACTGGTAAACCGCTAAGAGGATCTAAGTCTGCCAAGGCAATGCGATACGAGTCGGCCCGTCCATGCTTATAAACCCTCTTGGTTTCATTGGGCAGCAGGGCTTGAGATGTCATTTCTTCTCAATGTCGGGTAAAGGTCCCACAAAATTGGAAGCAACGTCTCCAAAATGACCTTTACAGTTTTGACGGGGACGTTAAACCTTAAATCAAACAAATAAATCAAATTTCTGCTCAAAACATTGATTGTTGGTACTCGTTAGAATCGCCTCAGCGAGGCGTTTCTAACGAGTACCCACAATCTATGTTTTAGAGCAGAAATAAGAAAATACTGTATACCCATGTAAATCCCAGTTTTACTATATAAAAATTATATAGGGGTGTTTTCGTCATGTATAGTTGGTGCAATTTGACACGAGACTGACCTTTATGCAAAGAATAAATTAGTCAGTGTTTTCGCCTGATAGGTCGGTATTCGTAAACGTCTCGTGTATTTTCGGCATCTCATGAATGGCGACCAATTTACCGACCTCTGTGTGCTGAATAACAATATCCACTTCTTATTCAGTCGGGTGTGAAATTATGATAATAGAGGTCAGCAGTATCATGTCAATATGTTCGCACTACTGTTGTCGGAAGATAAGTTGAAAGTGACGTCAGCGAATGTTTTTGTTATTAAGCATTGTCCAATGTTGTCAAAAGTCGACGCTTCGGTATTGATAATTATAACGGTGTAGTCTGTCTTGCCAGCAAATGATGGGCATAATAATGATAACGGTGCAACCTGCCAAACCTATCTGTGTTGGTATACTCTTTTACGTCACTGTCTACTTATCCTCCGACAACAGTACGAGGGATGTTCGAAAAGAATTGCTTATTGTCCTCTAGCTCGATATCCAGGTGGGGCACGATCAAAATCAATACATACTTGTATAGGGCTATTCAATATCTACACAATGGTGTGTAAATTTACATGTTAGACTAAGTGTAAAGATATAAAATTTGCCATTTGAATACTCGCAGTAAAAATGGTTGGTAGAAGCGTCGACTAAAAAGTTGAAATACGGGCTTACATCAAAGCTTGCTCGAAACTTAGTTGTTCTTTGAAGAAGTTGATGACTGAATTTTCTTCTGCTTTTGGACCTTCTAGTGTGTCTAAAAAGAAATTTGAGTCTGGTGTAGAGTCCATAAAATATGCACCGGAATCAGGTAGGCCAAAATCTGCATCTCGTAAAGAAATCGTTTCCAAAATAAAGAAAATCATTGAAGGAGATGCCAGATTTACAGTTCGTGATATTTCACGAAAAGGTAGGCATATCACTATCAACGGTTCCCCTTATTTTGAAGAAGGATTTGAAAGTCAGAAAGATTTCTGCTAGATGGGCGCCACATATGTTGACTGACGAGCAAAAGAGTCAACGGGTTAAAGTGGCCTAAACGCTGCTTCAAATGTTTCCAAAATATGACAAAAACCAGTTTGCCACAGGTGATGAAACCTACGTCCATTATTTTGAGCCCGACAGAAAGGTTAGCAATAAGATCTGGGCCACTAAACACAGCAATCGCCCAACAATTTTGCCAAACATTCTTCGAGTACAAAGAAGGTTTCGTATGCAATCTTCTTCTCTCGTGAAGGAGTCGCTATAAAAGTGCCGGTGAAAAAGGGCAAAGCATCACCGGAAAGTACCACAAAGACGTTGAACTGAAGAAACTGAAAAAGTATTATCAGAAACGACGCCCTGCCACTGTTTTTAAACATGTCCGTCTTCTACATGACAATGCAACCGGTCATACCTACGCAATAGTTACGGCGTTTTTGAAGAAAGACAAAGTAACTGTTTTGCCCCACCCCCCCACCCCCCACCCCACACCTACCGTATTCTCCAGACCTTGCCCTATGTGATTTCATTTTGTTTCCGAAATAGAAATCATTCCTTGCTGGGCGGAAATACCAGTCCCGACAGGCACTTGGATCTGCCATTTTGTTCGTGTGCATAAGATCCAATTTATACAGTCCGCCGTATCAAGGGTCATACATGACATATTGCATGTAATACTCGACAATGTTGTAAGGTCAATAAAGGATGGCCTCGACCTTCACTGATCTTTTACGAGGTAAATAAAATTCTGATTTCCGTCGTTACTGTTGCGTGCCCGATAATTATGATGCGTGCAGTTTGTCATATAACATTATGTTGTGCCTATTTTTTCTTTTTCTTTTTTTTTTTGGTTTTACGTCCCTTTCAAGACTATTTTACTAATATTGAGCAGATCGTTAATCAGAGTTGGGCGTAAACTCGAGTACCCGGACGAAAAACATCTGGTCAACTTCCGATGCAGAACTTGGCGTCTCACATGTGACTCGAGCCAGGCTCGAATCACAGCGGTGCGAGACCTAATAATTAAGAGTGCGCGCCCTTACCCACTAGGTCGCGGAGGCCCGTGCCTTATCTTTATACATCGGAAGATTGATTGCACAAAATTGGATCAACAAGTTAACAAGTTCGTGAAATGAAAAACCACTTTAACCCCATTTTATCACGTGACCGCGAAAACTGGGTTTTACGGGGGCATACAGTATGTTTCTTATTTCTGCTCTAAGACATAGGTGGCAGGTGCTCACGAGCATAGACATAGGTTGCAGGTGCTTGTTAGAACCGCCTCATTGAGGCGGTTCTAACGAGCACCAGCAACCTATGTTTAGACTATAAATATACAAAAAATATCGCAAATTCAATTCAGAAAATGGCCGTTTTTGGAGAAATGTATGACGGTACTATTTTACACGCACCTGTTATTGTGACGATATAAATCATTGTAAGAATACATTTTTTTCTCTTTCATTAAATTTTTCTCTTCATTCGTTGCCTTGACATGACCGTGTTCTTTGTTTTTGGTTTTTCACAAGTAGCCCTTTTCCTGCTGAATAAATTATTCTAGCCAGACCATTTTCTGACTACAAACTACATGTAAGACAATTGCTCTAAAATTCCTATATTAAGACCACCTTTGGGACTGTTCAAAAGTGGTCTTAAGACTGAACAGCTTCAAATGTGGTCTCTGACCAGAGGACACTGTATGCAGAATACACAAAGAAAGAATAACAGAAACTTTCTAAATCAGCTTTTTAAAGCAGAATTAGTCTCAATTTTTGGTGGTCTTAATAGCGGAATTTTACTGTACTTGATATAGTTTATTCATTCAGCTCACAAACTGCATGCCAGTCAGTGTAGATCCTGATCAGATGACTTTGCAAGACAAACAGTGTAGATCCTGATCAGAAGTTATCTGATCTGACTCTACACTGTTTGCAAAGGTATAGGAGCTGTCGTGTTCAGTGGGATAAGGGATACCTTTGATGGGAAACCAAAAGTTGACGACCTCGTGAAATATAGAGGGAAATGTTTGATTAAAGAGATTAAAATTTCAATCTTGTTTTAAATGACGAACGGTGATACCAGCAGTTCCCCTTTTCATTAGACAGACTTTGTTTGCTGACCTGGTCATGCAGATACCGCATGGTCTCGTCCTCGCGAGACTGTTTCCACTTGGTTGATGTGTGATGCCCTTTTTTGGACACGGCTTCCTAGAAATCTAATATTAGCCTGTCCTTAGTTTACATATCAGGTTTTGCACACGGACCCTTCCAGGGAGTCTTGGGATTGACGCTCCTATCCAATCAGGAACCAATATCAATTATAGTGGACCAATGGAACCAGTCATATATCTGGCGGCAGCATGTGCGCAAGTCCTTGAAATCAACACCTGGGCCCCGTCAAGCGATTTTGGTACTTATCGCCTATGCGAGCAGCGGAGGTTCAGGCGAGCCTGCGCATCCGCGCAGTCTCGCCAGAACCTTCGCTGCTCGCTCATACAAGCAGTGAATCAAGCGGAACCTTCAGACAGAAAGCCATATCACTGGCCTCTCTGAATGGCTGGGCATGCGCAGTTAAAAGTTGTCATGACGGAATGCTCGAAGACCTAAATTCGCTTGGCGGGGCTCACCTTATTCAGAGGTTAACCCTTCTCTTGATGAATATTCAGTATAGCTACGCCCATTTTTGACTTTGAACCAATCAGATTACTTGATGTAATTTATTCCTACAAATTCATAAAATTAATGTCAAACAGCGTAGATCCTGATCAGATGGCTTCTTCAGAGCAAAGAAAATGGTTGTCGTGAACTTCAGGATAAGAGTCTCCAAAATGACCTATACAGTGTTGACGCGGACGTCAAACCTCAAATCAAACAAACAAACAAAGAGTTAACATCGCTATTGGTCGAAATCATAGATTGTAGGTACGCGATAGAACCGACTTAATGTTACAGTCGCTTATTGAGGCAGCAAGCCTATGTTTGTTTTTGTTTGATTTAAGGTTTAACGTCCCCGTCATCACTGTAAAGGTCATTTTGGAGACTTTGCTTCCAATTTTGTGGGACTTTTACCCGACATTGAGATGAAATGACATCTCAAGCCCTGTCGCGTAATGAAACCAATAGGGTTTATATGCAATGACGGTACCGACTCGCACCGCTTTGCCTGGCCAGGCTTAGATCCTCTAACCGGTTTACATGTACAGTACCAGTACTCGTGTGCGGGTCGGTTTCAGCTCTGCGTGGAAGCATCATACAGCCCATCTATTTCTTCAAGCCACGATGGGCTCGGGCCGTTATCTATGTTTGAAAAAAGAAATAAGAAAAATGTCACACGGCCTTGAACCTTACACCTTATTCAGAGGTTAACATCGGTAATGTTCGAAATCATAGATTGTGGGTACGCGACAGAACCGCCTTAATGTTACATAGAGGATCTTACACTCGTGGTCATTGCATATGAAATTTATGAAACGCGCCTTTGGCGAGTTTCATAAATTTCATATGAAATGATCACGTGTGTAAGATTCTGTTTATCATATGACCATTTGTAATGGATTTTATCGCCTTTAAATTTGACAATTTAACCACAAAAAAGGTATGGTTGACATGGACGCCGTCATGACGTTACTTAATCCCGCCAAAGTGTTATTACACATGTGATCATGCAGTTTTTTTATCACACGACGTTAGCCACTGCTTATCGACGGCGTCATATGATAAAGTCGCTTATTGAGGCGGCAGTAATCTATGTTTGAAAAAAGAAATAAGAAAAATGTCACACTTTTACAACAAAAAGAATGTCATTTTTACATCGATGATGGACAGAATTTCACCACATGGGTGTACTGTTCCAATGTGCAGTAATTACTTTTGAAGAAAAAATAGCTTTAACCAGAAACCCGCGGATGAATTTTGTTTAATTATTTAAAATACCAGCCTCCTTGCAGACTTTTGGTAATTAACAAACATCAAAGGAAACGAATTTCAAAGAATAAGTAAAGTTAGCCCAAATATGCCCAGCATCCAACTTTTAACTTTAGGGTTATTAGCCAACAGTGTAGACACAGACCAGACTCAGAAAACGGGGCGTCTGATCTAGGTCCACACCGTTTGTTTAAAGTGCATGTATTTTTGTAAACTTTGCCACAAACAAAACGGACCTGATGGCCATTTAAATTGGAAAATGACCAATCACAAGTTCAAGTATTAGGTGCCAGGGTCTATTGTAATATGTGGGTAAAAGTAATCAAAGGACGTATGCTGGCTTTAAAGTAGTTAACTTATTGAGAAAAGAGTAATGTAAACAAAGAAAGCAAGCTAGACAAATGTTAGAATGCAGGCATTTTAAAAAATGAGAGAAAAAAAAAAAAAAGACAAAAAATAAAGATATACGAAAACGGCACCGTGTATTCTACGGAGTGGAGTCTTGGAGTGGAGTTTGGAGAGAAATTTTAGGGCCAAATTTTGGAGTCCCTTTTTTCACCCTTTTGCTCTTACGACTCGTATTAGCTGACTGTGGCCTACTGTGGTTGGTCAATGTCTGTTGGACGTCACCTGTCAGGTGTTGTCCGTCTCGAGGCATCAATAATTTGCTTTAATACCAACTCTTCTTAAAGCCGGGGCCAATTTAATTGAAACATAACAGGAATTTGGCCCATGTGGTTTCCTAGCAACTAGCTATAGCTGTTCAACTTAGATGTACAAGACTGCTGATCTTTACGATTAGATGAACAAGATGGCCGACACAGCTGAAAAGAAAAAAAATCTCAAAGCATCAACTTTAATGCCCCTGGGCCTATTTCATTCAAACTCACGATGAATGTTGCCTAGGTGACCCTTAACCAAAATAGCTATATATTAACAACAGTTCCACTCTGATTTACAAAATGGTTAGCAAAAAGGCCACTCTGAGTATAGGCTGGTAATAAGTCTTGATCTGGGACTTGAGTTGTTTCCCTTGACCCTTAACTTCCAGTATTAGACACTGACCAGATGCTGCCATCTGCAGCTGCCATCTGCAGCATATTACGAAAACACGCCTATGCAAATACAGTGTAAATGTACCATCGAAAAACCGACAATTTTCAGTTGAAAAATGGTGATTTTTTTCTTATTGCTGCTTATGGATTGTTTGTACTCGTTAGAATCGCCCCATCGACGCCATTGGCACAACACACGAATCATGCTCATATTTTACAGATAAGCATCTTTACAAAATACCGCTCTTTAAGCAAACGCTGTAGACCAAGGTCAGATGCCGCACATCATCTAATCTAGGTTTACATTGCTTACTAATACCAAGTCTGTCCACTGATAAAAATAGCATGGCTCACTGTTTCCATGACAGTGCAAGCAACGGTTAATTGAGGCTCATCCGGATGAATAAACAATGAAGCCAAAAAAGTAAAAATAAAAATAAATAAATAAATAAATAAATAAATAAATAAACAAGAGGACCATGATCGACCTAATTCGCTCACCTGAGTTATAATGTACTAACGTTGTAGTTGACAGGTTATTCTATATTTAGCACTGACAGCTAATTTGTACAGAGGAGCAGAACCACTTAATCCATATCCTGCTTTCATGACGGCGCCTACCTTTGCAAACAGTGTAGATCTAGATCAGATGGCTACAGGATCTACACTGTTTGTCATGCAGTTTGTGAGTTTGAATGAAAACGTAATATCATGTATTCTGAATAGCTTATAGTCAGAAACGGGTGTGGCTACTTAAAATATTCAGCAGGATAAGGGTTAAGCTCTTTTGGTAGAGGGGTCACTTAAGGAAATTTTCTGTCGAAGTTATTTTAAAACTGAGACATTGAAGATATTCTTTAATGATTTTACTGTCTTTACCTCTGCAGTCTTGATACTAATACTCCTGATTCATGTGATTGTAAAAACTCAAAGTATTGCTATCCTGCTGCTGGTCATGTAATTACTGGCAATTTGAAAATTATTCCTGATTCTAGGATAAGGAATATAATTTCTAAAGGACCAAAATATCGGTTTCCTTCTAAAATTGATTTCAGTAAATGTAGAGATGAAATCGCTGCTTCCTTGAATGAATTCGGTAATCGATGGTGTAAGCGAGAGTATGTTGAGTATAAAGCCTTAAAGGACTGGAAACTTAGCATTTTAAGACTAGTGAATAAACGCATTTCTTCCTATTCTCAAAATACTAACTTATTACCTCCTAAGCCCAAGACGTCTTTACGTCATCTTAAACTAGGTATTCAAGAATTTCATAAGAAGTTTGTTTTGGCCCCTGCAGACAAGGCCGCTAACAACGTCGTCGTTGTGTGACGGCTCCACTATGTTAACACGCTTAAGCAGGAGCTTGGTGGTACTAAGGCCTATGAACTTCAGCCTTTGGCTGAAGAGAGAGCTTTAGTAGATAAACATGTTTGTCTTTCAGCCACCAAGTTTGCTGTGTGTGTTAACGAAGGCCAAGACAAGCTTCCTACGCTATACTGGTTACCAAAACTTCATAAAAAACCTTACAAAGCACGGTTTATTGCAAATTCTAGTTCTTGCACTACCACTGAACTTTCTAAATTATTAACTTCCTGTCTTACTGCTATTAAAACGCATGTAATTAAATATTGTGATAAAGTCTTTGAAAGATCAGGAAGAAATCTGTTTTGGTCTATAAAAAATTCGAATGAGGTTTTAAATAAATTGAAATCTAGACAGTTTCGTGCTTCTAGTCTGTCTACCTACGATTTTTCCACTCTTTACACTACACTTCCTCATAATCTTATAAAAGAAAAGCTTAATGATTTAATTGAATGGGCTTTTCACAGAGAAGATTCTCTCTATCTTGCATGTAATGTCAGAAATGCATTTTTCACTTCTAAAGAGCATAAGAATTATACACTTTGGTCATGTCAGAAAGTGTGTGATGCCCTCACCTTTCTACTTGACAATATTTATATGAGATTCGGTACTAAGTTATTTAGACAAATTGTGGGTATTCCGATGGGTACTAATTGCGCACCTCTTGTGGCTGATCTGTTCTTGTATTGTTATGAAAGAGACTTCATTTTGTCGCTTTCCATTGATAACCAATCTGAAATTATTGAAGCTTTTAGCTCTACTTCTAGATATTTAGATGATTTATTAAATATTGATAATACCTATTTTGATGGTTTGATCAGTCAGATTTACCCCCTAGAACTTCAGTTAAATAAAGCAAATTCTTCTGATACCGAGGCCCCGTTTTTGGATTTACATCTATCTATTGTAGATGGATTTGTTTCGTGCAAAATTTATGATAAACGCGATGACTTTGATTTTGAGATTGTAAATTTTCCTTTTTTGGATGGTGATGTTCCTCGTGCGCCATCCTATGGCGTTTATATTTCGCAATTAATTCGATTTGCTAGAGTGTGTAGTCATGTAACTGACTTCAACACTCGTAATAAATTATTAACGGCTAAACTTCTTAATCAGGGTTATCGGTACCATAAACTACGCAAAGCCTTTTCAAAATTTTATAGACGCCATTCTGATTTAATTTCAAAATTCAATATTGGACTTAAATCTCTTCTGCAACAAGGTCTATCGGAACCCGAATTTTATGGTGACTTAGTATATAAATTCAGAAAAATATATAACCGCAATGACTTCAGCACCCAATTTCGTAAAATCAGTCTTCGATATAAAAAAGATTGGGTACAACATGGATATTATACGACAGACTGCATGCATGGTAGTTAACCCAATCACGGTTGGCAACTTTGCTTCCCTCTTTAATTGCACGCCGGTGGGTCAGGCCTCAGATTCTATGACGGCTCCAACGTAAAGGCTTATTGAAAATTAAAGAGATAATGTTGGTTGGTGCCTGATGCTCTGTCTCTGGTCGGGCTCATCGGAGTCTAACTGTTGGTTTTCTATTGCTCCAGCATTTCAGTGGTTTCTTGCTGTCGAGTCCTCACCGTTGTCTCACCTCTGTGGTTCTTTGATTTCTGTGTTCACGGAGATGTTGCACTGATGAGTTAGGAGGCCTTCATGCGGACTGAACAAATTATTTGTCTAAATCGCGACGGAAGTAAGGGCGAGGATTGTGGCCACGTAAAATCGATTTAAGCCCCCCAGTGGAAATCTTCCACTGACCGTTCCAAGGCGGCTCTTCTGTGGCGATTTATTTATGTTGTTGTTTGTCACTTGCTGTGTGTATCTCTTGTGTCTTTTAATTTTGGATGGCCATATGGCCATTTTGTGGGAAAGTAACTGTCCATATGGCCTTCCTTTGTTTAGGTTTCCATTATGGTCTGGTCGCTTAATGTTTGTATTTCTTTCCCTTTGGTGTCTTTTATGGATGGAGTAAGTTAATTGTATCAATTCCTGATCTTTGTTTTACTTCTACTTTATTGATATTTTGATTAGCATAGCAAACCCAGTTCAGCAATTTAAGCATTGTTTTGAGCTTAATGACATGTCAACCCTTGTGGGTCATTTTGTGTCGTCTCCCAGAGAAAGGGAGAACGTGAGAGATAGTGGAGAAAGACAAAAACGAATGGAAGTGTTAAAACAGAAGAAACAACAACATTCCTCTCTACCCTTATACCTTCTGCAAGGACAGCGGGCCTAGCCCTACTGTAAGCCAATATTTATCAGTTGGACGCTAAAGTGACGCAAAATAAACGTCAAATTTGCCTCACCCAACCACCCCTCAATCATCAGTACAATAATACTACTTTGTGAAGGGATGTTTCAATGGAACAGACCTAAGATGAGCCAAACCTTTTAATCAATTTTTGGTAGAAAAATAAAGGAGAAGCATTTCTGAAATTTGGGTTTGAAGTTGCGCAATTGACTCTATTTTTGGCTCTGCTGTTCAGTGGAACAGAACTATGTTAGCAGTTTTGGTAGAGTTTTACACAAGGAGCATTCCTGTGAAATCATTTTGAAATCGGACCATTAAGCTAGGAGGAGATGTCGGTTAAAGGTTTCTTTTTTCTATTTGTAGCTCTGGTGGTCAGTTTGTGTGCGACCGAGTGGAACAATTTTAGCAATTCTGGTAGAGGGTTACCCAAGGATCATTTCTGTGAAATTAATTTGAAATCGGACCATTAGCCTAGGAGAAGATGTCGATTAAAGTTTTTCTATTCTATTTTTAGCTCTTGCGGCCACTTTATTCAGTGGAGAAGAACCTGGTAATGGGTCATCCAAAGGACATTCCTAAGAAGTTATTTTGAAATCAGACCATTGTCGTTTTCTCGATTTTTAGCTCTGGCGATCATTTTGTTCAGCGGAGCAGAACCATTTTAGCATTTTGGTAGAGGGTCACCAAATATATATTCCATTAAAATTATTTTGAAATCTGACCATTAGCCTACCCTAGGTAGGAGATGTCGTTTAAAGGTTTTCCTAAGGTTTTTCTATTTTTAGCTCTGGTGGTCATTTTGTTCAGCGGAGTGGAACTATTTTAGCAATTTTGGTAGAGGGTCAGCCAAGGAACATTCTTGTGAACTTGGTTTGAAATCGGACTTTTGGCACAGGAGGAGATGTCCTTTAAAGTTTTTTTTCTATTTTTAGCTCTGGCGGCCAATTTGTTCAGCGGGGCTGAACCATTTTAACAATTTTGGTAGAGGGTCATCGAAATAAATATTGCCCTGAAATTATTTTTAAATCGGACCATCATCCTAGGAGGAGATGTCGTTTAAAGGTATTTCTAAGGTATTCTATTTTAGCTGTGGTGGCCATAGTGTTCAGCGGAGCGGAACTATTTTAGCAATTTTGGTAGAGGATCATCCAAGGAACATTCCTGTGAAATATTTTTTTTAAATCAGACCATTGGCCTAGGAGGAGATGTCGTTTAAAGGTTTGTTTTTTAGCTCACCAGAGCCGAAGGCTCCGGGGGAGCTTATAGTATAGGCATTGGTCCGTCGTCTTCGTCCGCGTCGTCTGCGTCGTCAAACAACATCTCCTCTGAAACTACTCGGCCAATTTAAACCAATTACATGAGGAGCCTCTATGGAAAGATGGACGAAAGTTTGTTCGTGAGGACTTGATCACATGACCAATATGACCGCCATGTTCATATATGGTAAAAACATTTAAAAATCTTCTTCTAAAGAACCGAACAGCCGATGATCTTGAAACTTGATATCCAGTATCGGGGACTCTGGCCCTACAAGGTTTGTTCAAAGAATGACCTTTGGTTGACCTTGACCTATTTTACGTCAAGGTCAAATCTGGTCACTTAGACATTTGTATAGAAAAAAAAAGCAAACCAGTGGAAATTTTCTGATTGCATGGTAGGTAGTGGCATCAGAAATGGTATTTGCAATCAGCTGAATGGAAGTTTATCAGTTCCAAAGGTCAAGGTCATTTACCGACGTTTGTCCAGGACGGCTCAGATTCAGTAATTTTATCTTCTTCTTCACTTAAACTACTTAGCCAATTGAAACCAAACTATATGTGGCGCCTCTACTGAATGGGGGAACAAAAGTTTGTTTGTGAAGACTGGGTTACATGACCTATATGGCTGCCATGCCCATATATGATAAAAACCTTTGAATATCTTCTTCTCAAGAACTGAATGGCCAATGATCTTGAAACTTGGTATGCAGCATCGGGAGTTTGTTCAAATGATGACTTTCGTTTGACCTTGACCTATTTTACTTCAAGGTCAAATTTGGTCACTTAGACATTTGTATGGAAATAAGGCAAAAAAGTGGATATTTCTGATTGCCTGGTAAGCTGTGACATCAAAATTGATATTTGCAGTTAGCTGAATGGAAACTTATCAATTCCAAAGGTCAATGTCATTTACTGACCTTTATCCTGGATGCCCCAGATTCAGTTATTTTTTATCTTCTTCTCCACTTAAACTGGTGGGTTGAATGACACCAAATTACACGTGTAGCCTCTATGGGTAGGGGGAATGAAATTTGTTCGTAAGGACTGGGTCACATGACCAATATGGCCGCCATGCCCATATATGGTAAAAAATAAGAATTTTCTTCTCAGCCGATGACCTTGACATTTGGTATGTAGCATTGGGGACTCAGGCCCTACCAAATTTTTTCAAATGATGACTTTTAGTTGACCTTGACCTGTTTTACTTTTACGTCAAATTTGGTCACTTAGACATTAGTATCGAAAAAGGGCAAGACAGTGGATTTTACTGATTGCATGGTAGCCGGTCGCATCAGAAATATTATTTACAATCAGATGAATGGAAGTTAATCAATTCCAAAGGCCAGGGTCATTACTGACCTTTGTCTTGGATGGCTCATATTCAGTATTTTTATCTTCTTCTCCAGTAAAAGAGCTGTACTGATTGAAACCAAATTACAGGAAAAGCCTGGGGGGTGAGGCAATTAAATATTGTTCGTCGTATTGTTGCCACATGACCAAAATGGGCACCTTGCCTGTATATGGTATAAACCACATAACCTCTGGTGAGGGTAGTGGCCCGCGGGCCTCTTGTTTTTAGCTCTGGCGGCCATTTTGTTCAGCGGAGCGGAACCATTTTAGCAATTTTGGTAGAGGGTCATCAAAGGGGCATTCCTTGGCAATTATTTTGAAATCGGACCATTAGCCTAGGAGGATATGTCATTTAAAGGTTTTTTTTTCTATTTTTAGCTCTGGTGGCCATTTTGTCCAGCGGAGCGGAACGTGTTTAGCAATTTTGGTAGAAGGTCACCTAATAAATATTCCTGTGAAATTATTTTGAAATCGGACCATTAGCCTAGGAGGAGATGTCGTTAAAATGTTTTTTCTAAGTTTTTTGTATTCTATTTTAGCTCTGGTGGTCATTTTGTTCACCTGAGCGGAACTATTTTATCGATTTTGGCATAGGGTTATCCAAAGAATCATTCCTGTGAAATTATTTTGAAATCGGACCATTAGCCTAGGAGGAGATGTCGTTTAAAGGTTTTTTTTTCTATTTTTAACTCTGGCAGGCAGTTTGTTCAGGGGAGCGGTACCATTTACACATTTAAGCAATTTTGGTATAGGGTCACCCAAGGCATATCCCTGTGAAATTGTTTTGAAGTTGGCACTGTGGTTTCATAGGAGATGTCATTTGAAGGAATTGTTGACGGAGAGACAGACGGACAGACGCCGGACGCTGGACACAAAGCGATCACAAAAGCTCACCTTGAGCACTAATAATACCTTTAGTTGTTTGGTGCTTGTGTTGTTTTGTGCATGGCATACAGCACATTTCTTAATGACACTCAATTTAAATGCACTGATTGCATTTAATTTGTACAGTGCATAAAAGTGAAAAAACAAATAGGTGTTTATGCAATAAATCAGTGATACTTTTTTTCAGAGCCATGTTCTAAATTAGGACTGACACCAAAAATTGAAAGTGACCTAAGTGCGGGCTTTGGGATGGATTGAGGTTTAAGAATGGAGTGATATCATCGTATTAATATATCCATTCTGTCAATGCCATCAACTTATCAGTTGCAAATAGAACGGAAGCTTCCAACTGCAACTGTCCAAATGACTACAAAATTCATGTGATTGGTTGGTTGATTTGAGGTACATGTACACTCCATATTTTTCGCTTCTGTGGTGTATTCCTTGCTTCCACAGGATAACCCTTTTATAGAACATTTAACGCCCCCGTCAACACTGTAAATGTCATTTGGGAGACGTTGTGTCCAATTTTGTGGGACTTTTACCCAACATTGAGATGAAATGACTTCTCAAGCCCTACCGCCCAATGAAATCAATAGGGTCTATAAGCATGGACGGACCGACTCGCAGATTGTGGGTTCTACCTTCAAACTATGTTCACGGAGGACAGCAAAATTATAAAAAAAGGTAGGTGAGTCAACATAGTGTGGAGGAATTAACAGGAAAACAGACAATGGGTCTTCCAATCTGGCAGATTATACTTCAAGGCATTTACTCTTGTATCAGTAGGACACACCATGTGTTCATTATTGTTTTATTGCCCCCCCCCCCCCTGTGATATACTGTCTATAGCAGATCAAAGACGACCCTTAATAGGGTGATAAGTAGCTCTTGTTGAATCTCCTGACTGAGGCATATAGGGGAAAAATCAATAATGTACACTCTAGTCAATAGTTAGTAAACCATTGATTTTCCCCAAGGAGGCCCCTTACCTGTTGAAGACAGAGGACTTCTCTTCAGTCAGCAATCTGGGCTACATAATATTATGTGGGCCCCGTCAAGCGATTTTGGTACTTATCGCCTATTCGAGCAGCGAAGGTTCAGGCGAGCCTGCGCATCCGCGCAGTCTCGCCAGAACCCACGCTGCTCGCTCATACAAGCAGTGAATCAAGAGGAACCTTCAGACAGAAAGCCATATCCCTGGCCCCTCTGAATGGCTGTGCATGCGCATTTAAAATTTGTCACGACGGAATGCTCGAAGACACAAATGCGCTTGGCGGGGCTCATATTATGTAATGAAATGATAGTACTCAATAATCAAGAATAAATGCTTTTAATTCTTTTAGGTCATTTAGAGCTGGTCAGGTTTTCCAGCGCAGGCTCGTACGTAAGCGGTTAGACAATACAATGCATATTCTTTCGCCTGAAACTGACAACTGTCCTTCTTTAATCAAGAAAAGGAGAAGAGACTGTAGGCTCATACTCTTATACAAAGGTCTAAAGGTGCTGCCAGCATCCAACAGATGACCTTTTTCTCCCAGCTAGGCACTGTAGAAAGCACCATTCAATGGCGTTTCAGACGCTTACTGCAAGAACTGACATTTATAAAGAAGTGTTCTTCCCCCGAACCATTAGGGATTACATGTAGAGAGTAGAGTAGACGTGAGAGAATGACTGTAGAAATGCTTTAATGATCAGTCTCGATGAAGGAATTTTGCCGAACCCGACATAGGCAGTAGGGATGTTGGTGTGGTGTGGATGATTGAGTTTAATGGTAATGTATGTTATAACTTGGCGTGCGGTCATGTAGTGGGATTGCGGATTTGGAAGGGCTTACATTTAAATATCTTTTTAATGTAACCCTTCAATGGAAAATAAGTAAGTTGAGGCACAGTTTTAGTTCTGTTCTATCAAATGGATAGAAGCCTCCATGGTATAGTGGTTACGCTACTCGCCTTGTAAACTAGGGGTCGCAGGATCGATCCCGGGCTTCTCCAGACTTTCGGGTGAGTCTTTAAACCGAGGACCCGTCTACGTATGACCTTGGCTGTTGGTGGGACGTAAAACTCAAACACTCACTCGTTCTGTCAAATGTATAGGTACCAGTCTGATAGTGCAAAGAGATAAGAGCAGAATAAGGCATCTGGTATAAGGCATATTTGGGCCCCGTCAAGCGATTTTGGTACTTATCGCCAATGCGAGCAGCGAAGGTTCAGGCGAGCCTGCGCATCCGCGCAGTCTCGCCAGAACCTTCGCTTATCGCTCATACAAGCAATGAATCAAGAGGAACCTTCAGACAAAAAGCCATATCCCTGGCCCCTCTGAATGGCTGGGCATGCGCAGTTAAAATTTGTCATGACGGAATGCTCGAAGACACAAATTCGCTTGGCGGGGCCCATTTTGTAATGTTGGTACAAGCTAAAGATAAACCAGACAACAGGCATGCTCGAGTTGTTGCCCTTCGAAAATTGAATATAGGCATTTCTAACATAGTTTCGTGTCCGCTCAATAACTTTGATACCATTTGAGATATTTCCATGAAACTTCCCAGATATGTAGATCACCATCAGACCACGTGCAGAACATATGAACTGTAACTCTGTGCTACCTACTTTTGGGGCTATTGCCCTTTGAACTTTGAACAAAGCTGTTGCTATCAGTTTCGTGTCCGCTCCATAACTCTGATACCATTTGAGATATTTTCATGAAACTTTACAGATATGTAGAGTACCGTACACGATGTGCAGAACATATGAACCATAACTCTGATTTTCCTACTTTTGGAGTTATCGCCCCTTGAACATTGAACATAGCCATTTCTATCATGTAGTCTGTTTGAAGCACTATATCTCCAGATCTGACTTAACTCGCATTTTTACATTGGGGAAAACAGCCATTTGGTTCTGATGATTTTAAGGGCACAGGCCCCGAAAGACTTAAAATGAAATTGTAATTCTGGTTTACTTTCTTTTGGAGCCACGGCTCAATTTTGGTCCAAAGATGACTTTTCTGCACCCAGTCTCACAAACACATAAATGAAATGTAGTCATATCAATTGACCAACAATTTGCTTAGATTTTGAAGACCTTGACTTTATTTTAAAGGGCACAGGCCCCAAAAACTGAAAATGAGAATTGTAATTCTGGTTTACTTTCTTTTTGAGCCATGAACATTTGTTCGAAATATGGGCACTTCGAACTACTGGGGTTTAATCATAGTTGCAGGTTATGAAGCATGATGTAGTAAAGGTAGGGTGTGTGTACTCATGAGAATTGCCTCATTGAGGTGATTCTAATGAGTAC
This sequence comes from Lucinisca nassula, assembly GCA_963580285.1. Classification (NCBI taxonomy): domain Eukaryota; kingdom Metazoa; phylum Mollusca; class Bivalvia; order Lucinida; family Lucinidae; genus Lucinisca; species Lucinisca nassula. The sequence continues at coordinate 4,844,650 of OY757018.1, read as the reverse complement.
AAACAACATACCTTTTATCGATCAGACCATTAAACCCTAGAATATCCAAACACATGGCTATTTGGAGGCACTGGATGAGTTCTTCAGGGTCTCAAGAACGAGTTCTTCTTGCACACCAGACAAGGAAATCCGTGATTTTACCCTGGGATAGAAATTTATGTTCTGACCCTGGTGTTCCGACTTAAAATCGAATATAATCGCGTGGTTGATAAATGCACTGGTTGATTACAACATCATGCGCGGCGTCGTCATGCGTGACGTCACTAAACATTCCTGCTGTGTCGTCACAAAATGGCGGACGTCGGCAACCGAAGTGACAGCAGCATTAAAAATTCGCAATAGAAATGGAAGGTATGCAAGAAAAAGAATCCTATATGGGTGTGAGGGGTGGATAGAAAAAACCGTCCCTCGGGATCACTGCCCGGCATCACTAGGCAAGCCTCGTGATGCCGGACAGCGACCCTCGGGACGGATTTTTCCATCCACCCCTCACGCTCATCTAAGATTCTTTTCGTATAAACCGTGGTAAACGAGCTGTCCGTGGTCGAGTTTGCGAAGTTTCCCTGTACCTAGGTATTGCCTTGTCAATATTAAGTACAGTCGAACTTCAATTGCTCGAACACCTTTCGAACCACGAACATCTGTTCGAAACAGGGGTAGTTCGAGCCACTGGTGGTTACGGTCAGGATGCATAACAGGGTTAATTTTAATGTTTTCGATGTTCTATGATAAAAATGTATGCTGTGTGTACTCATTAGAATCGCACAGCATACATTTGCAAGATAAAAGTTTAAAATCTTTTTTATCATCACGCACTACTTCTTATGCAGAGAAATTCCCTGAGGTTACTGACAGGAGGCATAACGAGATACTTTTAGACATCTTTTCGGTGTTTTATATTGAAAATGTATGATGTGTGTACTCATTAGAATCGCCTCATCGAGGCGATTCTAATGAGTACACACAGCATACATTTGCAAGATAAAAGTTTAAAATCTCTTTTATCATCACGCACTACTTCTTATGCGGAGGAATTCTCTAGGGACTAAAAGACGGGTTCGACTCAGCCATGGTAAACGAGACATCGGTGTTCGAGCCATCGAAGTTCTACTGTTATTCGTCCAAACGCTTCCGTAGCTCCAGATTGCTTTATAATTCAAATTCTCTATCATTATATACAGTTCGAGGGATTTGATTGGTTGAAATAAAAGTTTTATACTTCGATAAATTCCATGAGCAAGAATCTGAGATCCGTTTAACATAGTGACAGGTGGCCCCCACCCATAGGGGCTTGAAGAAATACATGGGCTGCATGATGCTTCCACGCAGAGCTGAAACCGACCGCACACGAATACTGGTAAACCGCTTGGAGGATCTCAGCCTGCCCAGGCAAAGCGGTGCGAGTCGGGCCGTCCATGGTTATAAACCCTATTGGTTTCATTAGGCGACATGGCTTTAGATGTCATTTCATATCAATGCCGGGTAAAAGTCCCACAAAATTGGAAGTAACGTCTCCAAAATGGCATATACAGTGTTGACTGGGACGTTTAACCTCAAATCGAACAAATAAAGACTTGACGTTATTTCGCTTGGGTTTCTTTCAAAGATTGAAGCTGCTAGTAGAATAATTATTCTTGCACACCAGACAAGGAAATTCGAAATTTTACCCTGGGATAGAAATTTATGTTCTGACCCTGGTGTTCCGACCCAGGTAACTAACATAAATGCGCTTCAATTCTATTCAACTGCCGGAACTACTTCCGCACTACTTTTATTTTGTAAACAATATACATGTGCGAGCTGTCAAAACTAATCGGAGGTGTTGTGCAAGAAAAAGAATCCAATATGGGGTTCTGTTGTAGATGGGCGTTTCCAACCCTTGGGATGACCGTGCTGAGCGGAACCTCGGCGTAGCCTCGGTTCCGCTCAGCACGGTCATCCCTCGGGTTGGAAACGCTCATCTACAACAGAACCCCATATCAGATTCTTATATTCCGCCGTGGTCGTTAGTAAGTTTATTCTTACACTTTAATTGGAAAGAATTCCTAAAAAATTGGTGATCACTTTTACATTTCGATGACAACATTGGAATTATAAGGAATGAATTACCATTTTTGTGGATTTTACCCATGTGTAAACTCCAGCGAATCACTTACAAACTTAGCAGAAGCCCGTCGGTCTTCGTGGAACTTGTGAGTGATTCGCCGGAGATTATTCATCGATAAAATCCACAAAAATGAAATCAGCAGCGCCGCATTACGAAAACATGCCTATACCAAAACATTGTAAATTTTTTGCCGAAAAACAAATAATATTTTAGAAAGAAAAATTGTGATATTTTCGTGTTGCTGCTCAAAATGTAGATTGTGGCTACTCGTTAGAACCGCCTCATTGAGGCGGTTCTAACGAGTACCCACGACCTATATTTTAGAGCGGAAATAAGAAAAATAAAGTTTAACCCCGTAAACCCCAGTTTAACTATATAAAAATGGGGTTCGAGGGGGGCAAAATTAAAAAAGGCATGTTTTCGAGATGATAGTCACATTTCTCCAGTAATATACAGTGTGACTTTTATTTTATACATAGCAGTGAAACCAATGCATATCTGAAACAAATTAAAGTGATATTTTCACATATAAATGATATTTTCACAGTGTGAATGTTATTTTCACAGTAGCAGCCCGGACTACTTTTCTCGCCAATGTCCATATGTTATCTATAAAATAATTCTGTAACATACCTTGAAAAAGCATTCTTTGAACTGTAAAAATGCTGTATTAAAAATGGCGATCTGTTACGGTTTGCAACTGACAGTTGTGACGTCATAGCCAAGTAAAAAACTGTGACGTAAGATCAGATTGATCAATTACAGTAAGTGTCCTAAAATATTATCAAATAAACAGAAAATTTACTTTTTATCGATAAATATCAAAAATATTTCATCGGTCGTGTTGAAAACATCAGAATTTGCACTCGTGCTTCGCACTCGTGAAAATTCCGATGTTTTCAGCACACCCGATGAAATATTTTTGGTATTCATCTCAAAAAAGTAAAAAGCCTCAATATATTTGTGTTAAATTGGTGTTACTAAACTATCAGACAAGAATTCATCATTATAATATGTATAGAAAAAGGCTAATAAAGCTTATTTTATGTAATAATTTTACGGTCGTCTGGAAGTCCACAATTTCAGACTCCATCAAATCGACATATTAATAGTTTTCTGTCTATAATTAGAAGAAATATTGCCAAGACCGTCTAGACGTTTCTTCTGGTGCGACAATGCAAACTCTGACAGACAAAGCACAAAATATTCTAAGCTTTTATTGCTTTGTGCGGCAACTGGTTCCAAATATACTATACTTATTTATATAAGTTTCTTTATGGCCGTCTCAGGATATTAATTCTCGTCTGCTTTGTCCTTATAAAATATGGGTTATGGGGTTTATAACCATTGCAGAATATTAACCCGTCATTTTTATTTTCAAAGAAAACACTAGCCGCCCAAGTGCTAGGAATCGTCAGAAATGAGGCTGAGTATATATTACATTGTGCCTTGGTTCAGATCACGTGCCTTGATGCCTCCGGTTACGTTTCTGAACAGCTTAGTCTGATTTAGGCTTCGGGAAGAAATGATGTTTATGCAGAGTTGGTGGGCGTATATATTTCGTCAAGCCCCGATGGGCGGGGGCCGCTTACAAAAAGGTAATCCAATCATGTGAATTTAATTGCCATTCAAACAAAGCTATGGTGTATATTGCCGCTTGCAAAACAGCCGAAATCTTCTTGTGTGCTCAGCGACTTTGGAATATACTGACAACACCTGAGCTGTCCATCCCTGTAAATCTTATATGCGATTATTGTACAGGTGCTTTGAAAAATTTCAAGATGACCGCCATCTTGGATATCAGAATACAACAATTTTAACAACTCTGAATCTCCATGTCACCTTAATGGCCCCGACCAATTTCAAATCAATGCATCAGACGGTAACAGATCTGGTTTGAAGATTTTCATGATGGCCAACGTGGCAGCAATCTGGAATATCAGAACAGAATGATTCTAAGAAATTTGAATCTCCATGTCACCACAATACCTCCCATCAAGTTTCGGCTCATTTCGACTTGATGTGGTTTGTAGATTTTCATAATGGCCAACATTGAATCCCTCATACCCGAAGATAACAGAACGGGATAGTTTCAGCAATTCTGAAACTCCGTTTCCCCCCCAAATTGTCTCCCACCAAGTTTCAGCTCGATCATAATTTCGGCTCGGGAGGATATTTTGTTCCACGGAAGAATTTCCAGAAAACCCCCATCCATGGCGCCAATGTTGGAGATCGGAACTAAACGATTTTAGCAAAAATGTTCTATAAAAGGGGTATTCCTTTGGAAGCAAGGCGTACAACACAGAACTGAAAACCGTAGTGTGTACAAGTTTTTTTCTCGGCCAGACTGGCTAGTGTCGCCAAAAAGGCCTCATCAGTGCCCGTCAAATATTTTCAGATTTCGCAGTGGAATCGATGATCCAAAAGGACTAGAAAATATAACCCACATTATGATTTAATTAAACGTCCCATCGATGACCCCAACAATTTTCAGCTCAATCGCCCCCCTTTGGTTCAGAAGGAGATGTCGTTTAAGAACTTCAATATGGTTGTCCCCCCCCCCTCCCCCCCCACCTCGCACCCCCCAAACAACTCTATGCAACAGACCATTTAGTAGCAGGCGTGTTTTGAACATTTTCAAGATTGCCAAATTGGCAGCAATCTTGGATATCAGAACAAGATTGTTCTAAGAAGTCTGAATCTCCATATCGACCCGATGCCTCCACAATTCCACTTCAGTTCAAGAGCAGATGTCCTTATTGGATTGGATGATTTAAGCAAATCTGAAACTTCATGTCTTTTCGATGCCTCCCATCAAATGTCAGCTCAATAGGAACTATGGTTAAGGAAATTCGTTTAAAGGTGGCCACCATGGCAACCATCTTGAAAATTGGAATGGAATGATTTTAGCAAATATGAATCTCCATTTCAACCTTTTGCCTCATCTCAAGTTTCAGCTCAATCAAACCTTTGGTTCAGGAGATGTCCCTTGGAGAATTTCAAGATGTCCACTACGGCGGCCATCTTGGATATAGGAACAGAACGAATTTAGCAACTTTGAATCTCAATGCCGCCCCAAAGCATTCAATCAAGTTTCATCTCGATCCGACCTTTCTTTTGGAAGCAGATGTCGTTTGAATAATTTGAAGATGGCCACCAGAGCAGTCATCTTGGCTATAGAAACAGAACGGTTTGGACAAATTTGGATCTCCATCTCGCTCCGATGCCGCCAATCACGTTTCAGCTCAATCCAACATTTTGTTCGGTAGAAGATGTCGTTAGAAGAATTTCAATATCGCCATGGCGGTCAACTTGTGTATCGGAATAAAACGATTTTAGCAAAATAGAAGTAAAACAAAGATCAGGAATCGATACAATTAACTTACTCCACCCATCAACGACACCAAAGGGAAAGAAACACAAACACTAAGCGACCAGACCATAATGGAAACCTATGGTGGTTTCCATTATGACTATAATGGAAACCTATGGTGGTTTCCATTATGACTCTCCACGTTGCCATAATGCCTCTCATCAAGTTTCAGCTTTATCTGACCTCTGGTTTGGAGATGTTCGAAGAAATTCAAGATAACCTCCATCGCAGCCGTCTTGGACATCGGAAATGAACAGTTTTAGCAAATCTGAATTTCCATGACAGGGTTCGGGAGGAGCTGTCGTTCGAAGTATTTTGCCACGGCGGCCGTAATGGATACCGAAACAGAACGATTTTAGCAAATCTGAATCTCCATGTCGCCCCGATGCCTCTCATGAAGTTTCAACTAGACCCAACCTCTGGTTCGGCGGTGGGTGGTGGGGGAAGGGAGATGTCATTTGAAGAATTGCATTAAGGCCACAATGGCGGACATCTTGGAAATCGGTATGGAACGATTTTAGCAAATCTGAATCTCCATGTCGCCCTAATACCTCCCTTCAAGTTTCAGCTTGTTCCCACCTCTAGTGCGAGAGGAAATGTTGTTTGAAGAATTTGAAGATAGGTATTGGAACGGAACGATTTTAGCAAATCTTAATCTACATGTCACCCCGGTTTCTCCCTCCAAGTTTCAGCTCAATTCTACTCTTGGTTCGGGAGAGAAGGTCGTTTGAAGAATTTCAAGATGGCCGCCACAACACTATTGTTAGGGCCCAAAGCCGCAGAAAGTGTGTTAGTTAAACAACCGTGTTATATCCAGACAAAATGTATATTTTTATAATGTTATTAATCAAGTAATTTCGTATTGGCCCAGGTACAGGTCCAAGGTCTGCTGTATTGGCACGAGGCCGAAGGCCGAGGCCAATACAGCTGACCGAGGACCTGTAACTTGGCCAATACGAAACACTTGATTAATGACAATTTTATTAACTGACGCAATTAAAAACATGATTTATGATTTTTGAATATTGGTTGACCTTGTGTAATATAGGATAATCAATTAATAAATAATGTTATTAATCAAGGCCAATACGAAATTACATGATTATTGACAGTTTTATTGATTGGCACAATTAAAAAAACATTTATTGATTTATTATTTTTGACTTCCGGTTAATATTGGATGACCATAGTCAATTAATAATATATAGAAAAAGGCCATGTATAATCTTTTCCTATATAATCTTTACATTTTCTGGGATCCATCTATCAATCGTCTTATATTCCAAACTATGTCATAATGAACAGTGTTATAAAGTGTGAAAAATAAAATCGAGCGAGTTCGATCACCAATCCGACTATGGTACCGTAAAATAAAAAGCTAAAAGGTAAGTTAGTCAAACTGCGAATGTTCCTTCACAAGTGTGATCGACAACCTCTGCTGTGATCGAACAACTCTATCTGTAGTAGAAGTTTGGCAGCCCCCATTATTGGGCGACGAGCCAGATCTCCATTTTGAACACTTCAGAAATAGCAGTGCCGATTCTATCTTTCAATTTGTGTCCATTTTACTTTTTTTACATACTTTAACAGCATTTAAATGTGTATTTTCCCTTTGGCTAACAGATTCATACTTTTCGCCGCCATCTGGTACATTGTTGTACCTTTGGTCTGGTTCGGCAAAAGTGACATCATGACTTTCCAGCTAATGAGATGTAATCTACCTTCACTCGGAAAAAGATACAAACGAACGTTAATAGTTCAAACACGTTTTGGATCTTAAAAACTACGAGTTTCAAATTAGGGGTAGTGCGAGCCACTGAGGGTCGTTATGTGAAGAATTTTTGGTCTGACTGTATCAATTTCTGATCGTTTCTCTTTTCAATTTTGATTATACAGAGGGTTAGTCATACAGAGGGTTAATCATACAGAGGGTTAATCATACAGAGGGATAATCATACAGAGGGTTAATCATACAGAGGGATAATCATACAGAGGGTTAATCATACAGAGGGTTAATCATACAGAGGGATAACCATACAGAGGGTTAATCATACAGAGGGATAATCATACAGAGGGTTAATCATACAGAGGGATAATCATACAGAGGGTTAATCATACAGAGGGATAATCATACAGAGGGTTAATCATACAGAGGGTTAATCATACAGAGGGTTAATCATACAGAGGGATAATCATACAGAGGGTTAAACATACAGAGGGTTAATCATTTTGAGGGTTTATCATAGCCCCAGTTCAAGAGGCATAAGTAGGATAATTTAGGGTTACATTTACGAAAACAGGCCTATCCAAATACATTGTCACCTTTATCGTTGAAAAAAAAAATGAAAATTTTATGATGAAAAATTGTAATATTTTTCTTATTTCTGCTCAAAATATAGATTGTGGGCACTCGTTAGAACCGCCACATCGAGGCGGTTCTAACGAGTACCCACAATCTATATTTTAGAGCAGAAATACGAAAAATAAGGTATACCCCTGTAAACCCCAGTTTTGCTATATAAAAGTGGGGTTAAAGGGGGGTCAAAATTATATAGGCGTGTTTTCGTGTTGGGTAGGATAATTTAGGGATACCTTTTTGATATTATACAGTTTAAAGGTATGCCGCATGTACGAGACAATTCTTATGAGTACACACAGCATATACTTTTCGTGTATTGAATACCAGTGTAAACCCCAGTTTATATAGAGATAAATGGGTTTACTAGGGTATACATCAGTTTTTATGTTGCGCAAAACCCTAGATTGAGGGTACTCGTCTGGGGTGGTTTGATGAGGTTAATCTGACGTTTATCTTGCGTCACTGGGGCGTCCAACTGTTATTGGCTTTCAGTTGGGCAAGGCCTGCTGTCCTTGCACTTGGTAAGGGTAGAGGGGGAATGTTATTTCTTCTGTTTCTACACTTCCGTTCATTTTTTTCTTTCTCCTCTGTCACTCACTATATGTCTTCTACTATCTCTTCTATCTGTTTTCCCCCTGTCTCTGGGTGACGACACAAAATACCCACTACCCAAACGTCCATTCAAGTCATTGAGGATACTCGTTAGAACCGCCCGCTAAGTGAGTACCCATATTCGAACTAGAATTAAGACATTCATTAAGATTCATTACGTAGACAACGTGTGCGGTTTTTAAACTAGACTGGGCGGGAAAAACAAGTACAAGCTTACATAAAAGCTAAAATGTATCTACAAAACGCCAATCATATAGGTGCGTGTTTCCGTTTATGCCAATCATGTGGGCAGTTTAGCCATTTTTTGCGTACAGACAGGTGTCCAGCAGATGTTTAAATACTTTTAACATTTTAGTGAATGATAGACATTTGTTATAAACAGAAACTGAGTTAACGTGAGTACAAAAGCTTGTGGAATGCTCTGAAACATACACAAACGTCTAGTTTGATCATCTCAAATCAGTCAGGTTTTAAGTTATGTAGCAGGCGGGTTCTTGCTAATGTTCGGTGTGCATAGAATTGGCTAGATCTAGCCCTGAACACAGCCTGTCTCAAACTCCTCCTAAACCCTTGGGCCAATTTGATTCAACTTCACTGGGCTGTTGCCCAGGTCACTCCCTATCAAAAAAGCTTAAGTCGTTCAGCTCTGGCGAACAAGATGGCCACCAGAGCTAAAAATAGAAGAAACAAAAATCTTAAAAAAAATCTTTAAACAAAAATTCCTCCTGTAGTCTCGGGTCAATTTCATTCAAACTTCTAAGGAATGTTGCTTAAGTGACCCCTACCAAAATAGCTAAAATGTGTCTGCTTAGCTGAGCAACATGGTCACAAGAGCTAAAAATAGAAAGCAAAATCATTAATTTGCTACAAATGTGAACTCCTCCTTACACTCTTGAGCCAATTTGATTCCAACTTCACAGGAGTATTGCTCAGGTGGCTCCCTATTAAAATAGCTAAAATCGTTCTGCTCTGACGAACAAGATGGCGACCAGAGCTAAAAAAGAAGATTGTCGTCAATTTGTTGCCCACACGAAAATCTCCTGAACCCTTGGGCCAGTTTCATTCAAACTTCATAGGGATGTTGCTTCGTGGAATGGCTGTCACCACATGACTTTCATTAGCTATGTGGCAATTTGATGCATGTTTCAGGGGCACGATGCATTGGAATTAATTCTTTGCTTGTCTTATAGGCCCACTATGTGTTTACTTTTAGTGTTCATAACAAAGGCTCCTTCCTTGGATTCCCCATCACGTGACCAAGTCCGTGAAATGAACACCCCCATACACCCCACTTTATATAGAGAAAACTGGGGTATACGGGGGTAAACAATATTTTTCTTATTTCTGCTCCAAGACATAGGTTGTGGGTACTCGTTAGAACCGCCTCAATAAGGCGCTTCTAACGAGTACCAACAACCTATGTTTGCAGTATAAATAAAAAAAATATCACAGATTTTCGTCAGAAAAGTAGCCATTTTGGAGATGTAAAAATTGCACTATATCGCACGGGTGTGTTATCGTAATGCCAACAACGACTGTCTATAATATTTTCAAATGGATTGCGGCGAACAATACCTAATAGAAGTGAAGGCAATGATCTGAAATCAGTACAATTAACCCATACCTCCCATCAGGGACACCAAAGGGAATGTAACACAAACATGAAATAACTAGACCCTAATGGAAACAGCAATAGCGGAACGCCAACAGGAGAGTTATTTTTTCACAAAATGGCCAACTGGCTATCCAAAACAAAAAATATATAAGCTATACGCACTCTCTAAGACAATCCATAACAAATATAAAGTTATGGTGTAAATTCTAATTTGCGGGAAACTTATGCAATTCTTTGCTGCATGTTGTGAGATTTACTTTGTAATTAGAAAACTTTGACAGTTTTATGCACATGTGCGAGTTGCTGTCAAAATGTTATTAAATAAGGGCAGTAAATTATTACAAAACTGACAATCTACGAGCTAATCGATTTCTCACAGAAGTAATACGCCGTCGAATTTTACTGATAAAATAGTCTTTGAATTATAAAATAAATTAGCTGTACGTGCTTGTGATTTGCTCTACTTTATAGCTGACCTTCAAACTGTGATTCATTACTCAACAAATCACAGAGCTGATATCTATTTCGATTCTAACACGCTGGCATTGGGAATTATGTTGTTATTTTATTCAAATTTTAACAACTTTTCGGCATTGTTAGAAGAAGTAATTATGTCCAATTGTAACATTTTCAATGCGAGAAAGTGACGTTACACCGTCAAAGGTGAAGGGCTGTAAGAGTGGCGTCATAATGTCACCTTTTAATGATGCTCGGTCTCTGATTAGGCCCGTCTGAGTCTTAGCTAATGGTTTTCTTTTGCTCCAGCATTTCAGTGGTTTCTTGCTGTCACCACTGTGGTTGTTTGATTTTTGTATTCTCGGAGATGTTGCACTGAGGTTTTGGAAAGCCTTCATGCGGACTGAACAAATTATTTGTCTAAAATCGCGACGGAATCAAGGTCGAGGATTGCGGTCGCGTAAAATCGATTGAAGCCCCAGTGGAATTCTTTTGGTTAGCCGATTTGCCATTTTTGTGGGAAATTAATTGTCCTTTTGGCTTTCCGCTATTGATGTTTCCATTAGGGTCTAACTGTTTCATGTTTGTGTTTATTTCCCTTTGATGGCTCTGATGGTGGCTGTGGGTTGATTGTATCTATTCCTGATCATTGCGATCACTTCTATTTTTTTCACTGACCGTTCCAAGGCAGTTCTTCTGTCGCGGTTATTTTTGTTATGGTTTGTATCGCTTATCTCCTTGTGTTTTGGATAACCTATTGGCCATTTTGTGTATGGTAACTGTCATTTTGGCTTTCCACTACTGATGTTTCCATTAGGGTCTAATTATTTATTTATTTTTTTTGTGTGTGTGTGTGTTTCTTTCCCTTTGGTGCCTCTGATGGGTAGTGTGGGTTAATTGTTTCGTTTACGGATCACTGCCTTCACTTCTATTTTAATGACGTCACTAGTCACGCTTTTCCGCTCCGTGATTGTTGCATTATATATCACAGTCCCTTCCCATTGCCAATTAACCCTTTTTGTACCAAATGGAATCTTCCTCCTTATATATAACAGGATTCCAATCGAAAATTAAGGGGTGTAAGGTTGTGAGTGTTCGAGTTTTACGTCCCACCAACAGCTTAGGTCATACGGAGACGGGACCTCGGTTTAAAGACTCATCCGAAAGTCTAGAGAAGCCCGGGATCGATCCTGCGATCCCTGGTTTACAAGGCGAGTAGCGTAACCACTGCACCACGGAGGCTTCTAGGTGTAAGGTTGTGTTTTCTTCAAAATGTACTTGGAAAATGGTTCCTTTTTTGAAAAACAGTGTAGGCCATGATCAGACGCCGCATTCTGTGGTGTCTGATCTTGACCTGCGCGGTTTGCCAATTACCCGTTTTCGGGTTTCCGGTACCAAATGAGCTAATACAGGGGCGCTATGTTAGAATAGTCGCAAGCAGTTCCATAAAGTCACCAAGCTACACTCTAGGCCCGTATACCAATACTTAGCAACGGCAGTTTATACCATTATGTATACACACCAATGATGGCTTCAAAACAGACATTTTTCTCTGAAGAATTCGTGTCATCACGAAAACACGCCTATATAATTTTGACCCCCATGAACCCCACTTTTATATAGTAAAACTGGGGTTTCCGGGGATATACCTTATGTTTCTTATTTCTGCTCTAAAATAAAGATTGTGGGCACTCGTTAAAACCGCCTCGATGAGGCGGTTCTAACGAGTGCATCTATATTAATAGATTGTAGGTACTCGTTGGTTCTATAGAGTGCCCACAATCTATATTTTGAGCAGAAATAAGAAAAATATCACAATTTTTCATCAAAAAGTTTTCATTTTTTCGGCGATAACGGTGGCAATGTATTTGTATAGGCGTGTTTACGTAATGGATATTTTCGTTATTTTTGCTTCAAACATAAATTTAAGTACATGTTAAAAACACCTCAACTGAGGTTGTTCTAACGAGTGTCCGAAATCGATGTTTATGAGAAAAATAAGAAATATAATGCATACACTTAAAACACACTTTCTGCAAATTAAGTTGGGTATACAGTATTTATTTTACGAACTATTTAACGTGATGCGTCTCTAATTTTATTGCGCCTTCCGTGGCCAATATACTTTGCTGGTGATAAAGTTAGTTTTTCTCTCCTTACCTATGACAAGTTTTTAATTCACAATCTTCTGACGCTTCTTTTTTTAAACTCTTAATTGAGCGCAACCGTTATACTTTTGCATATAATCTACAGTAAAATTGCGCTATTAAGACCACATAAAATAAAGACTAAGTCTGAGAAATCAGAAATAAATTATTGGTTTAGACTTATATTCTAGACAAGTTTTTAATTATTTGGACCCAATTTTGATTTGTATCAGTCTTTGAATCACTGCCTATTCGAATTCGCAAAATTGCAGTATGTTTCATCTGGCTTTCTTTGCCGGATCATTACAGGGTCACTGATGAGGCTTTATTAGCCGAAACTACGTAGTATGACCCATCTTCTTTCTTATGAATGTTTTCATTGCTCTTAAAGGAACTCATTTTTTATTTTTATTACAAAGCTAACTGAGAATTCTTTCTTTGTGTTTTCTATACTCAGCGTCTCTTAAAAATAGACCACCTTTGGGACATTTCAAAAGTGGTCTTCTAAGACAACTTTTGAACAGTCATAAAGGTGGTCTTAATATAGGAATTTTACTGTTTGTATCAAATTGAGTGTATAAACCTGAAAGTGAGCCTGCTCCAACAAAATGTTTCACTTGTTGGATAATTATCGAGTATTTTACGATTAACCGCTTCTAAGGCTATCACGATTAATCGTATAATCGATTAATCTATCGCGATTAATCGTATAATCGATTAATCGATCGATAAATTTCACAAAAATGATTATCATTTCTGATTTGCTTTTAATCGATTACTTGATAGGTACAATGTACTACTCAAAGTTATGTCTAAAATAGCTGGATGAGTGGCAAACAGTGCAAACCCTGATGGGACGCTGCGGCGTCTCATCTCGGTCTACACTGTTTGCTCAGGTCTGTCTGTCAAATATACATATGGTAAAGTGCAACATATGGTAAGAGTCATGCTCAGACAGACTTGTAAAATTATGACAAAAACCTTAGCGATTACTAATCGATTATCGATCGCAATGACAGGACGGATAATCGATTATCGTTTCAGCTCCGATTAGCCAGCCCTAACCGCTTCATTTAATTAACATTGAGCCGGTGAAATTCCTGTGGCTTACATAAGATTTATGAGCAGGCAATTTTGGCCGTCCGTCCGTCTGAGTTCAAAATGGCGTTAGCAATAAGCGTTAAAGTTGTTTTTGTTTTTTTCGGGACGGCATAAGCAATTCGCGTTTAGGTTTTCCTCAGTGTCCCTACTAGCAGGCAGGGGCATCCGTGTCCAAAAGCATTATGATAATTTGGTGAGTGATTCGCCGGAGTTAACACATCAATGAAATCCACAAAAATGATATTTCAGTCCTTATATTTTCAGCATTATCATCGAAATGTTAAAATGCCACCAAATTGGTATTCTTGCATAAAAACATATGCGCATGGCTGTTTGAGGTCATTGTCAAATAGACCGAAAGCTGTGGTCAAACAGCAAAAACCATGTTCAAATCATGAAATTCGCGTGTTGTTTGAACATGGATTTTGAGCTTTTGATATCACCCTGAACGTAGCGTTTTAGAGTTCTATGATGACGTCACTGCATGACAACGTCATTGTAAACATCATTCTGAACTGGCCGCCATTTTGGTTTGCCTGTCGCATTTGAAGAGTTTATATGGAATTTACAATTTGCTGTCGGATTCGTAAGTTATGCAAGAACAACGATCATCCATGGTTATTTCATTGCATTAACATTTGCCGGATCCCTCGGAAGATATTTGAACATTCGGCCTAGCGGCCTCATGTTCAAACAGCTTCCTCGGGATCCGGCAAATGTTAATGCATGAAAAACCATGGTTGATCCCTATATTCTTTAATGAATTATTTCGAAAGCGTAAGAATGAACTTACCAACGGTTACGGCGGAATGATTATTCAATTAGAAGCTGTCATCTTTGAAAGAAACCCAAGCGAATAAATAAATAAATAAATAAATAAATAAATAAATAAACGTCAAGTCTTAAACTTCAATTTATTTCTCTTCTAACAGTTACGTTTTCAATTGTTTCTCATCTTCTGATGGAACACTGTTGACGTTACTTCATATACAATGACGTAACGCACGGTTCAAAGCGTGCTCTTTGATGTCACGTTATATTTCTACATACTGTGTGATATTGTTCTAAGATTCCTGCCATTTTACGATCAATTTGAACAAGGACAATACATGTTCATGCTTTTTCGAGACTAAACCGCTTAACTTACAGCATTTTTGCACTGGGAAGATACAAACGTGTGACGTAGAACAACCTTTATAGGTCCAAAAACTGACATTAAACTTTATACCGCAGTCAGGCATTCTAGTAATCGAATAATTGCACGCTAGTATAGGTAGTGACCTATAATACCTTCTACTGACCAATAATACGTCTAGTGACCATTTATAGACAAGACCTACTTTTCAGGTCTCTAATTTTCAAGTATAAACAAAAACGTGCAACCTTTTACACATGGGAAAAGTTAGAATATTTTCAATATTTATTTGAACAGACTTTTAGAAATTTCAGCTGACTTCTTATCTTCTCGGCCTTCCCTAGTTTGAATGGCCCGTTGGAATAACTGCGCAAAACCTCGAAAATAATGTCTAAACCAGTGCTTCAGCTGAAGTGCACGACCCGCCGGATGCTTTTAGCTTTATGAGTGTTACCATATATGGGTATGGCGGCCATTTTGGTCATGTGACCTGGACCTAAAACGGTTCCCCCAATAAATGCGCCTTATCGTAAGGAGCAAAAATATATCTTATACTTTAGTACTGTATTCTGAATCGTTTGCAGTATAAAATGCATTCTCACTTTTCCAATACAAAAGCATATGTGTCAAAGTTTTACCTAGGCACAAAGAAGGGCAAGGTCAACCCAAGGTCACCATTTTAGCAATTTATGATGGTCTTACGTCCAAAATGCTATTTATCAAGTTTCGTGGAAATCTGCCCAGTGGTTCTGGAGAAGACTATTTTTGAAGGGCGGCCATTTTGGTCATGTGACCTGGACCCCATGAGCAAATTTTGGTTTCCCCCATCCCATAGAGGCTCCATATGAAATTTGACTTCAATCGGCCCAACGATTTCCGAGGAGAAGCAGTTCGAAAATTTTCACATTTTTCGCCTCGGCGAGGCTATACTAAATGGAATGTAATATTTCTCAAGTTCATTGGTTAGATCTCATTGATATCTATCAGTATGCCAAAAAATGTTTAAATATTCCAAGCGGTTAAGTCACTATCACCAATTTTCACAAACGGGTTACGGACGGACGGACAGACAGATAGACCATATATGGCTTGGCGGCCATTTTGGTCAAGTGACCTGGACCCCATGAGCAAATTTTGGTTTCCCCCATCCCATAGAGGCTCCATATGAAATTTGACTTCAGTCGGCCCAACGGTTTCCGAGGAGAAGCAGTTCGAAAATTTTTACATTTTTCGCCTCGGCGAGGCTATACTAAATGGAATGTAATATTTCCCAAGTTCATTGGTTAGATCTCATTGATATCTATCAGTATGCCAAAAATTGTTTAAATATTCCAAGCGGTTAAGTCACTATCACCAATTTTCACAAACGGGTTACGGACGGACAGACAGACTGACAGACTGACAGAATGACACAGTGATTTTAGGGCCCTCTTAGAAAATCAACCGACTTCAGTCGATCGCTTCTTCTGCGGGTCGTGCAATAGAAGTGGAGGCAATGATCAGAAATCCATACACATACAATTAACCCAAAGCTCCAATCAGAGACACCAAAGGGAAAGAAACACAAACATGAAACATCAATCCCTAATGGAAACACCAACAGCGGAAAGCCAAAAGGGCAGTTACTTTCCAACAAAAAGGCCAACAGGCTATCCAAAATAAAATAATACAAGCGACCCGAACACCCAAACACACACCTTAACAAAAATTAACCGCAACAGAAGTACACCACAACCTCTTTATAGCACTATTTATGGGGTCCAAAGCAGAAACCATGTTAGTTAAACAGCCATGTTATATCCAAGCAAAAATGTATAGATTATATAGAAAAATGACCATTTATGGTCATTTTTCTATATAATCTATACATTTTTGGGATCCATCTTGAAACTGTGTTATATCCAAAACCGTGTTATAACGAACCATGTTATAAAGAGGTTGCGGTGTACATGGTAGGGATCACAGTGTTTTGTTTGGAGTTCAACCAGTCATCACTATTCAGGTCAAATTCAGCTGGTCAGTTTACCTAACCACACTGGGCAGGCTTATACACATAAGCTGTTTGCCAGTACAGTGCACATTCTTTCTCGAGTCTCCTGAAGCTGAAAACTCTCCTTGAATCAATGGGAAATAACCATAGAAAAGATTTTATGGCCAATCTCCATGAATGAAAGTTGCCAACCTGGCAATTATCGAACCGGCTACCTTATCACCAGGCAGACGCACATCCGACAACTACCGAGGCTGTAGTGTTGAACAATTTCCCACTTTTTCAAAATGAAAAGGCTCTTGCATTTGTTTGTTAAATGTTCCTGTTTCATGTTGAACTTACAAAACCTGTAGGATGAACTGTGGTACTGAGCAAAGTCTTGTTTCACATTATCCACCTTGTCTCATAATTTCTGACTGAAACAGGTACGTGTATATATAAATATAAACTCTTTATTAATGCTTCTTTCAGAAGGGGGACAAATTGAAGCCAACATATACAATAGTTGAATATAAAAGAACAAATTTCTATTTATTCTATAATGTAAATGTTTACATGTGAAAAATATAAATATTGTACATTGTGATAGTAGTAATAAAGTTGTCTAGTAAAAAAAAAAAAAAAAAACCGCAACAGAAGAACCGCCTTGGAGCGGTCAGCGGAAACGAATTCCACTGGAGGGGGGTGGGGGGTGTGTTTAAATCGATTTTACGTGGCCACAATCCTCGCCCTTACATCCGTCGCGATTAAGACAAATGATTTGTTCAGTACGCATGAAGTCCTCCCAACTCATCAGTAAAACATCTCCGTGAACACAAAAATCAAACAACCACAGAGATGAAAACAACGGTCAGGACTCGACAACAAGAAACCACTGGAATGCTGAAGCAAATGAAAACCAACAGTTGGACTCCGATGGGCCAAACCAGAGACGCAGCATCAGGTACCAACCAACATAAGCTAAAATAAACTATTTATTTGCAGATTTTCATACAGAGTGTAAAGCGCTGAGAAACTTTTATTCGAACGTCCATGTTGTTTCCTGTGGCTTTATGGCTCGGTGACGTCAGAAACTACGCACTCGTTGACGTCACGTTATACTGCGTGTGCGCGCTATGGCACTGAATGCCGTTTAACATGCCACACAGTCTGCTGTCTTTTTGCTTAAATTTGCTAAATTATTGCAAAACCCCTTAATTGTTTTGAATTGCGATATAAACTAAATACATGATTAGTGTCTTTAATAATAAAATATCATCGGTTCGCGCGACAATTTTATAGGGGCTCGCTAAAGCTCGCCCCTATAAAATTGTCTAAGGCTCACCGATTACATTTTATTATTAAAGACACTAACCATGTATTTGCGATATATATTTTTTTTTCTTATTTCAGCTTCAAACATACATTCTGGAGGTAGAGCTGAACCCCAGCATAGATTCTGAGGACTCAGAGTATGAGAATAAATCTGTCATTCTTTTGTTAAACAGTCATGTTGGGCAAATATCTGAATATAAATGATCAATCTTCAAAAACCTTGAACAATTTGGCTACTTTTTGTTTCATTCCTAGTCACACAGTCTGTACAAATGTGGCTTAAACTTAACAGTTATTCGAAATGTCCTTGTATCTTCCATGTTAGCAACCATTTACAGAATTTTCTCCGAATCAAGGAACCATAATGGGAGAAAATTTGCTGATTAAGTTTATAAAATCATAGAAATTTAACAATCTCTTAATGGCATCTTGTACTGGAGCTAAAACAGCGTTATTATCTATAATTACATCATTTAGAATCAAAATGACAAAATAAACAGTTGAGATATGGAAATTTGTGAAAAGTTCGATGTTTTATTCAAGACAAGCTTTCCTCGAATTAAACGCGTTCTCTGGTAAATAATTCCTTAAATCTTGCATCATGTTAACAAAACAGAAGTGAAGACAATGATCAGTCCAAGATATCAAGGACATTGCCACACCTTCGGAAACCCCACTTCAAACAGAATCAAAGCACTGACAGTACTGGTAGGTCGATTGTCTCTTATGTAGGTAGAGTAAATGGACCTGAACGGGGACCGAATGAACTGTTTCGTTCAACCCTTAAATTCATGTATTGTAAGCAAACAGTGTACACCCTGAGCAGACGCTGTGGGTTTTGGCGTCTGATCCTTAAATTCCTATACTGTAAGCAAGCAGTGTAGACCCTGATCAGACGCCGCGTTCTGCGGCGTCTGATCTGGGTCGACACTGTTTGCCAAGCCCAACCCAAGATTCCAGCCCAGGTTTTACGGATAACCTTTATACGCATACCCGCTGCCCTCACTGCGATAAAAAATCTATAAATAAATTGCGTGGATTTCCTACAAATCAGAGATAGTCACGTGGACTCCAGAACTAATAGAGATTTTGTCCTTTATAACTTTGTGTCGATTGATACACAATCGACCCAAAAACTGTTGAATACAGGACAAAAGGCCACACTGTAGCGTATATTTTGAAAAAAAAAAAACACGTAGTAAAACGTACTTAACGTAGACTAAACATTTTCGTGACGCATTTTTGTTTGTTTGATTTAAGGTTAAACGTCCCTGTCAACACTGTAAAGGTCATTTTGGAGACGTTGCTTCCAATTTTTGTGAGACTTTTACCCGACATTGAGATGAAACGACATCTCAAGCCCTGCCGCCCAATGAAACCAATATGGTTTATATGCATGGACTCGCAGCGCTTTGCCCGGGCAGGCTTAGCGGTTTACCACTACTCGTGTGTGTGTCGGTCTCAGCTCTGCGTTTAATTCGAGGAAAGCTTGTCTTGAATAGTCATCATACAGCCCATCCATTTCTTCAAGCCCCGATGGGACGGTGGCTGTTTCGTTACGTATAAAACATTATAAACAATACACCTGGAGGTCCTCAACATGTTACAAACGCATTACCCACTTTTTTTTCACGTCTTAATATGTTTTACAACGTTTTATTCAACGTTTAATTACGTTTCAAGTAATTTATTCATTATGATTTTTTTATTTGATTTGTGGTTTAACGTTCCCGTAAACACTGTATAGCTCATTTTTGAGACGTTGCTTCCAAGTTTGTGGGACTTATACCCGACATTGAGATGAAATGACATCTCAAGCCCTGTTACCCAATGAAACCCACAGCGTTTATAAGCATGGACGGTCCGACTCACACCGCTTTGCCTAGGTAGGCTTAGATCCTCTAAACGGTTTACCAGTACTCGTGTGCGGTTGATTTCAGCTCTGCGCGGAAGCATCATGCAGCCCATCTATTTCTTCAAGCCCCGATGGTTGGGACCGTTAATCATTATGGTGTGTGTTGTGTTAATTCATTAGAGTCGCCGCGTTGAGGAGATGTTAATGTGTACACACAACAGATTCTGATTTTGTAGAAGACGGCAAATATATCCCGAAATCATACCCTCCACACCTTCTCACCTGGCTCTATGAGTAACTTCCAGAGGCTTCAACTACTCCTGTATCGAACAGGCGTTTTGGTTCCCAGGGATTCGAACCATTGAAACTCAACTGTAATTTGAAAGAAAAGATTGACTGATTGTTGATTTGGTTGATTTAGGGGATAACTGTACTGAAAATTGTCATTTGGGGATGTAAATCGGAGGTTTTACGGTCGGAAATTCCGTTTTACGGCGACGCGTTAGCGGAGCCGTAAAACGTAATTTGCGACCGTAAAACCGCCGATTTACCTCCCCAAATGACAATTTTCAATACAGTTATCCCCATTCTAATGCACTGTTTCACTTGTTTTGTTTAAAAAAATGTTCATTTTGCCCAAAACGGCAAGCACAGTTAGCTGCGTAAAACCAAATGGCAACCAATGAAAAGCGACGTTACATGATGACGTCGGATTTCCGACAGTATATCGCAGAATATACTGTCGCAAACTTTTGACGTTATCCAATCAGACGTCGCGTTACATACGCAAGTGCATTAGAATTGGGGTTTAACGACACGTCGGCCCTTGTGATTTGTTAATCATTTTGTGTCGTCTCCAGAGAAAGGGACATATAGAAGAGACAGCAGAGATGTTAGTGAGGGATATGGCAGCAAGAGAAAAATGAATGGAAATGTAGAAACATAATAAACAACAATACCCCACTTTACCTTTACAGTAGGCCTTTTCCAACTGTAAGCCAATATCAGTTTGACGCTCCAGTGACGCAAGATACACGACACCATCGCCTCATCCAACCACCCATTGTTTGGTCTGTACTCAGTGTCTCCTAATAAGAGACCACCTTTGGGACTGTTCAAAAGTGGTCTTTAAGACCACTTTTGAACAGTACCAAAGATGGTCTTAATGTAGGAATTTTACGAGGATTCTTCTGAATGAAGAGGGTTCGTATTAACCCAGAGTTGACATCCATCACGAGAACACGCCTATATAATTTTGACCCCTCATACCCCACTTTTATAAAGTAAAAGTGGGGTTCAAGGGGGTATACATTTTTTCTTATTTCTGTCAAAACATAGATTGTGGGGACTCGATAGAACTGCCTCAACGAGGCGGTTCTATCGAGTCCCCGCAATCTATTTTTTGAGCAGAAATAAGACAAATGTCACAATTTGTCATCTTAAAATTTCTAATTTTTGGCCAAAAAATTGGCAATGTATTTGTATAGGCGTATTTTCGTAATGTCAGACAGCAGAGCTGGTCAAAACGTATTCTTACCCATTAATATGCCATTGAAGTGGAATCTCTACAGTTGCCCCACCTAAGAGGAAGAAACACAAGCATAAATTAACTAATTTGTTTGATTTGAGATTTAACGTCCCCGTCAACACTAGTTAGGTCATTTTAAGACACTGCTTCCAATTTTGCAGGACTTTTAGCCGACATCGAGATGAAATGACATCTCAAGCCCTGCCACCCAATGAAACCACAAGGCTTATATGCATTATAAGGTCTGACTCACACCGATTTGCCTGAGAGAAAAGAATGAGGCGGTTCTAGCGGGCAACCACAAGCTATGTTTTGGAGCAATAGAATAGTTCATCACGATAACAAGTCCGTGAAATGAACACCCCTCTAAACCCAAATTTATATAGAAAAACTGGGGTGTACGGGGTATACACTATTTTTCTTGTTTTTGTTCCAAGACATAGGTTGTTGGTACTCGTTAGAACCGCCTCAATGAGGCGGTTCTAACGAGCATCCACAACCTATGTTTGCAGTATTTATAAGAAAAATATCACAAAGTTTCATCGGAAAAGTAGCCATTTTGGAGGTGTGAAAGAGTATACTGTATCACACGGGTGTGTTATCGTAGTGTGATCTGAAAGACGCTATTGCAGGACAAGGGTGTGTTATTGTACCGATGTAAATATAAACAAGCTAGTCATATCACGCTATTGCAGGACAAGGGTGTGTTATTGTACCGATGTACATATAAACAAGCTAGTCATATCACGCTATTACAGGACAAGGGTGTGTTATTGTACCGATGTACATATAAACAAGCTAGTCATATCACGCTATTACAGGACAAGGGTGTGTTATTGTACCGATGTACATATAAACAAGCTAGTCATATCACGCTATTACAGGACAAGGGTGTGTTATTGTACCGATGTACATATAAACAAGCTAGTCATATCACGCTATTGCAGGACAATGGTGTGTTATTGTACCAATGTACATATAAACAAGCTAGTCATATCACGATTTGGACTTTGGGCTGTCAAAATGCAAAGAAAACATGGGTCTATTCGGTATAATGGATACATTTATTGCCAATTTGACCGTAGTAGAAATGATTTTAGGACCGTTTTGATATGAACAACAGACAAGTTAAAGCGAAATTCGAAGACTTACAAATCATGATATTTCCCTGGAGTACCCTTACATCAAGAAATTCATTTTCGCTCATTTCTTATATTCGTTTAGCCTTAATTTCTACTCCAACAAGTTGTTAAGAATGGTTTGACATACAATTGCTGTTTACTATCTTTTCTTTTAATGAGATAAACATCAGGAATCATTAAGTAACACTCCTTTGATAGAAAGTGTTATATTCGATGCATTACAATAACACTCCTGTGTGATATAGTGCATTTTTTCACATCTCAAAAATGGCTGATGAAATTCCGTGATATTTTTTCTTATTTATACTGAAAACATAGGTTGTGGTTGCTCGTTAGAAACGCCTCATTGAGGCGGTTCTAACGAGTACCCACAACATATGACGTGTAGCAGAAATAAGAAACATAAAATATACCCCCGTAAACCCGAGTTTTCTCCATATAAAGTGGGCTTTAGTGGGGTGTTCATTTCACCTACTTGTTCACGTAATGGACTAGTAATGACTCATTTTGTTGCAAACATTTGTTGAAACTTTATTTTTGTTCATAACATAGGTAATAACATATACCGTAATAAATTTCACTATTCTCTAAACAAAGTCGAGTTTAATTCGTATCCAAATTCCTATCCAGAGGGGGACTGGCGGAAATCATAAAATTACAGAAACTTCATCATGCATTGATTGGTTGATAGAGTTGGGGCTTAACTTAACTTATGCTTCAACCCATGTGGGTCATTTTGTTTCGTCTCCCTGAGAAAGGGAGTAGAGAGATTTATCATATGACGTCGCGTCTGAGAGTGTAATAACGCCATGTAATATTTTCGATAATCCACTAGTGGATTAAATATGCAAATTAGCTAGATACGTCCCGTAACGTTACATGTACGACGTACTTAACGACGTCGCGTTTACTAATCGCGGAATATTGATATTTTTGTAAACAATCGTGAATAAAATGCGTTTTAAATGTCATATGATAAATAGAATCTTGCATTCGTGTTCATGTATTATTGAATTTATTAAACTCGTTGAGGAAAAGGAATAAAATGCGAGGCTTGCCTCGCATTTTATCCCTTTTCCTCAACTCGTTAAATAAATTCAATAATACATGAACACTCATGTAAGATCCTCTATATAAGAGACCGTAGAGGAGATCTAAGTGAAGGACACTGAAGAAAGAGGAAACTAAATAGAAGTATAAAAAATATCAGTTGGATGCCCCAGTGTCGGAAATGACACGACACCTTCACTTCACCTATCCTCACCCCTCTCGGTGCATTGAAAGAAAAAAAACTTTAATTAGCCCTTATCCTGCTGAATAAATAAGTTAGGCCACGTGCATTCCCGGCTATCCATAGAGCACATTACTCGATATAATGTATTTGTACAATTCAGAAAATGCATGACAAGCTGTGTATATCTTGATCAGAAGCCATCTGATATTGGTCAACAGGAGTTTTCGTGTCCAGAAGATATGGTTTAACGTTATTTATACGAATACATCAATGCACGCGACATCAAATGATCATTAACCCTTTTTGTACCAAATGGAATCTTCCTCCTAATATATAGCAGGAGTTCATTTCAAAATTTAGGGGTGTCAGGTTGTGTTTTCATCAAAATTTATTTGGAAAATGACTGAACTTTTAGCAAACAGTGGATGCCCTGGTCAGACGCCGCGTTCAGGTCTGGGTCTGCACTGTCTGCCAAGGTTCCCCTTTAGGGGTTTCTGGTACTGAATGGGTTTTGTTTGTTTTTGTTTGATTTGAGGTTTAAAGTCCCCGTCAACACTGTATAGGTCATTTTGGAGACGTTTCATCCAATTTTGTGGGACTTTTTCCCGACATTGAGATGAAATGACATCTCAAGCCCTGTCGCCCAATGACACCAATAGGATTTATACACATGGACGTTCCGACTCTCACCGCTTTGCCTGGGCAGGCTTAGTTCCTCTAAGCATTTTAGCAGTACTCGTGTGCGGTCGGTTTCAGCTCTGCATGGAAGCACCATGCAGCCAATATATTTCTTCAAGCCGCGATTGGCGGGGGCCGAGTACTAAATGGGTTAGGTAACGTCAAAATACCAACATAAACCAATATGATCGAAAGATGGCGAACTTATGAGGTCAACGACGCTCTTCAGCTGTTGGGAAATCTTCGTGCAATTGTTTTCTTGTTTTAAAAACCAGATTTTAATCAAATAATGAATGAAAAAAATATATAAAAATATAAGTGATAAAGGTATTTGCGTATAAACAACAGGGGCCACTTATTCATAACTAAAGACGTCGTTATATAATTGTTAAAACTTTGATCATTTGATATGGAGAATATGCTAATGTTTTTGCTGAAAAAAATGTGCAAAAGCTGCTCACATTTTTTCAGCAAAAATACCAAAATTTCAGATTTTGTACTTGCTAAAACAGTTAAAATTTGACCACTAACAAGATCGTTAAGCTTACGAGGTTTTGTATAACTGGATCCTGAGGTTGTTCATGCCGCAATATTTACATTTCCAGTGTAAAATCTCAAGTAATCATATAGAAAAGAATATAGTTCATACTTCCATGAACGCATCGAGTCGCGTGATTTTCAGTTACGTCAAGTGAGGTCAGTCTTAAAACTGGTTCTCTATGGGCGTTGGTGACGTCAACGTTTTTCCACTCTTTGTAGAAAAACAGCGTGTAAAAGTTTTTCAGCTTTAAAAGTTTGCCATATAAGCATTTTTTCGCCCAGTGATGACCCGCAAACAATGTAAATATAAAAAATGAACTTAATTTTTCTGCTTTTCATGAAAGTATGAACGACACCGGGTCGCTAGCAAAGTTTACATTAACCCCTGGTTCATTTACTCTGCACGAGACCCGTCCGCTCCGGGGAACGGGAGGTCTGGGGTTCGATCCCGGGCCGCGACATACCAAAGTCGTTAAAAATGGTACTAGCTGCTCCTCGCTTGGCACTCAGATTTACGGGGAAGAGCTAGGACTGGTCGATCCAGTGTCAGGATAATGTGACTGGGTGTGCTATCATGTAATGTGTCTGGGACATGATACTTCAGTGAGGCAGCACTATAAACGTGAGCATTGAGCTCCCTGTCGCAACCAGACACCGTCGTGATATGACTGAAAAATTGTTGAAAGCGACGATAAACCCGAATTCACATACACACACACACTGCACGAGACCCGCTACGTTCATAATTTCATGAACAGCAGAAAAATAAAGATCATTTCTTAAATGAACGTCATATAAATTACATCCATTTGTCAATTTGAATAACTCTTGAATGCGCAGTAATTTTTCAGAGCTGTCCCGTATTTAAATCACTGAGCCGTCTTCTTCTTTTTTCGATTTTCCTGACTTTGTAGGCGACCTTTTAGGTTTGCAATTGGTCTTTATTCAACAAATTAAGTTGGATGAAATCCGTATAAATCCCTTGTGACCGTGGGTCTTGAATGGGAGCTGTGATGTAGTTGTAGCCGCTTGGCCATTTTGTAGGAAAGTAACCCTCCTTTTGGCTTTCCAACCGTTGAGTTTTAATTATAGTGAAGTTATTTTTATCATATGACATCGCGTCTGAGAGTGTAATAACGCCATGTAGTGTTTTCGATAATCCACTAGTGGATCAAATATGCAAATTAGCTAGTTACATCCCGTAACGTTACATGTACGACGTCCTTAACGACGTCGCGTTTACTAATGGGGGAATATTGATATTTTTGTAAACAATCGTGAATAAAACGCGTTTCAAATGTCATATGATAAATAGAATCTTGCATTCGTGCTCGTACATTATTGAATTTATTAAACTCGTTGAGGAAAAGGTATAAAATGCTCGGCAAAGCCTCGCATTTTATCCCTTTTCCTCAACTCGTTTAATAAAGTCAATAATATACATGTATTTGTGTTTCTTTCCTTTCGGTGTCTTGGATGGATTGTATCGATTCCTGATCTGATTCATTGCCTTCACTTCTGTTTGTTACAATTGCGTATATTATGCTTACGAACGCCCCGACATATGTTTAAAGCAACCGTAATAAAGAAAATATCAGAAAAAAAAAATCATTTTATTACCATGAAGGGCATCACTTTTGCGGACAGTCGGCAACTTGCTCAAATCATTTATGCTTAACGAGCCCGTAATTTTTCAAGTTCTCCCTTGCCATATGGTAAATTTCTAATAGTAAGCCATCGTGCGTAATAGCATATCACCCTCGTCATTGTCAGAGCCGTGTCATGCATTTGTATTTGTCATCAAATTTTCCTCTAGAATGCAACTCATTAAATCATGGATTAATTTCATCGTATGCAGCTCAGGACGATTTTGAATTACAGCTTTTCTACAGATGGGAATACTCGTCAGATTCTGTTTTAATTAAATTTACAAACTGTGATTAACAATTAATTGTGTCGTTAACCTGAATCTATCGCGTTAGGTTTCCAATAATCTTGTTGTAAGAGAAGTAGGAAAATGACAGTTTTCTGTTCTCAACGGAATTACATTAAATGTATCTGATCGAACATTGCCCTTGCTGTTTTGTCCTTTTTAACGAATAGTATGTTTCATCTGTTTCATCACGAAAACACGCCTATATAAATTTGAACCCTCATTACGAAAACACGTCTATTCAATTACACTCAATTTGAAAATTTTACCGCCGAAAAAAGACGAATATTTTTAGATGAAATATTGTGATATTTTTCTTATTTCTACTCAAAATATAGATTATGGGTACACGTTAGAACCGCCTCATCGAGGCATCGAGGCGGTTCTAACGAGTACCCACAATCTATATGTTAGAGCAGAAATAAGAAAATAAGGTTTAGCCCTGTATACCCAAGTTTTACAATATAAAAGTGGGGTTTAAGGGGGTTAGAATTATATAGGTGTGTTTTCATGACGACCATTGGAATTTCATTACTTGTATCTGATCGATCATTGCCCTTGCTGTTATGTCCTTCAATCAATCGTATGTTTCATCACGAAAACACGCCTGTATAAATTTGAACCCTAATTAAGAAAACACGCCTATTCAAATGCATTGTAAATTTTACCGCCGAAAGAAAAAATATTGTTTAGATGGAAAATTGTGATATTTTTCTTATTTCTTCTCAAAATATACATTATGGGTACACGTTAGAACCGCCTCATTGAGGCGGTTCTAACGAGTACCCACAATATATATCTTAGAGCAGAAATAAAACAAATAAGGTTTATCCCTGTATACCCCAGTTTTACTATATAAAAGTGGGGTTTAAGGGGTTAAAATTAAATAGGCATGTTTTCGTGACGATCACTGGAATTTCATTACATGTATCTGATCGATCATTGCCCTTAGCTTATTATTCTGTCCTTTAACGATTCGTATGTTTCATCAGGAAAACACGGCTGTATAATTTCGACCCCCTTAAACGCCACTTTTTTGTTTCACTAAAACTCAGGTTTACAGGACGCTGGATCCGTAATTTGACGAAAGCAAACACAGCCGTACGCAAAACGTCCTATTTCACGAATACCATTAATTTATCATGATGCTCCTCTATGAGAAACCAGGCAGAACTGGAGCTCACTCCGAAGTTTCACCTTTAGCTTCTATTCAAAGGAAAAGAATCTGCCCACTTCCGTGTCTTCCGCCAATGCAAAAACAAAATATTTTGCTTTCAAGAAGTTCGTGCGAAGAAGTACCGAAAACCTTGAAATCCCGAATAAGCGTTCCAACAGGTTCTCTTTCTTTCTTTTTTTTCTTTCTATATATACTGCCATTCGCCCTCTCGGACATTCTAGGCAGGTGTATATTACATACACTCCAGTTTTGCAGGATGAAAGCCTACACAGTAATCATGTAATTATGGTAGGGTTCTTTAACCTGCACAGGGGATGGTTCTCCCTGCACAGGGGGCCTCCAGTTAACGTCCCGATCCGAAGGACGGTGCACTTAATGACATTCAACCCTGCAAATGATGCCAATGGAGCGTGTTCGGACACCGAAATTTTATCGCCGCTGCCGGGGATCGCACCCGGGACCTCTAGCATCAGAGGCAAGTGCACTAACCACTGAGCTATCACGCTCCCTTTTTCTCCTTTTTCTATGATTTTAACTCTACCTGTCTTCCATAATAACAATGTTCAGCTGAGTCACGTTTACGAATGTGTCTTTCCATGCACGCTGTCTGCAGGCAGCAGGCACTGCAGGCAGCAACGTGCATTTGGAAAAAAAGACACATTCACAGTCTGACAAAGGCGGAAACCGAAATATTTTATCATAGTATATGTTTAAGCTGCTGACATTGCGAACATGACGGGGACACAGGGCGATGTTACAAGCAGAAGCCTTTCTTAAATATAAACTATGTTTGCAAGAAGCCATTCTTGAGAATTTCACCCGAATCAAAAGTGTGCTAGAGCAAATGCGAAAAGATTGTACTTGACTGTTCGATTACCAAGTTCCATGGAGCCCATCAAGTCCTAAAGCTGTAGAAGTATTCAAATCTGTAAGAAAATTGATTACCCCCTCTAACGACTGTGAGGCGGGATGACCTTTCTGATCACGGAGCCTTTTAATCTGTTCTACTTGAATGTATCATTGAATTGACCAATCAGTTCCTTTCAAAGTTCTGAAGCGATAGAACTAATAATCGGACAGTCAACTTTAATAAAGCGATGCTTAGCTGGTTTTTCTGAGTCTAACAGTGCTCATTCGCTATTAACTCCATATTTTACAATTACACAGCTGTTTATCGATTGTTCGTGTCCTTCTATATTCCAATGGTAGAGAGAGAGTATTCACTTCAATATTCCAGTGAGTTTGTTTGTGTTTGAGTTTTACGTCTCACCAACTGTTTCTCACACGGAGACGGGACCTCGGTTTAAATATTCATCCGAAAGTCTGTAGAAGCCCGGGATCGATCCTACGATCACTGGTTTACAAGGCGAGTAGCATAACCACTACCCCACTCAGGCTTCTAATATTCCATTGAGAGACAGTATTCACTCTGATCTCTCAACGAGACACAGTATTCACTTCCATATCCCAATGATGGACAAAATTCACCAATTAACAGCACACTACTGCGCATTAATAATGTTTTGTGTCAACATCAGTTATTGTAGCCTCAAAATATGCATTTATACATGTAGAATGTACATTTCGTGAGATGAGATCATATAAATGTCTCCTAACGATAATATTCGAAAGCATCCGAGTGTCGTTCGATACTCAGCCACCACAAGACAGCGAGCCATCGTCGGACCGACATCGATAAGACATTGCAATGTCGTATCGATGTCGGCTCGCGGCGTAGCCCGGAGTTCCTAGCTGGCGGGGCATGATATCGGCCCGATATTGATTGATTTCCTCGAATTTTATTGCGTTACTTGCTGGCTGGGTATGAAGTAAACGTGCTAATATTGATATAGTGCGAACAAATTGACCTGAGACTGGTGAACTCTATTAACATAATTTCACACTTGACTGAATGCATGTATATCAGCACGGCTATTTTCTAGGATTTTATTGCGTTCCTTTCTGGTTGGGCCGCATTTAGTAAGCGTGTTGATATCAACACGATTATTTTCTGGGATTTTATTGTGCATTTCTAATAAGTCGGTATATATAGATATATAATTAGGGGATAACTGTATTCATAATGTGATCTGGGAAGGTAAATCGGAGGTTTTGCGGTTGGAAATTTCGTTTTACGGCGACGCGTCAGCGGAGAGGTAACTGTAAACCAACGATTTACCTCTCCAAATCACAATTTTGCAATACAGTTATTCCCATTCTAATGCACTTATTCGGTTGTTTTGTGAAGAATTGTACAATTTTACACAAAATGGCTAGCGCTGTAAGCTGCGTAAAACCAAATGCCAGCCAATGAAAATCGACGTTACTGCTGCAAATTTCGATGTTATCCAATCAGACGTCGCGTTACATATGCAAGTGCATTAGAATAAGCGTTCTTTCTAACCCTTTCTTCTATTGAAATTTGGTAAAGATTATTTGGCAATAACTTTTTTACGTCATTTGGCCATGCTTTCAGTTTCTTGTTGGAATCGATATCGGATGGTATTGTTCGTCGTATTAAATCCACTTGTATGTATTCAATTAACTCGAAGATTGACTTGTAGCTGCAATTTATTTCCGGAAACACAATGACAATCATCATTACATTGTCCTTATAAGGTTTCACTGCGGAGATAGACCAGACATAATAGGTCCTGAACGCAATAATTAAGCCGAGGTACAATATAGTCCTCAAGAAAAAAACTTATAACCAGAGGAGACTTAAAACATCCTGTGGATCATAACAGATTGATAACCGTTCCCGATTATGCTCTTTGTATAGCAAAGCATCTGTACACGGCACATGCGAACAGCGAAGACTATGATCAGCCTGCGCAATTGCGCAGGCTGATCAATGTCTTCGCAGTTCCCATATACCAAATTGTATGTTCCGCTGTTCCCCGGCTCAATTACGGTGTCCTTTAATGTAAGCGATAATAGGGCAATGCTTGTTACATACAAATCTACAACTAAACTGCAAACTCTTGTCTCCAGGCGCATTGCGTTTGTCAGTTGAAGACTTTGTCAGATACATGTTCTGAATAAAGGGTAATCCTTTGGAAACAAGGACTAAAGCACAGAACTGAATACCACGGAGTGTACAAGATTTTTCTGGGCCAGACTAGCTAGTTTCGGCCAATTAGGCCTCATCAGTGTCCCTCGAATATGTTCTAAATTCCACAGTGACACCAATTGTCCCAAATGACTAGAAAATATAACCCACACTATGATGAAGGACAGGGCGACTTTTTACGGCCGCCACACATTCCCTTCACGCCGGCTGTGGTAAAGTTAAATGCTCTGAATAAAGGGTAATCCTTTGAAAGACTCACCTTTCGCAACAACTTCGGACTTGCAGTCGTAATAAATTGTTAACTGCTTAACTTCTTAATCAGAGCCCGGTTAGCGGTAACATGAATAACACAAATCCTTTTCTAAATTTTATAGACGTCATTCCGATTTAGTTTCTAAATTCAGTGTTGGACTTAAATCTCTTGTGCAACAAGGTGTATCGGAACGCGAATTTTATGGTGACTTAGTGTATAAATTCATAAAAATATATAACCGCAATGACTTCAGTACAAACTTTCATAAGATAAATCTTCGATTTAAAAAAAAATGGGTACAACATAAACCTCAATCACGGTTGATAACTTTGCTTCCATCTTTAATTTGCATGCCGGCGGGTCGGGCCTCTGACTCTATGACGGTTGCAGCGTAAAGGCTTACTTAAAACTTAATTCTAGGTAATGTTGGTTGGTACCTGATGCTCTGTCTCGGAGTCTAACCTTTGGTTTTCTCTTGCTCCAACATTTCAGTTATTTCATGCTGTTGACGCCTCATCGTTGTTTCAACTCTATAATTGCTTGACTATTATGTTCTCGGAGATGTAGCACTGATGGGTTAGGAAAATAGAGGTAAAGTAAATGATCAGGAATCGATACAACAAACCAACAGCTCCCACAAGAGACACCAAAGGGAAAGAAACACAAACATGAATTGCTAGTCCCCAATGGAAACATCGAAGCCTTCTTGATGACTGAACACATTATTTGCCTCAGCCAAGACAGAAGTAAGGGCGAGGATTGTGGCCACGTAAAATCGATTTAAGCCCTACTTTTCACTGGCCGTTCCAAGGCGTTTTTTTTTTTTTTTTTTTTTTGTCGCGTTTTTTTTTTTTTTATCTGTAATAGTTCGTCTCTGCATGTGTGTACCGCTTATATATTTTGGTTTTGGATACCAATAGCAAATTGGCCATTTTGCAGGAAGTATATGTACTTTTGGCTTTCTGCTAGTGATGTTTCCATTTGGGTCTAGTTGTTTCATGTTCGTGTTTCTTTCACCTTGGTGTCTCTGATGGAAGGCGTGGGTAAACTGTATCGATTCCTGATCATCGCCTTCACTTCTATTTTGCAGAAATAATATTTCCCATAAACCCTGCTTTATGCGGTATGGCCTGAGATGTCATTTTATCTCATGTCGGCCAAAAGCCTCACGAAATCGGAAGCAACGTCTCCAAAATGACCTAAATAGTGTAGACGATGACGTAAACACCTCAACGCAAACAAAACCAAAGCAAAGAACCGCAGACACAGTAAGATATAGCCTTTAAAACGAAAACAAAGTCATAGACAAAAGCAAAATATGAGAAGATCGAAGTTGAAATTCAAAAGATCATAAGATTTCCCATGTGGGTACTTATTTCCACCAATACAATATCTTCTGCCTTCAAATATCTGATTTTAATTTCCCCTGGTCTGGAATGTTAAATATTTACCATTTGAGCGTCAATAAAACGTAGCAGACAACTACTGCATTGCTTTTCACATATTTGCCATATCTTTCAGAGAAAATAAGGCTTCTCATTTCATGTGAATCGTCTGCCGGGCAGACAACTCACATGAAATGTCAAGCCTTATTTTCGCTGAAAAATATTGCAAAATAAAAAACAAAAATCATGTCGATTGCTGCCCAATTTTGCTTGTCGCTTGAAGGTTTGAAAATTATTTTGCAATTATTTGCAGACTTATTCTTCTAAATATTGACATGAACGCGAGTCAAAATTCCTTTTTTCATTTCATTTTATACATAGCAGTGAAATCAATGCATATCTGAAACAAATAAAAGTGATATTTTCACACTGTGAATGTTATTTTCACAGTAGCAGCCCGGTCTACTTTTTTCGCCTAATTCATAAGTAATCAATGAAATAATTCTTTAAAATACCTTGAAAAAGCATTCTCTGAACTGTAAAATGCTGTATTAAAAATGGCGATCTGTATCTGTTTTGCAACTGACAGTTATGACGTCATTGTCGAGTCGAAAATTGTGACGTAAGACCCGATTGATCAAGTACAGTAAGTGTCCTAAAATATTATAAAATAAAAAGAAAATTTACTTTTTTTCGATAAATATCAAAAATATTTCATCTCGTGTGTTGAAAATATCAGAATTTCCACTCGTGCTTCGCACTCGTGAAAATTCTGATATTCTCAACACACTCGATGAAATATTTTTGATATTCATCTCAAAAAAGTAAATATCCTCTATTTACATTGTACTTTAGTACAGTCTTAGCCAACGTAAGACACATAGAAGTAGCCGGCCTCAGTGGCATATGGCTGGTGATCAGGGGGTTAGATACCTGCCGGGGTCGGCAACATTCTTTTGTGGAGATTGATCATGAAATCTTTTCTACGGTCATTCTCTCCTCTCTCCCTTCCGCTGACCCAAAGAAGGACAGTTGTCAGTTTCTGGTGAAAGAATGTGCACTTTAGTTCTGATCAGACGCCAGGTTCTGCGGTGTTCGGGTTCTGTGGCGTCTGATCAAGGTCTACATTGTTCGCCAGTTAACCATTCTGGAGATACAAGGCATACAAGGCTTAATCGTACTATATTTTCTAATGTAATTGACTCCTAGAAGAAAAATCTGCATACAGTTGAAATAAAACCCAGACACATAAAACTGGCATGTTGTATGTTTCTCCCCGGAGAGTCGGAGAACCTTAAAATCAATCTCAAAATCTAATCATATGTGTTT
Organism: Lucinisca nassula; assembly: GCA_963580285.1. Taxonomy (NCBI): domain Eukaryota; kingdom Metazoa; phylum Mollusca; class Bivalvia; order Lucinida; family Lucinidae; genus Lucinisca; species Lucinisca nassula. Next base: position 4,810,314 of record OY757018.1, on the reverse strand, counting down.
ATCCTTTCTTAACGCAAACACGCCTATACAAATACATTGCCACCTTTATCACCGAAAAAAATGAAAATTTGATAATGAAAAATTGTGATATTTTTCTTATTTCTGCTCAAAATATAGATTGTGGGCACTCGTTAGAACCGCCTCATCGAGGCGGTTCTAAAGAGTACCCACAATCTATATTTTAGAGCAGAAATAAGAAAAATAAGGTATACCCCCGGAAACCCCACTTTACTATATAAAAGTGGGGTTCAATGGGGTCAAAATTATAAAGGTGTGTTTTCGTGATGTTTTCTAGGTTCAGTTTTCTTCCGACTCGTTAATTTTCGTACACCATAAAGAGTTGCATTATTTTTCGTATTTTTGCTCCAAACTGCAGATTTGAGTACTCGCCAGAAGCGCTTCTACTACGCGGTTCTTACGAGCATCCGCGGACTATGTTTGGGACAGAAGTAAAGAAAATATCAAAGTGTTTCTATAAATTTTACTTCTTTTTAATATTCATTACCAGGAATTCTCGTACTACAGGAACTGTCACTCAGATTACCGATATATCATATTTGATTGACATCAGTTAATTTCCTTAGAACGTAGTCGAGATAGCGTCGTTTACCTGTGTTGATAGTGTGTAGTAACAGTTTCACACCTTTCGGTTTACATTACAATACACAGCCAAGTTAAGAATACCTTAATACACACACAGGTGTATTCCAGAAACGGCGTGAATCTTCCGCTTCATGTAGACCCGTCGTATCTGGTCACGTGATGTTTAGAGGTTTATTTAAAAATTGGCTAAACCAGGTCCTGATCAGCATCTGAGTCCAGGTCGTTGCCGTCCAAAAACGACCGTCCTCATAACCCCCCCCCCACCCCCCCCCCCCCATTTCGAGTAATTTTCTTGCATTTGCTCAAAATTATAGTTACAATATCATCTCGTTAATACATGTACGGCCAGAATGATAAGCAAGAAGCGTTTATGTAACACGATTTGTCCTGCATACCCACCCCACCCGCCTGCCCTAACACAACTCCTCCAAGGAAAGAGTTGTCCTAAAGCCAACGGCCACAGCAGGTTCAAAGCATTTATACTAGCAGAAAGTTCTTGCCATGAGCAGTGCACACATGTTTACGAAATACATGTATGATAACTGCTTCAAAAGTTAAGGTCAATATTACACAACACGATAACACGCCTATATAATTTTGACTCCCTTGATCCCAACTTTTATATTGTAAAATTGAGGTTTACAGAGGTAAAACTTATTTTTCTTGTTTCCGCTCTACAATATACAGTGTGGGTACTTGTAAGCACCGCCTCGATGAGGTGGTATTTACGAGTACCCTGAATCTATATTTTGAGCAGAAATAAGAGAAATATCACAATTTTGTCATTTTTTCGGCGGTTAAGTTTACAGTGTATTTGTATAGGCGTATTTTCGTAATGAGTTTTTAACAGAATGGTCAAAACATGACAACCAAGAGAACCGTGTTGTTTAACCCTTTATAGTACCAAATGGAATCTTCCTCCTTATATATAGCCGGAGTCCATTTCAAAATTTAGGGGTGACATGTCCTGTTTTCATCAAACTTTATTTGGGAAATGATGGAATATTTAGCAAACAGTGGAGGCCCTAATCAGACGCCGCGTTCTGCGGCGCCTGATCTGGGCCTGCACTGTTTGCCAAGGTATCCCTTTAGGGGTTTCTGGTACTGAATGGGTTAAAGCGTTACGCAGTTCAATGGTACTGCTTCGAAAGTAATTGTCTATGTTAAAGTTGTTTTGTCAACAGACAAACAGATCAAAATCTATTTCCCCCATATTTTCGAAGCCAGAGGCATAAAACTATGACAAATTCTAATCTGAAAAAGAAACGGTAGATTGATAAAGAGGCAACGCCACTGATCCGATTCTTAGCACTGTTTGCTCGCAAAGCACAGTGCTGGACAGATCAAAATGGATAGAAACATTTTAATAACTTTTCAGTTGTGGACCAGCGAAATACGCGTTTCACAGACATACAGAGAAAACGCCTTGTCTGAGTGGAGCACAGTGATGCAGTGGAAAAGCATCGGGTTTGAGGTCGAGAGGTAGCCAGTTCGATCCCCGCAAGCGCCAAGTGTTGTTTCCGTGAGCAAGAGACTTTATCCACATTGCTTAGTGCTGGTTTATACTCCGGAAAAGGAAGAAAAAAGATGGAAGATTAGTACTTGTGCAAAATGTTTTACCCTTCATAAATAAAGTCGATTATCATTATTATTATTATTATTATTATCAAACATGACGCTAATAGGTCTGTGTAATATACAGCCTTGATAATAACAAGTCGTGCGTGAAATGAACGCCCCTCTAGACACCACTTTATGTTGAGAAAACTAGGGTTTACAGGGGTATATATTTTTTTGCTTATTTCTGCCCCAAGACATAAGGCGGTGGGCACTTGTTAGAACCGCCTCAATGAGGCGGTTCTAACGAGTACCCACAACCTATGTTATGAATTTAAATAAGAACAAAAGCTGTCACTATAAGTGAATGCCCCCATGGGAGCCAATTTGAGGACAAAAAAGTGCGGACTAACCCACAAACCCACAAACAAACCCACAAACAAACGGACAGTGCAAAAACTATATGCCGATCTACGGGGGGGGCATAAAAATTAAACAAATTTGTCGAAGAAATGTGGAAGTAGTTCGCATCACATGGTTTTCGAAAGCGTTTTTCAGACAATCAAGGGCCGTAACTTCGTCGCAGATGATAGGATCAACTTGAAAATTTTGTTAGGCACCCCTTCACCTCACAAGGAATGCATGTGCAAAGTTTTTGAGAAAATCAAGGACCATAGCTCCAAAACGGTTCATCCGAGCAGAATGCATTTTGTGTTAATCACATCTACATTTTATTGCAAATGCATATGCAAAAAGTTAACAAAATTGTCGAAGAAATGTGGAAGTAGTTCGCGTCACAAGGTTTAAGTACGCGTTTTTCAGACAATAAAGGGTCGTAACTCCTTCACCGATGATAGGATCGACGTGAAAATTGTGTTAGGCACCCCTTTACCTCACAAGGAATGCATGTGCAAAGTTCCAGCTCAAACGGTGAAGAAATGTGGAGGAAGTTCGCGTAACAAGGTTTTCGAACGCGTTTTTCAGAAAATCAAGGGCCGTAACTCCGTCACAGATGATAGGATCAACGTGGAAATTGTGTTAGGCACCCCTTCACCTCACAAGGAATGCATGTGCAAAGTTTCAGCTGAATCAGTGTAAACGTTGAAGTAGTTCGCATCACAAGGTTTTTAGCTCATTTTTTTTAAGAAAATAAAGGGCCGTTACTCCTTTGAAGATGATAGGACCAACGTGAAAATTGTGTTAGGCATCCCTTCTCCTCACAAGGAATGCATTTGCAAAGTTTCAGCTCAATCGTTGAAGAAATGTGGAAGTAGTTCGCAACACAAAAAAGAGCGGACTTACAAACGCACAAACCCACAAACGCACAAACCCACAAACGGACAGTGCAAAAACTATATGCCCTCCTACGGGGGCATAAAAATATCACAAATTTTCATCAGAAAACCTACGGAACCCGGGAAGGGACATGATTTTTTTTTTATTTATAAGTTGTGCGCACAAGATAATATCTTGTGCGGACAAGATATTAGGTTGTGCGGACAACATATTATCTTGTGCGGACATGATATTATCTTGTCCGCACAAGATAATATGTTGTCCGCACAACATAATATCTTGTCCGCACAAGATATTATCTTGTGCGGACAACATATTATCTTGTACAGACAATATATCATCTTGTCCGCACAAGATATTAAGTTGTGCGAACAAGATATTATCTTGTCCGCACAAGATAATATCTTGTCTGCACAACATAGATCTTGTGCGCACAAGATATTATCTTGTGCGGACAAGATATTATCTTGTCCGCACAAGATAATATCTTGTCCGCACAACTTTCCAAGATCTATGTTGTGCAAACAAGATAATATGTTGTGCGAACAAGATAATATCTTGTGCGGACAAGATATTATGTTGTGCGAACAAGATCATATCTTGTCCGCACAAGATAATATGTTGTCCGAATAAGATAATATCTTGTCCGCTCAAGATATTATCTTGTTCGCACAACATAATAAAAATAAAAAATCATGTCCCTTCCCGGGTTCCGTAGAAAACTTAACATTTTGGAGACATGAAAGAATGCACGTATCTCATATGGGTGTGTTGCCGTTATATATGTTTTCTTCTGATACAGTTCATTAATTTTTGATATTCAGACTCTCATATATTTCAGTGTTACAGCCATTCTTGTCATCTTAGATTAATTTCGGCTCTCCTAGACGGTAGATTTTGTAATAAAGTTAGGATTATGACATAAGATCTTTCTTTTCTGTCTACATGCTGGAGCCTGCAATATTACAAGAAAATTCTTATTTTCATAACAACTGTCGGATCGTCAAAACGCCCACAAAATGTGTCGACACACAACCAAGAAAACATTTTTTTTCTCATTCGCCATTCAGCACAGTTTTCAAATGAAATTTTGGCGGCGGAAAGTTTTTGAAGAATAATAGTAATTAATTGTCTGTGGGAAGCGGGATGCTTTTTTATGGGCAGACTAATTTTAGAGATATCTGTCACGGTTTGACACAGAAAGAACACAGGCACTTGGCCCGTTGATTTGTCCGAAGAAAAATGTCATGAGTAAAAAAAAAAAAAAAAAAAAAAAAAAAAAGATTTTTTTTCATACTGGTATAGAAAGCTAGACAAGGTTCACAACAAACCAGCACCATTTTCTCGGTACACATTAAAAGACAATTGGCACAGGCACATTTTTTGACACAGGAAGGTATATTTTGTATGAAGTTCAACCTATGGCATGCAGAATTTCAACTAAATAATGCAGAACACCTGGATCAAGCCCCATTGTGATCTACACGTCAAATTACCCCGGGTAGACTTTAGTAGGACAACTAACTGTCACACCAACTTCATGGTTTTTCACCGTTTCCCTGCGATTTCCTGTTGAAATCCTATAATATCAGCACAAAAGCCAATACACCTAGGAATATCAATGAATATGCTCTCACCTAATGCAAAAGTTTTCGCCAGTTAACCGTTATTACCAGCAATTTTCGCCTTTTTGTGTGTTAGCATGCATTTCTTGTTGCAATGTTGTTTTCACTCTATATCTTGAAGCTGATGTAACCCGAGCGCTGATTGGTCGAAATTGTTGGAGTTCCCAAATTTCGACCAATTAGCTCGCAGATTACATCATCTTCAAGATCAGAATGAAAACAATATTCCAAAGAGAAATGCCTGCTCGCATGAAAAAAGGTGAAAATTTCTGGTAATAACGGTTATCTGGAGAAAACGTTTGCATAAGGTGAGAGCATCTTCATTGATATTTATAAAAATGTTGGCTTTTGTGCTGACATTATCGAATTTCCGCTGGAAATCGCAGGGAAACAGTGAAAAACAATTGAGTGGGTGTGACAGTTAGTTGTCCTACTAAGGTTTATCCGGGGTAATTTGACGTTTAGACTACGATGGGGCTTGAACCAGGAGTTCTGCATTATTTTGATGAAATTCTGCATGTCTTAGGTTGAAGTTCATACAAAATGTACCTTCCTTTGTCAAGAAATATGCCTTTGCCAATTGTCATTTTATATGTACCGAGAAAATGGCACTGGTTTGTTGAGAACCTTGTCTAGCTTTCTATACCAGTATGAAAAAAAATCTGATTTTTTTTTTTTTTTTACTCATGACATTTTTTTTTTCGGACAAATCAACGGGCCAAGTGCCTGTGAGAAAGAATGGGTGCAAAAATCGTCGTTCATATGCAATGATATACAGTAAAACTCCTATATTAAGACCACCTTTGGGACTGTTCAAAAGTGGTCTTGAAGATCACTTTTGAACAGTCCCAAAGGTGGTCCCTGACCAGAGGACACTTTGGGCAGTAAATACAAAGAAAAAGTAAGCGCAGCCTTCTAAATAAGCTTTTTAAAGCAGAATTAGTCTTAATTTTAGGTAGTATTAATAGCAGAATTCCACTGTATTTCCAACAACTTGTGTTAATGCAAGTGGTCCGGTTGTAAGCCTCTGACAGAAAGTCCCTGTTACAACAAAACTCTGAATTAACGGAGAAACAATTGATTCCTTAGAAAGATTTTACCCATTTGTTTTCCACATGCGCCTGAACAGGCGAAAATACCCAGTATAAATATATTCTATTGCATCTTTCAAAGGGAATGGTTGGGCCAAAAGTTCTACCAACATTAGTTACGGCCATCCCCCTACAAATGTTTACAGCAATACACCTGAGATAATGGCAAACAATAGAATATGTAAATCATGATTTTGAAAAAAAAGAAAAAAGAAAAAACGAAACAACACTATGGTGAACGATATGAAAGAGATGTTGAAATAATGTAAATTAGCAAAGTAAAAATGAAATGATAATGTTATAAAGTAGTGTCAGGCTGGCTGTGTAAGAGCAAGACTTATTTACTGGTTAATAAATCTTCTTGTATCTTTGATATATTTATGTATTGCTTTGAAGATAGTAGTATTATCTTCTATTGTTAGATTTTCCTTTCCTAACAAAAGAACGCGGAAATTTAGTGGATGGAAACGTCTAATAGATTGAAAGAGTGTGATTCTTTCATTGTTATAATTTGAACACCTAAAGAAGTAATGATCTGCATCTTCGATGTGATCGGAGCAACTGCAACTAGTGTTCGGTAACTGCATTTATTTCTAATTGTGGCATGTTAAACAGAAAGATATATGTTGCCTACATTATAGTAAGTTGGAACTTTTGGATTACTTTGCTGCTTTTTGACTGATATTTAAAACTTGCGAGAAATGGTGAATTGCGTAAATCAGTACCACGGGAATTCCGTGTTAATATAAAAGATGAAATACATGCTTTGCGTGAGATCTCAGTTCTGCAAAAGGAACCGTTATATCATTTTGGTTTCGTAGAGTATAAGTGTTTGTTCCTCTAACTGGCGGGGGAATTAACGTAAAAACATTCGTGTATGTGCGCAAAGAGTCTGATCAGACTGCGCAGCGCTATATGGATGTTCGACGGCACAAAGATTCGGCCTGAGTTGCATAGTTGGACGCGTGTGACTGGTAATCAGCTTGTGGATTCGACACTTGTGGGGTCAACAACATTATTTCGTGGAGACTGATCATGATATCTTTTCTACGGTAAACTTTTTTTCGATAAAGCGGTACTTCGAGTCATGGAGGGGTACTGTTAGTCCCATGCCAATGGGGCATAATGAACATAATTGTTGTACATCTTTTCGGTGTTCGATATGATACATGTATGGTGTATGTACTCATTAGCTATAGAGTCGCCTCAACGAGGCGATTCTAATGAGTATACAAAGCATGCATTTGCAAGTTTTTGTTTGTTTGATTTTATATTTAACGTCCCCATCAACACTATATAGGTCAATTTTGAGACGTTACTTCCAACTTGGTGGGACTCTTGCCCGACATTGAGATGAAATGACATCTCAAGCCCTGTCGTCCAATGAAACCAATAGGATTTATATACATGGGCAGTCCGACTTGCACCACTTTGCCTGGGCAGGCTTAGATCCTCTAAGCGGGTTACCAGTACTCATGTGCTAACAGTTTCAGCTCTGTGGCGGAAGAATCATGCAGCCTACCTATCTCTTCAAGCCCCGATGGGCGGGGGTCGAAATTCATTTGCAAGATAAAAGAGATGTTATGACATGATAAACTGCACGATTTAAAGGTGCGGTCCGACTCGTATGTGTGTTTTGTGTACTCCATCACGGAAACACGTCTATATAATTTTGACCCCCTTGAACACCACTTTTATATACAGGGGTAAACCTTATTTTTCTTATTTCTACCCAAAATATAGATTGTGGGTACTCGTTAGAACCGTCTCAGGAAAAAGAAAACTGTCACAATTTTTCATCTTAACATGCGATAAAGGTTTCAATGTATTTGTATAGGGGTGTTTTTGTAATGACTAAAATCGCCTCGATGAGTACACATCACATACGGTAAAATTTCTATATTAAGACCACATTTATACTGTTCAAAAAACCACCTTTAAACAGTTCCAAAGGAGGCACTGGCTGTAGAAAACACAAAGAAAGAATAACCGAAGCCGTCTCAATAAGCTTGTAAAAGCATATTTAGTCTTAATTTTAGGTGGTCTTAATAGCGAAATTTTACTGTACTTTCATCAAACAAAACATCGAGATTACACCCATCGCATTAGCATGTCCATCACGGAAACACGTCTATATAATTTTGACCCCCTCGAACCACATTTTTATAGCGGAACTGGGGTCTCCGGGGGTATACCTATTTTTTCTTATTTCTGCTCTAAAATATAGATTGTGGGTACTCGTTAGAACCGCCTCATCGAGGCGGTTCTAACGAGTGCCCACAATCTATATTTGGAGAAGAAATAAGAAACATATCACAATTTTTCATCATAAAATTTTCATTTTTTCGGCGATAAAGGTGGCAATATATTTGTATAGGCGTGATTGCGTAATGCGTGTAATGAACACCACTGTAAATCCCACTTTGCATAGACAAAATTGGCGTTTACGGGGTTAAACATTATTTTTCTTATTTCTGCTCCAAGACATTCATTTTGGTACTCCTGAGAATCGCCTCAATAAGATGGTGCTACTGAGCACCCACAACATATATTTATATTTTGAGAATAAATAAGAATGCTATAACTACACCTACAATGAGGTGGTTCTAATGAGCACTCACAACCTATACTTTTAGTATAAATAAGAAATATGTCACTACACCTGTCTGTCCTATGAAGCATGGTGTCAACGGCTACCAATATTGCTCCTAGAGCAGTCTGATCAGTGTCTTCACAGGGGCGTATGCCATAAGACGCATTTTCAGATGACATGGCTCCACGCGCAGGCTGTTTGAATTTCATTACGCGAACACGCCTATACAAATACATTACAACCTTTATCGCCGAAAAAAATGACAATTTTATGATGAAAAATTGTGATATTTTTCTTATTTCTGCTCCAAATATAGATTGTGGGCACTCGTTAGAACCGCCTCATCGAGGCGGTTCTAACGAGTACCCACAATCTATATTTTAGAGCAGAAATAAGAAAAATAAGGTATACCCCCGGAAACCCCATTTTTACTATATAAAAGTGGGGGTCAAGGGGGTCAAAATTATATAGGCGTGCTTTCGTGATGTATATGTTGATTTATGCCTTGATCGTGGAACATTGATTCATGACGGATTTCCAAGTACAGCCTTAAGATTGATTGTTTCATTTCTTTGCTGTCTGTTTGATGGTGCCAAAATGATTAATAGAAATGCCCTGGTTTCGTGACCAATAGTCGCCAAAATGCCCGGTAGGCTTGGTAGGGCGAAACGCGTGTTAAACTGAATACAAAACAAAATCAAACAAAAAAAGTAATCTTGCCAGAACAGTCATTACTGAAACGAGGCTATGCAATTTGCATTCCAGTAGAACTCAATGCGTAAAAACCAAAGTCTGACTTTGACAAATACTAAAACTTTCATTACGCGAACACGCCTATACAAATACATTACCACCTTTATCGCCGAAAAAAATGACAATTTTATGATGAAAAATTGTGATATTTTTCTTATTTCTGCTCCAAATATAGATTGTGGGCACTCGTTAGAACCGCCTCATCGAGGCGGTTCTAACGAGTACCCACAATCTATATTTCAGAGCAGAAATAAGAAAAATAAGGTATACCCCCGGAAACACCAGTTTTACTGTATAAAAGTGGGGTTCAAGGGGGTCAAAATTATATAGGCGTGTTTTCGTGATGTATATGTTGATTTGTGCCTTGATCGTGGAACATTGATTCATGCTGGATTTCCAAGTACAGCCTTAAGATTGATTGTTTCATTTCTTTGCTGTCTGTTTGATGGTGCCAAAATGATTAATAGAAATGCCCTGGTTTCGTGACCAATAGTCGCCAAAACGCCCGGTAGGCTTGGTAGGGCGAAACGCGAGTCAATATAAAAACAAAACAAAATCAAACAAACAAAATATTCTTGCCAGATCAGTCATTAGTGAAACGAGTCTATGCAATTTACATTCCAGTAGAACTCAATGCGTAAAAACCAAAGTCTGACATATACTGAAACTTAGTTCCTTAGGCTGCCTGAAGCTTTTGTTGTCCCCGTCAACACTATGTAGGTCATTTTGGAGGCGTTGCTTCCAATTTTATGGGACTTTTACCCGACATTGAGATGAAATGACAACTCACGCCCTGTCACCCAATGAAATCAATAGGGTTTATAAGCATGGACGGTTCGATTCGCACCGCTTTCTTGGGCAAACTCAGATCCTCTAAGCGGGTTACCAGTACTTGAGTGCCGTCGGTTTCAGCTCTGCGTGGAAGCATCATGCAGCGCATCTATTTCTGCAAGCCCCGATGGGCGGGGGCCATGGCTGCGTGAAGTATTTAGTGTGCCTGCATGGTTTTCGCCGTGTAGCTCCTTACCTCTCTCTTGGGAGGAAGACAGTTTGCTAGATACGGTTTCTGTAGCCTGATGTACTATTGCTTTTCTTCTTGGTGACATTTTGCTGATGTTTTGCCTTGGATCTCCTCCCTTATTTGCACAGGGGTGACATTATTTCCTTGTGTTTCACTATGCTTAACCCATAAAATGCCAATCAAGACAATTGTCGTCTGCTTTGTCGTCTGTCAGTTACATTAACATTGTGGCAAACAGTACGGACCCAGATCAGATTGCTCCTAGAGGAGCAATCTGATCTGGGTCCACACTGTTTGCCTGTATGCAAAAATAGTTTGTAAAAACTTTGCAAGAAGATTCAGCAGACGACATAAACAAAGAACACTATCAGATGCAGTTTTTCCCGGCATCTTAAGCATTGACCCATTTTCAACAGAATCCAATCTTCCTCAGTATAATACATATAGCAGGAGACCATTTCAGAATTTAGGGGTTGATTATTTTTTTAATTCATTTAGACAATGGCTGAACGAACGCCCTGATGAGACGCCGTCTCGTCTGTTGCGTCGCGTTCATAAAGCGTATGATCAGGGCCTGAACTGTTTGCCAATATATCCGTTTGGGGTTTCCCGTCAGAAATTAGCTGAAGGAAAGCAAAGTAGGTGATATACTTTTATCTTTTATGGCTGAGAACGATATTCTCACTATGTTCACAACAATATAATGGTAATAATGATGAAAATGTTTTTGCATAAAGTCCGTCAGACATAGCTGCTTGAAGCTGTTCTTGAACAGACCAGAAGCCGTGTTCAAACAACAAATCCCATGTTCAAATAATGAAGTTCGCGTGATGTTTGAACATGAATTTGGAACTTTTGATACCACAAGAAAGGTCTTTCTTTGTTAGTGACATAACGTTATCACCCTAAATGATCATGAGCGAGGAGGAGGGTCACTTTGTAACTGGCGCCAGTGTATACAATATTCTGAACTAGCCATCATGTTGGTTTGCCAGTCGCATTTGAAGAGTTTATATGGTTGGTTGGTTGATTTGAGGCTTACCCTCCCCGTCAACACTATAAAGGTCATTTTGGAGACGTTGCTTCCAATTTTGTGGGACTTTTACCCGACATTGAGATGAAATGACAACTCAAGCCCTGTCACCCAATAAAACCAATAGGGACCCGGCAAATGTTAATGCATGAAAAACCATGGGCGACCCCTATATTTGTTCACATTTCTGATCTGGTGGTCTGATCAACCCTCAGGACTCGCACTACCCCTATCTCTAACAAATGTCTTGGTCCAAAATGTGTTCGCGCCATTGAAGTTCGAGTGTATGTTTCGCTACTAATATTCTGTTCTTATACAGTCCAACCAGTATTAAGCAAGCACCTATGGGATATTCAAAAAGTACTTCCTTAACACAGGTGCTTGCTTACTAGAGGTGAATTTTAATGCATTTTCCTTTTTCGGGAACTGAATGCCTGCTTGTTTAAGACAGGTTGCTTGCTTAATAGAGGTGGCCACTATGACAGGTTTGACTGTACATACTTTTATTACGAGTGTTAAAATCAGCGACATAACTCGACACTATTGCGAAGCGAATAAGTTGCGAATTATAAACACCGTAAGATGGCGAATGAACACTATGATCACCATCTAAGAATGGGAAGATAACTATATTAAATTCCAACACAGCGCGCCTATATAGTCAATGGAAAATAACTGTTTTATTCTACAACAAATCACGGCAAAGAAGAGCGTGACGAGTGACGTCATTAAAACTGCAAATTTATGACGTCACTAGTCAATTTCTTTGAAGTTGGACGGTGAAACGTCATTTTCTCGCATCGAAAACTTTAGAAAAGGATATAAATGCATGTGATTCAGTTGATAATTTTAGCGGGATTTCTTCTAACAATGGCGAAAGGTTGTGAGAATTTGAAGGAAACAAGAGCATTATTGCCGAGTTTCAGCGTGTTAGAATCGAAATAGATCAGCTCTAGCCGGTGATTTGTTAGGTAATAAATCACAGTTTGTCGGTTAGTTGTAAGTAGACAAATCACGCGCGCTACGCGCTCGTGATTTGTCTACATTACACCTGACCTCCAAACTGTGATTTATTACTCAACAAATCACAGTTAGAGCTGATCTATTTCTTAAATCAAAACCATAGCGCTTATCATAAAGTTTAGATGAAACAAAACCATTTGAAATGTCCAAATGCAAATCCAAAGATGGGGCAGACTTATTGGATTTGTTTAACTGCAGCTCAGGTGGATAAATGTGACTGACCATTCCTTTAAATTTACGGTTGTCAATATTTAAAAGGTCATCTAAATATTCAAATTGAGTTAAAGGCTTCAATACTGTCAGGCTTCAAACCCAATGAATCGCCCTGCACATCGGGGCTTGGAGAAATAGATTGGGTTGCATGGTTCTTCCACGCAGAGCTGAAACTGACCGCACATGAGTACTGATAAACCGCTTAGGTATAAGCCTGTCCAGGCAAAGTGGCACGAGTTGGACCGTCCATGCCTAAAGTTTTAACTCTATTGGTTTTATTGTGCGGCAGGGCTTGAGATGTCATTTCATCTCAATGTCGGTTAAAAGTTCCACGAAATTTGAAGCAATGCCTCCAAAATGACCTTAATAGTCTTGACGGGGACTTTACAATCAAAGCCAACGAAATCCCTTCTGTTTTACTACGAAGGCACATACCATTTCGTAGGTTTTGACCTGTCGCGTTTCAGTATTATTTTTAAAATTTGCAGTAAGTAACAAAAGACATTCTTTAAAATCATACTTCCGACCTTTTAAATGATAGCATCGTCGGCAAGCTTTAATTGGATAATTTGTATTCAAAACCTAAAAGCATCGTTAAAATTCAATTTGTCTATAAAACATGATGCGTTAGATAAAGATATTAAAAGAAACAATAAAACAAGGTTTGCTTCTAAAAAAAAAATCTTAGAGAGTCATGTTTTGGTGCTTGGCAGTCCCCTGAGGTTCAAAAAGGTCGAATGATATATATTGCCAGTGAGTGAGTGAGTGTTCTAGTTTTTACGTCGCACCAACAGCTTAGGTCATACGGAGACGAGACCTCGGTTTAAAGACTCATCCGAAAGTCTGGAGAAGCCCGGGATCGATCCTGCGATCCCTGGTTTACAAGGCGAGTAGCGTAACCACTGCACCACGGAGGCTTCTATATATTGCCAGTCTTCGTTACATAAGGACACCCACATTGGCGTACCGCTCATTACGCATATTACGCACGTGCGTAATATTGTCAATAAGGATAAATACCTTAATAATAACACGTTCCATTTAATATTATACGGGCTAATCCCGAGGGGAGCAATTTCTTTCCTTTTAGAGTAGTCACACATGTAGCAATATTTTTTGTTCTGGCTACATCATCAAACCATGTGGTATATGGTCCAAAATGGAGGTTTTTTTTCTGATGAAAGATTGTGATAATTCCTAGTATTGCTTCAATAGATTGGTAACAGGACACTTCGGCCCCCAAACCACCTCGGCCCCTAGACACTTCGGCCCCTAGACACGTCGGCCCCAAAACCACCTCGGCCCCACATAAAATTGAAACCCTAGACGGGTCGGCCCCTGGACACCTCGGCCCCTTGACACGTCGGCCCCATATACCTAGACACTTCGGCCCCACTTTGCTTTTCACGGGGCTTCCACTTAAATTTGAGATCGGGTTGGATGCCCGATGATTTTTTTTTTATTATTATTATTATTTTTATTTGCTGATTCGATTATTGTGATAGGGAGCTGGGAATATTTGAACCTATAATATATATATTATTATATAGGCGAGGTCTGGTGACAGCCGGCTGGCACCAGACTTTTAGGTCTAGTGACAGCCGGCTGTCACCAGACCTAAAAGTCTGCTGACAGCCAGCAATAATATTTGTTCAATAGTTAGACTATTTGTATACTTTTTTCACTTTTAATTTTTTTCTTTTTCCAAGATTCTATACTGCACCACAGCCTCATTAATACACTGTTTGTTATAACATGGTTTTGGTTTTTCAACTACATCACGTGTGAAAACAGCCTGGAAGAAATTCAAGGAGTTGCTACCAGTTCTCTCTTCCCGCCACCTCTCGTTTAAGACACGTGGCCGCTGTGTATAGCTCTTGTGTGCGGAGCGCAAAGCTCCATGCCAATGAGACATGGCCTTTGACAAAGCCAAACCTCCCAACGTCTACAGCGAAATGACAGGGCAATGATCAGACAGATCTGCAATGTCAAGCCACAGGACACGGTCATCATCAGGTCCAGTGAGTTACTTGAGCGTTTCTTACGACATGAAACCGTAACAATGGAAAGAAGCATAGCCTAAAAAAATCCCCACCTATGGTGGGATTCGAGCCCGGGCCGCTCGGGTGATAGTCCAGTGCTCTAACCGCTGAGCCAAAGAGTCGTCTCCCTAACGCAGTTGTCAGAGAGTGGTTATAAACCTAGAAGCTATGCATATGATCTAGCAAGGTAGATAATGGAAGGAAAGTAACACACAACCTCTTCAAGGAAGTCATCATCTATGATGACGTGGAGCCAACTTCGGCACGAAACCAATTCTGGCATGTAAAGTCCGATCCCGGACGAGCCCCCATCTTACGACATGAAAGCCGTCTATGGTGGGATTCGAACCCGGGCCGCTCGGGTGATAGTCCAGTGCTCTAACCGCTGAGCCAAAGGGTCGACTCCCTGACGCAGTTGTCAGAATGTGGTTATAAGCCTAGAAGCTAAGCATATGATCTAGCAAGGTAGATAATGGAAGGGAGGTAACACTTGGCATTAATGACCTAGACCTCATCCTGAAAGAGAGGCTTCGCTGGTATGGACATGTGGAACGCTCCAACAGTGCAGTCATGACTGCCTGTGACATACAGGTAGGTGGAAAGCGGGGGGCCAGGAAGGCCCAAGATGACCTGGTAGCAGCTAACAGAAAGATTGCAGACAATGGAAGCTCTCTGTTATGGATCCTCATGATAGACAAGCCTGGAGATCTGGTGTAAGATCTGCCATGCGTGCAGCAAGCCAGCTACCTGGAAGGGGGCCCACTTATGTGGACGTTGCCCCTGTACCTGCACGTTAATAAAAAAATCTGTTGATGATGATGATGATGATGATTGATATAACACAGTTTCAAGATGGATCCCAAAAATGTAAAGATTTTTTTTTTAAAAATGGCCATTTTGTCCATTTAATCTATTCATTTTTGTTTGGCTATAACAGTTTTTTAACTAACGCAGTTTCTGCTTTGGACCCCATTAATAGTGTTATAAAGAGGTTGTGGTGGTCTTCCAGAACTTTGCTGAATAGTAAAAATGGAAGGTGAAATGTTATTAGATATACATGTACTACCAAACTATGCTGAAATATTTCTTTTTATTTGCACTTTGTGAATTTTGCAACTCTGATCTTTGGGAAAAAATCACATTGTTTCTCTGTCAAGCAACAGAATTCTACCTCTTTTTTATGCAAGTACATGTAGTTATCAATGACTGGAGTCTGCATATTAATGTGGGGGTGGTGTGGATTTTCTGTAAAAGCTCTGTGATATGAGACAAGTAGTTATGCATCCTTGAATGCAGAAATTGGGGGGAAAAAGATTTTGCCCATTTATTTGGAGGGGAAAAATAACACCCTGGTTCTTGTTAACCCTTATCTTGCTGTTCACGAAAACCCCCCAATCTTTGTAAGTGTTGTAGATCCAGATTAGATGGCATCTGATCAGGATCTACACTGTTTGGCTTTCAGTTAATGAATTTGTAGCAATAAATTACATCAAGTAATTTGATTGGTTCAAAGTCAGAGATGGGTGTGGCTAAACTGAATATTCAGCAAGAGAAGGTATAGCAGCTTGGTAGAGTCAAAAAGAAGAACAATATATGGAATAACTTAATTGCCAAATGAGTCCATAATAGTTCTGTACCCTAGCAAAAGGGAAGGGGAAGGAATAAACTAAGGTATATCATATTAATTCAACTTACCAACAATTACCAACATCAGACTGAAGGGGTTTCATCCTAATGTTCAAAATAACAGTCTTCCAAAAAATGTCAAAGCTCCAAAATAGCTCTCTGCTCCCAATTTGTAGAACAAATTCATGTATAATTATTGCAGTCAACTTTGGTACAATCTACCAAAGACTTGATTAGGTTCTGCTGACCTGGACTTAGTCACACGAGTACAAAGACTGTCCCCAGCCCCGGCCCATCGGGGCTTTAAGAAAAAGATGGGCTACATGATGTTTCCACGCAGAGCTGAAACCGCTGAGAGGACCTAAACCTGCCCAGGCAAAGCGGTTCAAGTCAGACCGTCCGTGCTTATAAACCCTATTGGTTTTATTGGGTGACAGGGCTTGATTTATTGGGCGACAGGGCTTGAGATGTCATTTCATCTCAATGTCGGGTAAAATTCCCACAAAATTCGAAGCAACGTCTCCAAAATGACCTATACATTGTTGATGTGGATGTTAAAATTCAAACAAACAAAGACTGTCCCATTTTGGACTTTGTTGTATATCTTCTTGACCAAATGATGACCTAGATAAATCAAATTTGGTCTATTATCAGTTCAAAAAGCAAAATACTTGACTAAATGTTGGTTACCATGACCTACTTTTCAAGGTCCAAAGGATCAAACATATCTTCAAAGATTATCAACTTTCACCCCATCTGCACAATCTTTTCCGAACCAAATAATGAATTACAGCGAAATTTGATAAGATTTTGAATACTTTTCAAGGTCACAAACATGCAAAGAATGTTCAGTTTTGCTTATCTTCACCATATCTCCTGATCTAATTAGAAACTATAAATATACCAAGTTAGACCAAAATTCATCAATCTGTTCATGAGCAGAGATGCCAGTTTTGGCTGAAATTTAAGTTTTCAGGAGTAAAATGGTCAAAATCAATCCATAGGTCCAAGAGATATTGTGCCTCAAACAGGCTATGCCATGTCGTTGATGCCAATACAAACCGGATCTGCACCTAAAACAACATGTCCCTCTCCCTGTGTTGCATTTTATTGGGGTGGGGGGTTTGGTTTTAAGACCATTTCAAGATCAATTCACTTATTTCAAGCTGATTTATGAACAGGTGGGTGAAAACCGGAGTACCTGGAGAAAAACCACATGACCTTCCCTTGCAAAACTTGGCATCTCACATGTGACCCTAGCAAGGCTTGAACCACAGTGGTGTGAGACCTACTGGTTAATTAAGAGTCAGTGCTCTTACTCACTAGGCCACAGTCTATTTGTCGACAAAATAATTCTGGTCGGAGGTGGATGGAAACCGGAGTACCTGGAGAAAAACCACCTGACCTTCCGCTGCAGAACTTGGCGTCTCATATGTGGCCTGAGTGAGGGGAGATCCACAGATTTGAAAGACTTAATATTTAAGAGTCAGCGCTCTTACTCATTAGGCCCCAGAAACCCGTCTTGGTACAGTTTGTCGTGGCAACATAACAAAACCTTGATTCTGCCTTGATGACCCTGACCTCATTTTCAAGTCAAACAGTTCTGGGGATCATATTTATAGTGGGGGCATAGTTTGCTTATGAAAACAATTCTTAGAAGCTAGATTTAATTTTCTTCTTTATTGGCTGAAAAACCTTGTCCCTGTATTTGTTCTTCAGCTAGGTGCTGTTTGGTAGCAAGCACTTAAATTTATTCTGGAAGACTTCCATTCAGTGAATCACTAGTTGAGTTCCCAACACTGTACTTGTACATGTATCACAATCACCGCATCTGTCTAAATCCATGTATAAAAGCATTTGTTCCATATCCCAGAAGTTCAGTTCTATGTCAGTATTGTTCAAACCCAGATGAAGTGTGTGTGCAGTCTACCCACCACTCTTCCTTCTGCTTTGCAAATGCAAAAACAACCAGTGATGGGATTTAAGCCTAAGCTGTGCGACCCCCACCCAGCAGGGCTTGAAGAAATAGATGGGCTGCATGATGCTTCCACGCAGAGCTGAAACCGACCAGTAAACTGATAAGAGGATCTAAGCCTGCCCAGACAAAGCACTGCGAGTCGGACCGTCCATGCTTATAAACCCTATTGGTGTCATTAGGCGGCAGGGCTTGAGATGTCATTTCATCTCAATGCCGGGTAAAAGTCCCACAAAATTGGAAGCAACGTCTCCAAAATGACCTTTACAGTGTTGGCGGGCCCGTTAAACCTCAAATTAAACAAAATAAGCCTAAGCTGTGAAAATGTATGTTCTGAAGGTGGTATGCCTAGAAATATACTTCCTGTTCTTTACTGATTATGATTTCTTAGTTGCAATAATACCAGCATTGTTGCACTTAGTTTGACAAAAATATAAGACCACATAAGAAAATATTGCATCTTTTACATTCAACAAAGTTCTGGAAGTAGTATAATATCTCATGAAAAAGGATAGGTTTAATAGTGAAAAAGAATATGCTTATTATTGACAAATACTATAGCCGGCTGTCAGCAGACTTTTAGGTCTGGTGACAGCCGGCTGTCACTAGACCTAAAAGTCTGGTGCCAGCCGGCTGTCAGCAGACACTTCCTATTATATATTATAACGTTACTAAATAGAAATTCTATATGTCCATTTAAGAAGAATGGAAGATACATTTGAAAATTCCCCTCTTTTGTTTCGTTGTATAATTCTAATTGCATTGCAGCATGCTTTCGGGCAGGCTCTTTTTTCTACATTTCTGCTCTTTTGATCATCTATAGGCTTTTTTATTATCCGAAATAATTCCACACCGCTAAAATACTTTTTAAATTAATTTCAATAAGAACGGTAACAGGACACTTCGGCCCCCAAACCACCTCGGCCCCTAGACACTTCGGCCCCTAGACACGTCGGCCCCAAAACCACCTCGGCCCCACATAAAATTGAAACCCTAGACGGGTCGGCCCCTGGACACCTCGGCCCCTAGACACGTCGACCCCATATACCTAGACACTTCGGCCCCACTTTGCTTTTCACGGGGCTTCGATGCCCGATGATTTTTTTTTTATTATTATTATTTTTATTTGCTGATTATATTATTTTGATAGGGAGCTAGGAATATTTGAACCTATAATATATATATTATTATATATTATAACGTTACTAAATAGAAAATCTATATGTCCATTTAAGAAGAATGGAAGATACATTTGAAAATTCCCCTCTTTTATTTCAATGTATAATTCTAATTGCATTGCAGCATGCTTTCGGGCAGGCTCTTTTTTCTACATTTCTGCTCTTTTGATCATCTATAGGCTTTTTTTATTATCCGAAATAATTCCACACCGCTAAAATACTTTTTAAATTAATTTCAATAAGAACATGGATACCTAATTATCCTTACTTATTGGATGGAAATCTGGATGGGGGGGGGGGGTAAAACAAACAAAAAAAATCATTCCTCGGTTTCGTCAATCTCATGGTGATGATGGGGGATAATCTTATATTTGTTAACATATTTATATATTAATTTATTTATTTACTTTTTGGCCTCGGTAGCTAAGTCGGATGCGCGTCTGACTGGTGATCAGGAGGACGCGGGTTCGATACCTCCCGGGGTCGGCAACTTTCTTTTGTGGAGATTGATTAGGAAATCTTTTCTACGGTCATTCTCGCCCTTCTGCTCATTCAAGAAGGGCAGTTGTCACTTCTGCGGAAAACATGTGCACTGTATTGGTAAACCGCTTATGTATAAGCCTGCCCAGGATAAGTGTGGATAGGTAAACTTCCCGGCTCGAAAATGAACTAAAACAATGTTGACTGGGCCGTTACACTCCAATACAAACAAACAATTTATTTATTCATGTATTTATTAGGTAATTATCAGTGTTCAGGTTCGCTGAACTAGAACTATTCTCGTAAGTAAACTAATTAATTTAATGTATGCTTGCAGTTCAAAAACTGCATGAAAAGCGGTGCAAATCCGGTTCAGAGGGCTGAAGCAAGCAAAGATAAGGATTATCGTATTTAGCTGGGTAAGGATTAAAGAATTTCAGGTTAGTACACTATCTAGCAAAAAGTTATACAAGAACAATTATTGACTTAAATTAGTAAACTGTGAAATCTCAATAGACAACCAGGCGTTACTAACCCCCTTTCCCCAATAAACAGGTTATTGCACGACCCGCAGAAAAAGCGACCGACTGAAGTCGGTTGATTTCTAAGAGTGCCCTAAAATCACCGTGTCATTCTGTCATTCTGTCAGTCTGTCTGTCGTTCCGTAACCCGTTTGTGAAATTTGTGATAGTGACTTAACCGCTTGGAATATTTAAACTATTTTTGGCATACTGATAGATATCAATGAGATCTAACCAATGAACTTGCGAAATATTACATTCCATATAGTATAGCCTCGCCGAGGCGAAAAATGTGAAAATTTTCGAACTGCTTCTCCTCGGAAACCGTTGGGCCGATTGAAGTCAAATTTCATATGGAGCCTCTATGGGATGGGGGAAACCAACATTTGCTCATGGGGTCCAGGTCACATGACCAAAATGGCCGCCAAGCCATATATGGTCTGTCTGTCTGTCCGTCCGTAACCCGTTTGTGAAAATTGGTGATAGTGACTTAACCGCTTGGAATATTTAAACAATTTTGGCATACTGATAGATATCAAGGAGATCTAACCAATGAACTTGCGAAATATTACATTCCATTAAGTAAATCCTCGCCGAGGCGAAAAATGTGAAAATTTTCGAACTGCTTCTCCTCAGAAACCGTTGGGCCGATTGAAGTCAAATTTCATTTGGAGCCTCTATGGGATGGGGGAAACCAAAATTTGCTCATGGGGTCCAGGTCACATGACCAAAATGGCCGCCAAGCTATATATGGTAAAAACCCTTAAAAATAGTCTTCTCCGGAACCACTGGGCAGATTTTCACGAAACTTGATAAATAGCATCTGGGACGTAGGTCCATAATAAATTGCTAAAATGGTGACCCTGGATTGACCTTGACCTTCTTTATGCCTAGGTCAAACTTTGACACATATGCTTTTGTTGGAATATTTAAACAATTTTTGGCATACTGATAGATATCAATGAGATCTAACCAATGAACTTGCGAAATATTACATTCCATTTAGTATAGCCTCGCCGAGGCGAAAAATATGAAAATTTTCGAACTGCTTCTTCTCGGAAACCGTTGTGCCGATTGAAGTCAAATTTCATATGGAGCCTCTATGGGATGGGTAAAACCAAAATTTGCTCATGGGGTCCAGGTCACATGACCAAAATGGCCGCCAAGCCATATATGGTAAAAACCCTTCAAAAATAGTCTTCTCCAGAACCAATGGGCAGATTTCCACGAAACTTGATAAATAGCATCCGGGACGTAGGCCCATCATAAATTGCTAAAATGGTGACCCTGGGTTGACCTTGACCTTCTTTGTGCCTAGGTCAAACTTTGACACATTTGCTTTTGTATTGGAAAAGTGAGAATGCATTTTATCCTGCATACGATTCAGAATACAGTACTAAAGTATAAGATATATTTTTGCTCCTTACGATAAGGCGCATTTATTGGGGGAACCGTTTCAGGTCCAGGTCACATGACCAAAATGGCCGCCATACCCATATATGGTAACACTCATAAAGCTAAAAGCATCCGGCGGGTCGTGCACTTCAGCTGAAGCACTGGTTGTTATCAATTTTCACACATTTGATTGTCACTCTAGCTCATATTAAAGGCGGACAGTGACGAGTATATTGTATACTTTATTTTTTTATTTATTTATTTATTAGTCACATTTCTGACTATCAGCCACTCAAATTACTTGATACATGTGTAGTATATGTATACATTAGTGACAAACAGTGTATATCTGGATGTGTACTTTGTGCAAAGTCTTCACTACTCGTATTTTTGTAGGAACTGCTCAGTATGTTTCCATTGTTATCAATTTTCACACATTTAGAAATTCCTATTTGATTGTTATTTCAGCTCAAATTTAAAGACGGTCAGTAACAAGTATACTGTATACTTTATTTATTTCTTTTTTAGTCACATTTCAGACCCACAAATTACTTGATACATGTATATTGTACTCATTTAAAATTCGCAAACTGAATGGCAGTGTAGATCCAGATCAGATGGATCTGGATGTGCACTGAGTGCAAAGTCTTCATGGCCCTATATATTTTTGTAGAAAAGGCTCATTGACTATGAGTATCAAATATTCACAATTAGAACAACCCGCTAAACCGGCCCCGATAGCTCGGTTGGTAGAGTGTCCGCTCCGGGGAACGGGAGGTCACGGGTTCGATCCCGGGCCGCGACATACCAAAGTCGTTAAAAATGGTACTAGCTGCTCCTCGCTTGGGACTCGATTTGCGGGGTAGAGCTAGGACTGACTGGTCGACCCAGTGTTAGGATAATGTGACTGGGTGTGGTATCATGTAATGTGTCTGGGACATGATACTTCAGTGAGGCAGCACTATGAAAGTGAGCATTGAGCTCCCTGTCGCAACCAGACACCGTCGTGATATGACTGAAAAATTGTTGAAAGCGACGTTAAACCCGAATTCACACACACACAGAACAACTCGCTAAACCCCACTTTTCGTGATGCTGACTCAAGGTCAACGACACGGTTGATGGCGGCGGGGGATTAGCTGTCCTTAAGAGTGTAGTCCAAGTTAACATGACATCTCAAGCCCTGCAGACCAATGAAACCAATAGGGTTTATAAGTATGAACGGTCCGACTCGCACCGCTTTTCCTGACCAGGCTTAGAACCTCTAAACGGTTTACCAGTACTCATGTCACAGGCTGTCCGTTTCTTGAAGTCCCGATGAGCGGGGCGTTTTTAACATGATATAAATACCCATACCCTAACGGATATCAAAAGTAGGGCCGAAGTGTCTTTGGGGCCGAGATGTATAGGGGCCGAGGTGACAGTGGGGCCGAGGTGTCTAGGGCCGAGGTGACTAGGGCCGAGGTGTCTAGGGCCGACTTGGTTATGGGCCGACCTGTGTAGGGGCCGAGGTGGTATTGGGGCCGAAGTGTCTGGAAATCAAATGGAAATCAAATCAAATCAAATGGAAATCAAAAGTACCAAATGGAATCTTCCTCCTTAATCTTCCTCCAGTCATTTTCCAAATAAATTTTGATGAAAACACAACCCGACACCCCTAAATTTTGTAATGAACTCCTGCTATATATAAGGAAGAAGATTCCATTGCTACAAAAAGGGTTAAAGCGCAAGAATTACAAAAACAATACATTCAAGCAAACGGTGGAATTTTACAGTTTTCTGTATGCACTGTCTACGACGTCTTTTGTTGGCACTCTCTAGTAAATCATCCGTCAACAATATTTAGGTCATTTTAGACACGTTGCTTCCAATTCTGTGGGACTTTTACCCGACACCGAGTTGAAATGACTTCTTAAGCCCTGCTGCCCAATGAAATCAATATGGTTTATATGCATGGACTCACACCACTTTGCCTGGCCATGCTTAGACATTCTAACTGATTTACCAGTACTTGTGTGTGGTCGGTTTCAGCTCTGCGTGGATTCTGGAAGCATCTTTCAGTCCAATCTGTTTCTCTGTTACGCAATTCTGTTAGAGGATTACCCAAGGAAGATTCCTATGAAATTATTTTAAATCGGACCATTAGCCTAGGAGGAGATGTTGTTTAAAGGTTTTTCTAAGGTTTTTCTATTTTTAGCTCTGGATGCCATTTTCTTCAGCGGAGCGGAACTATTTTAGCAATTTTGGTAGAGGGTCACCCAAGGAATATTGCTGTGAAATTATTTTAGAATTGTCACTGTGGTTTCGGCGGATGTCATTTGAAGAAATTGTTGACGGACGGATGGACGGACGGACGGCATACAAAAAGTGATCACAATTGCTCACATTGAGCACTTCCGGCTCAGTTGAGCTAAAAAACAAGTGTCAATGCTTGCTTGCTTGATTGATTGCCATTGGTTATTGACTGATTATTTGAGTGTGTTGGGGGTTTAGTCAATCCTTGCAGGCCACTTTGTCATCGCCAAGAGATAGCAGAGATGAAAGACAGGAAGACAAGATGTGTTTGTGAAACACTGATGCCCCCGGACAGCGCAGGTTAAATATGAAAGCAGTATCACTAAGCAATCGAAAGGTATGGCCAATGTTCAAGTCTTAAAAAAGTAGGCCAAGGTCACAAGGTCAAAAATTATGGGATCGTTGTACACAATGCAAATGTGAAATATGAAAACCCTACCACTTACCAATCGAAAGTTATGGCCAATGTTTAAGTTTTTAAAAAGTAGGTGAATCGTCAAGGCCAAGTTCACGAGGCCAAAAATATGGTACCCCTGGAAAGGTCTTGTGACAAGGAATGCATGTGTGAAATATGAAAGCCATATCAGTTACCATTCAGGAGTTATGCCTAATGTTAAAGTTTTTTGCGAATGTTAGTATTTTTTTTTAAAAGGTCCAATGTCAAGGTCAAGGTCACGGGGTAAAAAATTATGGTATCACTGGAAAGGTCTTGTTACATGGAATAGACATGTGAAATATGAAAGTCCTATCACTAACCAATCAAAATTTATGGCCAATGTTAAAGTGTTTAAAGAGGAGGTCAAAAGTAGGTCAAATGTCAACGTCAATGTCACGAGGTCAAAATTTATGGTACCTCTTATAACAAGGAATGCACATGTGAAATATGAAAGCCATATCAGTTACCATTCAAAAGTTATGCCCAATGTTAAGGTTTTTGCGGACAGACAAACAAACAAACAGATGGACAGACAGACAGACCAAAAACTATATGCCCCCGAATCTTTGATTGCATTAATATTCCCATTACTAGATACAAGTTTGTAACTGAAGCTCTAAACTGGTAGTCCTGAGAAAAGGCATCACACAAACACGCCTATATACGTTTGACCCCTTAAAACCCCACTTTTATATAGTAAAACTAGGGTTTACAGGGGTATTACATTATTTTTTCTTATTTCTGCTCAAAGATTGTGGCTACTCGTTAGAACCGCCTCGTCGAGGCGGTTCTAAAGAGTCTCCACAATCTCTGTTTTGAGCAGAAATAAGAAAAATATCGAACTATTTAATCTGAAAATTTTAATTTTTCGGTGGAAAAATTTACAATATATTTGTATAGGCGTGTTTCCATAATGGTGTTCCCTGAGGTTGATATAATAGTTCACAAAGTCAGTGAACCATGAAATGCAGATCTAGGTCAAACATGGAAGCTTGTATTAGAGATGCAACTTTGTAGCAAGTATCATAAATGAAGCTCTAATAGTTCTTCCGATAACAGTTCACAAAGTCTGTAAACTTTGAGAAATGTAGGTCAAGATTAAATACGGATGCTTGCATAAGAGTTTGTTTGATTTGAGGCTTCACGTCCCCATCAACACTGTATAGGTCATTTTGGAGATATTGCTTCCAATTTTGTGGGACTTTTAACCGAGACTGAGATAAAATGACATCTCAAGCCTTATCGCCCAATGAAACCAATAGGGTTTGTAAGCATGGATGGTCGGACTCGACCCACTTTGCCTGGGCAGGCTTAAGCTGTTTACCAGTACTTCTTTGCGGTCGGTTTCAGCTCTGCGTGTAAGCATCATGCAGCCCATTTATTTCTTCAAGCCACGATGGGCGGTGGCCATGCATTAAAGTTGTCATCCATTGATGAAGCTCTTATAGTTCTTGAGAAATCTGACTCGAACATAAGGGTAAACACTAGGGAGGTGCTGAGGAAAGAACAGATGAACAAAACAACGGAAAACATGACTCCTATATGGCAGCATACTTAACCATTATCTTGCTGTTCACGACAACCCCTATCTTTGGAAACAGTGCAGATCCAGATCAGATGGCTTCTGAAGAAGCCATCTGATCAGGATCTACACTGTTTGGCATTCAGTTTATGAATTTGTAGCAATAAATTACATCAAGTAATTTGATTGGTTGATAGACAGAAATGGGTGTGGCTTAAATGAATATTCAGCAAGAGAAGGGATAAAGCAGGCACATCATAAAGGAAACAGTTTCAAAGTAGAGTAAAAGGTGTTTTTATTCTATATATATTATTACACTACGGTAGAACTTCGATGGCTCGAACACCGATGGCTCGTTTACCATGGATGAGTCGAACCCATTCTTGAGCCCCTAGGAAATCCTCAGGATAAGAAATGGTGGGGGATGATTAAGGAGATTTTAGTCTTTTATCTTGCAAATGTATGCTGTGTGTACTCATTAGAATCGCCTCGATGAGGCGATTCTAATGAGTACACACAGCATACATTTTCATTATAGAACACCGAAAAGATGTTTAAAAGTACCTCGTTATGCCTCCTGACAGTAACCTCAGTGGCTCGAACTACCCCAGTCTCGAACAGATTTTCGAGGTCCCAAAGGTGTTCGAGCCATTGAAGTTCGACTGTATATGGCAGCATAATTAAAGCATCATAAAGGAAACAGATACACAGTAGAGTAAAAGGTGTTTTTATTCTATATATATTATTACACTATTTACAAAATAAATGACAACTCATACAGCGAACATTCCTCTATCAATAAAATACAGTAAAATTCCTATATTAAGACCACCTTTGGGACTGTTCAAAAGTAGTCTTAAGACCACTTTTGAACAGTCCCAAAGGTGGTTTCTTATTGGGAGACCCGGCCTGGTGTATAGAACACAAAGAAAGAATAACTGAAATCATCTCAGTAAGCTTTTAAAAGCAGATTTAGTCTCAATTTTAGGTGGTCTTAATAGCGGAATTTTACTGTACACAAATAATCCAAACAAACATGTGATAAAAGCAATATTGCAAAAATTTCTAAGTGCTCTCATAGAAACTGAAGGTGGGTACTTTTAGCGATAAAGGGTAATTTTTGTCAATTTTCCACAAACACCTATGTTGTGGGGTTTCATTTGAATTGCCTCTCTGAGGCGCATTATGAAAACGTGCCTATACAAATACATTGTAAACATTACGGGCGAAAAAAAAAAAGAAAGTTTTAAGATGATAAATTGTGATATTTTTCTTATTTCTGCTCAAAATATAGATTGTGGTTCTCGTTAGAACCGCCTCGATGAGGCGGTTCTAACACTACCCACAATCTATATTTCAGAGCAGAAATAAGAAAAATAATGCATACCCCTGTAAACCCCAGTTTTAATATATAAATGTGGGATTCAAGGGGGTCAAAATTATATAGGCATGTTCCGTGATGGGTTCAAAATGAGTACCCACAACATAGCTTTATATGACGAAATAAGAAAAATTACTCATACTTTTGTTATCATCCAAATTACAGCCTTCTCTGGGGCTATGTAGTTCTGATACTGAGAAATCTTGCCTAACACTACCGAGCTGAAAGTGTGAAAAATCTGTCTAAAAATCTTGCGTCATGCAATAATGCAAACATTTAGGTGAAATGGATTTACCTCTCATGCTTTCAGTCTTCTTTTTCAAAAGGGAGATAACTTTCTTAAGTCCAATCACAAGAACAGGTCCGTGAAATGAACACCCCCTTAAACCCTGCTTTATATACAGAAAACTGGGGTTTACGGGGGTTCACATTATCTTTCTTATTTCTGCTCCAAGACAGAGTTTGTGAGTACTCGTTAGAACTGCCTCGATGAAGCGGCTCTAATGAGCACCCACAGCATATGTTTGCAGTATAAATAAGAAAAAAAATCACGGATTTTCATCAGAAAAGTAGCCATTTTGGAGATGTGAAAAAATGCACTATGTTGCAAGGTGTGTTATCGTAATGCTGTTGGTTCCCTATACATTGTATACTGAACCACTCTCTAAACCAGATCAAAAGGAGCAAATAAGCAAATTCTTTACTGTAGGAGCAAATTCTTTCCTGCAGAGTAGACCCCTTTCTAGGATCAAATTCTTTCTCTAAGATTTGACATGGGAGACAAAAAATACTTCTGTAGGAGTTGCCTCCCTGATAGTGAATCCATTCCTATTAACCCTTATCTTGCTGAATATTCATTTAAGCCACACCCATTTCTGTCTATCAACCAATCAAATTACTTTAGGTAATTTATTGCTACAAATTCATAAACTGAATACCAAACAGTGTAGATCCTGATCAGATGGCTTCTTCAGAAGCCATCTGATCTGGATCTACACTGTTTGCAAAGATAGGTTGTCGTGAACAGCAAGATAAGGGTTAATATCTGCAGATATAGCCATTCTGTCAAAAGAGCAAGTTCAAAAGAGCTGTGGAATTCAGTCCATTAGTGTCAGAGCCATAAAAGTTTTGCTGGTTTACCTAAATATGAGGAGCCTAGATACAGTCTAACTTCCATGGCTCGAACCACTTTGGGACCATGAAAATTTGTTCGAGACAGCGGTAGTTCGAGCCACAGAGGGATGCTATTAGTGCCATACCAGGAGGCATAATGGAGATAATTGTGGATATCTTTTTGGTGTTCTGTATTATAGATGTACGTTGTGTATACTCATTAGAATCGCCTCATCGAGGTGATTCTAGTGAGTACACACAGCATACATTTGCAAGATAAATGAAGAAAATCTGTCTAAATTACCCCTATATAGTATTAGGAGGAACTCCCTGCGGACTCAAGAACGGGTTCGACTCGTCCGTAGTAAACAAGCCATCGGAGTTCGAGCCATCGAAGTTTTACTGTATGCACATGTACAACATTTGAGGAACAACATTTGGCAGCATTTGGTCAGAAAGTACAGTAAAAATGAGCTCTTTAACCTTTAACCTGCTGAATATTCAATTAAGCCACACCCATTTCTGACTTTGAACCAATCAGATTACTTCATACAATTTATTTATACATATTCACAAACTGAATGTCAAACAGAGTAGATCCTGATCAGATGGCTTCTTCAGAAGCCATCTGATCTGGATCTACACTGTTTGCAAAGATAGGGGTTGTCGTGAACAGCAAGATAAGGGTTAATATCTGCAGATATAGCCATTCTGTCAAAAGAGCAAGTTCAAAAGAGCTGTGGAATTCAGTCCATCAGTGTTAGAGCCATAAAAGTTTTGTTGGTTTACCTAAATATGAGGAGCCTAGATACAGTCTAACTTCGATGGCTCGAACCACTTTGGGACCATGAAAATTTGTTCGAGACAGCGGTAGTTCGAGCCAGAGAGGGATACTATTAGTGCCATACCAGGAGGCATAATGGAGATAATTGTGGATATCTTTTCGGTGTACTGTATTATAAATATACGTTGTGTGTACTCATTAGAATCGCCTCATCGAGGCGATTCTAGTGAGTACACACAGCATACATTTGCAAGATAAATGAAGAAAATCTGTCTAAATTACCCCTATATAGTATTTGGAGGAACTCCCTGCGGACTCAAGAACGGGTTCGACTCGTCCATAGTAAACAAGCCATCGGAGTTCGAGCCATCGTAGTTTTACTGTATGCACATGTACAATATTTGAGGAACAACATTTGGCAGCATTTGGTCAGAAAGTACAGTAAAAATGAGCTCTTTAAACCAACAATGTTGTGTACAAGTGGGTCCTGTAGGGATAATAATTTGTTTTTGTATGAATGGTCTCCCTTTGAAGCAATGGAAGCAACAGAATTACCTATGGTAGCCATTCACCTCATCTATCTAAAGCTTTTGTGAAGGTGCTTCAAACCCAGTGTTCAGGCAAGTGTATATGGACAGGCTATTCTTCATAAATCAGCTGATTGAAACCACATGGAAACATGTAGCTGTGGCAATGAACAAAAACAGGATTTCAATGTACCGTAACGATCCTAAGTATTGGGACAGACAGGCCTAAGAAAACAGTGCAGACCCAGATCAGACTGCTCCTGAAGGAGCAGTCTGATTAGGGTCTACACTGTTTGCCATTCCGTCTGCATCTTTTGTACTCCTTGCTGGATCATGAAATAAATTTGTTAAAATTTTAGGAGCATTACAGCAAGGCCTCAATGTGTCCCAATTTTTTGGATTTTTTTACGGTAGTTCGTATGAGCCATCTCACCTAGGACCCTTATCATCTATACAATGGCGCCAGATTTTGAGTGTGTTAACAATGATGGAATAATTTTACTTGTTTCTTCATCAAACCATATATGTACAGTAGAACTTCGATGGCTCAAACACCGTTGGCTTGTTTACCATGGCTGAGTCGAACCCATTTTTGAGCCCTAGGGAATTCCTCTGCATAACAAAAAGTAGGGATAATTAATGAGATTTTCGACTTTTATCTTGCAAATGTATGCTGTGTGTACTCATTAGAATCGCCTCAATGAGGCGATTCTAATGAGTACACACAGCATACACTTATGTTACAGAACACCGAAAAGAAGTCCAAAAATACCCCCGTTATGTTTTCTGGAAGTATGCAACAGTGGCTCGAACTTCCACTATCTCGAACAAATTTCCATTGTCCCAAAGGGGTTCGAGCCATTGAAGTTCGACTGTACAGTGATATCTCGCAATTAAGATCACCTAAAATTAAGACTGATTCTGATTCAAAAGGCCTATTTAGTACCGGTAGGTTGCAGTTATTCTTTCTTTGTGTTTTCTGCATACAGTGTTCTCTGGTCAGAGACCACCTTTGGGACTGTTCAAAAGTGGTCTTAAAGACCTCTTTTGAACAGTCCCAAAAGTAGTCTTAAAGACCACTTTTGAACAGTCACAAAGGTGGTCTTTATATAGGAATTTCACCATATTGTTAGGTTGAGTCTCACGTACCACCAATAACTAAGGTCATTGGAGATGAAACCTGGTTTCAAAGACTCATCTGAAAGTCTGGAGAGCCCAGAATCAAGCCTATGAAGTCTGGTTTATATGGTGAGTAGCTTCACCACTACACAATGCAGGCTTGTAGCATATATTGTGGGTATGTTAGAATCGCCTCAATGAGACAATTGTAATATGTACTCACAATATACATTGTACATGTATTTTTCTGATAACAAATAAGGAAAAGAATTCATTATGTATACTCATTACTTTTCTCTATATGTGGATCTTTATTTTCTTTTGCGAACTGTCTTGCCTGAGGTGTTCCCCTCTCTAATAGATGAGCCCTGTAGAAGCCTCTGTGGTGTAGTGGTTTATGCTACTCAGCTGATAAACCTGGGGTCGTCACCCATCCAAATGTCTGGAGAAGCCCAGGATCAAACCCACGTCGTGGGTTTGATCCTGAGCTTCTCCAGACATTTGGATGGGTGTCGTGGGTTTGATCCTGAGCTTCTCCAGACATTTGGATGGGTCTTTATACTGAGGTCTGATCTCAGTATGATCTTAGTTGTTGGCGGGACGTAAAACTCAAGACACACACAATTGAGTGCTGTCAAGAGAAAACATACCTTTGGGTTTTTTAACCAGTTAAGACACAAACCAGCCTGCTCAGGTACACAGACTAGCAAGAGCCTGGAAATAAGTGGATAACTGTTTTCAAAATTGACATAAATTTTGGGGATCAAAATCGGCAATTTTACTGTTGAAATTTCGGTTTATGGAGATGTGTCAATGGAGCCTTACAATCTAATTTGTGACCATAAAAATGACAATTTACATCTCCAAATAACAATATTGAAGACAGTATTCACCACTGAATGCGCTTAATTCAGTTGTTTTGTTAAATAACTGTACTATTTGTTCTAAGTGGTAAGCACCACCAGCTGCCTAAAACTGCCAGTGAAAAGGATGTCAGGTTTCCCACACTATATCGCAGCATATACCGTCGCCAATTTTTTATGTTATCCAAATCGGACGTTGCATTAAATTTGCAAGAGCCTTAAAATTCTAATTATAGAAACCCAAGGTAGCAGTGAACACAACTGAACAGATGCACAGGCTGGTCTGCACTGTTGATCAAAAACAGGTTTTCTCAAGAGGCGGCTCAAAGACCACATGAGATGGCTCAAATGAAAGACAAAGCATCAAAATAAAACATCAAAGCAATGTGGAGCTTTTAAAACAAATGCACAAAAAAGGAAGTCTATATATGTGAACATTTTAATATAATAAACGATCACTGTCATATACCCTGTTTAAACATACATAGTCGAGCAAGGAAATAGAATTATAAACATACACAGAACTGGGTATTATTGCGCCGAGTATAAATCTGCAAAATATTTGCAGAAATCTTTATTAACCCTCATCCTGCTGAGCCCGGATATGTTTTATCTGTCAAACAATGTAGATCCAGATCAGATGGCTTCTCAAGAAGCCATCTGATCAGGATCTACATTGTTTGCCATTCAGATTGTATTTTTTTTTGCAATATTTTGCATCAAGTAAACTGATTGGTTGATAATCTGTAGTTGGCATGGCATATTTAAATATTCAGCAGGACAAGGGTTAAGCATTATTAACATCATAAGCAAGCCACATTTAATAGAAAAGTTTACCTTGTAGACCCAGACCATACAACCATTTTAACCCTTATGACACAGAGAAAATCTACATCTGAAAAAGTCGTCCGCTTATGTCGTCTGGTGAATCTTCTTGCAAACTTTTTAAACAGGCAAACAGTGTGGGCCTGAATCAGACTGCTCCTAGAGAAGCAGTCTGATTTGGGTCTAGGAGCAGTCTGATTTGGGTCCATACTGTTTGCAAAAATGACTTTTAAAGTAACCAGCAGACCAGACTACAAAGCAGATGGCAATTGTCGTGATTGGCATTTTATGGGTTAACATTCGTTTTGCTGAACACAACAACCCCTACCTTTGTAAACAGTGTAGATACAGATAAGCCATCTGGTCAGGATCTACACTTTTATTCAGTTTGCAAATATGAGCCAATGCATTGTTTGGTTGTTAGCGATTTTTTTTTGTGGGGACAGCCAATCCATAATTAGAACTGGGCAAAAAAATGGAGCACCTGGAGAAAATCCACCAGACGTTCTGTAGCATATGGGTCTAACTCATATGACCAGAGCTAGTCTCGAATCGACAGTGTTGAGAGACATAATGACTGAATGCAGACAGTAAAGGATGATCTGGGCCTTTACTGTAATAAAGTACATTTTAGTGGCGAGGCCACAGTTTAAGGGAAATAACCACTGCAACCCTTCATTCATAAACTCTGGTGCGTTATTTTCTCTTCTGTCTTGACAACAAGAGCCAGTAGATCTAAATTTATTCTACTGGCCAAGTATTAACTCTTGTCCTGCTGAATAGTTAAGTTTAGCCACACCCATTTCTGACTATCAACCGATCAAATTTCTTGATATAATGTATCCGTTCAATTCAGAAACTGCAAGACAAACAGTGTAGGTCCTGAGCAGATGGCTTCTTCAAGAAAGAAAGCTCAGGAGAAGAAGTTGTCACACAAGTAAACGTCTGAGGCTCTGGTGAGCCTGAAATTAGCAGAGGCCCAGAATAGCCTGCACAACGCCTTTGCTGCTCTGTCATGTTTTTTGTTTGTTTTGGAGTTTAACCGCCCAGTCAACACTATTAAGGTTATGTCAGGCCGGTCTCGTTACAAAACCTCACTTTTCCTGGGCTTATACTAGTGATTAACCAGTTCAGTGCACATTCTTTTGCCACAAACTGACAACTGCCCTTCTTGAATCAGCAAAAGAGAGAATGACTGTAGAAAGTATTTCATGATAAATCTCCACAAAATAATGTTGCCTACCTGGTAAGGATCATACCACTGACCTCCTGATCACCAGTCAGACACGTGTTCAACTGAGCCAACAAGGCTGGCTTGCAGACATACTAAGACCTTGAAGGAACTTCATGCAAGAGGTCATGCATCTAGCCCTGAAAGTTGTCTGCGCAAAAAGGGCCGAGTATTTTCTGATGCCTAATGCGTAACCCTCAGATAAGAGGGGTATCCAAGTATTATTTTTCTTCTTTCTGCACAAAAATATGTTGCTTCAGTGAGGCGCTTCTAATGAGTACCCACTATGTATGTTTTCATGCAGAAATATCAGTACTTTGCGGATGAAAAAAGCACCTTTTCTGATCCCTATTGCAATACGTGCCTTTTTCTCGAGAGTTAGTCAAATGTGACCACTACAGAAACATGTACCAACAATGCATTTCGTCTCACTCCTTAATGTTATAACCAGAGTCTAATCTGCCAAAGACATTTTCATGTGGCTGTATGTCCATATGTATGTCTCAACACTATATTCTCTTACTTAAGGGGAATGGGAACACCTGGCAGATTTTTCTGCCATTTTTCAAAGGGAGACAACTTTCGGGACTTCCTGTGCACTTTTCTATAAGCCATGTCCAACTGAAAAAGGGGATCTACTCTTAAAGGAAATAATTTGCTCCTCAGGAGCAAATTCTTTCCTTTAAGAGTTGACCCCTATTAACATGGGAGACAAATATACTTTTGCAGGACTTGCCTCCCCTGAAGGTGTTCCCATTCACCTCAATATCTATTTATAAAAGTATTAAGAAATAAAACATTCATATATATCACTCTACAACAATCAAACGCACAAAGAAATTGTGCGTAATCAGTAACAAAAGTGGTGCTCTTTTAATT
Source organism: Lucinisca nassula (assembly GCA_963580285.1). Lineage (NCBI taxonomy): Eukaryota > Metazoa > Mollusca > Bivalvia > Lucinida > Lucinidae > Lucinisca > Lucinisca nassula. Next base: position 4,775,314 of record OY757018.1, on the reverse strand, counting down.
TTTTTTCACACCAGTAAATGCACATAAAAACTAGCAGTATAAAACAACAGTCTATACAACTTGGGACATCAAATTCACTCAAGCTCTTAAATTTCCTAAAGCCAAAATCAGATAAAATGTACAAACAAGCTACATGTATGAACACATCTGTCACGTATACCACGGTACAATCTCTCCTGAGCTGGCACACAACATGTCAAATCAATATTGTAGCAACCGTAATTGACATTGCAAAAAAGTCATTTGCCGGGCAAGCACTTTCATTCATCAGACAGCAAACAACATGTAGGTAATGTCGTATCAACATCTATGCAATTTTACAATGTTGCATCAATGGTATAACAACATCGCTGAACCCTTATCCTGCTGAAAACAACGCCAATCTTTGCAAACAGTGTAGATCCAGATCAGATGGCTTCTGAAGAACTCTTATCCCACTGTTCACGGCAACCCCTACCTTTGCAAACAGTGAAGATCCAGATCAGATGGCTTCTGAAGAAGCCTTATCCCAATGAACACGACAATCTCTACTTTGCCAACCGTGTAGATCCAGATTGGATGGCTTCTGAAGATCTACACTGTTTTTTGTCCCTTTGCGTACTTTGACTGAATACGTGAGTTACGTCAAGTAATTTCTTTGGTTTAAATGCAGAACTGGGTGTGGCAAAATTATTTTTTCTTCAGCAAAACAAGGGTTAAAAACATCATGCAGCCACTGAGCACTTTCATTCAAGACATAAGTGGAAGAAAATATACTTTGACATATTATAGAACAAGTCATGCAGCACTATCAACCAACATCATGCATATATGTTCAAATAACTTGTCCAGATGAAATATTTCTCTTTTTTTTTTTCATAGCCTCAAAAGTTCAAAAGTTTAAGTTTTCAGATAAAAAAGATGCAATGTTTTTTTTTGTTTTTTAATTTTTATCTGCTTAAAACACCATTTGTGGGTGCTTGTGAGAACCATCTCACTGAGATTTTTCCAAGAAGAACTCACACTCTATACCATATACACAGGTGAGTGAAAATAGTTCTGACGACGACTCATTCTGCTGGTCAGAGTACTTTGTGGTATAAAGTATCTACGTTTTTGAACAAGGAAAAAAAAGAAAATAATAATTGGGCCTGTGCACAATAAAACCCATCATGACTCAGACATATCCCGAGAAAGGGGTATCCACAAATTATTTTTCTTATTTCTGCTCAAAAACGTGTTGTGGGTACTCAATAAAAGTACCTTGTACCCACAACATATGTTTTTGTGCAGAAATAAGAAAAATATCAGTACTTTTTGGATGAAAAAAAGCCTCTTATCTGCAGCTAGGCTCAGATCAGCATGCACTTTGGAAAGCGTTGCCATTTTTCTCCCTTCAGATAGTCCCGCGACTAGACGGTAGATGTGAACAGCTAAGGCTCTGATCAGACTGTGCATATGCACAGTCTGATCAGAACCTTTGCTGGTCGCACAAGCCTTACTGTAGCTTTTGACATGCGCTGGCATATGATCAGCTTTTAAACACCACTTTTTTTCTAAGGAGAGTGGTGTTAACAAGGTATTAAAGAGATGAACATTCTAATTATGCGCCATACACACTGATATAAAATTAAGCTGGATCACATTTAACATTTAAGGTGAATGGGAAACCTCCAAGGGAATCCGAGTATATGCATACTGTTGCCAAAAGGGGTTGGGGAGTTGCGTTTCTTGCCCCAAGAAACAGGAAATTTTCTCTCTTTGATGAGAAAGGATGTATCTCACGTTTTTTTACCATTTTCACATGAAAAGCAACTTATTGCTTCATTATTATTCTTACTTAACCCTTTTTGTACCAAATGGAATCTTCCTCCTTATATATAGCAGGAGTCCATTTCAAAATTTAGGGGTGTCAGGTTGTGTTTTCTTCAAAATTGATTTGGAAAATGGCTGAATTTTTTCCAAACAGTGGAGGCCCTGATCAGACGCCGCGTTCTGTGGCGTCTGATCTGGGCCTGCACTGTTTGCCAGGGTACCCCTTTAGGGGTTTGCGGTCTGAAATGGGTTAATCGTAAATTCTTTTCTTTATGAGTAGTCTGCTATTCATTATGAAAATACGCCTGTAAGGGTGTCTTACTTCTGGAACTTGGATTTTTCAGATGATTTTTGTAGGTCTTATTTCTAAACATAGATTGTGGGTGCTCATTAGAACTGGCTTGTTGGGGCTGTTCTAACCAGTACCCACAGTCTATATATATTTTTTTTTTTCAACAAAAAATGACAAATACATGTACATGTATAATGTTTACCCCCATAAACCCTATTTTTCCCTTTATTAACCCTTTTTGTACCAAATGGAATCTTCCACCTTATATATATCAGGAGTCCATCTCAAAATTTAGGGGTGTCAGGTTGTGTTTTCGTCAAAATTTATTTGGAAAATGACGGAACTTTTAGCAAACAGTGGAGGCCCTGATGAGACGCCGCTTTCTGCGGCGTCTCATCTGGGCCTGCACTGTTTGCCAAGGTACCCCTTATGGGGTTTCTGGTACTGAATGGGTTAAATGGGGTTTACAGGGGTGTCCATGCCAAAGACTTGTTAATCTGACATGATGAGCGACAATGCTTCCCCTGAACCTCCTTTGGACACTAAGGGAGCAAACTCTGCTGCACTTTGTTTTGTTTCTAAAGGCAAGCAAACATTGAATTATCTCCCCTGGAGGGTGGGTATTCACCTCAAAGAGACAAAAAATGTACAAATAAAACACTTGGATATATATACATAATAAAAATCTTTTTCGTTTCTGCTCAGATGAATTCATCAGCAAGTTATCCTACATGGTAAATTTGCATGGCAAGACATTGTTAAAACATTTGCGTAAATACGAAACAATTTCTCAAAAGTATGAATTTTCACAGGACAGTAGAATTTCAATGGTTCGAACCCCAATGGAGAATTTCAATGGTTCGAACACCAATGGAGAATTTCAATGGTTCGAACACCAATGGAGAATTTTAATGGTTCAAACACCAGTGGAGAATTTCAATGGTTCAACACCAATGTATAACTTTAATGGTTCGAACACCAATGGAGAATTTTAATGGTTCAAACACCATTGGAGAATTTCAATGGTTCAAACACCAAGGGAAAATTTCAATGGTTCGAACACCAATGGAGAATTTCAATGGTTCGAACACCAGTGGAGAATTTCAATGGTTCAATACCAATGTAGAATTTTAATGGTTCAAACGCCAATGGAGAATTTCAATGGTTCGAACACCAATGGAAAATTTCAATGGTTCAAACACCATTGGAGAATTTCAATGGTTCAAACACCAAGGGAAAATTTCAATGGTTCGAACACCAATGGAGAATGGCTGAGTCAAACCCATTCTTGAGTCCCTGGCGAAATCCTCTATATATAAGAAACAGTGGGGGATAATTTAGGAGATTTTCATCTTTTATCTTGCAAATGTATACTGTGTGTACTCATTAAAATCGCCTCAATGAGGCGATTCTAATGAGTACACACAGCATATATTTTTATTATAGAACATAAAAAAGATGCCCAAAAATTAACCCTCATTATCCCTCCTGGCAGTAACCCTCAGAGGCTCAAACTACCAGTCTCGAACATTTTTCTGTGGTCTCAAAGGTGTTCGAGCCATTGAAGTTTGACTGTACAGTTATATCAATATCAAAATATTAAATCTTATGTATCATCCACTTGTATTTTTTTTATAATAAAATTAGTATAGAATCATTGCATGATTTCCGAACAGTTTCAAAGCAATAGATGGGTTATTGAATTCAACATATACAAAACGATGCCCTATGTTGAAGCAGATGAGCATTCCTTCCTTGCAATAAATTATGGAATGTTTTATCCTGTGCTTGACATACTCTGAGTGATGGTCAAATATGACAGCTCTGAAAGCCCACTTGAGCCCACCTGTAATAGAGGCAAAAGCAAACACTGTGGATCCTGATCAGACCCAGCATAATGCCGTGTCAAAGATGGAATAAAATTGAGAAAAAAAAAAAAAAAAAAACCTGACCCAAAATATAACAATGGAAGAGTATGCCAGTTAACAAAGGCTCTACAGTCTAGGCCAACTTATATTTATGTAATGCAAAGGCTGCTCAAATTTTTTTCAGCGACAAGTATAGGTGTCTTTTACCATGTTTTTTTTTTGTTGTTGTTGTTTTTTCCCCTTACAGAAGCTTCGAAGTTTTAACTAAACATTTAATGAATTATTAGCAACAAGTTTCAAATGAACAAAGTTTTAACAATTCATTTTAGTTAACAATGTTGTATGTTTTAAAAAAACGGTCACTGATCCAAACAATTCTGAGTATATCAAGCACTCGGCCACTAGCTTCATTCCACATTTTTGCTTATACTAAGTCTTCTCCATATAAGAAATACCAGTTCCCTGCCAAACACTTTTTTTTTTAATCCTTATCCTGCTGAATATTCAGTTTTGCCACACCCATTTCTAACTTTGAACCAATCAGATTACTTGATGTATCTTTTTCCTACAAATTCATAAATAGAATGGCAAACAGTGCAGATCCTGATCAGATGGCTTCTTCAGAAGCCATCTGATCTTGATCTACACTGTTTGCAAAGACAGGGGTTGTCGTGAACAGCAGGATAAGAGTTAATTTCTAGCTGTTTAAGCATGAAAAAGTCAAATGATTTTCTCTCTTGAAATGAAAATGGAGTCTGAACTATCATAATAAAATGTTGTATCCTTCTAATGAAGAAAAATATAAAAATCACTAGTTGGTTTGTAGAAACACTTTAATTACATTCTTTTCTACTCTGCATAAAATCTGACTATGATTTTTTTTTTATTATTATTATTTTTTCTATACAACAAGAACAAAAATTTAGAATTTTGCAAATTTGCGGTGCTCAGTCGCTAATTCATTTTCTTGACAGTTACCAATTACACACTTAGAAAACCTACCAACATTGTGTGACCCGAAAAAAATCAGACCTGGCTCCGTGTTAAAAAAAAAACTTTTTCGCATAATCTCTACAAAAAAAATCTTAACCCTTATCTTGCTGTTCACGACAACCCCTATCTTTGCAAACAGTGTAGATCCAGATCAGATGGCTTCTGAAGAAGCCATCTGATCAGGATCTACACTGTTTGGCATTCAGTTTATGAATTTGTAGCAATAAATTGCATCAAGTAATTTGATTTGATGATTGACAGAAATGGGTGCAGCTTAAGTGAATATTCAGCAAGATAAAGGTTAAAATATTTATCCTCTTATCCTCTTACATTGCAAATTGGTCTGAATCTGAATCCCTTCTGACCTATCACAGAGGTTTTCATCTTTGATACAAAACCAGTTACAAATCTATCTAAACTTCTGAACTATTTTTTTCTTTCTCCAACTACTAAACTAATAACTTCCGAGTTCTAGATAAAGACCCTTGTACCAGCTACAAAATGGAAAATTTTACGAGCTACAGCGTATGTCAGTGCTTCTGTCACTACCCCTGAAAATTCACGCCAATGATCTGCCAAATACAATGCACTGGTATCTGGGCTTTCAAGTAAAATCCTCACAATTGTGAACCCAGATATATCCATTTTTGAATATAGCAAAGATCAAGATCACATCACGCATGCATGCCTGTATAATTTTGACCCCCTTTTGAATCTCTTTTATTAAGTAAAACTGGGGTATACATTATTTTTCTTATTTCTGCTCTAAAATATAGATTGTGGGTACGTGTACATTTCGAGCAGAAATAAGATAATTGTTCACCTAAATTTTCATTTTTAAGGCAGTAAAATTTACAATGTATTTGTACAGGTCTGTCTTTGCAATGGGTTTTCAGGTAAAATCGTCAGAATGGTGAACCCAGATATATCCATTTTTCAATATATTATAGATAAAGATCAACTTGATTTTCTGAAATAAAAATTGAAATCATGCAATACAAATGGCTGAAATCAGAGAGTATAGTATGCTGAAATATTCAGAATGGTGAGGGTCTAAATATGTGTTATGATGTAGTTTCACTAATTTTTGCCTTGCAAATGATTCATATAAAAAGTCAAGCTCCATTTTCTTTGAAAAATACATAGTTTTATGCTGTATTCTTCGATTCTGCTTGGTGTTCTTAGTCAAGATGTATGTAGGGTCATCTGTCCATCACATTGAGATCTTGCTGTAACTGGAGAATGTGGGTGTACTAAATTTCTTCTCAACTTAGGTTCTACGATGTCTGACGTCCTTATGGTCTTTTTTCTCATCTCTGAAACAAGAAAAACAAGTTGTGTTTGTGAAACACTGATGCCCCCGGACAGCGCATGTTAAATATGAAAGCAGTATCACTAAGCAATCGAAAGGTATGGTCAATGTTCAAGTCTTAAAAAAGTAGGTCAAGGTCACAAGGTCAAAAATTATGGGCTCATTGGAAAGGTCTAATGACATAAAATGCACATGTGAAATATGAAAGCCCTATCAATTACCAATCGAAAGTTATGGCTAATATTAATGTTTTTAAAAGTTGGTCAAATGTCATGGTCAAGGTCACGAGGTCAAAAATTATGGTACCAATGGAAATGTCTTGTGAAAACGAATGCACATGTGAAATATTAAAGCCCTATCACTTACCATTCAAAAGTGATGGACTATGTTAAGTTCTTAAAAAGTAGGTCAAATGTCATCGTCAAGGTCACGAAGTCAAAAATTATGGTACCACAAGAAAGATTGTGTGACAAGGAATGCACATGTGAAATATGAAAGCCCTACCACTTACCAATCAAAAGTTATGGCCAATGTTTTTAAAAAGTAGGTCAAAGGTCAAGGTCACAAGGTCAAAAAATATGGAACCAATAGAAAGGGCTTGTGAAAAGGAATGCACATGTGAAATATGAAAGCCCTATCACTTACCAATCGACAGGCCAATGTTTTTAAAAGGTCAAATGTCAAGGTCACGAGGTCAGAAATTATGGTACCACTAGAAAGTGCTTGTGACAAGAAATGCATGTGTGAAATATGAAAGCCCTACCACTTACCAATCAAAAGATATGGCCTACGTTAAAGTTTTTAAAAAGGAGGTCAAAAGTAGGTCAAAGGTCAAGGTCACTAGGTCAAAATTTATGGTACCTCTTGAAATGTCTTGTGATAAGGGATGCATATGTGAAATATGAAAGCCCTATCAGTTACCATTCAAAAGTTATGCCCAATGTTATGGTTTTTGTGGACAAACAAACAGTGAAATAGACAAACAGATGGACAGACAGACAGACCAAAAACTATATGCCCCCGAATCTTTGATTCAGGGGGCTTAAAAAATCAATTTTATAGCTCTATGATGCAAAATGTAAGTACTGATCACGTAAGTGAACTATGGGGCCAATCAATTGCAAAAGAATAGAATGTGATGCAACCATTAAATTATTTCCAAACTGTGTCTATCATATGAAAATTTGCATGAGTGAGTGAGTGTTTGATTTTTGCACCTCATCAACAGCTAAGGTCAAGTGGAGACGGGACCTCAGTTTAAAAACCATCCCAAAGTCTGGAGAAGCCAGGGATCACTCCTGCGACCCCTGGTTTACGAGATAAATTTGTGTGTTTTGTTTTTTTTGATTTGAGGTTTAACGCCCCTGTCAACACTTTAAAGGTCATGTTGCTTCCAATTTTGTGGGACTTTTACCCGACATGAGATGACATGACATCTCAAGCCCTGCAGCCCAATGAACCCAATAGGGTTTATTAGCATGGACTGGGACCACTTTGCCTGGGCAGGCTTAGATCCTCTAAGTGGTTTACCAGTACTCACTCGTGTGCAGGTCGGTTTCAGCTCTGCATGGAAGCATCATGCAGTCCATCTATTTCTTCAAGCCCCAATGGGCGGGAGCCGATCTAAAATTTGTGTGACTACTTACTCATTGGCATCCGGGGAATCGTCTTCATCTTGCATCTGTTTGCTCTTCTTCTTCTCATAGATCAGAATGATGGCACAGAGTACTATAACTTCAGCCACAATACCCAGGAATGGCCACAGAGCAGCTAGCTTGTCTACAAAGGAAATAGATCAGAATGATGGCACAGAGTACTATAACTTCAGCCACAATACCCAGGAATGGCCATAGAGCAGCTAGCTTGTCTACAAAGGAAATAGATCAGAATGATGGCACAGAGTACTATAACTTCAGCCACAATACCCAGGAATGACCATAGAGCAGCTAGCTTGTCTACAAAGGAAATAGATCAGAATGATGGCACAGAGAACTATAACTTCAGCCACAATACCCAGGAATGGCCACAGAGCAGCTAGCTTGTCTACAAAGGAAATAGATCAAAATGATGGCACAGAGAACTATAACTTCAGCCACAACACCCAGGAATGGCCATAGAGCAGCTAGCTTGTCTACAAAGGAAATAGATCAGAATGATGGCACAGAGTACTATAACTTCAGCCACAACACCCAGGAATGGCCATAGAGCAGCTAGCTTGTCTACAAAGGAAATAGATCAGAATGATAGCACACAGTACTATAACTTCAGCAACAATACCCAGGAATGGCCACAGAGCAGCTGGCTTGTCTACAAAGAAAATCAAAGATACAGTTGAATTTCTATGGCACGAACACCGATGGCTTGTTTACCATGGCTGAGACAAACCCCTTTTGAGTCCCCAGAGCATTCCTTTACATAAGAGTTTTGTTTGTTTTGTTTGCTTTGAGGTTTAACGTCCCCGTCAACACAGTATAGGTCATTTTGGCGACGATGCTTCCTATTTTGTTGGACTTTTACCCGACATCCCAAGCCCTATCGCCCAATGAAACCAATAGGGTTTATAAGCATGGACGGACCGACTCGCACCACTTGGCCTTGGCAGGCTTAGATCCTCTAAGCGGTTTACCAGTACTCGTGTGCGGTCGGTTTCAGCTCTGCATGGAAGCATCATGCAGCCCATCTGTTTCTTCAAGCCCCAATGAGCTGGGGCTGGTAAGAAGGAAATTGAAGATACAGTAGAATTTTGATGGCCGAACACAGATAGCTCGTTGACCATGCCCGAGTCGAACCCGTTTTTGAGTCCCTGGGGCATTTCCCTACATAAGAAATAGTGTGGGATAATTAAAGGAGATTTTCGACTTTTATCTTGCAACTGTATGCTGTGTGTGTACTCATTAAAATCGCCTCAAAGAGGCGATTCTAATGTTGAGGCGATTCTAATGAGTACACACAGCATACATTTTTATAATAGACCACCAAAAAGATGAACCAAAATTAACCCTGTTAAGCCTCCTGGCAGTAACCCTCAAAGGTTCAAACCGGCCCCGATAGCTCAGTTGGTAGAGTGTCCGCTCCGGGGAATGGGAGGTCACAGCTTCGATCTCGGGCCGCGACATACCAAAGTCCAGGCTTGGGGCCAATTACATCTGAAATTAATTGATTAAATTACAATTACTTTGCCCTAAAAATGTAATTGATTAAATTACAATTACAACATCAAATGAATGTAATTGATTAAATTACAATTACTTTTGCAATGTAATTGATTAAATTACAATTACTTTTGCAATGTATTATCTAGAAGTACTACATGTATGGCACTTTAACTCACGTTTAACAAATACTTCTAATAATAATTAATAGATGTTCATTTAAACTACATGTTTAAAATGAAACACAATCTCAAACAAACTTAATTCATAACTAAATTTATGAAAGCTCTCTTTTAGCTTTTGTCAAGTTCTACCAGTACTTTGAGTTGATATAGTAAATGCATCCATGCACTAGCTCGCATAACCGAAGCCAAAATGAAAATCTGAATTACACTTTATCATCATCAGCTTTTCAAAAGTTGCATCTTTCAGTCTACACAGACAGACAGACAGGACAAAAAGTGTAGACCCAGATCAGGCTGCCCATGGAGGAGCAGTCTTCATGTAGGAGCAGTTTAATCAGTGTAGACTTTTTGCCCAACATGTCTCCATAATTTGGGCACAATTAATAAAATGCAATTAATATTTTCAGATGAACTGTGTGAAGTGTTAGGATTTCAGTTTGTAAATCAGTCTCAATGGTCAATATGTGATTAAAAACTAAATTAATCAACAGGAACCTGCAGACAAAATTTGAGTTTATATTGTTTTTCACAGTCACATGACAAACAAAGAGTGACTGGCAACAGTGAATGTAGATGGTTACTCAACAGAACAATAGAAAATTATAGATGCTCATACATTGTACAATTTACCTGTGAAAAAAGCAAACTGTAACATATATATAAAAATAGACATCTGAAAAGTTTGCTATAATCGCCTAGAATTTTACAAAAAGATACCTTTTCTAAGGAGAAATGCATCCAAAAAAAAAAAAATTAAAAGGCAAACAGTGTGTACCCTGATCAGAGTGCTCTGCTAGACATGCAGTCTTATCTAAGTATGTACTGTTTGACCAAGCCTGTCGGTCCAATAGCTCAGGGTCATTATGGTAGTTGATAAAAATACTATGACTGCACAGCTTTACCCCATTCTCTGTTCTATCCATACCTTACACACTTTAAAGGGAGACAACTATATGATCAACTTTATTTTCACTTGTGCAGTCTTTATAAACTTTTTTGAAAAAACATTCAGCACATCCATTAACTTTTATGAAAGGTAACAGTTTGTAATGTTTAATTGCAGTGTATTAGGAATTACTGATATTATGATGAGTATACATGCTAGCAAAAGTATGTAAAGAATTGGTGTGATATCCAGAATCCATATATTTTTGCACAAATTCACAATTTATACATCTGTATTAACAGAAATGTAATCAAATTGTAATCAGAAAATAATCATGATTACAGGCCAAAATATTGAAGTAATTGATTAAATTAAATTACTTGTAATCAGAAAAATGTCTGATTACTGATTACATCAGATTACTTGAAAATATGTAATCGATTACAGCTGATTACGATTACAGATTATGATTACCCCAAGCCTGCCAAAGTCATTAACAAGAGCACCGCAAGCGGCCCCATGCTCGTCTGTTTTTCCATGTCACTGAAAAGGTCTTGTCCAAAGGAACATTCATGTGAAGTTGGAAGGCTCTGTTGTGAATAGTATTGAAATAAGAGACAAAAACAATTTAAAAACAAGAATTCCGCCGAAGGCTATGTCGCGCCTGTGGGGGCGCAAAGTCACTCAACCATGATATGTAGGTCAAGGTCAAACATAGATGCTTGCACAAAAGTTTCCATTCCTAAATGCAAGCTTGTACTAAGTATCATTAAGCTCTAATAATTCTTGAGAAATGAACTTAACCATTAGGGTGAACGCTAGGGTGGTGGCAATATTTTACAATGTCAGTGAACCATGAAATGTAGGTCAAGGTCAAATATGGATGCTTGCATTTAAGTTGCCATCCATAGATACAAGTTTGTACCAAGTATCATTAATAAAGCTCTTATAGTTCTTGAGAAATAAACTTGACCATTAGGGTGAACGCTAGGGTGGTCGCAATATTTTACAAAGTCAGTGAACCATGAAATAAAGGTCAAGGTCAAATATGGATGCTTGCATTTATGTGACCATACCCAGATACAAATTTGTACCAAGTATCATTAATGAAGCTCTTATAGTTCTTGAGAAATAAACTTGAACCTCAGGGTGAACGCTAGGGTGGTCGCAATATTTTACAAAGTCAGTGAACCATGAAATGTAGGTCAAGGTCAAATATGGATGCTTGCATGTAAGTTGTCATCCCCAGATACAAGTTTGTACCAACTATCATTAATGAAGCTCTTATAGTTCTTGAGAAATAAACTTGAACCTCAGGGTGAACGCCAGGGTGGTCGCAGTATTTTACAAAGTCAGTGAACCATGAAATGTAGGTCAAGGTCAAATATGGATGCTTGCATGTAAGTTGTCATCCCCAGATACAAGTTTGTACCAACTATCATTAATGAAGCTCTTATAGTTCTTGAGAAATAAACTTGAACCTCAGGGTGAACGCTAGGGTGGTCGCAAATGTTGACGCCTTGACAAACAGACGGACGAACGGACAAACGGACGAACGGACGGAAAACCGGGCGCCTATATCGCGCCATGCTAATAGCAGGCGCGACAAAAAACGGAGAGAAAAGGGGAGATAATTCAATCAAATTGCAAGATGGAGTTATAAAACTTGTGGGGAATGTAGCTCTTGTGATGGTGAGTATGTGTATGAAGTTTCATGAAGGTAGGCCAAATACTTTTGGAAATATGGTCAAGGTTAAGGTTTTCGGTTAAATTTTCGAAAAATAGGTCAAAGTTCAAAGGTCAAGGTCACAGATCAAAAAGTGTGGTATCACTGAAAAGGTCTTGTCCCAAGGAACATTCATGTGATGTTTGAAGGCTCTGTTGTGAATAGTATTAAAATGAGAGCAAAAAATGTGTTTCAGAAAAAAATTGGAAAAGGGGAGATAATTCAGCCAAAATCAACAATGTTGTTATGGTCCTTGGTCAAAATGTAGCTCTTGTGATGATGAGTGTGTGTATGAAGTTTCATGATGCTAGGTCTAATACTTTTTAAGTTATAGCCAAGGTTAAGTTTTTTTGGAACGACGACGCCAGACGACGACAACGACAACGCAGACGCTGGAGAATTCAATCAAATTGCAAGATGGAATTATAAAACTTGTAGGGAATGTAGCTCTTGTGATGGTGAGTATGTGTATGAAGTTTCATGAAGGTAGGCCAAATACTTTTGGAAATATGGTCAAGGTTAAGGTTTTCGGTTAAATTTTTGAAAAATAGGTCAAAGTTCAAAGGTCAAGGTCACAGATCAAAAAGTGTGGTATCACTGAAAAGGTCTTGTCCCAAGGAACATTCATGTGAAGTTTGAAGGCTCTGTTGTGAATAGTATTAAAATGAGAGCAAAAAATGTGTTTCAGAAACAAGAGGGCCATGATGGCCCTGGATCGCTCACCTGATCCATAGAGTAACAAGTGAGCCCCGAGGAGGGCCATTATTGACCCCAAGGTTATAATGTGCATAATGTTGAGGGAGGTCTAAAAAGGTGAAGCTTCATACCAAATATCAACAAAGGCTATAATTGTCCACTAGATACAATATCATACCAAATATCAAAGACATGGGCCTTGCAGTTTCAAAGAAGAGTTTTAAAGATTTCCCTATGTAAGTCTATGTAAAACCAAAGGGTCTCGGTGCGGGGTCATTTTTGGCCCCAGGGCTATAATTTGAACAATCTTGATAGAGGTCCACTAGATGAAATTTCACACCAAATATCAAAGACCTAAGCCTTGTGGTTTCACAGAAGATAATTTTTAAAGATTTTCCCTATATAAGTCTATGTAAAACCAAAGGGCCCCGAGGCGCGGGCATTTTTGCCCTCAGGGCTATAATTTGAACAATCTTGGTAGAGTTCCACTAGCTAAAGCTTCATACCAAATATCAAAGACCTAGGCCTTGTGGTTTCAGAGAAGAATATTTTTTAATATTTTCCCTATGTAAGTCTATGTCAAACCTAAGGGCCCCGGAGCAGGGGCATTTTTGGCCCCAGGGCTCATTTTTGGCCCCAGGGCTATAATTTGAACAATCTTGGAAGAGGTCCACAAGATGAAGCTCCATACCAAATATCAAAGACCTGAGCCTTGCAGTTTCAGAGAAGAAGATTTTGAAAGATTTTCCCTACAGAAGCCTATGTAAAACCAAAGGGCCCCGAGGCGGGGGAATTTTCGGCCCCAGCACTATTATTTGAACAATCTTGGTAGGGGTCCACTAGATGAAGCTTCATACCAAATATCAAATTCCTGGGCCTTGCAGTTTCAGAGAAGAAGATTTTGAAAGATTTTCCCTACAGAAGCCTATGTAAAACCAAAGGGCCCCGAGGCGGGGGAATTTTCGGCCCCAGCACTATAATTTGAACAATCTTGGTAGGGGTCCACTAGATGAAGCTTCATACCAAATATCAAATTCCTGGGCCTTGCAGTTTCAAAGAAGAAGATTTTTTAAAGATTTTCCCTATATAAGCCCATGTAAAACCAAAGGGCCCCGGGGCGGGGGCATTTTTGGCCACAGCATTATAATTTGAACAATCTTGGTAGGGGTCCACTAGATGAAGCTTCATACCAAATATCAAAGACCTGGGCCTTGCGGTTTCAGAGAAGAAGATTTTTTAAGTTTTTGGTGAAAAAATCTATTTTTTGGCTCCTGTGACCTATTTGTGCAATGGACCGGAACCATTTGAACAACTTTGAAAGGGGACCACCTAAGGATCATTCCTGTGAAGTTTAGTCAAAATCTGATCAGTGGTTTAGGAGGAGATGTCGTTTGAAAAAATTGTTTACGCACGGATGACAGACAAAAAGTGATCCTAATATAAAACACAAGAGGGCCATGATGGCCCTGGATCGCTCACCTGATCCATAGTGTAACAATTGGGCCCCAGAGAGGGCCATTATTGGCCCCAGGGCTTTAATCTGCATAATGTTGAGGGAGGTCTTAAAGGTGAAGCTTCATACCAAACATCAACAAAGGCTATAATTTGAACAATCTTGGCAAAGGTCCACTAGATGAAGCTACACATCAAATATCAAAGACCTGGGCCTAGCGGTTTCAGAGAAGAAGATTTTTAAAGATTTTCCCTATATAAGCCTATGTAAAACCAAAGGCCCCCGGGGCAGGGGCATTTTTTGCCCCAGCACTATAATTTGAACAATCTTGGTAGGGGTCCACTGGATGAAGCTTCATACCAAATATCAAAGTCCTGGGCCTTGTGGTTTCAGAGAAGAAGATTTTTAAAGATTTTCCCTATATAAGCCTATGTAAAACCAAAGGGCCCCGGGTCGGGGGCATTTTTGGCCCCAGCACTATAATTTGAACAATCTTGGTAGGGGTCCACTGGATGAAGCTTCATACCAAATATCAAAGTCCTGGGCCTTGTGGTTTCAGAGAAGAAGATTTTTAAAGATTTTCCCTATATAAGCCTATGTAAAACCAAAGGGCCCCGGGTCGGGGGCATTTTTGGCCCCAGCACTATAATTTGAACAATCTTGGTAGGGGTCCACTAGATGAAGCTTCATACCAAATATCAAAGACCTGGGCCTTGTGGTTTCAGAGAAGAAGATTTTTAAAGATTTTCCCTATATAAGCCAATGTAAAACCAAAGGGCCCCGTGGCGGAGGCATTTTTTGTCCCAGCACTATAATTTGAACAATCTTGGTAGGAGTCAACTAGATGAAGCTTCATACCAAATATCAAAGTCCTGGGCCTAGTGGTTTCAGAGAAGAAGATTTTTAAAGATTTTCCCTATATAAGCCCATGTAAAACCAAAGGGCCCCGGGGCGGGGACATTTTTGGCCCAGCACTATAATTTGAACAATCTTGGTAGGGGTCCACTAGATGAAGCTTCATATCAAATATCAAAGACCTGGGCCTTGTGGTTTCAGAGAAGAAGATTTTTACAGATTTTCCCTATATAAGCCTATGTAAAACCAAAGGGCCCCGTGGCGGGGGCATTTTTTGTCCCAGCACTAAAATTTGAACAATCTTGGTAGGGGCCCACTAGATGAAGCTTCATACCAAATATCAAACACCTGGGCCTTGTGGTTTCAGAGAAGAAGATTTTTAAAGATTTTCCCTATATAAGCCTATGTAAAACCAAAGGGCCCCGTGGCGGGGGCATTTTTTGTCCCAGCACTATAATTTGAACAATCTTGGTAGGGGTCCACTAGATGAAGCTTTATACCAAATGTCAAAGTCCTGGGCCTTGTGGTTTCAGAGAAGAAGATTTTTAAAGAGTTTCCCTATATAAGCCTATGTAAAACCAAAGGGCTCCAGGGCGGGGGCATTTTTGGCCCCAGCACTATAGTTTGAACAATCTTGGTAGGGGTCCACTAGATGAAGCTTCATACCAAATATCAAAGACCTGGGCCTTGTGGTTTCAGAGAAGAAGATTTTTAAAGATTTTCCCTATATAAGCCAATGTAAAACCAAAGGGCCCCGTGGCGGGGGCATTTTTTGTCCCAGCACTAAAATTTGAACAATCTTGGTAGGGGCCCACTAGATGAAGCTTCATACCAAATATCAAAGACCTGGGCCTTGTGGTTTCAGAGAAGAAGATTTTTAAAGATTTTCCCTATATAAGCCTATGTTAAACCAAAGGGCCCCGGGGCGGGGGCATTTTTGGGTCCAGCACTATAATTTGAACAATCTTGGTAGGGGTCCACGAGATGAAGCTTCATACCAAATATCAAACACCTGGGCCTTGTGGTTTCAGAGAAGAAGATTTTTAAAGATTTTCCCTATATAAGCCAATGTAAAACCAAAGGGCCCCAGGGCGGGGGCATTTTTGGCCCCAGCACTATAATTTGAACAATCTTGGTAGGGGTCCACTAGATGAAGCTTCATACCAAATATCAAAGACCTGGGCCTTGTGGTTTCAGAGAAGAAGATTTTTTAAGTTTTTGGTGAAAAAAATCTATTTTTGGCTCCTGTGACCTAGATGTGCAACGGACGGGAACCATTTGAACAACTTTCAAAGGGGACCACCTAAGGATCATTCCTGTGAAGTTTGGTCAAAATCCGATCAGTGGTTTAGGAGGAGATGTCGTTTAAAGAAATTGTTTACGGACGGACGCACGGACGGACGCACGCACGCACGACGGACGACGGACAA
The DNA here is from genome assembly GCA_963580285.1 of Lucinisca nassula. NCBI lineage: Eukaryota > Metazoa > Mollusca > Bivalvia > Lucinida > Lucinidae > Lucinisca > Lucinisca nassula. The sequence continues at coordinate 4,758,672 of OY757018.1, read as the reverse complement.
AAAGTGATCCCAAAAGCTCACATCATCACTACGTGATGGTGAGCTAAAAAAATGGAAAAGGGGAGATAATTCAGCCAAAATCAACAATGTTGTTATGGTCCTTGGTCAAAATGTAGCTCTTGTGATGATGAGTGTGTGTATGAAGTTTCATGATGCTAGGTCTAATACTTTTTAAGTTATAGCCAAGGTTAAGTTTTTTTGGAACGACGACGCCAGACGACGACAACGACAACGCAGACGCCGGAGTGATTACAATAGCTGGAAAGTTTTTTTTTCAAAAAACAGACGAGCTAAAAATGGTACTAGCTGCTCCTCCCTTGGCACTCAGATTTACGGGGTAGAGCTAGGAGTGGTCGACCCAGTGTCAGGATAATGTGACTGGATGTTGTATCATGTAATGTGTCTGGGACATGATACTTCAGTGAGGCAGCACTATAAAAGTGAGCATTGAGCTCCCTGTCGCAACCAGACACAGTCGTGATATGACTGAAAAATTGTTGAAAGCAACAAACCCGAATTCACACACACTCAAAGGCTAAAACTACCCTGAGGCTACCCCTGTCTCGCACCCGTCTCGAACAGTTTTCGTTGTCCAATGGGTGTTCGAGCCATTGAAGTTCGACTGTACTTGATTTTTCAGTGAAAGATATATTTCTACAGAGGACCCTTGTTATAACAAATGTATTTGTTCCTTAATATTTTGCCGTTATAAAGAATTTGCCACTAAAAAGAATCCCAATAATTACTAAAATAGTTAATAATGGATCTTTTTCCCTTACTTACACCAAGAAACAAACGTTTTGGACATTTGTTAGAATCGCCTCACCGAGGCGATTCTAACGAATATCCACACCATTTGTTTCTTTGATGGGGATTCTAACATCGATTTGTTTCTTTGAGAAGTAAAATATTCTTGCTTTGTTCGTTTGTTAGATTCGAGGTTTAATGTCCCTGTCAACACTATACAGGTCATTTTGGAGACCTTGCTTCCAATTTTCTGGAATTTTTACCTGACGCTGAGATGAAATGACATATCAAGCCGTGTCGCCCAATGAAACCAATAGGGTTTATGAGCATGGATGTTCCGACTCCCACCGCTTTGCCTGGGCGGGCTTAGATCCTAAGCTGTTTATCAGTACTCATGTGTGGTCGCTTTTAGCTCTGTGTGGAAGCATCATGCAGCCCATCTATAGGGGGCCTTCTAATGAGTACCCATAACCTCCGTGGCCTAGTGGTTAAGAGCGCTGACCCTTGATCATTAGGTCTCTCACCGCTGTGGTTAGAGCCTCGCTTGGGTCACATGTGAGACGCCAAGTTCTGCAACGGAAGGTCAGGTGGTTTTTCTCCAGGTACTCCGGTTTTCGCCCATCTCTGATTAACGATCGGCTCGATATGGGTGAAATAATCTTGAAAGGGCCGTAAAACAAAAAAAAAAAAAAATGTTTTTGTGCAGAAATAAGTAAATTATAAGTAAATTTGTGGATTCCCCCATTATCTGGGGCAATCAATGACAATGTTCTATCAGACCCAGATAAACTATTTCAGACCAATTGTCTTCATTCACTGGTGAAGGACAGTTGGTTATGTGACACTACCATTAAACAATGCCAGAGATACAGTGTTGACTGTACAACTAGGTCTGGTGTAGAACTGACCCAGGTAATGCTAAGCAGATCAATCAACTCAGCCACACTTTTCCTGGGCATGCTAAGTCCCTTCTAAGCAATTAACCATAACAGTTCATATTTTGTCGGGAAACCGACAATTGCACTGCTTTTTTTGTTGTTTTTTTTATAATCATAATTTTATTGTTATTTGGGTTTTACAGCTCTTTTCAAGAATATTTCACTTATATTGAGCTGATTCTTAATCAGAGGTGGGCGAAAACTGGAGTACCCATAGAAAATCCACTTGAACTCAAACTGTAGTACTTGACATTCCATTGCAGTACTTGTTTGTTTGTTTGAATTGAAGTTTAACGTCCCCGTCAACACTGTAAAGGTCATTTTGGAGACGTTGCTTCCAATTTTGTGGGACTTTTACCCAACATTGAGATGAAATGACAGCTCAAGCCCTGTCACCCAATGAAACCAATATGGTTTATTAGCATGGACGGTCCACCTCGCACACGGTCCTGGACAGGCTTAGATCCTCTAAGCGGTTTACGAGTACTAGTGTGTGGGCCGGATTCAGCTCTGCGTGGAAGCATCATGCAGCCCATATATTTCTTCAAGCCCCTATAGGTGGACTTCTCATGTAACCCAAGGCTCAAAACCATAGCGGTGAGAGAGCAAAGAGGCAAAATGTTTAAGAGTCAAAGCTCTCAATCATTCTGTTACAGCAGTCCATCAACTGACAAATGAACTGTTTGTATTGGAGTTTAACGGCCCAGTCAACACTATTTTTGGTCATTTTTGAGACGGTCAGTAACCAGTAAAGTGCCCTTCTTGAATCAGCGGAAGGGAGCATGACCATACAAAAGATTTCATGATCAGTCTCCATGAAAGAATGTTGCCGACCCCGGCAGGTATTGAACCCACGTCCTCCTGATTACCAGTCAGATGCGATTCCGACTGAGCTTCCAAGGCCGGCGACAGCTGCGCTACTTGAATCAATGGAACAGGCAAAATCAGTAGCAAAAGATAAGGCAAGTATTTTTTGTGATAACTGAAGGATAGTTTTCCTTATTTCTCCATATATACCTAAGTTGTGGGTACTCATTAGAACCGCCTCACTGAGGCAGTTCTAATGAGTACCCACAACATAGGTTTTTATGGAGAACTGACGAAAACTATCCTTCAGGTATCCCAAAATCCTATCTGTAAGAATTTTATGATATTTGAAGGGTAGTTTTCCTTATTTCTCCACATAAACCTATGTTGTGGGTATTCATTAGAACCACCTGAGCGAGGCAGTTCTAATGAATACCCATAACAAGTTTTTATGGATAATTGACAAAACTAACCTTCAGTTATCACAAAATACTTACTTTATCTGTTGTTATGCTCCTATATGTACACAACAACCTCTTTTAACACCTGTCAGTATACAACGGTGGCATGATAAATAGAATAAGTGGTTAATAAGGGGTCATCCGTATACTGGTTACAGAACTGTGTAATTTGTCGGACCTCGAAACACCGGATGAACTTTTAATTTTAGATGAAAAATTAGATGAAAGGGTATGTAGTCCAAAGTGAAATTTGCTGCCTCCTATGCAAAGTAACAGATAAGTTAAGTATTTTGTGATACTTGAAGAATAGTTTTCCTTGTTTCTCCATATAAACCTATGTTGTGGGTATTCATTAGAACCGCCTCGTTGAGGCAGTTCTAATGAATACCCACAACATAGGTTTTTACGGAGAATTGACAAAAACTATCCTTCAGGTATCCCAAAATCCTATCTGTAAGAATTTTGTGATATTTGAAGGATAGTTTTCCTTATTTCTCCATATAAACCTAAGTTGTGGGTACTCATTAGAACCGCCTCACTGAGGCGGTTCTAATGAATACCCACAACATAGGTTTTTATGGAGAATTAACAAAAACTATCCTTCAGCTATCACAAAATACTATCTGTAAGAATTTTGTGATAGCTGAAGGATAGTTTTCCTTATTTCTCCATATAAACCTAAGTTGTGGGTACTCATTAGAACCGCCTCACTGAGGCGGTTCTAATGAATACCCACAACATAGGTTTTTATGGAGAACTGACAAAAACTATCCTTCAGCTATCACAAAATCCTATCTAAGAATTTTGTGATATTTGAAGGATAGTTTTCCTTATTTCTCCATATAAACCTATGTTGTGGGTACTCATTAGAACCGCCTCAGAGAGGCGGTTCTAATGAATACCCACAATATAGGTTTTTACGGAGAATTGACAAAAACTATCCTTCAGGTATCACTAAATCCTATCTTAAGTATTTTGTTATTTGTTTGTTTGATTTGAGGTTTAACGTCCCCGTCAACACTGTAAAGGTCATTTCAGAGACATTGCTTCCAATTTTGTGGGACTTTTACCCGATATTGAGATGAAATGACATCTCAAGCCCTGCCGCCCAATAAAACCAAATGGGTTTATGACCATGCACAATTTGACTGGCACCGCTCTACCTGGGCAAGCTTAGATCCTCTAAGCGGTTTACCAGTACTCGTGTGCGGGTCGGTGTCAGCTCTGCGTGGAAGCATCATGCAGCCCATCTATTTCTTCATGCCCTGATGGGTGGGGGCCGAAGTATTTTGTGATAATTGAAAGATAGTTTTTCCCTTGTTTCTCCATATAAACCTATGTCGTGGGTATTCATTACAACTAGGGGTGTAACGATGCATCGATAGTTCGATGCATCGCGATAGGGACTGCCTCGATAGCAATGCATCGATAGTACTTTGGACTATCGATAGCTATCGCCGATAGTTCACTCAACTATCGATAGTTTCGATTGTTTTTGTGTTTTTTTTCTTGAATATACTTTGAAAATATACCTGTACTGTTGTGTAATTACGCAAGTATTTTTGCTTAGGATATCCATTCAGCTGTAATCAGGACAGACTGATAAGCCTTCACATATGTGCATGATGATCTGAGTCTTCGCTGGTCGCACATGTGTATCATAGTTTTTTGCCGTGTGGTGAATTTCTCGCGGCGATGAATTTCCCGCCGTCATTTTTGCACGTGCAGTTGAGGCAGTCAGAAATTTTCCCGCGTTTTTCAATAACAAAACGTCAATGATAGTTTGATCACGCGTTTGTTGCATGCAACTTTTTGAAAACATGACAGTGAAACCTGTGCGACATGTGAAGGCTCAGATCAGCCTGCGCAGTCATATATAAATGTTTGCTGTTTGTACTATCCTTGCGTAGTATAACTTCTGGGACAAACGCCATTTCCCTGTTCAGTTTCGAAGACATTTGCAAGATGCACAAGCTGATCTTTTGTATGAAGAAATGTTTGTTTTTGCTGTGTGCTGACTTATTAATATTGGTAAATAAATGCGTAATAAATGACGGTATAATGCAGTTTAACTTGTTATATATGTAAATCTTTTTGCGCATAAGGACCAGACTATTAAACCGCACTTTTGTGGTCTCATTAGAAATGCATTTCTCGAAATATGCACAGAATGTGCATGCGAGTACAAGATAGACTCAGATAAGTCGGCAAGTATGCACAAATGCATCAATGATGATGTCATCAGTCGGCTGGCCTGACCGATTGGGATTGAATTCTTTTGGGAATATTTAAGCAGACAAAGTTTTATTTTCCTGTCGTCATCCTGTAGGGGAAAAAACGTGCCGCGAGACCTTATGTCTCCGTCTATCAAGAACTTTCTTAAGGTGATTCTGGACGTTTTGATGGTGGACACTGGACAACCTGGGACAAATTGGCGTTTTTATTTTTCCTGGGTATTTCTGATTCTATTTTTGGTTGTCTTTGTATTATAATAGAGGGATATTCCAGAAAAAATAACATGTCAAAACGGCAAAATTTCATTACATGAAAACTTTGTTTTATTATTGCTGCTTGTCTTAGCTGTCTTGAGTGCAAGGACTAAATGTCCACAGAGTCAGAGAGCCTAGGTCTAGCCCTGTACATATTGCTAAATGAAAAAAACCGACTTGATAATTGCTTTACTTCTATAAGTTCAAGTTTTAATGCAGTTTGTTAGGTTCATGTCGCCCTTAAAGAGGTGCTAAAATAGCGTGCTGTGATTACGTAATACTATGTAATAATCGGGTTACCTAATTAACTGAATCCACAGATTAATTTAACACAGGTGGCAAACATTAAAGAATCGAAGAACGGTCAGCATGTGTCAGTTTCCACAAGCAGAAAATCTCAAACACTGCAAAGGTATTAAAGCTATGATAACCATCACTTACAGGCATATATACTGGAAGCAGCAAACTATTTTTAGGCGGTGGTGGGGATATATATAAAGAGCCGTCTCCCCATGATGTTTTTTCTGGAATAGCCCCCAGGGAACGAATGCTGATATTGAAACACACAATAAACATACAATTTTAGGCCTTTGGAATTTTCCTAACTCGTTCTGTCACTCTTAGCCATTTTATGTGAGTGATATAACATCTATGAATCATTTATAAGTGTATCCGATAGTATCACGATAGTATCGTGATAGTATGCCACGATAGTGATAGTATCGTGATAGTAGTTTCCACGATAGCAATACTATCACGATAGTCAAAATTGGCATCGATAGTCAGCCCTAATTACAACCGCTTCACCCACAACATAGGTTTTTACGGAGAATTGACAAAAACTATCGTTCAGCTATCACAAAATCGTTATCTTATATGTTGCTATGAGCTATAAAAATCACTACAGTTCCCTACCTTTAACCCTGATCACCATTTCAGCAGTGGCCGTATGGTTGTCAAATGCTGGGGACGAGGCAATGCAAGAGTAAGTTCCCTTGTCTTCAAACTCCAGTGAATAGATGGTTAGTTTCCCTGTTGGAGAGCCTTCATGCTCAACTATGTTGATTCTGTTGGTCGTGTTGAATTCTTTTCCATCTTTAAGCCACTGCACTTGGGGGAAGGGGTGGCCAGAGACTTTACACCATAGGTCAAGTTGTTCTCCTTGAACCATGTTCTTACTTTTGGAATGCGAATCGATTGCTGGAGGAGCTAAATGGAAGAACAGAAAATACAAACATGAAACCATAGAAACAGATATATGAAGGTGGGTGTTTAACCCTTTTTGTACCTAATAGAATCTTCCTCCTTATATATAGCAGTCCATTTCAAACTTTAGGGGTGTCAGGTTGTGATTCCTTCAAAATTTGTTCGGAAAATGGCTGAACTTTTTGCAAACAGTGTAGGCCCTGATCAGACACCACGTTCTGCGGCGTCTGATCTGGGCCTGCACTGTTTGCCCGAGTACCCGTTTTGGGGTTTCTGGTACTAAATGGGTTAATGAAAACTGAAGGATAATTTTGAACAGTCTCCATAAAAACCAATGTTGTGGGTATCCATTAATTAGAACCGCCATGCCAAATACTCCCAACATATGGAGAAATGTTGAATACCCACAACATAGATTTAAATGGAAAAATAAGGAAAATTTTTCTTCTGTTATCACCAAATGCGTAACCTTTTCTGTTGCTAGGCATAATACACCTTTTCTGTTGCTAGGCATAATACAAGATTCAAGATTTATTTGTATGATTTGAGGTTAACGTCATAGGTCATTTTGGAGACGTTGCTTCCAGTTTTGTGGGTCTTATACCTGACATTGAGATGAAATGACATTTCATGTGTGTCGCCAAATGCAACCAATAGGGTTTATAAGCATGGATGGCTCGACTCACACCGCTTTGACTGGGCAGGCTTAGATCCTCTAAGCGATTTACCAGTACTCGTGTGTGGTCTGTTCAACTCTGCATGGAAGCATCATGTAGCCCATATACAGTCTAACTTCAATGGCTCCAACAGCTTTGGGACCACGACAATCCGTCCAAAACAGGGGTAGTTCGAGCCACTAAGGGCTACTGCCAGGAGGTATAAAGGGAATATTTAGGGGACTTCTTTTAGGTGTTCTATATTAAAAATGTATGCTGTATGTACTCTTTAGAATCGCCTCATTGAGGCGATTCTAATGAGTCCACACAGCATACACCTGCAAGATGAAAGACGAAAATATCCTACATTTTCCCCTCACTATCTCTCATGTTGAGAAATTTCCCCGGGGACTCAAGAACGGGTTAGACTCAGCCATGGGAAACGAGCCATCAGTTTTCGAGCCATCAAAGTTATACTGTATTTCTTCAAGCCCGATGTGTGGGGGCCTACAAAATTCAAGAGTGTACTATAATGATCCAGTATTGGGACAGATAGGCCTAAGCAAACAGTGCAGTTCCAGATCAGTCTGATCAGGGTCTACACTGTTTGCCATTCAGTCTGCAGCTTTTGGACACCTTGCTGGATCAAGAAAACAAATTTGTTAAAAAAATTTAGATAATTACAGCAAGTCCTCAAGGTGTCCGTATTTTTAGGATTTTTACGGTATTTGCCAATTCTGAGGCCAAGAGAGCATTCAAAGACATGACACTGTATTGTGGGAAAGAAAACACTTTCAGCTAAGGCAGGGGGAACAACCTACGTCAGAGCAGTGATGTCGTAACCGTTAGTAGGTTTGCCGGCTTTTACTACACTAAAGGCATTTGTCACAACAAGTAGGCGCAGTTGGTGCATTAGGTCATAAAAGAATCAAACATACTGAAATCTGTCTCAGAAATGTGGCTCTTTCTTTAAATAATTCGACACAAGCTGGTTTTGCAATGATGTCGGAACTACCATAATGATTGCTTTCAACACCGAATCAAATCTTGTGGCGAAGCTATCGAAGCCTTTCCAATGCTTCTATGTAAAATTAGCTTACCGATGGGATGCAAATATTGTTCGTTGCCAGCTGAAGTATTTTTCCTGAAGACTCTTAATGTACATATCAAGTTTGAAGCATTTTATCTGCCCTATTTACACCAATATGGCCACTACAGAAATGGATACGACATCTCTGCTATGACATAGGTTGTCACCCTTGTAAGGAAAATCTATGAAAAATATTTTTGCCTCCCTAATCTATTGGGATATAGTACTGAAAGAGAAGAATTTGCTCCTGAGGAGCAAAATTTTCTTTCAGAGTTTTTGTTTGTTTGATTTGAGGTTTAACGTCCCCGTCAACACTGTAAAGGTCATTTTGGAGACGTTGCTTCCAATTTTGTGGGACTTTTACCCGACATTGAGATGAAATGACATCTCAAGCCCTGCTGCCCAATGAAACCAATAGCGTTTATAAGCATGGACGGGCCGACTCACACCGCTTTGCCCAGGCAGGCTCGAACCACAACGGTGAGAGACCTAATGATCAAAAGTCAGCTCTCTTAACCACTAGGCCACGGAGGCCTGTAGGTGGATAGTTAGAAATGGGTGTGGCTAAAATAATTTATTCAGCAGGATAAGCGTTAACATCTGGGTTAATTCTAAAATGTAAATGCTGACAGATTAACAAACTAACAGATGGAAACCAGGACTGTGAGTGAGTGTTTGAGTTTTACGTCTCACCAACAGCTACGGTCATACGGAGAGAGGACCTCGGTTTAAAGACTCATCCGAAAGTCTGGAGAAGCCCGGGATCGATCCTGCAACCCTTGGTTTTCCAGGTGAGCAGCATAACCTCTACACCACGGAAGCTTCTAAAGCAGGACTGTGATATCGCACAATGCTTAAACCTTTTGTACCAAATAGAATCTTCCTCCTTATATATGGCAGGAGTCCATTTCAAAATGATATTTTTAATGTAAAATTAATTTTAATTAATAATATACCTACCCATCACTACAATTATAGCCTTTTCACCAGACGCAGGTCTGGGTCAGTCTGACAAAAAAAAAAAAAATCTAGCCAGAAATGCCACCGGCATGTCCCTTTTCCCGTGACCTCCCCAGCGTCGAGTCCTGATTGGTCGCTGATGTCACATGACCTATCAGACCAATAGGCAGACGATACAGGTCATGTGACTGCGATTTTCGCGCCCGAGAGGTCATTATTTCTTTCAGGAAAACAAATATTTCAGGCGGGGCTGGGAGGCGGGACATGCCATTGTAGTGATGGGTAGGTATATTATTAATTAAAATTAATTTTACATTAAAAATATCATTTTAATATCAAATATAACTACCCATCACTACAATTATAGCCTGAATTCAAAGCAAGTGGAGGGTTGGATGAAAAATAAAGTTATACATACCTAACTCCTCCAACCTTCATTGTTTATACCCCTTTTAAAACCATCCAATGATGGTAACGTAAGGGAGTATCCACCATGACTGCAAGGGATCCAAATCCAAAAATCACAAGTGGAGAAGATAAATGGATAGGAACCGGAGTCAATATAGAAGTTTCACACCTATTCAAACAGGCTAACAAACAACCAAGGGAAATAAAATCCCAAAATAAGTGCTGCTCATAATAGACTGAGAAGCTACTAAACTACCCAAGGAATGAGTACCACCACGAATGAGAACCAGGCTCCTTAGGTGAAGGGATGAAAAGTAGCGTTGGAACATCCATTAAGCAGTAAGAAAAACATTCTGAAGAAAAAACGGAGTTCCAAAATGCCCAAAATGTAGAAGGTTATAACCTCATACTGTATTCTGAATGATAACAGGGCAGAAATGAAATAAGCATATACTGGTAGAAGCTTTATCACTTTACAAATCCACTTAGCAATCAAGGATGGTTAGAAATATATCCAAAACCCCTTGATTGGAAAGAAAAAATTCTAATGATAATCTCAAAACGTTTTAAACGTTCTAATGTATACAAAAAATTCACATTAGCCTACGATCCACGAATCCTGGAAATGACAGGACAAATAATAGTTTCAGACAAGGTGATTTATAGCCTGAAACAAAAATATGTTGAATGAGAAGCGAAAAAGAAGTCATTGTTCTTCTCATACCTGAAAACGACCCTCTGCAATTGGCAAAGCCTGACTATAACTTCTACGAACTGAAGCAAATGTCAAATGAAATACAGCTTGACTATCAAATGAACAAAAGAAGCTGAATTCACCGGATCGTAAGGTGGTTTAGAAAAGACCACAACACTCATGCAAGATTCCATTTGGATTCAAAGTCCTGGAAACATGTCGGCATAGTGAAAAACCCCTTTAATAAGCTGGTGATGGTAGGGTTTAATGAAAATGTGTGAAGCCAACTAAAATTTTAACATGTTCGAGATTACTGATCTGTACCCTTCTCTTAGATGAAATAGAAATTGAAGGGTAGAGAACAGACAGAAAAAGAAATCCAGTAAAAAAACCTCCCTAGAGGAATTGTCTGGATTTATTTCCCTTTTTCTACATCAACTAGAAAATATCTTCCATCTTCCAGAGTAAAACTTGAGAGTGGAGATCTTTCTATATTTGAAGATACACTCGGCAGAGAAACCAGAAAAGTGTCTACCTCTGGTTTGATTCCTGACAACATCTGGATGTGTAAGTAAAGCATTTCTGGATTGAAATAGAATGCTTGACCCACACCTTTTAGATATTAGATCTGGAACTACTGGAAGACGGGTTGCAAGTCTTGAGACTAGGCTCAGAATGACTGAAAAACCAAGATCTCTGAGGCCATAGGAGGCGTAATCAGAATGGCTCGGCTTTTGGACGCTTGAATTTTTACCTAGAACTAGAGGAATTCAGTTGAATGGTGTAAACGCATATGTAAAAGATTCCCCCAATCTAGAGATTTAAATCAACTGCACGTTCCATGTGATCTGAAACTGGAAACACAATGGAAGTTGATTGGAGAACCGAGTTGTTTGGACATTTGATTAAAAAAGGCCCAATAAAGGTTCTCTCCATTTGAGAAAACGCCCTGTAGAGAACGGATGTTGAAATGGTCTATAGGGGCGATCCCAATGACATAATCTGCCCTGGAGGTGTCCGACAAGGTTAGACATACCTTCCTGAAGACACCAAGTCATAATCTTCCATGTAAAAGCCAACAGGGAAGAGTAATGAGTCACTCCCTGATAAGTAGAAAAAACTACACTATGGTCATTTGTCTGGAGTAACAATAATGAAGCTGTTCCTCAGTTTGGAGCTAAGAAGAACTGATAAACCAAGGAAATTTGTCTGAAGTTTCAGAATGTTTATACACATATACATATGTACATAGCCCCGCCTAATATAGGCCCCACGTTCTCTGAACAACTAATCCCTGAGGTTCGGAGTGGGAAACCAACCTGAAAGGCTGGCATGCAAAAAAACAAATAGGGAATAGTCTCTAAAAGAGGAGACCCCATTTGATACTGAGGGATTCATAAATCGTAGAGAGCAATCTTGATAATGGAATATATTGCTCCTATAGACCGTATGGTATTTCCAGTGATAATATTAGCAAAAAAAACTGGAAAGGTCTAAGATGAGATTGTCCAGGGAAACTGGATCCAATTACTAAGTTTCTAAAAAGGGGAAACAAACCCCTGACATAAATCGAAAGATTTTCGGGGCGTGAAAAAATGGAGAAGTATCTTTGAGGTAGAATCAATTTCAACTTCTCGATAAAGTGTATCTACACGAGATTGGGGCCTAATTCTATGATGAGAGCTGCTTAATTAATTTCTATTAAGTTGGTGAACAGGGAAAACATTGATCCGTTGACAAATCCAACAAAGGAAAGGCAACGGACTGATACACAAAAATTCCATCCAAGGTGAAACGAAGGTATTTGCGTAATGACCTATGGATGGAGATGTGAAGGTTAGCGACCTTTAAAACTACGGAAATCGTCCCCGAATTTGGGAAATTTGACCTGACTAATCGAGGACGAAGTTTCCATTTTGAAATGATCGACTCGCATCATCTTGTTAAGTGTGAGAAGTCGATGATGAGTCGATTTTCCCATTTTCTTCTTTTCTTTTCATTGATCCGTTGACAAATCCAACAAAGGAAAGGCAACCGACTGATACACAAAATTCCATCCAAGGTGAAACGAAGGTATTTGCGTAATGACCTATGGATGGAGATGTGAAGGTAAGCGTCCTTTAAAACTACGGAAATCGTCCCCGAATTTGGGAGAATTGACCTGACTAATCGAGGACGAAGTTCCCATTTTGAAATGATCGACTCGCATCATCTGTGTTAAGTGTGAGAAGTCGATGATGAGTCAATTTTCCCATTTTCTTCTCGACCAGAAAGATCCGCCTGTAGAAGCCTGGGGAAGGAGAACTTTTTCTACTTACACGGCTTTCTTTTGGAGAAGAACCCTTCCTCTTCCAATAAAAAAATTTCTTTTCTTGATACTATTTACCAGAAATAGTATTTGCATGTGAGAAAGAGAAAGGATTCCTAACGAAAGCAATCCAGTAACCCTTTCTCAAAACTCATAAAACTCAAAATATATTTGATAACAGAAGCCACGGCTTGATAGAACTGAAATAGCTCGGCTCCTACTGGAAGAAGATGAAGAGGAGGGGAAGGAAGAAAGTCATTTGTTAGACTTGTGTCTTCCTCTATTGGGAGATTTCGTTCCAGTCCGACCTCTGGAACGAAAGGACCGTGTACCCTGATCTGAGAATGATCTATTAGTAGATGGGGACTGATTGAGATCTTCTAGTCGAGGGTGATAAGCACTTAAAAAGTCATCGGAAGTAGTCGAAGAGCGTCTCTTCGTTGCGGTACCTGTACTTGATACGCTCTCCGAAAACTTCAAAAAAGACGAGTGCCCACGGTCTTTAAGCTTGATTCTGAAAACGTTGGGAAGACATGGTCCGCTTATAGTTTTAGAATCAAGAGGCGTTGAGGCTCTAAGTTTTCATTTACTATGCTCAGTAAAAACTGAACAAGTTATCAAGAGCAGAGTTGCGCCAAACATGCAACATGGTGGTAGACAGCCATGGCATGTAAAAAATGACCGGGAAATAAACAAAAGCATTAGAATAGCAGCTATATGGTCGGAATGCTCTTGTTTGAAGGCAAAGTGGGTAGAACTAGAATACCAGTCATAATGAGAACCCACTTAACAATAGTCCTGGTAAGAAGCTCCAATGTTAGAGCGTCGAAACAGGAAGTAATGCCAATTTCCCTGACGTCATATATACAGAGACTGAATCTGGGTCGAATTTTGAAATTTCATAAGAACAAAAAATTGATGTTTTTTTGTTGTTAGAACCAATGTTCAAGTTCTTTTCGCACGAGTGCCCCCAGTCTTGAAGCTTGATTCTGAAAACGTTGGGAAGACATGGTCCGCTTATAGTTTTAGAATCAATAGGTGCTGAGGCTCTAAATATGTCCTTCTCATAATCGCTAATTAGTAAGGACGAAAAAAGATCAACCTCTGAGTATTGATATATCCCCAGAGGATAAATCACTAGGCCCAGATTCAGCTCTAGGGGCAAAACACTTGAGGCTCAATTAAACTTCCCCAGTGTTAGGCCCTTTATTGTGTATAGTGCACTGAACATGCGAAATTGCCGAATCAAAATTGAGCATTCAAAGAGCCGTGAGATGGCAATGACCGTATTACAAACATCGTAATATTGTCCCGCCCTAGATGACTTCAGAACGGGTAACAGATTAAGTAATCTGCGATGAATTTATGCATCTAATAAACGATCAAGGCCGAATCGACCCAAGGCCGAAACGACCCAAGACCGAAACAACACACCGAAATAGGCCGAAACGACCCAGGTGCAAATTCGGGTCGAAAACGACCCAGGCCGAAACGACTCAGTACCGAAACGTCCCGGATTCACTTGCAATAGTTACGGTATTGCAATAAACAATGCCCAAATCTGTATGTTTTACAAGGAAAACAATCCAATTTAATGATTATGATAACAAAAATTTATCATAATAAGAGGAAAGAAGCATATGACCAAGGTAAACTAAGTACCGAAGGTCCGGAAAGGTTACCCGATAAAAACTGGGATCGGAACCGTACCAAAATTTGTATGTAACATGGATTCGGCAAAAATTTGGGCATAGGTTCCCCGCACCCCAGAGTCCCCGCAATTATGAGCAGGGTCTCTACGGGGCGGTCGACGAACCTATCCTAGTCAACCCAGGCCCAAATGGGAGGAGGGGACATAGACTGGCTCATCTTGATTCGACAATGGTGACCCACACGAATTGGATGGATTCTGTTTAGTAAGATACTATAGAAAGGCCACAAAGGGACCTGAATATTATCCATCTGCATCGTGGGATTTATAAGTCCTAAACGAAGACGGGTCTTGCACATGTTCAAAACTAAATTAATGCTGAGAATTTTTATACAGCGATACAACTTCTTCCGATACCGGACGTGGAAGGAACACGCACAAAAACCGTCCTCTTTTCTGGCCATTTAAGTTTCCACAACGCCGACTTCTATTAAAACATTACCAGGAATAATACAAGCGTATACCCTGGCACATAACATGAAAAGAAGTGTGGTGCTTATCAAAAACCAAAAACGGTTGATCACATGATAAACAAAACTTCCAAGTGAAAATTCAAAATGGCGGACAACCACTACACATGTAATGTCGGCAGAAACACACGAAATAAAGTCTCTAAGAATTTCGGAATAAACAATAAGCTTAAAAAGCCTAAGTATGTTGTGGAAACTCAAGGTAAGTGTGTGTGTGTGAATTCGGGTTTAACGTCGCTTTCAACAATTTTTCAGTCATATCACGACGGTGTCTGGTTGCGACAGGGAGCTCAATGCTCACATTTATAGTGCTGCCTCACTGAAGTATCATGTCCCAGACACATTACATGATACCACACCCAGTCACATTATCCTGACACTGGATCGACCAGTCCTAGCTCTACCCCGTAAATCTGAGTGCCAAACGAGAAGCAGCTAGTACCATTTTTAACGACTTTGGTATGTCGCGGCCCGGGGTCGAACCCCAGACCTCCCGTTCCCCGGAGCGGACACTCTACCAACTGAGCTATCGGGGCCGGTAAACTCAAGGTAAGTGCAAAATCAAAAAAAGAATAAAACACTTATCCGTTTATTCATTCTTCCATGGAATGTAGTTTGTCATCCTATCCCAAGTAAGTCTGAAAAAATAATGACCTCTCGGGCGCGAAAATAGCGGTCACGTGACCTGTATCGTCTGCCTATTGGTCTGATAGGTCATGTGACATCAGCGACCAATCAGGACTCGACGCTGGGGAGGTCACGGGAAAAGGGACATGCCGGTGGCATTTCTGGCTAGATTTTTTTTTTTTTTTTGTCAGACTGACCCAGACCTGCGTCTGGTGAAAAGGCTATAATTGTAGTGATGGGTAGTTATATTTGATATTAAAATTTAGGGGAGTCCGGTTGTGTTTTCTTCAAAATTTATTTGGAAAATGACTGAACTTTCTGCAAACAGTGTAGGCCCTGATCAGACGCCGCATTCTGCGCCGTGTGATCTGGGCCTGAACTGTTTGCTAGTGTACTCGTTTGGAGGTTTCCGGTACTGAAAGGGTTAAAGCAGGTGGGCCAACAACGGTCCCAAAACTATCATCTTTACTCCTTATTTGTAGCTAAGCAATTTACCTCCGACCACTAATGCCTGTGGCTTGACCCTGTGTTCCTCGCTGGTACCGGCATTGAACACTATTTCACAGAAATATTCTCCCATGTCAGGACGCTCTGAAATTAAAATTAAATAAGACATCAAGGACTGACAATAATACAATATGTGTATTGAATGGCGCTTTCAAAAATAGCACTTGCACATCATTTTATATGTACAGTCGGCCTTCAATGGCTCGAACACCTTTGGGACCACAAAAATTTGTTCAAGACTGGGGTAGTTCCAGCCAATGAGGGTTTCTACAAGGAGGCATAAAGAGATTTTCTTTGTTTGTTTGTATTGGAGTTTAACGGCCCAGTCAACACTATTTAAGGTCATTTTTGAGCCGGTCAGTTTACCTATCCACACTTTTCCTGGGCAAGCTTATATGTAAGCGGTTAACCAGTACAGTGCACATTCTTTCGCCAGAAACTGACAACTGCCCTTCTTGAATCAGCGGAAGGGAGACAATGACGGCAGAAAAGATTTTGTGATCAATCTCCATGAAAGAGTGTTGCCGACCCCGGCAGGTACTGAACCCGCTTCCACCTGATCACCAGTCAGAAGAGCATCCAATTGAGCTACCAGATACTTTTGGACATCTTTTCAGTGTTATGTAATGAAAATGTATGCTGTGTGTACTCATCAGAATCGCCTCATCAAGGCGATTCTAATGAGTACACAAAGCATTAGGGCTGACTATCGATGCCAATTTTGACTATCGTGATAGTATTGCTATCGTGGAAACTACTATCACGATACTATCACTATCGTGGCATACTATCACGATACTATCGTGATACTATCGGGAACACTTATAAATGATTCATAGATGTTATATCACTCACATAAAATGGCTAAGAGTGACAGAACGAGTTAGGAAAATTCCAATGGCCTAAAATTGTATGTTTATTGTGTGTTTCAATATCAGCATTCATTCCCTCGGGGCTATTCCAGAAAAAAACATCATGGGGAGATGGCTCTTTATATTATATCCCTACCACCGCCTAAAAATAGTTTGCTGCTTCCAGTATATATGCCTGTAAGTGATGGTTATCATAGCTTTAATACCTTTGCAGTGTTCGAGATTTTCTGCTTGTGAAAACTGACATGCTGATCGTTCTTCGATTCTTTGATGTTTGCCGCCTGTGTTAAATTAATCTGTGGATTCAGTTAATTAGGTAACCCGATTATTACATAGTATTACGTAATCACAGCACGCTATTTTAGCACCTCTTTAAGGGTGACATGAATCTAACAAACTGCATTAAAACTTGAACTTACATATTTTTTATTTGAAGTTAGCATCAAAAGCTAGACTATCAAAATACATGTAGAAGTAAAGCAATTATCAAGTCGGTTTTTTCATTTAGCAATATGTACAGGGCTTGACCTAGGCTCTTTGACTCTGTGGACATTTAGTCCTTGCACAAAAGACAGCTAAGACCAGCAGCAATAATAAAACAAAGTTTTCATGTAATGAAATTTGGCCGTTTCGACATGTTATTTTTTCTGGAATATCCCTCTATTATAATACAAAGACAACCAAAAACAGAATCAGAAAGACCCACAAAAAATAAAAACGCCAATTTGTCCCGGGGTTGTCCAGTGTCCACCATCAAAACGTCCAGAATCACCTTAAGAAAGTACTTGATAGACGGAGACCTAAGGCCTCGCGCTGCACGTTTTTCCCCCTACAGGATGACGACAGGAAAATAAAACTTTGTCTGCTTAAATATTCCCCCAAGAATTCAATCCCAATCGGTCAGGCCAGCCGACTGATGACATCATCATTGATGCATTTGTGCATACTTGCCGACTTATCTGAGTCTATCATGTACTCGCATGCACATTCTGTGCATTTTTCGATAAATGCTGCGCAAAAAAGAGTCACATATACAACAAGTTAAACTGCATTATACAGTCATTTATTACGCATTTATTTACATATATGAATAAGTCAGCACACAGCAAAAACAAACAATTCTTGATTCAAAAGATCAGCTTGTGCATCTTGCAAATGTCTTCGAAACTGAACAGGGAAATGGCGTTTGTCCCAGAAGTTATACTACGCAAGGATAGTACAAACAGCAAACATTTATATATGACTGCGCAGGCTGATCTGAGCCTTCACATGTCGCACAGGTTTCACTGTCATGTTTTCAAAAAGTTGCAAGCAACAAACACGTGATCAAACTATCATTGACGTTTTGTTATTGAAAAATGCGGGAAAATTTCTGACTGCCTCAACTGCACGTGCAAAAATGACGGCGGGAAATTCATCGCCGCCAGAAATTCACCACACGGCAAAAAACTATGATACACATGTGCGACCAGCGAAGACTCAGATCATCATGCACATATGTGAAGGCTTATCAGTCTGTCCTGATTACAGCTGAATGGATTTCCTAAGCAAAAATACTTGCGTAATTACACAACAGTACAGGTATATTTTCAAAGTATATTCAAGAAAAATACAAAAACAATCGAAATCATCGATAGTTGAGTGAACTATCGGCGATAGCTATCGATAGTCCAAAGTACTATCGATGCATTGCTATCGAGGCAGTCCCTATCGCGATGCATCGAACTATCGATGCATCGTTACACCCCTACAAAGCATACATTTGCAGGATAAAAGGCCAAAAATTTCTTAAATTATCCCCCACTATTTTTTATGTAGAGGTTTTCCCTAGGGGCTCAAAAACGGGTTTGACACAGCCATGGTTAAAGAGCCATCTGTGTTCGAGCTATCAAAGTTCTATAGTAACATCTTAAAATTCTGACTTTGTTATCATATGATGTTTAGTTGATAAGATTAGATCTAGGCCCTGAAAATTTCACTGTGTAGCTGCCCGGGGAAAGTCCAAATTGTGGCTGGGTAAGTGATTTTTTATTTCACTTACCCAGAAAAATGTACATGTATATGGTACATTGTATAATGTATTGTAGACTGCAAGGCAAGTGGTTGAAACTTGAATTTGTCAGGCCATGTAGGTCATAACTAGAGCTGTCAGTGAAACTGACTAGGGCCCAGGCAGCACTATCAGAGGAGTAAAAATTTGTGGACGGACAGACGGACGGACAGAGTGATTACTATAGGGCACCCACACTTTCAGTGCGGGGCCCTAATTAAATTGATATATCACACGGTAATTTGTTTGAATTCAGGCTTAAAGTGCCCATCAACACTATTTTGGAGACATTGCTTCCAATTTTGTGGGAATTTTATCCAACGATGAGATCATATGAAACTACGTCTCAAGCTTTACTGCCCAAACAAACCAATAGGTTTTATATTCAGGAACAGCCCAACTCGCACCACTTTGCCTGGGCTGGCTTAGACCATCTAAGCAGTTTACCAGTACTCATTTGCAGTCAGTTTCAGCTCTGCACAGAAGCTCAATGCAGCCAAATCTATTTCTCCAAAGCCCTGATGGGCATGGGCCCATCACCTTGTACCGTACTTTTCCTAAGTATTGGGACAGACAGACCTAAGCAAACAGTGCAGACCAAGATCAGACTGCTCCTAAAGGAGCAGTCTGATCAGGGCCTACACTGTTTGCCATTCTGTCTGCACTGTTTTCACTCCTTACTGGAGCAAAAAAAAAAAACAACAAATTTGTTAAAATTTTAGGAGAGTTACGGTAACAACCATGCAGGCACAAAATGTTGACTAACATTGAACAAACGTTGAAACAACGCCTCATCGAGGTGATTCTAATGAGTACACACAGCATACATTTGCAAAATAAAAGACTTAATTCTCCTTTATTATCCCCCACTATTTCTTATGTATAGGATTTTGCTAGGGGCTCAAGAATGGGTTCAACACATCCGTTGTAAACGAGCCATCGCTGTTCGAGCCATCGAAGTTCTACTGTATTAGCTTACAAATATAGCAAATACTGTAAAGTGTGTAGCAATTATGCAGTTATTTAGGAAAACAGTCGATCACTTACGTGTCAGTACCTTATGTATTTCTACAAGTAATATGTGTCGTGTTTTTACTGCCCAGTAGACAGCTAAGGCCATGTCTTGCCAGTCAGTTACACTATTCCTGGACAAGTTTAGACTCTGTCAGTACTTTGGACCATGATATTATGAGCAATCTTACTTTATAAGATGACCTGGATGGACTAGCACAGTTGTAGGCTGATTGGCAGATGAAGTTGCCAGAGCCTTTGCTGGTCCCTAATGTGACATGTACCTCTTTCTCATGTGGTTTATTGGAGACATAAGAAGGATTTATCCCAAAATATCAGTTACTTCCCCTTATCTGTACAGTTATGTAGCAATGTTTTTACGTTGGTTTAGTATTTTATTCCAAAATTATCAGTGACTTCCCCTTATCTGTACAGTTATGTAGCCATGGTCTTACGTTGGTTTAGTGTTTCATTCAAAATTATTAGTTACTTCCCCTTATCTGTCCAGTTATATAGCAATGGTTTTATGTTGGTTTAGTATTTTATTGCGCCCCCGCCCATAGGGGCTTGAAGAAATATATGGGCTGCACGATGCTTCCACGCAGAGCTGAATCCGGCCCGCACACTAGTACTGGTAAACCGCTTAGAGGATCTAAGCCTGTCCAGGAACCGCGGTGCGAGGTGGACCGTCCATGCTAATAAACCCTATTGGTTTCATTGGGCCACAGGGCTTGAGATGTCATTTCATCTCAATGTCGGGTAAAAATCCCACAAAATTGGAAGCAACGTCTCCAAAATGACCTTTACAGTGTTGACGGGGACGTTAAACCTCAAATCAAACAAACAAAAGTTTAGTATTTTATTCCAAAATCATCAGTTACTTCCCCTTATCTGTACAGTTATGTAGCTATGGTTTTACGTTGGTTTAGTATTTTATTCCAAAATCATCAGTTACTTCCCCTTATCTGTACAGTTATGTAGCTATGGTTTTACGTTGGTTTAGTATTTTATTCCAAAATTATTAGTTACTTCCCTTTATCTGTAGTTATGTAGCTATGGTTTTACATTGGTTTAGGGTTTCATTCCGAAATTATCAGCTACTTCCCCTTATCTGTACCGTTATGTAGCAATTCTTTTACCTTGGTTTAGTATTTTATTCCAAAACTAGACAAAAGTGTCCAGTGGGGCACGTATACCCCCGGCCAGTGCCGAACTACAAAGGGAAATAACTCTAAAAGGCCTGACCCCTTGGCCCTTATTTTCTTTCCCACAATACAAGTAGTCATACTGATCATGTGTGCAAAATTTCAAGTTTCTATGTGAAGTAGTTCCTGAGATATCTTTGACACAAAATAATTGTTTATGGACAGACAGACAGACAGACAGACGGAAAAGACAAAAACTATATACCCCCATGGCATACGCCGGGGGTATAATTATTAGTTTCTCCCTTATCTGTACAGTTATGTAGATATGGTTTTACATTGGTTTAGTATTTTATTCCAAAATTATTAGTTACTTTCCCTTATCTGTACAGTTATGTAGCTATGGTTTTACATTGGTTTAGTATTTTATTCCAAAATTATTAGTTACTTCCCCTTATCTGTACAGTTATGTAGCTATGGTTTTACGTTGGTTTAGTATTTTATTCCAAAATCATCAGTTACTTCCCCTTATCTGTACAGTTATGTAACTATGGTTTTACATTGGTTTAGTATTTTATTCCAAAATCATCAGTTACTTCCCCTTATCTGTACAGATATGTTGCTATGGCTATACGTTGGTTTAGTATTTTATTCCAAAATTATTAGTTACTTCCCCTTATCTGTACAGTTATGTAGCATGATATTTTTAATGTAAAATTAATTTTAATTAATAATATACCTACCCATCACTACAATTATAGCCTTTTCACCAGACGCAGGTCTGGGACAGTCTGACACAAAAAAAAATCTAGCCAGAAATGCCACCGGCATGTCCCTTTTCCCGTGACCTCCCCAGCGTCGAATCCTGATTGGTCGCTGATGTCACATGACCTATCAGACCAATAGGCAGACGATACAGGTCACGTGACCGTGATTTTCGCGCCGAGAAGGTCATTATTTCTTTCAGGAAAACAAATATTTCAGGCGGGGCTGGGAGGCGGGACATACCATTGTAGTGATGGGTAGGTATATTATTAATTAAAATTAATTTTACATTAAAAATATCATTTTAATATCAAATATAACTACCCATCACTACAATTATAGCCTGAATTCAAAGCAAGTGGAGGGTTGGATGAAAAATAAAGTTACACATACCTAACTCCTCCAACCTTGGTTGTTTATACCCCTTTTAAAACCATCCAATGATGGTAATGTAAGAGAGTATCCACCATGACTGCAAGGGATCCAAATCCAAAATTCACAAGTGGAGAAGATAAATGGACAGGAACCGGAGTCAAAATAGAAGGTTCATACCTATTCAAACAGGCTAACAAACAACCAAGGAAAATAAAATCCCAAAATAAGTGCTGCTCATAATAGATTGAGAAGCTACTAAACTACCCAAGGAATGAGTACCACTACGAATGGGAACCAAGCACCTTAGGTGAAGGGATGAAAAGTAGCGTTGGAACATCCATTACGCAGTAAGAAAAAACATTCTGAAGAAAAAACGGAGTTCCAATATGCCCAAAATGTAGAAGGTTCTAACCTCATACTGTATTCTGAATGATAATAGGGCAGAAGTGAAATTAGCATATACTGGTAGAAGCTTTATCACTTTACAAATCCACTTTGCAATCAAGGATGGTTAGAAATATATCCAAAACCCCTTGATTGAAAAGAAAAAATTCTCATGATAATCTCGAAACGTTTTAAACATTCTAATGTATACAAAAAATTCACATTAGCCTACGATCCACGAATCCTGGAAATGACAGGACAAATAATAGTTTCAGACAAGGTTATTTATAGCCTGAAACAAAAATAGGTTGAATGAGAAGAGAAAAAGAAGTCATTGTTCTTCTCATACCTGAAAACAACCCTCTGTAATTGGCAAAGCATGACTGTAACTTCTACGAACTGAAGCAAATGTCAAATGAAATACAGCTTGACTATCAAATGAATAAAAGAAGCTGAATTCACCGGATCGTAAGGTGGTTTAGAAAAGACCACAATACTCATGCAAGATTCCATTTGGATACAAAGTCCTGGAAACCTGTCGGCATAGTGAAAAACCCCTTTAATAAGCTGGTGATGGTAGGGTTTAATGAAAAAGTGTGAAGCCGACTAAAATTTTAACATGTTCGAGATTACTGATCTGTACCCTTCTCTTAGATGAAATAGAAATTGAAGGGTAGAGAACAGACAGAAAAAGAAATCCGGTAAAAAACCTCCCTAGAGGAATTGTCTGGATTTATTTCCCTTTTTCTACACCAACTAGAAATTATCTTCCATCTTCCAGAGTAAAACTTGAGAGTGGAGATCTTTCTATATTTGAAGATACACTCGGCAGAGAAACCAGAAAAGTGTGTACCTCTGGTTTGATTCCTGACAACATCTGGATGTGTAAGTAAAGCATTTCTGGATTGAAATGGAATGCTCGACCCACACCTTTTAGATATTTGATCTGGAACTACTGGAAGACGGGTTGCAAGTCTTGAGACTAGGCTCAGAATGACTAAAAAACCAAGATCTCTGAGGCCATAGGAGGCGTAATCAGAATGGCTCGGCTTTTGGACGCTTGAATTTTTACCTAGAACTAGAGGAATTCAGTTGAATGGTGTAAACGCATATGTAAAAGATTCCCCCAATCTAGAGATTTTAAATCAACTGCATGTTCCAGGTGATCTGAAACTTGAAACACAAAGGAAGTTGATTGGAGAACCGAGTTGTTTGGACATTTGATTAAAAAAGGCCCAATAAAGGTTCTCTCCATTTGAGAAAACGCCCTGTAGAGAACGGATGGTGAACTGGTCTATAGGGGCGATCCCAATGACATAATCTGCCTGGAGGTGTCCGACAAGGATAGACACACCTTCCTGAAGACACCAAGTTATAATCTTCCATGTAAAAGCCAACAGGGAAGAGTAATGAGTCACTCCCTGATAAGTAGAAAAAACTACACTATTCATTTGTCTGGAGTAACAATAATGAAGGTGTTCCTCAGTTTGGAGCTATGAAGAACTGATAAACCAAGGAAATTTGTCTGAAGTTTCAGAATGTTTATACACATATACATATATACATACATATACGCATACACAATACACACACATATATATATATATAGCCCCGCCTAATATAGGCCCCACGTTCCCTGAACAACTAATCCCTGAGGTTCAAAGTGGGAAACCAACCTGAAAGGCTGGCATGCGAACAAACAAATAGGGAATAGTCTCTAAAAGAGGAGACCCCATTTGATACTGAGGGATTCATAAATCGTAGAGAGCAATCTTGATAATGGAATTTATTGCTCCTATAGACCGTATGGTATTTCCAGTGATAATATTAGCAAAAAAAAAAACTGGAAAGGTCTAAGATGAGATTGTCCAGGGAAAACTGGATCCAATTACTAAGTTCTAAAAAGGGGAAACAAACCCCTGACATAAATCAAAAGTTTTTCGGGGCGTGAAAAAATTTGGAGAAGTATCTTTGAGGTAGAGTCAATTTCAACTTCTCGATAAAGTGTATGAAATCTAAATTCACAATAACCTGTACACGTTAGGACAAGGTATGATAAACAGTATCTGTAAAAATGATGACAAAACCCATCATCGGAACACTACACGAGATTGGGGCCTAATTCTATGATGAGAGCTGCTTAATTAATTTCCATTAAGTTGGTGAACAGGGAAAACATTGATCCGTTGACAAATCCAACAAAGGAAAGGCAACGGACTGATACACAAAAATTCCATCCAAGGTGAAACAAAGGTATTTGCGTAATGACCTATGGATGGAGATGTGAAGGCTAGCGACCTTTAAAACTACGGAAATCGTCCCCGAATTTGGGAAATTTGACCTGACTAATCGAGGACGAAGTTTCCATTTTGAGACGATCGACTCGCATCATCTTGTTAAGTGTGAGAAGTCGATGATGAGTCGATTTTCCCATTTTCTTCTTTTCTTTTCATTGATCCGTTGACAAATCCAACAAAGGAAAGGCAACGGACTGATACACAAAATTCCATCCAAGGTGAAACGAAGGAATTTGCGTAATGACCTATGGATGGAGATGTGAAGGTAAGCGTCCTTTAAAACTACGGAAATCGTCCCCGAATTTGGGAGAATTGACCTGACTAATCGAGGACGAAGTTTCCATTTTGAAATGATCGACTTGCATCATCTGTGTTAAGTGTGAGAAGTCGATGATGAGTCGATTTTCCCATTTTCTTCTCGACCAGAAAGATCCGCCTGTAGAAGCCTGGGGAAAGGAGAAATTTTTCTACTTACACGGCTTTCTTTTGGAGAAGAACCCTTCCTCTTCCAATAAAAAGATTTCTTTTCTTGATACTATTTACCAGAAATAGTATTTGCATGTGAGAAAGAGAAAGGATTCCTAACGAACCCAATCCAGTAACCCTTTCTCAAAACTCATAAAACTCAAAATATATTTAATAAAAGAAGCCAAGGCTTGATAGAACTGAAAAAGCTCGGCTCCTACTGGGAGAAGATGAAGAGGAGGGGAAGGAAGAAAGTCATTTGTTAGACTTGTGTCTTCCTCTATTGGGAGATTTCGTTCCAGTCCGACCTCTGGAACGAAAGGACCGTGTACCCTGATCTGAGAATGATCTATTAGTAGACGAGGACTGATTGAGATCTTCTAGTCGAGGGTGATAAGCACTTAAAAGTCATCGGAAGTAGTCGAAGAGCGTCTCTTGGTTGCGGTACCTGTACTTGATACGCTCTCCGAAGACTTCAAAAAAGACGAGTGCCCACGGTCTTGAAGCTTGATTCTGAAAACGTTGGGAAGACATGGTCCGCTTATAGTTTTAGAATCAAGAGGCGCTGAGGCTCTAAGTTTTCATTTACTATGCTCAGTAAAAACTGAACCAGTTATCAAGAGCAGAGTTGCGCCAAACATGCAACATGGTGGTAGACAGCCATGGCATGTGAAAAAATGACCGGGAAATAAACAAAAGCATTAGAATAGCAGCTATGGTCGGAATGCTCTTGTTTGAAGGCAAAGTGGGTAGAATTAGAATACCAGTCATAATGAGAACCCACTTAATAATAGTCCTGGTAAGAAGCTCCAATGTTAGAGCGTCGAAACAGGAAGTAATGCCAATTTCCCTGACGTCATATATACAGAGACTGAATCTGGGTCGAATTTTGGAATTTCATAAGAACAAAAAATTGATGTTTTTTGTTGTTAGAACCAATGTTCCAAGTTCTTTTCACGAGTGCCCCCGGTCTTGAAGCTTGATTCTGAAAACGTTGGGAAGACATGGGCCGCTTATAGTTTTAGAATCAATAGGTGATGAGGCTCTAAATATGTCCTTCTCATAATCGCTAATTAGTAAGGACGAAAAAAGACCAACCTCTGAGTATTGATATATCCCCAGAGGATAATTCACTAGGCCCAGATTCAGCTCTAGGGGCAAAACACTCGAGGCTCAATTAAACTTCCCCAGTGTTAGGCCCTTTATTGTGTAACGTGCACTGAACATGCGAAATTGCCGAATCAAAATTGAGCATTCAAGGAGCCGTGCCTAAAACGATCAAGGCCGAATCGACCCAAGGCCGAACCGACCCACCGAAATAGGCCGAATCGATCCAGGTGCAAATTCGGGTCGAAAACGACCCAGGCCGACACGACTCTGTACCGAAACGTCCCGGATTCACTTGCAATAGTCACGGTATTCCAATAAACGATGCCCAAGTCTGTATGTTTTACAAGGGAAAACAATCCAATTTAATGATTATGATAACAAAAATTTATCATAATAAGAGGAAAGAAGCATATGACCAAGGTAAACTAAGTACCGAAGGTCCGGAAAGGTTACCCGATAAAAACCGGGATCGGAACCGTACCAAAATTCGTATGTAACATGGATTCGGAAAAAATTTTTGGGCATAGGTTCCCCGCACCCCGGAGTCCCCGCAATTATGAGCAGGGTCTCTACGGGGCGGTCGACGAACCTATCCTAGTCAACCCAGGCCCAAATGGGAGGAGGGGACATAGACTGGCTCATCTTGATTCGGCAAAGGTGACCCACACGAATTGGATGGATTCTGTTTAGAAGATACTATAGAAAGGCCACAAAGGGACCTGAATATTATCCATCTGCATCGTGGGATTTATAAGTGCTAAACGAAGACGGGTCTTGCACATGTTCAAAACTAAATTAATGCTGAGAATTTTTATTCAGCGATACAACGTCTTCCGATACCGGAAGTGGAAGGAACACGCACAAAAACCGTCCTCTTTTCTGGCAATTTAAGTTTCCACAACGCCGACTTCTATTAAAACATTACCAGGAATAATACGAGCGTATACCCTGGCACATAACATGAAAAGAAGTGTGGTGCTTATCAAAAACCAAAAACGGTTGATCACATGATAAACAAAACTTCCAAGTGAAAATTCAAAATGGCGGACAACCACTACACATGTAATGTCGGAAGAAACACGCGAAATAAAGTCTCTAAGAATTTCGGAATAAACAGTAAGCTTACAAAGCCTAAGTACGTTGTGGAAACTCAAGGTAAGTGCAAAATCAAAAAAGAATAAAACACTTATCCGTTTATTCATTCTTCCATGGAATGTAGTTTGACCATCCTATCCCAAGCAAGTCTGAAAAAATAATGACCTTCTCGGCGCGAAAATCACGGTCACGTGACCTGTATCGTCTGCCTATTGGTCTGATAGGTCATGTGACATCAGCGACCAATCAGGATTCGACGCTGGGGAGGTCACGGGAAAAGGGACATGCCGGTGGCATTTCTGGCTAGATTTTTTTTTGTGTCAGACTGTCCCAGACCTGCGTCTGGTGAAAAGGCTATAATTGTAGTGATGGGTAGTTATATTTGATATTAAATATGGTTTTACGTTGGTTTAGTATTTTATTCCAAAATTATTAGTTACTTCCCCTTATCTGTACAGTTATGTAGCTATGGTCTTACATTGGTTTAGTATTTTATTCCAAAATTATTAGTTACTTCCCCTTATCTGTAGTTATGTAGCTATGGTTTTACGTTTTAAGTTTAGACCCTATCATACTTTAGACCATGATATTATGAGCAATCTTACTTTATAAGATGACCTGGATGAACTAGCACAGTTGTAGGCTGATTGGTAGATGAAGTTGCCAGAGCCTTTGCCCGTCCCTTATGTGACATGTACCTCTTTCTTCCTCTTATCCGTACAGTTATGTAGCTATGGTCTTACCTGGGTTTAGTATCTCTAGTGTGTTGTTCTCAGCATGAACTTTGTATTTTGCATCGGTGGTGATATTATGGTTGTTGCGGCTCCAAGCCACCATGATGTTGTCAGAGGGACTCACCCCCTCTGGCTGACACTGTAGACTCACAGATTTAGCATCTTTCTTCAAATTTCCATTCGTTAGAGAAACTGAAAATAAGATCGTACAGAGATAATGGGGGAGTAACAGGCTCAAAGATCAGTTTCCTCTTCAGGAATTCATCTTGTGCATCCCTTTATCCATATCATGCTACACAGGACAAGCTCTAAATATGCAAACAGTGTACATCCTGATCAGATGGCTTCTGAAGAAGCCATCTGATCTGGATCTACACTGTTTGTCATTCAGTTTGCGAGTCTGAGCAAATACATTATACGAAGTAATTTGATTTGCTGTCAGCTAGAAATGGGTGTGGCAAAATCAACCCATATATCCCTAGTGGCTCTTTTGCGGGACATTGGCAAACAATGTAGACACAGATCAGACGTCGCAGAATGAGGCATCTGATCTGGGTCCACACTGTTCGCTTAACCCTTATCCCACTGCATAAATTAAGCCACACCCATTTATATTTCAACCAATCAAATTTCTTGATGAAATCCTTATCCCACTGCATAAACTGATTAAGCCACACCTATTTATATTTCAACCAATCAAATTTCTTGATATAATCCTTATTCCACTGCATAAACTGATTAAGCCACACCCGTTTATATTTCAACCAATCAAATTCCTTGATGCAAATTCCCAGACTGAATGGCTTCAGAAGCCATCTGATCAGGATCTACACTATTACCAAAGGAGGGGATTGTTGTAAACAGCAGGATAAGAGAAACTATCCTTCAGTTATCCCCCTTGTTCTTTCTAATCTGGATATATCATACCAAATATGAACCAAATCCATCTGCTCATGGCGATTATAGTGCAAAAGCCCATCCTGGACTTGTCCAGGACAAGCTAAAAAGCCCAAGACCTTTCGTTGTATTGGCATCCACTACGTATATGACCTCAGCCAGGCTGGATCCCACAAATCTATCAATTTTTTTTTTTTTTTTTTTTTTTTGGTTTTGGTCTTACGGCCCTTTCAAGATTATTTCACTCATATCCAGCCGATCGTTAATCAGAGGTGGGCTAAAACCGGAGTACCCGGAGAAAAAACACCTGACCTTCCGTTGAAGAACTTGGTGTCTCACATATGACCCAAGTGAGGCTCGAACCACAGCGGTGAGAGACCTAATGATCAAAAGTCAGCGCTCTTAACCACTAGGCCATGGATGCCCGTTCACAAATCTTGTGATAAGCCCTTTTAGTACCAAATGAAATAGCGTGAGTCCATTTCGAAATTTAGGGGTGTCAGGTTGTCTTTTCTTCAAAATTAATTAGGAAAATGGCTGAACTTTTTAGCAAACAGTGTAAGCCCTGATCAGACGCCGCGTTCTGCGGCGTCTGATCTGAGCCTGCCCTGTTTGCCAAGTACCCCTTTAGGGGTTTCCGGTGCTAAATGGGTTTTGTTTGATTTGAGGTTTAACATCCCCGTCAACACTGTAAAGGTCATTTTGGAGACGTTGCTTCCAATTTTGTGGGACTTTTATCCGACATTGAGATGAAAAGTCATCTCGAGCCCTGTCGCCCAATGAAACCAATAGGGTTTATTAGCATGGACGGTCCGCCTCGCACCGCTGTTCCTGGACAGGCTTAAATCCTCCAAGCTGTTTACCAGTACTTGTGTGCGGGCCGGATTCAGCTCTGCGTGGAAGCATCATGCAGCCTATATTTCTTCAAGCCCCTTTAGGCAGGGGCCGGCTAAATGGGTTAAGAGTCAGCACTCTTATCCACTTGGCCAAGGAGGCCTGTTATTTATTATTTTACTGGTCATTTCAATTTGCATGCCCATTGTAACTGCAAGTACATGTAAAATAACCAACCAGTCTCTGCATATTGTATTTCAGTCTGTCTTTCCCTGTTTTCTTAACCCTTTTTGTACCAAATGGAATCTTCCTCCATATATATAGCAGGATGTAATTTAAAAAATTAGGGGTGTCAGGTTGTTTTTTCAACAAAATTTATTTGGGAAATGACTGAACTTTTAGCAAACGGTGGAGGCCCTGATCAGACTCTGTGTTCTGCAGTGTCTCACTCTGGGCCTGCACTGTTTGCCAACTTGCCAAGGTGCCCCTTTTAGGGTTTCTGGTACAAAATGGGTTAATGAATTACACGACTTGTCATGCTTGTAGAAATAAATGTAAGAGAGCAATAAACTTATAAAACACTGACCTTCCATTGACCTGTATTACAACTTCATCTCAAGATATGTGACTGAGACAAATAAAAGATCAGGTTTCTTTATGATAATCTATGTTGTGGGTACTTGTTAGAATCACCTCCAAGAGGAGAAGGAGATGATTCTATCAAGTACCCATTACATAGGTTTTTGAATGGAAATAAAGTAACTTTTCGCCCTTAACCCTTTTTGTACCAAATGTAATCTTCCTCGTTATATATAGCAGAAGTCAATTTCAAAATTTAGGGGTGTCAGGTTGTGTTTTCATCAAAATTTATTTGGAAAATGACTGAGCTTTTAGCAAACAGTGGAGGCCCTGATCAGACGCCGCATTCTGTGCGTCTGATCTGGGCCTGCACTGTTTGCCACGGTACTCGTTTTGGGGTTTCCAGTACAAAATGGGTTAATTATCATTCATATTTCCTCTTATCTGGAGCTCTGACCACTTCATAACATTATTCTACCACGATATCAACTTTTAATGCAACAACGATTGCATGTTAAACTGTGCCAGCAGTGACACGGCAAAACTTGTGACCAGCAGACTCAGATCAGCCTGTACATTCAAAGCTTTTTGTCATCCCAACGCTTTAGTGTTTGGGGATATTGTGAACGCCTCCCTCCGTCCATCTGTCTATCATGCTATCTCTGTATCCACTGGCTGGAATGTAACCAAATTTGCTACATGGTTTTCTTAACCCATTTAGTACCAGAAATCCCAAAATGGGTACCCTGGCAACAGTACAGGCCCAGATCAGATGCCGCAGAATGCGGCATCTGGTCAGGGCCTCCACTGTTTGCTAAAAGTTCAGTCATTTTCCAAATAAATTTTGATGGAAACACAGCCTGGCACTCCTAAATTTTGAAATGGAATCCTGGTATATATAAGGAGGAAGATTCCACTTGGTACAAAAAGGGTTAAAACAGGCCCCAATAGCTCAGTTGGTAGAGTGTCCGCTCCGGGGAACAGGAGGTCATAGGTTCGATCCCGGGCCGCAACATGCCAAAGTCGTTAAAAATGGTACTAGCTGCTCCTCGCTTGGCACTCAGATTTACGGGGTAGAGCTAGGACGACCCAGTGTCAGGATAATGTGACTGGGTGTGGTATCATGTAATGTGTCTGGGACATGATACTTCAGTGAGGCAGCACTATAAAAGTGAGCATTGAGCTCCCTGTCGCAACCAGACACCGTCATGATATGACTGAAAAATTGTTGAAGGCGACGTTAAACCAGAATTCACACACACATAAACAAAAAGGGTTAAATGATGAGGGTGTGTGAGAGCATCTTAGGCCTGAAGTGTAAGGATTTGCGAAGGCTTGTCATCGACTGCACACACTAATTCAGTTTTCATGTATCCAAGAGGATATAGAAGGCTTTTGCAAACAATGAAAACACTGATCAGACTGCACGCGTGACCAGACAGATCTAGGCCTTTGTGCACAGCTTAACTAAAACTGATCAGACAACAGCATTGAGTAGCCTGTCATACTATCAACTCTGGATATATTGACAAACTACAGTAGAACTTTGATGGCTAGAACACCGATGGCTCGTTTACCATGGATGAGTCGAACACATTATTGAGTCCCTAGCAAAATCCTCTACATAAGAAATAGTGGGGGATAATTAAGAAGATTTTAGTCTTTTATCTTGCAAATGCATGCTGTGTGTAGGACTGTGTACTCATTAGAATCACCTCGATAGGGCGATTCTAATGAGTACACACAGCATACATATTCATTATAGAACACCGAAAAGATGTTAACAAGTCCATTGTGACCTTGACCTTTGACCCCTGACCTTGAAATTCAATAGGGTTCATCCACTGTACATGGTGAACATTTGTGGAAGGTTTGATGCTTCTACGATGAATACTGTGTCGTCTATCCTGCTCACAAGGTTTTCAAGGTCAAGTCCATTGTGACCTTGACCTTTGACCCCTGACCTTGAAATTCAATAGGGTTCATCCTCTGTACATGGTGAACATTTGTGGAAGGTTTGATGCTTCTACGATGAATACTGTGTCTTCTATCCTGCTCACAAGGTTCCGGACAGACACACACACACACACACAGACACACACACACACTAACACACGGACGCACGGCACCGATGCTATATCCCCATTCGCAACGTTGTTGCGAGGGGATAAAAAGTATCTCGTTATGCCTCCTGACAGTAACCTCAGTGGCTCGAAATACCCGTCTCAAACAGACTTTCGAGGTCCCAAAGTTGTTTGAGCCATTGAAGTTCCACTGTATTAAGAAAAAAAAATGACTGTTTAGTCAAGTATGAAAACAAATAACTGACACCTCTGCGTTCTCTGGTTCAAGCAGTCAACACTACTTAGGTCATTCTGGAGACGTTGCTTCCAATTTTGTGGGACTTTTACCTAACACTGAGATGAAATGATATCTCAAGCCAACCAGAAGGGTTTATATGTAGGAATGGTCCAACTCACATCACTTTGCCTGGGCAGGCTTAGACCCTCTAAGCGGTTTACCAGTACTCAAGTGTGGTCAGTTTCAGCTCTGCATGGAAGCACCATGCAGCCCAATCTATTTCCACAAGCCCAGATGGGTTTGGGCCCAGCCAACTTATATGGCTAGACACAAGATTTGTTTGCATGAAACTACCTCTTTTTGTACCAAATGGAATCCTCCTCCTTATATATGGCAAGAGTCCATTTACAAATTTTTGGGTGTTCAAAATTTATTAGGAAAATGGTTGAACTATTTGCAAACGGTGTAGGCCCTGATTAAACACCGCAGAATGGCCCTGATCAGACGCCTGTTCTGCGGCGTCTGATCTGGGCCTGCACTGTTTGCCAGGGTACCCATTTTGGGGTTTCCAGTATAAAATGGGTTAAGCCTGCGAGACACAAAGGCTCTGGTGAGACCACACTCTAGTCCAACCTGTATTAAGCAAGCACCTTTGGGATATTCAAAAACTGCTCGCTTAAGACAGGTGCTTGCTTAACACAGGTGAATTTTAATGCATTTTCCTTTTTTGGGAACTGAATGCCTGCTTGCTTAAGACATGTTGCTTGCTTAATAGAGGTGGCCACTAAGACAGGTTTTACTGTAATTGCAGGCTCGCCTAAATATTTTCTGGTTTTCACTTGTAGTAAGTATCCTTTTCTGATGATTTGTTTGTTTGTTTGATTTGAGGTTTAACGCCCCTGTCAACACTGTAAAGGTCATTATGGAGATGTTGCCTCCAATTTTGTGGGACTTTTACCCGACATTGAGATGAAATGACATCTCAAGCCCTGTCGCCCAATGAAACCAAAAGGGTTTGTAATCATGGACGGGCCAACTCGTAACGCTTTGCCAGGGCAGGCTTAGATCCTCTAAGCTGTTTACCAGTACTTTTGTGCGGGTCGGTTTCAGCTCTGCGTGGAAGCATCATGCAGCCCATCTACAGTAGAACTTTGATGGCTCAAACACCTTTGGGACCTTGAAAATCTATTCGAGACAGGGGTAGTTCGAGCCACTGAGGCTTACTGCCAGGAGGCAAAGTGGGGTACTTTTGGACATATTTTTTGTGTTCTGTATTGAAAATGTTTGCTGTGTGTACTCATTAGAATCGCCTCATCGAAGCGATTCTATTGAGTACACACAGCATACATTTGCAAGATAAAAGACGAAAATCTAAATTATCTTGCACCATTTCTTATGAAGAGGACTTCCCTAGGGGCTCAAGAATGGGTTCGACTCAGCCATGGTAAACGAGCCATCGATGTTCGAGCCACCGAAGTTCTACTGTATTTCTTCAAGCCCTGATGAGCGGGGGCCACCTTTTCTGATGATCTGCCTTAACTGATCAAAGATTATAGTTATGGTATGTATAAATTAATTGAATATGGACCCCCTTTTTAACCTACAGTCAAACTTCGATGGCTCAAACACCTATGGGACCACGAAATTCTGTTCGAGACAGGGGTAGTTACAGCCACTGAGGGTTACTGCCAGGAGGCGTAAAGGGGATAGTTTGGGGCTTCTTTTCGGTGTTCTGTAGCATTAATGTATGCTGCGTGTACCCATTAGAATCGCCTCAACATCGCCTCGTTGAGGCGATTCTAATGAGTACACACAGCATACATTTGCAAGATAAGGAACGAAAATAGCCTAAATTTTCCCCTTACTATTTCTTATGTAGCGAAATTCCCTAGGGACTCAAGAAAGGGTTCGACACAGCCATGGTAAATGAGCCAGCGGTGTTCGAGCCACCAAAGTTCTACTGTATTGTATGCTAGTGGACTATTCCATTGCTATATGTTGGACAAGACCATTTGTCATATAAGGGGTGTCAGGCCTATTTCTTTTGTTTTCATTCTATTTTTTGGCAGAAAATTCTGTTAGCAAATAGTGCAGGCCCTGATCAGATGCCGCATTTTGCAATATCTATGTAAAAAGACAGTCAAACTTCAATGATTCGAACCCCAATGAAACCATGAAAATTTGTTCAATACGGGGGGTGTCTGAGCCACTGAGGGTTGATATTTATGTTTGTTTGATTTGAGGTTTAACGTCCCTGTCAACACTGTATAGGTCATTATGGAGGCATTGCTTCCAATTTTGTGGGACTTTTACCCGACATTGAGATGGTGTGACATCTCAAGCCCTGTCGCCCAATCAAACTTTGATAGGGTTTAAGAGCATTGACTGTCATTTCCTTACCTGTGAAAAGATGAACTATGATGGAGGTGTCCATATACAGACTGTCATTTCCTTACCTGTGAAAAGATGAACTATGATGGAGGACTCAAGATCTAGACTGCCACTATCTGTTCTACATTTGAAAGTACCACCATCTGTTGACTTTGTCATGTTCTTCTTCAGTGTGAGAGTGCTGGTTGCGATGTTATCACTGATCACCTGACCACTCGTGGACACCTGAAGTAAAGCCGAGATATGCAGAAAATGAATCGAACAGACAGGTCTGGTAGCTGTCTAAATAGAGAATAACACTTTCGTGTCATTTGATATCAAGTTTATCAGGCAAAGCTTCGAGAATGCATGCAGATCGCTCGGCTTCTAGAATGCATGTAGAATCGCTCGGCAAGCCAAATGTTTCTACATGCGTTCTCGAAGCCCAGCCTGATAAACTTGATATCAAATGACATGAATCTGGTTATCAGTTAATCCCTTAGTACACTCTTACAGTTTTGCCAATTTTTCCAGTAGTTCTGTTCATACATGTATGTGTGCAATGCCACGTTGATCTGATAAAGCTCACTTGGCCTGAGATAGCGAAACTTTATCTGGTCAATATGTTACAAATGCAATTAATATAGGGGGTAACTGATAAATGAGCTGACTAGTGACTACTACAATGGATACAATACATGTTTCATAAACAAAGATCAAACTTGAATTTGTTTTTCTACAAAACCACAGATGTCTCCCCCTTTTTGGTGTCATATTCCATTGTACAATCAGCTAACATTTTAATACATAAACTAATGCATTTGCATGCAGAGAACCAAAACCATATGTTTAGAATTTTTGTATTACCCTTCCTTTGAATATTGTAAATTACAATTTTGACCTTAACCCTAGTCCTGCTGAGCCAGGTTATGTCTCATCTTTAAACTCATCTATCAAACAATGCAGATCCAGATCAGAAGCCATCTGATCAGGATCATCATTGTTTGTAATTCAGTTTATGAATTTGTTGCAATTATTTGCATCAAGTAATCTGATTGGTTGATAATCAGTGGTGGGTGTCGCATATTTAAATATTCAGCAGGTAAAGGGTTAAAAAAATGTTTTTGAATACAGGGGGCCAGGGAGATGTTGAATTACATGTATATTCATATAAAGTTTTGTGAAGATTTCTTAACAGTTTTCAAGTTATAGAGCGGACATGATTTTATGACAAAGTCGAAGGGAAATAATTCATAAATGCATGCGATCTGTGCAACGTCTAATGTTGACTGATATTTACATGAAATTTCTTGAAGATATATTAAAAAGGTTTCAAATTAAAGTTCAGACATGATTTGTGATGGACAAACTTCCAGGGAAATAACTCAATAAGTTTAAAAGCTCTGTATGCTCTGTATGTCATCTAATGTTGTTTGATATTTATATGAAGCTTAGGGAAGATATCTTAAACGGTTTTCAATTAACAGAGCAGATACGATTTTGTGATAGAAAAAAAAGGAAGGAACTCAAAAGTACAAATGCAGGAGTTATAGTTCTTGCACTCAGCGCATCATCTAACGCTGACTGATATTTATATAAGGTTCCAGATATCTTGAAAAGGTTTTAAAGTTATTGAGTGGACACAATTTGTGACCAACTTCCAAGGGAAATAACTCAAAAAGTATTAACGCAACAGTTATAGTTCTTGCGCTCTGCATGTCATCTTATGTTGATTGATATTTATATGAAGGTTCATGAAGATAGCTAGAACGGTTTTCAAGTTATAAAGCGGATACAATTTTGTTACGAAAAAACTTTCAAGGAAATTAACTCAAAAAGTAAGTAGAATTGTGCCAATAGGATACGGATGTCCCCACCATTTGAATGAGACACAGAAGTGAGTGTTATGTAACGGACTGTGTGAGTACACTTTTGACCTTGGCCTTGGAGGTACTTATCTGGGTCATGTAAGCGACACATTGTCTCCTGATTGTTAACACTGCTGCAAAGTAATTTCAAAATCCATCTAAGATTCAGAAAGCTACTGAACACAAACGAATAAAAGTTAAAAGGAGAAACGATCAGGAATTAATACAATCTGGGCCCAGTTGTTCAAAGCATTGTTTGCTTAACGAGCTCGTTAGTGGTCATATTGTTAATTGTTCTAGCGAGTTTAATATGTAAAATTTTGGTATTTTTGCTGAAAAAATGTGAGCAGCTTTTGCGCCTGCAAAAGCTGCTCACGTTTTTTTCAGCAAAAATATTAGCATATTTGCCATATTTAATGATCAAAGTTTTAACGATACGTTAACTAACGATGTCATTACTTTTGAACAACTGGCCCCTGATCTCCAATTCTTCCCTCAATACCACCAACACAAAACATGAAGGAACCACAGCAAGAGCTCCAACTTGGAAATGTCAGTAAAAATTACTGTTGGGTTTAAGTTAACTCTACGGGATCCCAACCCTCACTTTCACTTTCACTGTGGTTCAAATAAGTATTTGGTTTGGTTCACATGAAGTTTTCTAACTCATCAGTGAAACTAGAAAAAGTGTCCATAGGACACGGATGCCCTCGCCAAATGCCATTCATAAATCAGGCTCTACCTGTTACAAAAACTTTAACCTGAGGTTACAGGATCACGTACGTACGCATGTACGTACACACACACACACGTACAGACAGACATACACATGTACGCACTTACAGAAAACCGAAAAACTATATGCCCCCGGCATCATATGATGCGGGGGCATAAAAACTCGGTAAACAAAGAAATCACAATTAAAAACCAAGCTGACCGAAGGATGAGGGTTCGACAGTAAAACACGCTGTGCTATCCAGTGCTGAACCCAACGCCACAGGAACACTGGAGCAAGTCTTGTTGTAGGTTTTATCATGTGCTGGCCTCGTTTTGACAGTAACCTGCAGAGATGAGATATTACAGACCAGCATAGACCTTTTGTTTGTTTGAATTGGAGTTTAATGGCCCAGTCAACACTGTTTAGGTCATTTTTGAGCAGGTCAGTTTACCTATCCACACTTTTCCTGGGCAGGCTTATACGTAAGCCATTAACTAGTACAGTGCACACATTCTTTAGACAGAAACTGACAACTGCCCTTCTTGAATCAGTGGTAGGGAATGACCATAGAAAAGATTTCATGATCAATCTCCACAAAAGAATGTTTCCAACCCTGGCAGGTATTGAACCCGCTTCCTCCTGATCACTAGTCAGATGCACATCCGACTGAGCTACCAAGGCTGGCGCATAGACCATGTTGTACCCTCGGCAAATGAATCGTAGAGAACATCTTGTTTTCACAGAGTCCGGCAATGTCAACAAGTCTTATCAGTCTAGTTTCCACTCCGTATCTATTAGGCCTCCTTTGCCAAACCCTTTTCATACCAAATGGAATCATCCTCCTTATACATAGCAGGAGTCCATTTCAAAATTTTGGGCTGTCAGGTTGTGCTTCCTTCAAAATCTATTTGGAAACTGGTTGAACGTTTGTGAACAGGGTAGACCCTGATCAGACGCCGCATTCTGCGGTGTCTGATTTGGGCCGGCACTGTTTGCCAACTACCTGTATTGGGGTTTCCGGTACAAAACGCTAATGTGGTGTCCAAACTGGGCCAGCACACGACTATAACTAGAATTTGTTTTTCTACAAAAACACAGATGTCTCCCCCTTTTTGCCCTCTAAGTATGACCTTGACATTGGAGGTATTGACCTGGGTATTGTTTGCAAGACATTTCTGCAAGATAACTTTAAAAAGTTCCGAGAGGTAAGTTATTGACCGTACACAAAAATTCCCCTTTTTACCTTTGACCTCTACGTATGGCGTTGACCTTTGAGGTACAACACATCGTCTCATGATGGTTAACATTTCTGCCAAGTAATTTCATGATCCATCAAAGAACTAGACAAAAGTGCCCAGTGGGGCACGTATACCCCGGCCAGTGCCATCACCTCAGCTGAAAATAGCAATGTCAAAAGCTTCTTTGCATATACAGGCCATATTCCATAGAATGGCCATTTTCAAGATTCAAAGGGCAATAACTCTGAAAGTAGGAAAGCAAGTGTTATGGTTCATGTGTTCTGCATGTCGTCTCATGGTGTTCAATATTCGTGTGGAGTTTCATGAAAATATGTCAAGACGTTTAAAAGTAATGGAGAAGACACGAAGATGTTAGCAGACACATAATTTACAATCTTCAAAGGGAAATAATTTGTAATGTATGCAAATAAGAGTTATGGTTCTTGTGTTCTGCCCATCCTATTATCTTGCTTTACATTTGTTTGAAGTTTCAAAAATTATCTCAAATGATTTTAAAGTTACAGGGCGGACACTAGACTTGCCCAAGTCCCTACATTTACATTTTTTATTTTTAAATGAAAGTCCCTTTAAACGAAAAATATGTAAAAGTCTCTTTAGTCTTCATCTATGTGTGTGTGTGAATTCGGGTTTAACGTCGCTTTCAACAATTTTTCAGTCATATCACGACGGTGTCTGGTTGCGACAGGGAGCTCAATGCTCACTTTTATAGTGCTGCCTCACTGAAGTATCATGTCCCAGACACATTACATGATACCACACCCAGTCACATTATCCTGACACTTGATCGACCAGTCCTAGCTCTACCCCGTAAATCTGAGGGCCAAACGAGGAGCAGCTAGTACCATTTTTAACGACTTTGGTATGTCGCGGCCCGGGATCGAACCCGAGACCTCCCGTTCCCCGGAGCGGACACTCTAGCAACTGAGCTATCGGGGCCGGTCTCTTCATCTATGAATGTAGGGACTTGTATACTCTGCAAATTATCGGACCAGCAACTAGCTTGATGTAACAAGATCTGCCACTTGGTGATAAGAGCATTAGCCTCTGCAGTTAATGTTTACTTAATAAATAACACCCACCTGCGTCTGTCAGTGAAAGGAAGGAAAATTCTAGTATTTTGGAGATTTTTGTCTTGTTTTGTTTTGATTTTAGGTTTAATGCCCCTGTCAACATTGTATAGGTCATTTTGGGAATGTTCCTTCCTTTGTGTTGGGACCTAAAACTTGTTGGAGACAGTGGTAGGGTTGAATTTAATGAGGATTATTTCGACATTACTTTCAGTCCTCTATTTAATTAATATATTTTGTGTGTGCTCATTATGATCAACTCGTGAGTACACACAATATACTTTTTCCAGATAAAATACGCAAAATCCCCATAACAATCACTTAATATTTGTCATATGGATATATGTGAAGAATTTCTCAGGTACTCAATAGCGAGTTCGAAAACAGTCATAGAAAACAAGCTATCGGTGTTCGAGCCATTGAGGTATCATACAGTCAAACCGGTCATAGTGGCCACCTCTATAAAGCAAGCAACCTGTTATAAGCAAGCAATCATTCAAATCCCGTAAAAGGCGAATACATTAATATCAACCTGTATTAAGCAAGCACCTGTCTTAAGCAAGCACATTCTGATCATCCCTGAGGCTTTTTTTTTTTTTTTTTTTGGTTTTGGTTTTACGGCCCTTTCAAGATTATTTCACTCATATCGAGCCTATCGTTAATCATAGGTGGGCGAAAACCGGAGTACCCGGAGAAAAACCACCTGACCTTCCGTTGCAGAGCTTGGCGTCTCACATGTGACCCGAGCGAGGCTCAAACCACAGCGGTAAGAGACCTAATGATTAAGGGTCAGCACTCTTAACCACTAGGCCATGGAGGCCTGTTTCATCACTGAGGTGCTTGCTTAACACAGGTTGGACTGTAATTGTTTTTGCACTGTTTTTTATAGAGAAAAGGCTAGCATGCAGCATAATATCATTATCCTTGCATAATTACTTAATTAATAAGATGTGTAATTGCAAAATCTTTTCAACATTATCTTAACAGGAGAAACAATAGAGAAAAGTGGCGTTTACAAGGGGTTACATAATGTTCTTATTTCAACTCAG
Organism: Lucinisca nassula; assembly: GCA_963580285.1. Lineage (NCBI taxonomy): Eukaryota > Metazoa > Mollusca > Bivalvia > Lucinida > Lucinidae > Lucinisca > Lucinisca nassula. The sequence continues at coordinate 4,717,348 of OY757018.1, read as the reverse complement.
TAGTATAGATTGTGGGTACTCTTCAGAACCGCCTCTAACAAGCAACCACAATCTATGTTTGAAGCAGAAATAAAGAAAAACGATGCGACGGCTACTAACTTGTGAACTTAATCTCTTCATCAGCGACACTAGTTTTCACAATTACCTTGATCATCCCCTAAACATGTCCATGCAATGAAAACCATTGTTAACCCCACTTTATATAGAGTAAAGCAGGGTTTACCAGGCTGGTCATTTTGTAATTTCTGCTAAAAAACACAGATTTTGGGTACCCAATTGAGGCGGTTACACATAGATTGTGGGTACGCATTAGAACCGCCTCATTGAATTGGTTGTAACGAGTACTCACCATCTATGTTTTGAGCAGAAATAAGAAAAAATCCGGGGTTTACCAGGCTAGTCATTTTGTAATTTCTGCTCAAAAACACAGATTTTGGGTACCTCATTGAGGCGGTTACACATAGATTGTGGGTACACATTAGAACTGCCTCACTGAATCGGTTGTAACGAGTATTCACAATCTATGTTTTGAGCAGAAATAAGAAAAAATCCGATTAACGCGTTATAATTCGAGCCTTCTTATATAGCATAGGCATGTTATCGTAATAAAAGATTAAAATTGAAACTTCTTTTTTTAAAACCCTTTGCCATCAAGTGGTTTTCCCCCACTAATGTAAATAAATCATGATAACAGGCTCTGGAGCTGTCAGTGAAAAGTTATCTAAACAAACTTCTCACCCCTAGCTGACAATCATCTACAGGAAAGGTGAATGAGTTCTTTCAATTCTTACAAGTCTGTTAATTTCACAATTTTCATAAAAGACTGTATTCATTTGCAATGTATTTATTTTTTATTTTTTGTAAACAATTATTTCTACAATGGACACCTAATTAACAGACTTGGGCAAGTCTAAGCGGACACAAGTGTATGGTAAAACTCGTAATATTCAAAGGGCAATAACTCTGAAAGTAGAAAAGCAAGAGTTACAGTTCATGTGTTCTGCACGTCATTTCATGGTGTTTAACATTTATGTGAAGTTTCATGAAAATATATCAAGCGGTTGAAAAGTTATGGAGCGGACACGAAAATGCAAGTTAAAACATACAAAGGGCAATAACTCTGAAAGTAGAAAAGCAAGAGTTACGGTTCATGTGTTCTGCTCCCAGTCTCATGGTGTTCAACATTTATGTGAAGTTTCATGAAAATATATCAAGTGGTTGAAAAGTTATGGAGCGGACACGAAAATGCAAGTTAAAACATACAAAGGGCAATAACTCTGAAAGTAGAAAAGCAAGAGTTACGGTTCATGTGTTCAGCACGTCGTCTCATGGTGTTTAACATTTATGTGAAGTTTCATGAAAATATATCAAGCTGTTGAAAAGTTATGGAGCGAACACAAAAATGCAAGTTAAAACATACAAAGGGCAATAACTCTGAAAGTAGAAAAGCAAGAGTTACGGTTCATGTGTTCTGCACGTCGTCTCAATGTGTTTAACATTTATGTGAAGTTTCATGAAAATATATCAAGCTGCTGAAAATTTATGGAGCGGACACGAAAATGCAAGTTAAAACATACAAAGGGCAATAACTCTGAAAGTAGAAAAGCAAGAGTTACGGTTCATGTGATCTGCATGTTGTCTCATGGTGTTTAACATTTATGTGAAGTTTCATGAAAATATGTCAAGCGGTTTTAAAGTTATGGAGCGGACATGAAAATGTTAACTGACACACAAACACACACACAAACACACAGAAAATATGACAAGAGGGCCCAGAGGGCCCTGGTTCGCTCACCTGATCCAATGTATAACAAGTGGGCCCTGGGCAGGGTCAATTTTGGCCCCAGGGCTATAATTTGAACAATCTATGTAGAGGTCCACAAGATGAAGCTTCATATCGAATATGAAAGACCTGGGCTTTCTGGTTTCAGAGAAGAAGATTTTAAAGGTTTACCCTGCATATAGAAGTCTATGTAAAACAAGATTTTCCCTATATAAGTCTATGTTAAAACCAAAGGGCCCTGGAGCAGGGGCATTTTTGGCCCCAGAGCTATAATTTGAACATCTTGGTAGAGGTCCACTAGCTGAAGCTTCATAACAAATATCAAAGACCTAAGCCTTGTGTTTCAGAGAAGATGATTTTTAAAGATTTTCCCTATATAAGTCTATGTAAAACCAAAGTGCCACATGGCGGAGGCATTTTTGGTCTCAGGGCTATAATTTGAACAATCTTTATAGAGGTCCACTAGCTGAAGCTTCATAACAAATATTGAAGACCTAAGCCTTGTGGTTTCAAAGAAGAAGATTTTTCAAGATTTTCCCTATATACGTCTATGTAAAACCAAAGGGCCCCGGAGCGGGGGCATTTTTGGCCCCAGGGCTATAATTTGAACAATCTTGGTAGAGGTCCACAAGATGAAGCTTCATACCAAATATCAAAGACCTTGGCCTTGCAGTTTCAGAGAAGAAGATTTTTCAAGATTTTCCCTATATAAGCCCATGTAAAATCAAAGGGCCCCCGTGCGGGGGCATTTTTGGCCCACGCACTATAATTTGAATAATCTTGGTAGGGGTCCACTAGATGAAGCTTCATACCAAATATCAAAGACCTGGGCCTTGCGGTTTCAGAGAAGAAGATTTTTCAAGATTTTCCCTATATAAGCCCATGTAAAACCAAAGGGCCCCCGTGTGGGGGGCATTTTTAGCCCCAGCACTATAATTTGAACAATCTTGGTAGGGGTCCACTAGATGAAGCTTCATACCAAATATCAAAGACCTGGGCCTTGCAGTTTCAGAGAAGAAGATTTTTAAGGATTTTCCCTATATAAGCCCATGTAAAACAAAAGGGCCCTGGTGCGGAGGCATTTTTGGCCCCAGCACTATGATTTGAACAATCTTGGTAGGGGTCCACTAGATGAAGCTTCATACCAAATATCAAAGACCTGGGCCTTGCGGTTTCAGAGAAGAAGATTTTTCAAGATTTTCCCTATATAAGCCCATGTAAAACCAAAGGGCCCCCGTGCGGGGGCATTTTTAGATCCAGCACTATAATTTGAACAATCTTGGTAGGGGTCCACTAGATAAAGCTTCATACCAAATATCAAAGACCTGGGCCTTGCGGTTTCAGAGAAGAAGATTTTTAAAGATTTTCCCTATATAAGCCCATGTAAAACCAAAGGGCCCCCGTGCGGGGGCATTTTTGGCCCCAGCACTATAATTTGAACAATCTTGGTAGGGGTCCACTAGATGAAGCTTCATACCAAATATCAAAGACCTGGGCCTTGCGGTTTCAGAGAAGAAGATTTTTAAAGATTTTCCCTATATAAGCCCATGCAAAACCAAAGGGCCCCCCTTGCGGGGGCATTTTTGGCCCCAGCACTATAATTTGAACAATCTTGGTAAGGGTCCACTAGATGAAGCTTCATACCAAATATCAAAGACCTGGGCCTTGCGGTTTCAGAGAAGAAGATTTTTAAAGATTTTCCCTATATAAGCCCATGTAAAACCAAAGGGCCCCCGTGCGGGGGCATTTTTGGCCCCAGCACTATAATTTGAACAATCTTGGTAGGGGTCCACTAGATGAAGCTTCATACCGAATATCAAAGACCTGGGCCTTGCGGTTTCAGAGAAGAAGATTTTTAAAGATTTTCCCTATATAAGCCCATGTAAAACCAAAGGGCCCCCGTGCGGGGGCATTTTTGGCCCCAGCACTATAATTTGAACAATCTTGGTAGGGGTCCAGTAGATGAAGCTTCATACCAAATATCAAAGACCTGGGCCTTGCGGTTTCAGAGAAGAAGATTTTTTAAGTTTGCGGTGAAAAAAATCTATTTTTGGCTACTGTGATCTAGATGTGCAACAGACCGGAACTATTTGAACAACTTTGAAAGGGGACCACCAAAGGATCATTCCTGTGAAGTTTGGTCAAAATCCGATCAGTGGTTTAGGAGGAGATGTCGTTTGAAGAAAAGTTTACGGACGCACGGACGCACGCACGACGGACAAAAAGTGATCCCAAAAGCTCACCTTGTCACTACGTGACAGGTGAGCTAAAAACTATATACCCCCTATGGCATACGGATATGGCATACTCCGTATGCCGGGGGTATAATTAGAAAGTTATTGACTGTACACAAAAAAAGCCCCTTTTTTACCTTTGACCTCTAGGTATGACCTTGACATTGGAGGTATGGACCTTGGTCTTGCATGCAACACATCATCTAATTATTTAATGAAGGTGAACATTTCTGAAAGGTTACTATAACAAGAGGGCCATGATGGCCCTGGATCGCTCACCTGATCCATAGAGTAACAAGTGGGACCCGGGGAGGGCCATTATTAACCCCAGGGCTATAATGTGCATAATGTTCAGCGACGTCTAAAAAGGTGAAGCTTCATACCAAATATCAACAAAGGCTATAATTTGAACAATCTTGGCAAAGGTCCACTAGAAATGCTACATACCAAATATCAAAGACCTGGGCCTTGCGGTTTCAGAGACGAAGATTTTTATTAAAGATATTCCCTACATAAGCCTATATAAAACCAAATGGCTCCAGGGCGGGGGCATTTTTGGCCTCAGGGCTATAATTTAAACCATCTTGATATAGGTCCACTAGAGGAAGCTTCACACCATATATCAAAGACCATGGCCTTGCTGTTTCAGAAGAAGATTTTTAAGGAATATCTCTATATAAGTCTATGTAAAACCAAAGGGCCCCAGGTCGGGGGCAGTTTTGGCCCTAGCACTATAATTTGAACAATCTTGGTAGGGGTCCACTAGATGAAGCTTCATACCAAATAGCAAAGACCTTGGCCCTTGGGGTTTCGGAGAAGAAGATTTTTAAAGATTTTCCCCATATAAGCCAATGTAAAACCATAGGGCCCCGGGGTGGTGGCATTTTTAGCCCAAGCACTATAATTTGAACAATCTTGGTAGGAGTCCACTAGATGAAGCTTCATACCAAATATCAAAGTCCTGGGCCTTGTGGTTTCAGAGAAGAAGATTTTTAAAGATTTTCCCTATATAAGCCCATTTAAAACCAAAGGGCCCCGGAGTGTGGTGGTGGTGGTGGTGGGGGGGGGGGGGGAAGAAGGACCATGGCTGTGTGGGATGAAGCTTCATACCAAATATCAAAGACATGGGCCTTACGGTTTCAGAGAAGAAAATTTTTAAAGGTTTTCCCTATATAAGCCCATGTAAAACCAAAGGGCCCCGGAGCGGGGGCATATTTAACCCCAGCACTATAATTTGAACAATCTTGGTAGGGGTCCACTAGATGAAGCTTCATACGAAATATCACAGACTTGGGCCTTATGGTTTCAGAGAAGAAGATTTTTAAAGCTCTTCCCTATATAAGCCCATGTAAAACCAAAGGGCCCTGGAGCGGGGGCATTTTTGGCCCCAGCACTATAATTTGAACAATCTTGGTAGGGGTCCACTAGATGAAGCTTCATACCAAATATCAAAGACCTGGGCCTTGCGGTTTCAAAGAAGAAGATTTTTAAAGCTCTTCCCTATATAAGCCCATGTAAAACCAAAGGGCCCTGGAGCGGGGGCATTTTTGGCCCCAGCACTATAATTTGAACAATCTTGGTAGGGGTCCACTAGATGAAGCTTCATACCAAATATCAAAGACCTGGGCCTTGCGGTTTCAGAGAAGAAGATTTTTAAAGATTTTCCCTATATAAGCCCATGTAAAACCAAAGGGCCCCAGAGCGGGGGCATTTTTGGCTCCAGCACTATAATTTGAACAATCTTGGTAGGGGTCCACTAGATGAAGCTTCATACCAAATATCAAAGATCTGGGCCTTACGGTTTCAGAGAAGAAGATTTTTAAAGATTTTCCCTATATAAGCCCATGTAAAACCAAAGGGCCCCGGAGCGGGGGCATTTTTGGCCCCAGCACTATAATTTGAACAATCTTGGTAGGGGTCCACCAGATGAAGCTTCATACCAAATATCAAAGACCTGGGCCTTGTGGTTTCAGAGAAGAAGATTTTTTAAGTTTTTGGTGAAAAAAATCTGTTTTTGGCTCATATGACCTAGATGTGCAACGGACCGGAACCATTTGAACAACTTTGAAAGGGGACCACCTAAGGATCATTCCTGTGAAGTTTGGTCAAAATCCGATCAGTGGTTTAGGAGGAGATGTCGTTTAAAGAATTGTTTACGGACGCACGGACGGACGCACGGACGCTCGCACGGACGGACGCACGACGGACGAAAAGTGATTCCAAAAGCTCACCTCGTCACTACGTGACGGTGAGCTAAAAAGTGCATCCAGAAATAAAAATGTTATTGACTAGACATACAAAACAAGAGGGCCCAGAGGGCCCTGGTTCGCTCACCTGAGTATCACTGCCTTGAGTACAATCTACTTTTAGCTCTGGTGGCCATCTTGTTCATCAGCAGAGTGATTTAAGCTTATATGGTAGGGAGTAACCTAGGCAACATTCCTGTGAAGTTTGAATCAAATTGGCCTAAGGTTTTAGGAGGAGTTCACGTTTGAATCAAATTTACAATATTTTTCTATTTTTAGCTTTGGTGGCCATTTTGTTCATTTGAGCAGGATCATTTTAGTCTTTTTGGTAGAGGGTCATCTAAGCAACATTACTTGGAAGTTTGAATGAAATTGGTCCAAGGGTACTGGAGGAATTGTCGTTTGAAGATTTTTTTTATTTTTAGCTCTGGTTGCCATCTTGTTCATCGGAGTAGAATGAGTTTTAACTATTTTGGTAGGGAGTCACCTAGGCAACATTCCTGTAAAGTTTGCATCCAATTGGCCCTAGGGTTTAGAAGGAGTTCGCATTTGAAGCAAATTTACAATGTTTTTCTGTTTTTAGCTCTTGTGGCCATTTGTTTATCGTTTATGCTATATTCCTAGAGGCTCATCTAAACAACATTCCAATGAAGTTTAGAAGCAAGCCTTCATGATGAAGTGGTCATGCGACTTGCCTTGTAAACCAGGGGTAGCAGGATCGATCCCGGACTTCTCCAGACTTTAAATTCTGAGTCTTTAAACTGAGGTCCCGTCACTGTATGACCTTAGCTGTTGGTAAGACTTAAACTCAGTCACTCACTCCTATGAAGTTTGAATGGAATTAGCCCAAGGGTAAAGGAGTTGTCGCTTGAATATTTTTCTTTTTTTAGCTCTGGGGGCCATCTTGTTCATCAGTCAAATGATTATAGCTATTTTGGTATAGAGTCACCTGCGTAACATTCCTGTGAAGTTTGAATGAAACTGGCTCAAGGGTTTAGGAGAATAGGAGGAGTCCATGTTTGAAACCAATTTACAATGTTTTTCTATTTTTAGCTATGGTGTCCATTTTGCTCACCAGAGCAGAATCGATATAGCTATTTTGGTAGACGGTCATCAAAGCAAAACGCCTATGAATTTTGAATGAAATTGGCCGAAGGGTATAGAGGAGTTGGCATTTGAAGATGATTTTCTATTTTTTAGCTATGGCAGCCATCTTGTTCGTCAGAGCAGAATGATTTTAGCTATTTTGGTAGGGAGTCAACTATGTAATATTCCTATGAAGATGGCCCTGTGTCCCTCATCTGTGTACCAGAAAAGCAATACTGATGTTTAGAAAGAAATAAAAAAAAAACTGAAGAAAGGCAAACTGTGATGAAAAGCAAGACATGGTTGTTTACCTGAGTGATATAAATATCTTCATAGATCCAGGGTTGTCAATATAGTTGTACATTGGTTGAACCAGGTGAACTCTTCAGGATGAAATCTTGAAGGGCATGTTGTGTGCACATGACTTCTTGAATCTATGCTGAAATTCTATTTTCATGTTCATGATGAAGTCATAATTTGACACAGTGGTTAACAATAGTATTGCAAAGTATAACAAAATTTACATAAGAAACACAGCTGACCTGAAATATAGCTGTTTACATATAAAAAGTGAGACATTGAAGTTTCCTAAGTTTTGTCCGACCTGAATCTTTGACACTGATCTATAAGGCTTGTATAGATTAAGTTACCTTTCTGCCATAAACGTTTTGGTTCTTTCATCTATCTAAAAGCCACAAAGAATTAATTCTGATACAGTGGGCATAAATATGAGAATAAGGAATAAAATAAGACAGATTAAGATGTGTGGAATCTATGAGGCAATATATGCCAAATAGAAACTTAAGGAGCATAAAATCTGATATAAAGAACAGGTAAAAAAAATCTGAGTCTTTCCACAGAATACAGATGCATCAACTAATTCTCTTGAATTTCAACAAAACTTTTCCTGATCTTGCAATAATCTAGAAAATGGTAACTTGAAACATTTTGAGGAAAATACAATTTCAGCCTTTACATGTAACAATGGATTTCCATTTCAAAATATTGTTGCAATTAAGCAAACAATAAAATATATTATTTGACAGAATTCAAATACTGGGGTAACCTTTTCTCCATATAAGGAACAACAGATTCACATAACAAAATGCTGCCGTAAATAAGAATTCAATACAGTATGTTTTTGACAGAATTAAACATATTGTGACAAATCTACAGAATGTACATTATAAGTCTAAATTCCCTTAAAAAGTGTCTTGTGAGAGGTTTAATATGAAAGCAACAAAAGTTTGTGTATAAGGAAAGAAATTAACCCTTATCCTGCTGAATATTTACATTAGTCACGCCCATTTCTTACTATCAGCCAATTAGATTACATGATATAATGTTTGCATTCAAATTACGAAACTAAATGACAAACTGTGTAGATCCAGATCAGATGGCTTCTTTATCTGTATCTATATTGTTTGCAAAGTTATGAATTGTTGTGAACAGCGTATAAGGGTTAATACCCTTTTCAATTATTTTGCAATACACCTAACTGAATCCAGTAGTAATTACCATTAACCCATATACCACAATGGAGTTCCCCACCAAATTAGTTTGGAGTGGTCCATTTCCAATTATAGGGGTGTAAGGTTTGTTTGGAGGTAAGTTGTCAACAATGCATGTACTTTGAGCAAAAACTGTACACCCAGATCAGATGCCGCACTCTGTGGCGCTGATCTGGGCAGTAACTATTTACCCGTGTCCCATAAAAGGTTGGCTAGGCGTATATGGGTTAATATAACCCAACCAAAACATGCATCAACAACATGCCAGCCTCAGTAGCTCTGTCAGATGTGTGTTTGACTGGTAATCAGGACGGGAGTTTAATGCCTGCTGAGGTCAGCAACATTCCTTCGTGGAGATTGATCATGAAATCTTTTTTACGGTCATTTTCTCCCTTCCGCTGATTCGAGAGTTGTCAGTTTCAGGCGAAAGAATGAGCACTGTACTGGTTAACAGCTTACGGATAAGCCTGCCCAGGCAAAGGGTGGATAGGTAAACTGACCGGCTCAAAAATGACCTAAGTAGTGTTGACTGGGCCTTTAAACTCCAATACAAACAAAGCATCAACAGCATACATGTAATATATATATATATAAACAGAAATGCCTCATTGAGGCACTTCTTAGAAGTACCCAAAGTCTATGTTTTGAGTGAGGAAATGGAAAAAAACCCTGTAAACTCCACTTTTCTCTATATAAAGTGGTGTTTTACAAGGCTCTTCATTTCCTGATGTCAATTAATGGTGGCCACCCTTATCTTGTACAAACCACCAGCAATACCTACCTTTAAGGGGCAGGTACTGCATTTTATGTGGCGGGTGAGTGCACTTTAAAGTAGCAAAGACAATCACATGATACAATCTCCAAGCTGTAAAGGGAGACATGAAGTACACTATGATCTTCCCAATAGATTTTTCCGTTTCAATTTCACCAAGACAATGAGTAAAAAACAACCTTTATTCGAAAAGCTGGTATTATACATTTAAAACTGAGTGGGTGACATGTGTTGAATTATGTGGATTTTATGTGTAGAAAAACTATTTTGTGATCTGACCAGTATGTCTCACATGTCCCAACTGCACCATCAACATCTGATAAATCAAAATTCGAAAATATCAAATCAAGCATTGTCATATGATCTGTGGTACATTCATTTATTAGCATTTTGCTTGAAAACATTTCACTTAATTTCTTAACAATGTTAGGCTTTAGCAAAATGTCAATATTGAAATCTCCAATTATCACCAATGGCTTTGATGGGGTAAAATATGGAATGAGTTCTTTGTTCAGACAAGAAAGAAGATTACTGTCAGACATTTGAGGTGACTTATACAAAAATACAATCTGACATTCAACTGAGACATGCCTGGCAGTTATCATAATGAATTCCAATGTATCAGAAGTATACTTTCTATCCTGTGTTATAATGGTATCATCTTTAGCATAAACTGCTAATCCATGAGGAGGTCTTTTGGAAGAATTGTATCCAATTTGGTCATTTCTTATCAAACAATAGCCTTCTATTGCATAATCACTATCATTATCTGGCTGGTGTAGTCGTGTTTCTGCTAATCCAAATACGTGGGTTGACAACAAATTTTTGTCATGTCTTATATCATCAAAATGAAGATTCAAGGATCTACAATTATTGAAAGCAACTTTGAAATGTGAAAATGGATCTATCAATTCTAAAGAAGTATCGCAGAGTTGAAGCATTGCTGTTTCATGCAGTCGCTGCATTTCGGCCTTAACTTGATCATCAACTTGTAATGCTTTTTCATTAAAGTTAAGGATCTGAAGCTTTTCAATTGACCTAACTCTGCTAAGTGCAACGTAGTGTAAATGTGGAACTTTGCGGGTTTTACGCTGTGATAAGTCTATGACCACTCTTTCAAGGGTACTACCTTGGGCTCTATGTACAGAACGCCCTGCAGAAGGTTGCAAAGGGAACTGAATTCTCTGAAATGTCTTTCTGTTGTATGTAAATGACCTGTTAACATCAAAAATTGGTGTCCAATTTTCTTCGATACTATTATGATAAAATCCCCTGTTTCTGTATTTGATTCTTGTTTCCATTCCTGCTTTCTTGTCATCAAACTGAACCCAAATTATGCTAGGGCGTCGTGTGGTTTGTAGCTTATACTCAATAAACTTAACTACACATGAAGCTCCGTTAGCTAGTCCATCTTCTGTTTTTATGTTTATTGTTAAGTCATAAAGCATGTCAACAACAACTGTTAAAGAGCAATGTAAATTTGCTGTTTGGTTTGAATCTGTTACATTCTTGAGGTTCTTAAGGGCACAGTCTATCTTTTCTTTTGATAGCTTAGGTGAAACGTATGTATCCATGCATGGTATTTCAACCTTTTCTGTTGACATACTTCTTATAATTTCATTATTAAAAACATGCATGAAATAGTTTTCTGCAAAGAGGTGAGGTGCATTTTTCTGATACTCAACATCATTTGTAGTAATTTCACACTGCTTAAATCTAGTCTTGTCTTCAGCAGTCAAGGAATTGGTCCTTAATCTATTTAACAATTCTGAAAATTGAAGGTCATCTTTCTGTCTCATAATTTCTGTTAATTCAAACATAGTAAATAATTCTTTCCACAGATTTTGTGACAAAGCAGCCGCATCATGTTTCATGTCATTAAATATCCAATCACCACTCACAGGTTTTAACTGGTAAAGATCACCAACAGCAATAATGCTAACACCACCAAAAGGTGTTCTTGTTCCTTTCAATGCTTGAAGTCTCTGATCAATAAAATTCAACATGGAATTACTAACCATTGAAATTTCATCAATAATCACAACTGACAAATCACGGTACTTTGATCTAAAGGTATTCAGACTGTCACAAGTTAATGTTTGATCCGACTGCTTATACTTTTGTTTAAATGCAGATGAGATGGTAGAACCATTAATATTAAATGCTGCCTTTCCTGTAAATGCACATAGAAGAACCCTTGTATGATCCACATCTTCTCCTTCTTTCAAATTTAATATTCTAAACAAAGTCTGATACAATGCTCGAATAACTAGACTTTTCCCAACACCAGCTCCACCAGAAAGAAATGCATATAAAGGGGCATCCTTTGTTTTAATCCAGTGAATCACATGATAGTAAAACTGCTTTTGTTTACTATTTAAACACTGCAGGAGCTTTCTATAATCAATATCTGACAGGATATTTTCATTTACATCAATTTGAGGTGCAGAAACATAACATCCAATTTCAGTCCCTATATCATAATCTCTATGTTCAGGTCTATCAGGATTAAAATATATAAACTCTTTTGACTGAATTGGTTCCATTTCAGCATCATCACCTTCAACTTGTTGTGTACTTGGTGCTGTTTCATCAAATGCATCATATTCCATTTCTGCCAAGTCTCTTGCTAATTCCAACTCTTCAGCATGATGTTCATAAGCTGAGCATTTATGATCTATCACATGCTTGATAGACTCATAGTGTTCTTTATATGTTCTAAAAGTTCCAAGTAAGTCAGTCTCTTCCTTTCTCCATGGGTGAAAAAGTAAAAGTTTCTCTCTATAGTAGTTCTCTTCATCTGTTTTGCGATTGAATCTCACATACCTAATTATTTTAGAATTACGACATCGTTTGATTTTTATGCCATTCTTTAAAGTTAAAATAGTTTCACCATCACCAAAGCTTTCTTCATCTGATATTTCTGCATCTTTCTCATAATCTTGCTCTTCCTCATATTTATTGTCATTCTGGCCATCCGGGTAAATTACTTCCAACTCTGACACATAATCGGCTAAGCAATAAGTTTCCAAAGGTTTGGGGCGCTTTGAGTATCTTTTAATTTTATTGTCTGACATTACATCTGTTGAGTCTGCAGGCAATTCATCAAGCACTGATTTTGGTTTCAATAGCTGTACTCTCTGGTTTGGAAGTGAAGTATTTATAAAGACAACACTCCTTGAACTTTTAGTCAATGGCATTTGCAGTACCAGATAAACTGCCTCTTGTGCACTTACTTCAACACTGTTTGAAAATACATTTCCAATATGTCTAACTTGTCTTTTGAGATCCATATTGCCATTCCTAGCTTCTTTTGCAGCTGCATGCAACAAATTACTCATCCCTCTTTGAGATTTACTAATATATGAAACTATATACATAGCACAAGCATATGGATCTAACACAAATTGAATGTCAATGTTTGCCTTCCATGCTTTTAACACACTATCATTGTACAAATTTACACGGATCTCACCCGGATTTCTTTTCAAAAACACTTTTGAAGAGTTTAAGGAACTTCTAATGCATTTAATGTATTCTTGCTCACTCATTTGGACAACGTCTGTCAGAAACTCTTCATAAGACATATCATATCCATCTTTCTGATTGTTCATTGTTTTCTGTATGTTTTGGTAGAGTTTATAATACTTGTCTTTTTCGGTTTCCAGAGGCTGCAAGACCAAAGTTTTGGAAAGAGGTGGTAAAGGATAACCAAATCGACATATTTTATCTTCTCGTTTTCTACACGTTCTTGAATGTTTGTGAATTTGAAGTTCTATTAAACGACCAAGGTTCGGATTGTCTACAGAACATTTTAGATACTGATCCACATAAGCAGCCAACCCTGCATCTGAATCCACATTGAATTTTGGTGCATTTTGTACCCATACAATCATGTGAATGTGTGGCGATCCACGTTGCTGAAATTCCACTCTAAAAAAGTAATCAACAACTTTTCCAAGAGGCTCGTGTTCACTCTTTAGAACTGTGTTGATGAATTCTTTAACTCTGTGCTCGAAATATCTGGAACAAGTGACTGGATCTGATTGAATGAGTTTTATCTTTTGTTCCCAAGCCAAGTTTTCAATTTGATCATCAGTGTATTTCAAATTTTTATTTAAGATAGCTAACATTTTCAAAAGGTCAATCCATCTTGTATCAGCCGAGGACAATGACATAAACCAAGTTGGCAAACCCAACTGTCGAATCATAGCATAAACATCTTTTTTTCTAGATTCTAAATATGCAGGAGAATTTCTTAGTTGCTTAAACAAATAGTAACCTTCATCATTTTTTACAATACTGTCAATGCATTCTGAGTTTCTTGCTTGTACAGCAGTAATCTTATTTGTTCCAGTCTGACACCTAACAGCAAGGTTTGCTTTATCATTCAATTGCTTCATTTGTATTTTTTTCAGTTTAAAAAATATATTGGGTACACTGTTAGCAGCCCGCCTATCTTGACTTCTCAATTCCCACTTTGCAATATCACTATAATGTACAGGCACTTGTCTGTCATCATTAGCTATTCGCCTCTGCCCACAAAATATGGTTGGAAAACAAAGATATTCTGAATCTTTATCTTGAAATATACTTAGTGGTCGCTGACCTTCTCCAGGAGCAAATGTGAAAGTAGAGTTTCTGTTTTCAAGATCTGCATCATCCAAAAGGGTGTCAATATTTCCCACATTTTCCTGTGTGATTTCTTCTGCATCTGAATCATAAAGTTCTTCCACATGAGAAATATTATCATTTGAAATATTACCAATCTGATCATTTGAACAAATGTCACACATTTCACTAACAACATCATCAAAATCCACAATATCATATTTTGAACCTTCCTGTGTACACCAGTCGAAAAAATTATGTATAATCTCAGCTTGATTCTTATCATGAGTAATTTCATCAAAACCAACATTATTTGTTTCTGAACAAGCTGTTTTGTGTGACTCCAAAAATGCATGAAGGGTTTCATTGCTTTCTTCTGTGATTTTCTTTATCCATTGCTGATCAATTTCAACATTTGCATGTTTGTACAATTCACTACCACTCAATAGCCAGTGCAAAGCACACAATACATGGAATGGTCGGACATTTTCTGAGAAAACATACGACTTAAATGACATCTTCTTCAATTTCACTGCAACTGTTACATTTTCGTCAAACGGTCTTGGCAAAGCATTTACAACTGGTTGAATATCAACAGGTACATTAACAACATTTCCTTTTACTGATAACTGGCGACCTCTGGGTAGTTCTCGCATCTGCATGAACGGTATACGTAAAGCAATAAGGCGTTCTTCAAGGGGAAACAGCTCCAGTTCTTTGGGCTTTGGTGGCCACTTCATTCCATTTAAAACAGACAATTTTGGGACTTTACCACATTTAATATTGTCTTTGCATGTGCAACATATCCATTCTTCTTCATTGACTGATTTCACACCTGTTAAGTACTTTTCCTTGTCTTTACAAACAAATGTTCTAGCTTTTGATACAGTCTCTTCAAACCATGTCTGGTGACAACAACTACACACATAGAGAGGTCCAACTGATATATTCTTGTGAAACCTTTCAATACAAACATCAATATCACTGCCACATTTTCTGCGCTTTGCAGTTAACTTTTCAATTTGTGAAAAGGATGGTTCTTTACGCTTTGTAGCCTTTCTTCTACAGTCTATAATGTTTTCAATTTTCCTGTTTCTTTCATTTAATCTCCATTGTTGTTTTGCAACCCTTTCTTGTTCTAATATGTATGGATCTGACCTTGCCTTCCTCCTTGACCGATTTTGTATTGCTATATCTTTTTGTTTGAATTCATGGCATTTTCGAGATTCTTGTTTCTTTTTACTTTCCCATTTTTTGTATTCATCTATCAATCTGGCTCTTCTCATGCATGCCTTTGTCATATCTCTGTCTTTTTTCCGGCAGTCTTCAGATTGTCTAGCACTCTGCTTAGATTTTAGAGTATATTCTCTTTCCTTTTTTTGATATTCTTCAGACTGTCTAGCACTCTGCATAGATTTCAGCGTATATTCTCTATCTTTTTTACGGTACACTTCAGATTGTCTAGCACTCTGCTTAGATTTCTGTGTATATTCTCTATCTTTTTTACGGTACTCTTCAGTCTGTCTAGCACTCTGCATAGATTTCTGTGTATATTCTCTATCTTTTTTACGGTACTCTTCAGTCTGTCTAGCACTCTGCATAGATTTCTGTGTATACTCTCTATCTTTTTTACGGTACACTTCAGATTGTCTAGCAGTCTGCATAGATTTCTGTGTATATTCTCTATCTTTTTTACGGTACTCTTCAGTCTGTCTAGCACTCTGCATAGATTTCTGTGTATATTCTCTATCTTTTTTACGGTACACTTCAGATTGTCTAGCACTCTGCATAGATTTCTGTGTATATTCTCTATCTTTTTTACGGTACTCTTCAGATTGTCTAGCACTTTGCTTAGATTTCTGTGTATATTCTCTATCTTTTTTACGGTACTCTTCAGTCTGTCTAGCACTCTGCATAGATTTCTGTGTATATTCTCTATCTTTTTTACGGTACACGTCAGATTGTCTCGCACTCTGCATAGATTTCTGTGTATATTCTCTTTCTTTTTTACGGTACTCTTCAGATTGTCTAGCACTCTGCTTAGATTTAAGAGTGTAGTTTTTGTCTTTTACTTTGAAGTTAGTGTCTTGCCTTCGTTTCTGCATATAATCTTTCATGTATTTTTTTCTTTCTGTAACTTTTTCCGGATTCATTTTTATTTCTTTGTTCCTATTTCTTTGATTTTTAGTAACCTTTGTACTATTACATGCCTTCCTTTCAAGTCTATGCTTTTGGTCCTTAAAGTATTTGCCAATAAGTGTTGCATTATTTTCACTGTTTGAATGAGTAAAAAATTCTTCTGTTGCATGTGCATTCCTCATATGGCTTTCTGACAAATTCCTCTTGTAAGTTACAGTTTTCCAAGCATACTCACATGGAGTATCAGTATGACACTTTGCAGGATTTTCAATATCAAATACTGAATTATGTTCAAGATTAGATAAGTCAAAATCTACAGGAAGAATTTCAAACTGTGTTGAAATTGAAATCATCATACTTTCAAACAATGCATACAGAAATGAAACTAGATCATCTAAACAATTGAAACCAGCAAGTAATGATTTACCATCTGGAGTGGATAATCCATTGAAACCATGTGAATGTGAATCAAATAGAAAATATGTGCAATCCCTCTTGAACACAGAACAACAAATTGAACCAATCATTAGTAAAACACCTGGAGAATATTGTAGAGCAGTATGCAATGCTTGATGAAGTGTAGGTAAACTGGTATTGACAAATTGTTCTGTGCAAAGGCCTGTCACAACAGCAGATTTTTTCACAACAACTTGTTTGTTTAAAATTGAAACTAATCTTGGAAGTTCGTCAAAGCTAAGCAATTTACTTCTGAATTTACCTTTTGCCTTAAGATCATATATTACTTTATTATACAGGCCATCTCCAGCTAACAGAATGTTGTCTAGATCTGTACTGCAACAAATGTCTGAGTATGCTGCATAAATTAATGAACAAAGTGCATTTGCAGTGCACTGACATCCTCTAGACTCATTGCTAAATATTTCTGACCCTTGGTGAAAAGATCCCTGTTCAAATTTGACAGAGTTAAATGGACCATTAGAAGGTTTCCATAGCATTGTTTCAGTTTGTTGCGTAAAAGGAAAGGCAGTATACATAGCTTTTTCAGCAATTTGTGTGGAGCTTGAAAATACAGGGTTTGTAACCTCTATAGGTGAATTGATATTGATATCTTGTACAACTTGCTTTCTGTAAACATCTTTGTCATTTGTACTTTGCAGAACTTTGAAATGTTGTACTGGTTCTTTTCTGTTACCATCTTTGTCATTTGTAGTTTGCAAAACTGAGGCAATATGTGTTTTCATATTTTTGTCATTTGTACTTTTCAAAACTTTGGCAGTTTGTACTCGTTGTTTTCTGTGAACATATTTATCACTTGTACTTTGCGCCATAGCAACATGTGTTTTAATATTTCTTGTACTTTGCGCCGAAGCAACATGTGTTTTAATATCATTTGTACTTTGCGCCGAAGCAACATGTGTTTTCATAGCATCAGATGTTACAATGAGGCAGGTCATACCCACATCTGATATATTTGTCGACCCTGGATCAGATGATACACTGGGGCAGGTCATACCCACATCTGACAAGATATGCGACCCTGGCTCAGATGTCCCCATCGCTACAAGCGAATGAGGCTTAGATCCTCCATGATCTAAGAGGTGGGTAAGGCCCACATCTGAAATATGCAACCCAGGGCTGCCACCATCAGCCCTCACCACTGTCTTTGCCAATGACTTCTTCCAATTCCTCTTACGTGGCATGCCTCAACCTGAAAGATACAGAAAAAACATATCTGCCTTGATACAGAAAAAAAAACATATCTGTCTTAACAGGAAATATATAGAAAATATGGGGAAATGGTGTATCGTAAAACCATTCAAAATTGTATTAATTCTAGATGGAGTTTTGTACAGAAATATATATTTTTCGCCCTTGAGCAAGGTAATTTGACATCAAAATAGGTAAAACCAAATGATTGTCCTCAAGGCTTCCATTCAATGACTTTTATTCTTCTGTGCATTCTTAAACTTCAGGTCTCAAGCCTCAGATTCTTGGTTCCAGTGTAGAAGCTAACACAGAATTTTAATATTGAATTTATGTTATGTTGGTTTATACCTAATTCTCTATCTATGGTCGGGCCCCTCAGAGTCTTAACTCTTGGTTTTGTTTTGTTTCAGCATTTCAGTTAGTTCATGCTGTTCAGTCCGCACCATTGTTTCATCTCTGCAGTTGTTTGACTTGTATGTTCTCCGAGATGTTGCACTGATGAGTTAGGAAGCCTTCATGCTGACTGAATAAATTAACTGACTACACCACAACAAAAGGGCTAGAATTGCAACCACATAAAATCAATAACCCCCACCCCCCTCCCCCTGTGGAATTCTTTTCACTGACAGTTCCAAGGCTGTTCTTCTTTTGTGGTTTATTTTTATTACTGTTTGTCATTGAATGTATGTATCACTTATATCTTTTTATTTCGGACAGCCAGTTGGCCATTTTGCTGTAAAGTAACTGTCCTTTTGGCTTTCCTCTATTGTTGTTTGCACTAGGGTCTAGATATTTCATGTTTGTGTTTCTTTCTCTTTGATGTGTCTGAAGGGAGGCAAAAGTTAATTGTGTGGATTCCTGATCATTGCTTCTCTTCTACTTTACAACTGCTCTTCTTGAATTACAGGAAGGGAACCAATGACCCCAGAAAAGATTTCAAATCAATCTTCACAACTGAATGTTGCCAATAATTGCAGATGTTCAACCCATGACCTCCTGGTTACCATTCAAACAGGCATCTGAGCTACCAAGGATAGCAAGGAAAGAGCTTGGTGCATGCGATTTTACTGTTTATAAGGAGTGTCTATTAGTCTTTCCCTTTGATGTTTTGGATAGGCACTGGGTTGTTTTGATCAGTTCATGTAGCACCTTTACAAATTAATTTGAATTCTTTTCTAGAAGTGCTCTTGACCAACATTTATTTGATACATAGAGGGACAAGTCTAAAAAGATAATTACAATTCTTTGATACTAAATTACCCTCAAATGTCTTTAATGTTTTGTTTGATTTGTAGTTTAACGTCCCAATCAACACTATATTGGTCAGTTTGGAGATGTTGCTTACAATTTTGTGGAACTTTTACCCAACACTGAGATGAAATGATATCTTAAGCCCTGGCGCCTTATTTTACCAATAGGGTTTATATGCATGGGCAGCACTTTGCCTGGGCAGGCTTAGATCCTGTAAGCAGTTTATCAGTACCGATGTCTGGTCATTTTCAGCTCTGAGGGGAAGCATTGTGCAGCTGATCTATTTCTTCAATCCCCGATGGGTGGGGACCCTCTATCGTTTTTGTTTACTGAAGGAAAAGTGGCATTCACCTCTGGTCTCGCGCACAATAGCATTAAATATTACTGACAACTTTAATCAAATTATCAACATGCAATAACAAGGATTTTCATGTTAATAATTGTACTTATTGCTAATGCAACTACTGTTTCCAATCTTTCGGGGACTATATCATACAAGCTATTCTTCCATCAAACAAAAATTGATTCTTTCAAAATTATCTGACTGTTACTTACTGGTAATTAACTAAACATTCATTTACCTTGGAACACAGTGATAAGACGTTTCAAGGAAAGTCCTGTACTCTCTTAACACATAAAACTAGACTCCTCACACTATTTCACAACAGTTCATATATAGTAAATCAAGAATAAAGATAAATCACTTTGTCAATTCTATCATATATCCGAATACAATGTCAATGTTCTCTTTTCAAGAATCTTGTTGATACTAGAAGAAAAAGAAAACTTTATTAGACACTTAGTTCTACTACTATAAACAAACCAATTTTAAAATTACTTTCAATAAATTAAGAAAAGTAAAGTTGTTTAAACTACCAATTAGCTACGCACCATTTCAAACATTGCAGTTGCTTTGAACTCAAATCTATAAAGGTATTTAAAAGGAAATTCATAAATAATCGTCATTATATTTAGCTGTAATGTGGATTTGGTTTGACTATGGCTTATAAATTTGATTAAAATTCTATTCATTATTCATTAAACAGTGAAAAAGGTATTATAATATGCCTCCCCACCGGGAGCATAAAAACATGATCAGCAAGGCAGTTTCACTCCAGAAAGAGACCCTCTATGCAAAGATGAAGGTATTACAACAGACAAAAGGGAAGGTTTATCTAGTGTTTCTTTAAAATCAAGTAGATCTATCACTAAAAGTGATTAATACCAACACAAATTACTGTGTTACAGGATGGTATGTTTAGGCCACTATAAACTAGTGGCCTAAGCATTGCACTCAGCAGATTGAGCACAAAAGGTGAACATCTGATACAACTTTCACGAAAATTATTAATCTTCAGATGGTACAGGAGATACCCTTCATCTTTATTACCTGGTACATGTATGTCTGCGATTACCCCTTTTGAAGGTATTCATTGTTCATAATGTTAGTGTTCATTTTGGATGGTTTGGGGTTGTTGTTTTTTCAGCGTTTTTGGTCCAGCAAACTACATTCAGGTCATTTTTAACTAACCATACTCCCAGACAGGCCTATGCTTAAGTGGTTAACCAGTACATTGTGCATTCTTTTGCCAGAAGTTGACAACTTTCCTTCTTGAATCGGTGGAAGGGAGAGAATGGCCATAGAAATGACAGCAGGCATCAAACCATTGACCTTTTGATCACTGGTCAATAGTGTATCCAACAGAGCTACCTAGGCCAGTTTAGGTGAACTAATATCATAAGATAAACCATCAACAATGTGCCGGGTACGACTATAAATGACACAAATACTACTCTTCATCAAGCTTGAAACTACAGATCTTTGAGGATTTGAAATGGTGCCTTGAATCTGAAAAAAAAAAGAATCATAGTGTCAATGTTAGTTATTACCGTTACCTTCTGTATGAGCCTCCGTGGCCTAGTGTATACAAGCGCTGACTCTTAATCATTAGATCTCTCACCGCTGTAGGTTGGAGCTGGGCTCGGGTCACATGTGAGATGCCAAGTTCTGTAACGGAAGGTTAGGTGGTTTTTCTCCTGGTACTCCAGTGTTCGCCCACCTCTGATTAACAATCGGCTCAATATGAGTGCAATAATCTTGAAAGGGCCATAAAACCAAAACAAAAAAAATCATTACCTTCTGTTTTGTTTTTCATTACTACAAAACAGCCATCAGAAGAGATAGCAAATCCCCCTGACCGACCGAAAGCCAATATTGCATTCAGAAAATTTAACACATGCAGAAAGTACACTAGAAATAAAACACACCAGATATCCTCAAGTTTACAGCTTTACTGCTCCATCAGCAAGACATCTGTAAAATATTGCATTAATTATATGGTTAAATACTTTTGGAATTGGGGGTGGGGGAGGGTTGGGGATGGTTTTTAAAATTAACATAGTATCCAGAATTGTGGTTCTTGCTCATGATGATCTCATATAAAACTATACTAATTACCATCAATATATCTCAAAGGGTATTGGAGTTGTCATGATCACAAGATTGTATTGGCAGAGGAGATAGCTAAATATCATGGCATACAGAGTTGTGGTTCTTGTTCATGACATGAATTCTTGACCTCATATATAACTTTACCAAGTACATACAATATATCTCAAAGGGAAGTGAAGTTGTGGAGATAACAAGGTTGTATCTATTGACGGATGAAGGGACTGACAGACGCGGTATCCCCTGAGCCTATTTGGCTTGAGGATAACAAGTACAACAATGTATTATTTTCTTGATTTCACCATGCATAGACAGACCTCCGTGGCCAAGTAGATAAGAACACTGACTCTTAATCATTAGGTCTCTCTCCCCTGTAGGTTTGATCCTGGCTCAGGTCATACATGAGACACCAAGTTCTGCAATGGAAGGTCAGGTGCTTTTTCTCCAGGTACTCAGGTTTTCCCCCAACTCTGATTAACAATTGGCTCGTTATGAGTGAAATAATCTTGAAAGGGCCGTAAAACCAGAACCCCAAAAAAACAGAAATGAGTCCTTAGGACACAGATGCCCCACCTCAAAATCCATCCAGAAATAAGATTGTGTTTAAGCTTTGGACCCCTTTGCTTGACCTTTGACCTCGTAGTATGACCTTGACCTTGGAGGTACCGCCTGGGTTTTTGGCACAACACATCTCATGATGGTGAACATTTCTGCCAAGTTATTTCAAAATCCATCCAGAAACAAGAAAGTTATTGATTGTGTTTAAGTTTCATACTCCTTTTCTTGACCTTTGACCTCTAAGTATGATATTGACCTTGGAGATACGGTCCTAGAGTTTGACTCTCCAAGGTGGACCTAGAGTTTGGCTGCCCCAGGGCCCCATTCTGACCCCAGCACCAAATTTATTCTACTAATCATCCCTTTGAATTTGACATTGACCTTGGAGGTACGGCCCTAGAATTTGGCTCCCCAAGGGGGACCTAGAGTTTGGCTGCCCAAGGGCCCCATTCTGACCCCAGGACCAAAATTATTCTACTAATAATCCCCTTCAATTTGATATGTTCCAAAAAACTTAAATTTTGAGGCTTCTGATTCCTTTCCCCAAAGGCCCTAAACTGACCATAGGGTCAAATTTTTTTTTAACTAAATTCTACTAATCATCCCCTTCAATTTGATATGCCATAATTATTATGACTATATTCTGAAAAACCTAAATCCTAAAACCAATTCAATTTGTTTTATTACATATTTCATTAATGATGCAAAGTTTGGTAGCAAAATCTATAATACATGTATATAGGAGTCTCACACCAAATATAAAAAAAAAAACCTGGGACTTGTGGTTTCGCAGAAGAATTGAAAAAAGATTTTCCCTATATATATAAGTCTATGTTGAACATTTGGGCCCTGGGGCGAGTCCTTTTTTGGCCCCAGGGCTACAATTTGAACAATCTTAGTAGAGGTCCACTAGATGAAGCTGCATACCAAATGTCAAAAGCCTGGCAATTGTGGTTTCAGAGAAGAAGATTTCTTAAGGTTTGCTATACACAAGTCTATATGTAAAATATGTGGGCACTGGGGCAGGGCCATTTTTGGACTCTGGGCTGTAATTTGAACAATCTTGGTAGAGTTTCACTAGATGAAGCTTCATACGAAATATCAAAGACCTGGCCCTTGTGGTTTCTGAGAAGAAGATTTTTAAAGGATTTCCATGTATAAGTCTATGTAAAATATGTGGGCCCTGGGGCAGGTCATTTTTGGGCTCTGGGCTTTTATTTGAACAATCTTGGAAGAGGGCCACTAGATGAAGCTTCATACCAAACATCAAAGACCTGGGCCTTGTGGTTTCAGAGAAGATTTTAAAGGTTTTCCCTATATAAGTCTATGTAAAACATGTGGGCCTTTTGGCCCAAGGGCATTTCAGAGAAGAAGATTTTTAAATGTTTTCCCTACATAAATAAGTTCTGAAGATAGATCCTTTGGAAGCAAGGAATACACAAAATAAACGAAAATAGCAGACTCGGTTTTAATGAGTCTGTTCATGACCAGTACTGAAATGTGCAACACCGGCCACGCCCTCTAGCACCGGCTTAAGCAGAACTCTATTTTCAAAATGATACCAAATGAACTCAATGATCCCAAAGGACCAGAAAATATAATCTGCACTATGATAAGCCTACCTAAAACTAGTGAGCCCTGGCTTGGGGGCATTTTTTGGCACCAGGGCTATAATGTGAACAATCTCTGCACAGGTCAACTAGATGAAGCTTCACGCTAAATATCAAAGACCTAGGCTTTGTGGTTTCAGAGAAGAAGATTTTTCAAGATTTTCCCTATATAAGTCTATGTAAAACCAAAAGGCCCCGGAGCGGGGGCATTTTTGGCCTCAGGGCTATAATTTGAATAATCTTGGTAGAGGTCCACAAGATGAAGCTTCATACCAAATATCAAAGACCTGGGCCTTGCAGTTTCAGAGAAGAAGATTTTTAAAGAGTTTCCCTATATAAGCCTATGTAAAACCAAAGGGCCCTAGGGCAGGGACATTTTTGATCCCAGCACTATAATTTGAACAATTTTGGTAGGGGTCTACTAGATGAAGCTTCATACCAAATATCAAAGACCTGGGCCTTGCGGTTTCAGAGAAGAAGATTTTTAAAGGTTATCCCTATATAAGCCCATGTAAAACCACAGGGCCCCGGGGCGGGAGCATTTTTGGCCCCAGCACTATAATTTGAACAATCTTGGTAGGGGTCCACTAGATAAAGCTTCATACCAAATATCAAAGACCTGGGCCTTGCGGTTTCAGAGAAGAAGATTTTTAAAGGTTTTCCCTATATAAGCCCATATAAAACCACAGGGCCCCGGGGCGGGGGCATTTTTGGGCCCAGCACTATAATTTGAACAATCTTGGTAGGGGTCGACTAGATAAAGCTTCATACCAAATATCAAAGACCTGGGCCTTGCGGTTTCAGAGAAGAAGATATTCCCTATATAAGCCCATGTAAAACCAAAGGGCCCTGGGGCAGGGGCATTTTTGGTCCCAGCACTATAATTTGAACAATCTTGGTAGGGGTCCACTAGATGAAGCTTCATACGAAATATCAAAGACCTGGGCCGTGCGGTTTCAGAGAACAAGATTTTTAAAGATTTTCCCTATATAAGCCCATGTAAAACCAAAGGGCCCCCTGGGCGGGGGCATTTTTGGGCCCAGCACTATAATTTGAACAATCTTGGTAGAGGTCCATTTGTTGAAGCTTCATACCAAATATCAAAGACCTGGGCCTTGTGGTTTCCGAGTAGAAGATTTTTAAAGGTTTTCCCTATATAAGCCCATGTAAAACCAAAGGGCCCCGGGGCGGGGGCATTTGTGGCCCCAGCACTATAATTTGAACAATCTTGGTAGGGGTCCACTAGATAAAGCTTCATACCAAATATCCAAGATCTGGGCCTTGCGGTTTCAGAGAAGAAGATTTTTAAATGTTTTCCCTATATAAGCCCATGTAAAACCACAGGGCCCCAGGGTGGGGGCATTTTTGGCCCCAGCACTATAATTTGAACAATCTTGATATGGGTCCACTAGATAAAGCTTCATACCAAATATCAAAGACCTGAGCTTTGGGGTTTCAGAGAAGAAGATTTTTAAAGATTTTCCCTATATAAGCCCATGTAAAACCAAAGGGCCCCCTGGGCGGGGGCATTTTTGGGCCGAGCACTATAATTTGAACAATCTTGGTAGGGGTCCATTTGATGAAGCTTCATACCAAATATCAAAGACCTGGGCCTTGTGGTTTCAGAATAGAAGATTTTTAAAGGTTTTCCCTATATAAGCCCATGTAAAACCACAGGGCCTCGGGGCGGGGGCATTTTTGGCCCCAGCACTATAATTTGAACAATCTTGATATGGGTCCACTAGATAAAGCTTCATACCAAATATCAAAGACCTGAGCTTTGCGGTTTCAGAGAATAAGATTTTTAAAGATTTTCCTATATAAGCCCATGTAAAACCAAAGGGCCCCCCTGGGCGGGGGCATTTTTGGGCCCAGCACTATAATTTGAACAATCTTGGTAGGGGTCCACTAGATAAAGCTTCATACCAAATATCCAAGATCTGGGCCTTGCGGTTTCAGAGAAGAAGATTTTTAAATGTTTTCCCTATATAAGCCAATGTAAAACCACAGGGCCCCAGGGGGGGGCATTTTTGGCCCCAGCACTATAATTTGAACAATCTTGGTAGGGGTCCACTAGATAAAGCTTCATACAAAATATCAAAGACCTGGACCTTGCGGTTTCAGAGAAGATGATTTTTAAAGATTTTCCCTATTATAAGCCTATGTAAAACCAAAGGGCCCCCGGGGCGGGGGCATTTTTGGCCCCAGCAATATAATTTAAACAATCTTGGTAGGGTCCACTAGATGAAGCTTCATACCAAATATCAAATACCTGGGCCTTGTGGTTTGAGAGAAGAAGATTTTTTAAGTTTTCGGTGAAAAAAATCTATTTTTGGCTCCTGTGACCTGGATGTGCAACGGACCGGAACCATTTGAACAACTTTGAAAGGGGACCACCTAAGGCTCATTCCTGTGAAGTTTATTCAAAATCTGATCAGTGGTTTAGGAGGAGATGTTGTTTGAAAAAATTGTTTACGAACGCACGCACAGACGCACGCACGGACGCACGACGGACAAAAAGTGATCCCAAAAGCTCAGCGGGGGCATTTTTGGCCCCAGCACTATAATTTGAACAATCTTGATATGGGTCCACTAGATAAAGCTTCATACCAAATATCAAAGACCTGAGCTTTGCGGTTTCAGAGAAGAAGATTTTTAAAGATTTTCCCTATATAAGCCCATGTAAAACCAAAGGGCCCCCTGGGCGGGGGCATTTTTAGACCCAGCACTATAATTTGAACAATCTTGGTAGGGGTCTATTTGATGAAGCTTCATACCAAATATCAAAGACCTGGGCCTTGTGGTTTCAGAGTAGAAGATTTTTAAAGGTTTTCCCTATATAAGCCCATGTAAAACCAAAGGGCCCCGGGGCGGGGGCATTTGTGGCCCCAGCACTATAATTTGAACAATCTTGGTAGGGGTCCACTAGATAAAGCTTCATACCAAATATCCAAGATCTGGGCCTTGCGGTTTCAGAGAAGAAGATTTTTAAATGTTTTCCCTATATAAGCCCATGTAAAACCACAGGGCCCCAGGGCGGGGACATTTTTCGCCCCAGCACTATAATTTGAACAATCTTGGTAGGGGTCCACTAGATAAAGCTTCATACAAAATATCAAAGACCTGGACCTTGCGGTTTCAGAGAAGATGATTTTTAAAGATTTTCCCTATTATAAGCCTATGTAAAACCAAAGGGCCCCCGGGGCGGGGGCATTTTTGGCCCCAGCACTATAATTTGAACAATCTTGGTAGGGGTCCACTAGATGAAGCTTCATACCAAATATCAAAGACCTGGGCCTTGCGGTTTCAGAGAAGAAGATTTTTTAAGTTTTCGGTGAAAAAAATCTATTTTTGGCTACTGTGACCTATATGTGCAATGGACCGGAACCATTTGAACAACTTTGAAAGGGGACCACCTAAGGATCATTCCTGTGAAGTTTGGTCAAAATCCGATCAGTGGTTTAGGAGGAGATGTCGTTTGAAGAAAAGTTTACGGACGCACGCACGGACGCACGCACGCACGCACGCACGGACGCACGGACGCACGACGGACGACGGACAAAAAGTGATCCCAAAAGCTCACCTTGTCACTACGTGACAGGTGAGCTAAAAAGACTTTTTTTGACCTTTGACCTCTTAGTATGACCTTGGCCTTAGAGGTACCGACCTGGGCCATGCACCACCACATGCACTCATGGTGGTTAACATTTCTGCCAAGTAATTTCAAAATCCATCTAAAAATAAGAAAGTTAATGACCGAACACAAAAAAAGGCCCCTTTTTTACATTTGACCTCTATGTATGACCTTGACCTTTGAGGTACCAATTGGGTCATGTGCGAAACACATTGCCTCATGGTTGTTAACATTTCTGCCAAGCAATTGCAAAATCCATCAAAAAATAAGAAAGTTATTGACCAAACACAACAAAAAGGCCCCTTTTTTTACCTTTGACCTCTATGTATGACCTTGACCTTTAAGGTACCAACCTGAATCGTATGTGCAACACATCGTCTCATGGTAGTTAACATTTCTGCCAAGTAAATCCAAATTCTATCTAAAGATAAGAAAGTTATTGACAAAACACGAAAAAAGGTCCCTTTTTTTTGCCTTTGACCTCTAAGTATGACCTTGACCTTTGAGGTACGAACCTGGGTCATGCACGCAACACATCGTCTCATGGTGGTTAACATTTCTGCTATGTTATTTCTAAAAAAACGTCTAAAAATAAGAAAGTTATTGACCAAACACGAAAAAAGGCCCCTTTTTTTACCTTTGACCTCTAAGTATGACCTTGACCTTTGAGGTACCGACCTGCGTCATGTGTGCTACACATCGTCTCATGGTGGTTAATATTTCTGCCAAGTAATTTCAAAATCTATCTAAAAATAGGAAAGTTATTGACCGGACACGATTTGCCCATACATACCTACAAATTCCAAGGGAGATAACTCAAGAAGTATAAAGGCGGGAGTTATAGTTCTTGCGCTCTGCACGTCGTCTAATATTGATTGATAATTATATGAAGTTTCATGAAGATAGCTTGAACGGTTTTCATGTTATAGAGCGGACACAATTTTGTGACAGACAGGAAGACAGACAGGTACCCAGGGGAAAACCAATATGTCTCTCGGAAAAAAAAAATTCGGGGGAGACATAATAACACTTGTACAACCTGCAAAGAATACACAGTTCATTCAGTTTTCTCTGATAGCATGTACCTATAGCCTGTAAACTATTTGAAAACATAAAATGGCCACTCTTGACAAAGTGGGTGTATGTTCAGTGATCTATCTTGTCTACTTGCATGTCACAATGTAAGTTCCGCTGTGTGTTGTGTCAAATTCTCAATTACCATATACATTTACATGTATTTATATATAACTAAACTAAATGGTTGAATGTTCAGACTGACCTGTCTTTGCTAGCTGCAGTTCTTTCCCCTTATCCTGCTGCATATTTAAGTTAGCCACACCCATTTTTGACTTTGAACCAATCAGGTTACTTGATGAAATTTATTCCTGCATATTCACAAACTGAATGTCAAACAGTGTAGATCCTGATCAGATGGCTTCTTCAGAAGCCATCTGATCTGGATCTACACTGTTTGCAAAGGTAGGGGTTGTCATGAACAGCAAGACATGGGTTAACCCTTACCACCGACCCAATATACACGGACTAGTCACTACCCTGTAAGTGATACTATTTATCGGAAAAATGCTGTCGTGGCTGAGCTTTAAAAGTTTTGCTAGATACAGTTTCATTGCTGCATATTAACTCTTATTTTAATAAATTTGAATTATTCAATTTCAAAAAGCAATAGCTCAATGTATTGCTTGAAGAAATGTAACATTATTTTAACGAAAGGTTCAACAGTTTCTGTAAATTTTAATGAGAAACCAAGGCACCTTATATAGGCGTGTTCTGCACTTTTTGCATAAATTCCCCAAATTAAGAGGCTTTAAGCTGCATTCAATTCAATTTTAATCAATACACTATTAAAATCTTTCTACCACACTGTGTCAAAAATGACAAATTACGTTTAATTATTGATAAAATTAATTTTCATTAATTTTCGTTGACTATAATTAATCAAAAGTTGTACAATTCCAGACACGCCAACATATTTTTGCAACTCCGTCAGTTACTAGTCTGTGCATATTGGGACTGAGCCCTTACCATGCTTAATATTTCAATGCATTACACTCCTCCCCTATTTTCAGCCATCAGTGTTGTATAATTTCAATTTTAACCATATATTCAGAAGCAGGTCGGAAAACAGTATAGATCCTGATCAGCTGGCTTCTCAGAAGCCAGCTGATCTGGATCTATACTGTTTTAAAAAAAAGGATACTTCCCGGTTCAGCATGGTAAGGAGATGTAGGTCCTGTAGAGTGCCATCTCAATTCGCATTTATTTACATAGTTCTAGATAAGGAGTATTTTTCACTCAAAACTACAGTAAAATTCCTATATTAAGACCACTTTTGGAACTGTTCAAAAGTGGTCTTAAAGGCCACTTTTAAACAGTCCCAAAGGTGGTCTCTGACCACAGGACATGGCATGCAGAAAACACAAAGCAAGAATAGCTGTAGCCTACTAAATAAGCTTTTTAAAGCAGAATTAGTCTTAATTTTAGGTGGTTTTAATAGCAGAATTTTACTAACTTATATTTTTCTTATTTTTGGATGAAAACATACATTTGTGGGTACTCATTAGAAGCACCTAAGCGAGGCGCTTCTACTGAGTATCCACAATGCAAGTTTTTGTGCAAAAATAAAAAAATAGTACAGATGTTGACATCCAACTTAACCCTTATCCTGCTGTTCATGGCAACCCCTATCTTTGCAAACAGTGTAAATCCAGATCAGATGGCTTCTGAAGAAGCCATCTGATCAGGATCTACACTGTTTCAGAGTTCTCACTAGGATTTTGAAAATTGGAGTAAAAATACTGTCTTCCAGAAAAAGTTGGCGCTTTACCTCACTTTTCTGTTGAGGCTTTCCAAAAAGTTGGAGTCAGAAATGAAAAAGTTGGAGTAAATTACTCCAAATATGGAGTTAACAAGAACTCTGCTGTTTGGCATTTAGATTGTGAATTTGTAGGAATAAATAACATTAAGCAATTTAATTGGTTCAAAGACAGAAGTGGGTGTGGCTATAATGAAAATTCAGCAGGATAAGGGTTAACTGGGGTTGTTACTTACCTTAAAGCCATTTTTATTATTTTCTACCATGACATTGTCGTAGTAGAAATCAAAGGTTTGTGCTAGGGTGCTTTTAGGTCGGCTGTAAATACAATCCAACTTCAAACCACTTCCTTCCAGCATCCATAGATGATGCATTTCTGGTACAACTGTGAGAGTTGGTTCTGAATGACAAAGAAAGGAAGACCTCTAAGATCTCTAGAAATAATTAGCCCTCACAGGCATGGTAGAAATAATTACATGTAGTCTTCACAGGCATGGTAGTGAGATGAACAAAACTTTATTCTCCTCTAACCCTTATCTTGCTGTTCACGACAACCCCTATCTTTGCAAACAGTGTAGATCCAGATCAGATGGCTTCTGAAGAAGCCATCTGATCTGGATCTACACTGTTTGGCATTCGGTTTATGAATTTGTAGCAATAAATTACATCAAGTAATTTGATTGGTTGATGGACAGAAATGGGTGTGGCTTAAATGAATATTCAGCGAGATAAGGGTTAACAGTCAACTAAATGGCATACAGTACAGGTCCCCATGCAACGGTCGGTTTCTTCCCTGGGGAAGAACTGGGCCGGTCCAGTTCTTCCACAGTGAAAAAAACTGACTAGTCAGCAGAAACTGACAAGACTTGACAGTTTCTTCCCCGCCCTTAAAATTTTTTAGAACCATTGTCAATGAGGTATTTATGCCTCTCCATGTATTAAGAAGAGCTGTCGCATGACAGCATAGCTTGCCTGTTTCGCGTCTTCAAAATATAACTTATATCTTATATTATAAGGTAAAACTATTGAACCATGAAATATGGGTCACACTCACCTACATATATTTTGAGGTCAATCATCAGGTCACATGGGTTATACATGTATATTCCAGATACTGCATTTCAGAATCAAATAGTGTCTGAATTATAAGGCAAAATCATTGAACCATGAAAACAGGTCACACTGACCTAGATATATTTCTATGTCAATCATCTGGTCACAAGGAATCGATTATTCAGATATGAAGTTTCTCCATCAAATAGTATTCAAGATATGTCAAAGTCACTGAACCATGAACTATAGGTCACACTGACATACATATATTTTGAGGTCAATCAACTGGTTGCACTGAAGTAACATCCCAGGTATAACATTTCATTATCAAAACAGTATTCAAGATAATAGACAAAATCACTGAACCATGAAATATAGGTCACACTGACCTAGATATACTTGAGGTAAACCATCAGGTCACATGGAACTAATAATCAGGGTATGACATTTCTCCCATTAAATAGTATTTAAAATAATAGGCAAAATCACTGAACCATAAAATTTAGGTCACACTGAAATAGATATATATTTGAAGTCAATCATTAGGGCACATGGAACTATTAATCCAGGTTTGACATTTCTCCATCAAATAATATTCAAGATAATAGGCAAATACACTGAACCATGAAATATAGATCACAGTGACCTAGATATATTTTGAGGTCAATGATAGGGTCACATGGCACTAATATCCCAGGTATGACATTTCTCCAACAAATAGTCTTCAAGATATAAAGCAAAATCACTGGACTGTGAAATGTAGGTCACCATGACCTTCACCCTTTTACACTTGAACCAATGTCACATGGTTGGCCGATATATAACCAATTGTGTCTATAACTTGTTAGCATAATGGAAATGTATATAACAACTAACAAAGGTGTTCTAGATTTTGACCTCTAGCCCCACCCCACCCCTTCCCAGGCACGAACCCAGGGATGTTTTGTCTTGGAATCTCAAAAGACTAATGTCCTGGATGCCTTGGATATAATCTCAGAAATATGTTGACCGCAATACAGGTTATCAGTGATGGTATTGCCAAGATATTTTTGGCAGATTGGACATGCTCCAGTATATGTTGATGCAGTGAGTAGTCAAATTTAATCTGCTTGTCTGGAGGGTGCTGTGACACCCTTGTTGAATGACATTTGGCCACATTGAACTTCATTTGCGAATCAGCCTCCGAATGTGCTGGGCTATCCTGGTCATCTTGAAAGATAAGGTAGTCAGAAGGAGTATATATATTCCTATACAAGACACAAACATCAGCAAACAAACGAACAGATGACCTGATGGTATCTGGATGATCACTGATAAACACCAAGAAAAGGACCGCTCCAAGTACCAAACCCTGAGGGACACCAGACAAAACAGGGATTGCTAGGCCATCAAGTACAACTTGTTGTGAGCTAATCCACTTCAGTGTGGATCCTCTTATTCCATAATACATGTAATCCAGTTTATACAATAGCCTCCTGTGAGGTACCTTGCCGAAGGCCTTGGCAAACTCCATGACAACAGGGCCAGCCTGCACGATTGTTGGCCCCATCCAGATTGCTCGCTGTGTCATGGTTTGTTTGTTTGTTTTGGTGTTTACGGCCCATCCAATACTTTTTAGGTCATTTTTGAGCTGGTCAGTTTACCTATCCACACTTTTCCTGGGAAGGCTTATACGTGAGAGGTTAACCAGTACAGTGCACATTCTTTTGCCAGAAACTGACAACTGCCCGTCTTGAAACAGGGGAAGGGGGAGAACAACCATAGAAAAGATTTCAAGATCAATCTACACGAAAGAGTGTTGTCGACCCCGGCAGATATCCAACCCGTGTCCTCCTGATCACCAGTCAGACGTGCATCAGACTGAGCTACAGAGGCCGTAATTCCCCGTGTAAACCATGCACATTTTTCACCCAGAAAACGGTGAAAAAAATCCCCTGCGTGTAATACAATGGCACAGAAAAATGACATTGTTTTTCTTGAAAAGTCGGCAGGTCGTGAAAACCCATTACAAATACAATGTGACACTTTGAGACCCTCATAAAGTTTGTTTGACATATTAATTCATTGAATCATTCATACCATTAAAAATGCAATCAATATTCCTATCTCAGATATCAACCTTTCATCAATATTACCTTTTATTAGCACAAAAATTGTTTCCAGATTTTCCACATTTTGACAGGAACGTATACCCAAATTTACGTAATGAACTAATTTGCTGAATCTGAATAGACTGGTCACAAAACAGTGGTTGGTTGGAAATTCAGAAATTCTGCATTTTTTGAAAACTTCTAATAATAATAATAATAATAATAATTATTATTAATAATAATACTTATAGTATTAAATATGATAGATAATGTATGTCAACAAAGTTCCAAATTGCAGTTGCACAGGATATCGGGTTCCTTGAAGTCGGGAGAAGCCTCCGTGGTGCAGTGGTTACGCTACTCGCCTTGTAAACCAGGGATCGCAGGATCGATCCCGGGCTTCTCCAGACTTTCGGATGAGTCTTTAAACCGAGGTCCCGTCTCCGTATGACCTTAGCTGTTGGTGGGACGTAAAACTAAAACTCACTCACTCACTCCTTGAAGTCGGGCATGAATCACCGTTCTATTAACAGTAAATGCAAAATGGGCTTCTTTAATTGAGTGAGATGTTTGACACACGCTGAGAAGGTGTTAATTATGGGATTAGCATAGAGAACGTGTGAATAACCAGAGGTGTCAAACTACTCAATCTACCTATAGATACCTTTATATTCTGTCAATAACGCTATGGAGCACCTGCCTTTGAGGCATGTTGTCACAATTTTACCTTCTGAAAGAAACCTGTTTCTATCTTTCCTTGTGAAAGAAAACTGGGAAAAGGCATTGTCATCTTTCATAACAAATGAATAACCGCACCCTTAGAATGAAACCTTGTCACACACCACCGTTATGGGTAAAGGGAGAACTGCCTATGCTGCAAGAGAGAAACTAACCACTATTCTATTCTATAACTACTGGGAAATATACCTATAACCAGTCAGGCTATTTTGATAGTAGCCAATCAAAATTCGTGTGCTTTCATTTTTAATCAAAATGGCGTCTGAGAAAAGCATTCTGTGATACTGGGGAAAAGCATGTGCGTGTTTTAGACTGGAATATCTTTTTTTTTCACATATCTTGGATTCAGAATTGAGGTGCGTGTTATAGACAGACCTGGGGTAATTGTATTCTGTATTCTTATTCGAATACTATTTTAATACATTTTTGAGTATTCATGAAGTATTCTGTATTTGTGGATTTTTTAGAATAAAAGTATTTGTATTTTTATTCGAATACAATTCAAAAGTCATGTATTCATGAATAGTTTTACGAATACATTATGAATACTTTTGCTCTTTACAGGAAAAAAATATAAATCAATACATAAATGTTTTAATTGATGTGACTGAAGTCCTTGACTGCTCATGTAGGAACTTCTGAAATTACTATTAGATGGTTTAATACAATACATAACAGAAATCCAAGAATATTAATTGATTTATTTGACTGCATTGGTGCAAATAAAAGCTTTTAAGATGACAAACATTTCATTATTATGAATATATTGCTTTTAAAGTGACCATGGTGACTGACTTTATAATTTGTTGACTGAGAGGTGTGAAAAACAGAAGAAAATAACATCTGTTTTCAATTAGATATTTTTTTTATTCAGAGACACTTCAATCACAAATAACTCACAATCATAGCCCACCACTATGGCACATGGCTATTTCTAGTCTGTTCTTACAAATGTATCCATTTGTTAATACATGATGTTTTAGACTGATTTGTGCTGATTGCATAAAAATAATTTCTGCTACCCATTTATGTCCAATGAACTTTTCAATTTTTATATTATTAGACAGGTCCATTTCAATTTAAGAGGTGTCTGCTTTTTGCAAAATTGTTTGATCTTTAGAAAATTAGAAAGTACTGTACACTTTGATCAGACACTATATTCTGTGACATATAATGTTAATCTACACTGCCAATGTCCCTTTTTAAGGGACTGTAGGCATTGATGTGTAAATCTATGAAGTTACCTGTATGTCATCTTCCAATAGATTGACTCAGGATAGAAAGATAGGGGCAAGACATGGTGTTTTTACAACTGAGCCATATGCATGCCAAAGTAAAAACCTACAAATTACCCACATGTATGTAATTCCAAATACTGGTAAATTGATCTATCTCTCCATACGGCATACACCCTCAAATGAGTATTACGTGCCGGGTTCCCCGCAACATGCGATAAAAGAAAGGAGTTAAAATCAAGCGGATAGTAAGAACAGAGTAAAATTGCATAGTGTTAGTGTATTATACAGTAGAAACAAGAAAAAGTGAGGATAAAAACAATGGTGTTTATATTTAAGGTCTGTGGTGGTACTCCTGACTGACAGCCAGTTTGAAGCTGTCAAGGCTTGTCAGGGTTGCAATGCTGGCCGGAAGATTGTTCCACTGCACTATTGCTTTGTCTGATAAGAACATTCTCCCTGTTGATAACATATTAAAAATCATACACCAAAAAAAATGCCTAAGTAGTAAAATGAAAGTGAAGGCAATCTGAAAACTGAAATCCCAAAGTAGAAATAGAAGGCAATAGGCAAACTGATTATTTTATTATGTGCTGGCCACCTTTGACACTTGTTTCTCACAAGAAACAGAACACAATAATGACCCTTATTTAATTTCAGCAGTATATGAATTGATAATACGAAAACATGCTGCCTATATACAAATACATTGCAAATTTTATCGCTAAACATCACAAATTTTAAGATGAATAATTGTGATATTTTTCTTATTTCTGCTCAAAATATAGATTGTGGGTACTTGTTATAACCACCTCATTTTAATCACAGACAAAATCCCCATCCCCCGACAAAACCCCCCCCTGACAAAATCTCGCCCACCATTTGTTTAGGTGGACAAAATCCCTTTGGACATAATCCCAGCTGCTGTTTGTGAAGGTGGACAAAATCTCCCACACCTCCACATGCACAATTACATATTTTTGAAAATCAATTTGTATGTACATGTATCATTTTAAAAACTGCAGATTCCAAACCATATTTGGAATATCATAGGTATATTGGTGCTAATGGAGAAATTATTGCAACAAGCAGCTACAACAGGTGACAAAATACAGAACAGTAGAATCATCAATATGACTAAATTCTAACAATGAATAAGAACATTAAAAATGAAACAAGGTACTTCTTTAGTCATGGCAAGAGATTTAATTCATTGAATGGACTTAATAGCATAATGTGTATTTACATCATGAAATTTATAAAGAAATGTGTTAAAAAGTCATCACAATAATTGAGCAGAATTTTCAAAAGTGATACATTATCCTAATGAGGCGGTTCTAATGAGTACCCACAAACTGTATGTTACAGCTGAAATTAGAAAAATTGGGTTTACAGTAAACCCAGTCTTACTGTATAAAAGTGGGGTTCAAGGGGGTCAGAATTATATAGATGTTTATGTGATGTAATGGAATACATCAATCATTAGCTTTTGATTGATAAATGCTGCAAACACTACAAATGACCTGTGTCATACAAGATCCTGCACACCTTCATTGATTGTGTCTTAAATTGTTCTAGAGAAAACAAAGAGATGTGTATCTGTCTATGACCCAAACATTACTACAGTCACCAGGTGTTTTTGTTTTGTATACAATGTAAGTCCTCCATTTTGATTGAAATGTATTCAAAAGTATTCTAAAAGTATTTGAATACATTTGCAAAGTATTTGTATTCTCATTCGAATACATTCATAAAAAATGTATTTTTATTTGTATTCTGTATTCGTGAAATGCAAAGTATTTGTATTCAAATACTTTTGAAAGTATTCGTCCCCAGGCTGGTTATAGATGAGTGCGTGGTACACACAGGGAATTACGGAACACTGTGTCATGGTAGAGTTTCACAAGACCTTTGGCTTCGGAAACCGAGTTGGGTCAACAAGAATGCTTTCAGAGTCTAGGTGATTGTTGATGTTGCTACTTATATATGTTCCAGCGTTTTGCAGCAGAAACATGTGCGCGGCACCGGTCTGTGGCACCATATTTTTCTCCTTTCTAAAAGACCGGAGTAACGTTTGGTTGCCGCAAGTCATCTGGTACTGCACCTTCAGTGATTTTGTTACAAATTTGCCATTATGAGTCCTGGGACCCACTGGGTCCAGAATTAATGCATCCCAGACCCAAACCATGCATCCAACCCAGGACCCATGGTGAAACCTTCTTTTGCACACTAGAGTAAGTCTTGCAGTCTGGGATGCATGAATTCTGAAGTGTAGCAATTCCTGATCATTGCCCGTTTTCAGTTTTATTTAAACTTGTGTATATACTGTATTCAGACGTGTATTACCCAGCAGTTTTTTTTCCCTCAAATTACATGCCCAAGAATTATTTTTGCGTCATTTTATTTTTACTTTTGTCAGCTGAAAGTACGATGCATCTCATGTTATGCTCTATCCTTTTACAATTCCCGACAAAAATAACGTTTAATTGAATAATTGTCCACTCAATTTTACTTACACATGAGTAATATAACAATCCCCATTACTAAGCGAGGCCGATATTTGTGAGTATTATTCCTAAAACTCTGATTTTAAACGAAACTAGAGCTGTCAGTGAAACTGACTAGGGCCCCGGCAGCGCTATCAGAGGAGTAGGAAAATTTGTGGACTGACAGACGGACAGACAGACAGACGGACGGACAGAGTGATTACTATAGGGCACCCACACTTTCAGTGCGGGGCCCTAATAAACAAGCAAGTTCAATGCGAACATCGAATTCCGGCATCCAAACTGCGGCCCACAAACCACCACTATTTCATTCCTGCACGCGATCGGTAAATGATGTCATAGGACTCCAGCAATCCCACACGTGTCTATTGTTTTATCTTAGTGGGGCGTAGCTCTTTCATAAAAAATTGTTTGGAAACGGTAAAAAAAATCTCGATAGCAAAACGGTTGTGGAAAACAACGCTTTCAGTAAGCTCCGTGTCAATAACCAACAACAGCATATAGATGTGTTAACACAAATTAAAGCGTTCAACTTTTCTCGCCAAGCGTCTGCTATTTGGCGCCAAAACATAACCATTCACGAGATAGTAGAATAGTCGTAGCAACTTGTCTTAGGAGC
Organism: Lucinisca nassula; assembly: GCA_963580285.1. Taxonomy (NCBI): domain Eukaryota; kingdom Metazoa; phylum Mollusca; class Bivalvia; order Lucinida; family Lucinidae; genus Lucinisca; species Lucinisca nassula. The sequence continues at coordinate 4,678,721 of OY757018.1, read as the reverse complement.
AATTAAATAATTTTCACATTGATTGCGGATTAAATTTTATGATTGGGGAATAAACGCAAACTAGAGACAGAACTTGACCATATTTTCACTCCTTATCGACACGCACCGCAGGGTGGCAATTATATGACAGGGATTAACAATAGTGTCATAATTAAACCGTTATAAATTATCAAACAGTTTTAATCCAAATCAGACGTCTGCGGCGTACATTCCTCCGAGAATTTTTATGCGTCCCAGGACCCGCCAACGATATTTTCATGCGTCCTCTGGCGAAATTATGCGTACAGGACGCAGGACGCACGCCTAAAAAAATCACTGCACCTTGAGCAAGTGTTTCATTGAAGATATAGGCCAGCTGAAACAAATGTGAAAACACTGAACCCAATTCATTTGCCAGATGACCGTAAGAGGGGTTTAAGCCTTTAAGTATCTTTATAATTCCCTCCGATGAAACTACAACCTTATCCATGAAATTATCCCTCAGTTAATGGAACTCCTTGTACTCAGTTTTATTGAATGAATCATTGAATTGACCAATTTGATCAATTATTCTGCCCGTTCAGGTAATCAGATTTGTTGTTGTTGTATATCTGATCATGACACTGGTTGTTGCCATGGCCCAATCATCTCATGGTGCTCTATTCGCTTTGGTGAGATTCTCTATGTACTTGTACACATAACAGGTCCGGAACAACCTAAAATTGATCTACTGTAGTTCAATTCATCTAAAAAAGACCAATCGATCTTCTAAAAGCACTGATGAAACGATATAAATACACTGAGTATGCTCATATGTAAACAGTGCAAGTGGAGTCTCTGGCAGAATTGTTAGGTTTGTGCATGTTATCCCATTTCTTCAGTCACACTGTATTTTCGACAGGGATTTTTTTGCAAAACACGTCTTTTTTAAATTTAAAATTGGGTGATAATTGGAAAAATCAGATTTTCCAGATAAATTAACAGTAAATACCCAATTTTGCCACTGATTTCAACAACCTGTCATGGACGCTGCCATTTTCAATTCAAAGAACGATAATTGGGTCGCTTGTGCTGCTGCTAATCTTATTTTTAATAGTCAGCCTCTAAAAGTACGGTGGACAATACATGTCATAGGTGTAAAGTAGTTTAGGTCGTAGTACCAAAGCGTTAATCCAAAATCGTTAATCCATAGACAAAATGGCAAATATCAATGTTCGGAACAACAGACATGGACTCCAGAAGAGTGTAATCAGGCGTACGCGGATAGTAAGCATTACTTGGTAAGCAAGCTTCGCCCACCATGCCCATCGACCCGAACGAAGAAAAGGTGTAAATGCCGGGAAGGGTATGTCCGAGATTTTGGAAGTTTTCCTATGGCTTTCCATTGGCAAACATATCAGAAATATTTCTGTAAATGGCCACATTGTACGGTTCCACAAGATCATGGTGCCTCCCATAAAACTTCTTTAGTGTTGATACCAGTTTGGTTTTTTGATACCCCTGACATAACAACCTGTTAGTGAGCACAATCCCACGTTCCATAAAGTCCTGATACTTTGAACAGGCTCTAGCATAACGGATTAACTGTGAAACGTAAACTCCATATGCTGGTGCAGACGGGATATTACTGCTCAGGAAGGGAAAGTTAACGATGGGAAAATTTAAGTCATCTCGTTTATCGTACAGCCTAGTAGAAAGCTTCCCGTTGTCAATATAGAGATAACAATCCAAGTATGAGGATGAGGTTGCAGTCTCTGTTGTTTCCTTAATTTCAAGTTCACGTGGATAGATGAATTCCAAGTACTCTGCAAATTTAGCATTTTTCAGAGACAATAAATCATCTATATATCTGTAGGTGAAATTGAATTGTTGTGCAAGGCGTTTCTTGCCTGTTTTGAGGAGACTTTGTACAAACTCCGCCTCATACGAGTACAAGAACAAGTCGGCAAGCAACGGTGCACAATTAGTACCCATTGGTATGCCAGTTGTTTGCTGAAATAATAGGCCACTGAACTCCACGAAAATATTGTCAATTAGATATTCCAGCACCCTTATGACATCTGCATCAGTGTACTTTTGTGGTGCATCAGAGTGATCTCGAACGAAGTATGTGTCTTTGTAGCCAAGGTCAACATACTGGTAGCGACGGTTACCATTCTTGTGGAAAAAAACATTGATTTATGATTTCCTTGAGTTTAGATTTCAATTTATCATGAGGAATAGTTGTGTAGAGTGTTGAGAAATCGAAAGATTTTATGCTGTTTACTGATAGAAAAGACTGCGATTGAAGATGTTCTAGAAGCTCTTTGGAGTTTTTCAAGATCCACATCTGAGTCACACCACTCCTGGCATATGCAGTGTCACAATATTTCTGAAGGCCATCTTTAACTGCAGTAAGGATTCGTGTTAGGATCTGTGAAAGAGGCTTGGTTGAGCACTTAGCTGAACCCGCGATATATCTCTGCTTGTACGGATTCTTGTGAAGCTTAGGAATCCAGTACAACTTTGGGAGTTCCATATCTTCCTCTGGGAGGGAAATTCCAAACGAAAGCATCAACGATTGGTGGTTTCGCAGAATTTCATCTTTGGACAAAGAAGAAAGATTATATGTTGGGTTGCCTGTCATAGTGCTCAAACCAAGCTCTTCTTTTAAGCAGTTTATATAGTGTAAATGAACAATTACTAAGACATTATTATTGAGAATGTAATTAATAGTTCGTCTGTAATAACTGACAGTGACCAATTTTAATCACATGCAAGAAATGCTACTGTTTGTGTGTTCTAAGATGGCTGATCAGGAGACCAATTTTAGCTTTGAACAGTCTGTTACGGGCAAAGCTTTGAACAGTCTGTTGCGAGCAATATGTCTGGCTCAAGTCGGAATGGCAACGATACATGTCAACGCCAAATCGCCGTTGACCCGACAAAGATACGTCGTGTCGGTCCTAGGTTGGTCCGCTGTTTTGTGCTTGCTGGGCAAAGGCAGCTCTGGCTTTGTGGAATGGGCATTTTTGTCAGCTGAGCTGATTTTCTTTGCCTCATTCTCTAGCACCCATTGCCAGTTTGCTTGGCCCTGTGTCTGTGCAGATTCTTCCCACGGCTCTGTTGGTATGTTGAAGTCCTTGTGCCTTTTTTTCGTACCAATGTTTTGCGGGTAGGGTATGTTATGCTGTAGGCTAAGGTAGGGTCAGAAGAATGGTTATTGGCTCAAATAAGCTAGAAAGATTGGGCTAAAGTACAGCACTCCAAACCGGCAATTTAATCACCCCGAACCGCACAATTGTGTGTGTCTATAACCAAAACCACAAACTGCCTTATGTTATCCTTGTTAGGCAGTGTAGAGTACGATAGTATAATTTGATGCACGGTTGGAGTGAAACGAGTCTCGCCCAAAGTCCTTAAAAATGCAGATTGGGGTGATTAGCAATTTGAGGTATTAAAAAGTGCTCTGTCCTTCCTACCAGATACAAGCGTACCTCCGCCCTACTCGGAGCTGTTGCACTTCTGAATTAGGAGCCATTCATGTTGACTAAACAAATTGTTTGTCTGAATTGCGACGGAAGAAAGGCCGAGGACTGCGGCCGTGATAGATCGAATTAACACCCCCCCCCCACCACACACACACACACACACATTGGAATTCGTTTCACTGACCGCTCCAATGAGGTTCTACTGTCACGGTATATTTTTTGTTATGGTTTGTATTTGAGTAAGTGTATCGATTATATATATATTTTTTTGGATAACCAATTGGCCATTTTGTGGGAAAGTAACTGTCCTTTTGGGTTTCGTTTATTGATGTTCCCATTAGGGTCTAGTTATTTCTTGTTTGTGTTTCTTTCCCTTTGGTGTCTCTGATGGGAGTTGTGAGATAATTGTATCGATTGCCTTCTTCTACTTTCCTACGTACCATATGCAGGTTTCAAATCAATGCAATATAGAAACAAATAAAAAGCACTAATTTAATTTAATCATTAAGTCTCGACCCGGCATATACATATTTTATTTTTCTATGAATATATGATATTGTAGCGTGATAGCTCAGTGGTTAGTGCACTTGCCTCTGGTGCTAGAGGTCCCGGATTCGAACCCCGGCAGCGGCGATAAAATTTCGGTGTCCGAACATGCTCCATTGGCATCATTTGCAGGGATGAATGTCATAAAGTGCACCGTCCTTCGGATCGGGACGTTCACTGGAGGCCCCCTGTGCAGGTTAAAGATCCCTACCGTAATTACATGATTACTGTGTAGGCTTTCACCCTGCAAACTTGGAGTGTATGTAATGTACACCTGCGGTAATGGTCAAATGTAGATAGATAGAATAGATAGATAGATAGATAGATAGATAGATAGATAGATAGATAGATAGATAGATAGATAGATAGAAGTTATCGAATTGAAATAACCGTAGGACCTAAAAGCCCCTCAAACTGACGAGTTACTTTGAAAAAATAGATTAGTACTAATTATTCCAGTCCTTGGCTTTTAGAAACACTGTAATAAAACAAAATCGGACAAAGTACTGCGATTATATTACTATCAGTTATATAGAATATTATTTCATAATTTAATCTTAATTTGACTACAATTAATGGGTTAATTGTAACATGAGGCGGAACTTTGGTGGAGTGGTAGCGCATCGGATTTGTGATCAAGAGTTTGCGTGTTCGAGCCTCACGGTGACTAAAGTTTTGTGCCTTTTAGCAAGGCACTTCATCCACATTGCTTAAAAAAGTACTGGTTATCACCCAGGAAATCCTACTTGTAATGCTCAGATGTGTGCGAATAGCAGTAAAAGGAGAAAAAGAGAAACTAAAGAATCTCCGGGTTGGCATTTTTGGCTCGGTGGCTCAGCCCGGCCTTGACTTCTATACCTGACCAAACAATATTAAAACAAAAAGAATTCATACATAAGACGCCATAACTATCATTTTTATAAGTTTCAATTAAGTTCACTATGATGGAAAATGCGTGATGATTATGACATATTTTGTCCTCCGTAGTTGATGAAGAAAACTGAAAAGCTGCTGCTTTTTGATGCTGTAAGCGGCTTGACCTAGCTTTCAGATCCGGAAATCAACAAAATCGATGTGTGTCAACATTTTGGCGAAGACAAAACCACACTTTTTTATGGTTTTGTAAGTGGAAGGGCAATATTCCCGAAAGTGAAGTGTTTTCTGTGTTGAAAACGGCTATTTTACAGCAAAATTCTCCGATGTAATTTTGGGTAATTAGCGAATTTCGTCACGTTTTTTGTGAAGTAAAAAAATGATGAACTCGCCATTTTGCAAAACATAGTTGATGCTTTGCAATGTTTACATATATCATTTTATCCTTGCTTTTAGAAGATCGATTGGTCTATTTTAGATGAATTGAACTAGTGTAGATCAATTTGAGGTTGTTCCGGACCTGCATAATGCTGTGTGTGCGCAGACGTGACTTAAGAAAATTTAGAAAAATCTTTTGATGCACCTGAAAAAATTTATCAGTGCATCTGTGAGTTCTGATCTTGCATCTTTACTTTCATGTATTATATCAATATTCCCTGATAATATTTTAACCGTTGTCCTGCTGAGCCTGGATATGTCTTATCTTTCAAACAATGAAGATCCAGATCAGATGGCTCCTGAAGAAGCCATCTGATCAGGATCTTCATTGTTTGTCATTCAACTCATGAATGCAATAATCTGCATCAAGTAATCTGATTGGTTGATAATCAGTAGTGGGTGTGGCATATATAAATATTCAGCAGGTCAAGGGTTAACATCAACTTCACCACGGTTTACTCCTTCCCTGCCTGGTATGTCTTCTGAAACTTTCTGAATTCTCCAATTCCTTCCTCTCTAAGTAAATCTGTCACAATCAAAAATGTAATGCTCTATAGCATGGTCTCTGGTACCTTGCAGGTTGAGCAAAAGCTGGATACATATGCATTCAGCTTGGATTGGAATTCATTCAGCATTGTATGCTGTGTCAAAATCTGATTCAAAACTGAGAAACTTGCTCTTTCCATCTCTCGATAACAACTTGCTTCTTCCTACATCTGTAAACTTCCTCTCCATCTTCTCAGACAACATGAACTTGAGCTTCTACAGTGCCTGAGAGGGACAAACAAGTGCGGACACAAGAAAGAAGTACCTTGATTTCTGATCAAGGACATTTGCAGGCACTTTTACAGAATATTCGTTCTTTCATTTCATTTCTGATGTCAGCTGATTTTATGAGGTGTCAAGGTCGAGTCTTGATGGGAGGGGATGGTTTTCCTCATTAATTTCTCTGTTGATTCGGGAACAAATGAATAAAATACTCACCCGCAGACTGTGCCGTGATTATCGACACTGCTAGAACTAAGCCTATACAATAGTAATGCATTCTTGTCAAAAAAGTAACTGTTTGAGTTTTATTTTGACAAATAAATTGACAGCAATATGGCCGAAATCATTTAGCGCATGCGTAATAAAGGTTTTCCGCAGGGCAAAGACTTGCAACACAAACGACCGTGCAATGGAAAGAAGACAGTTCACCGACAAGTATTTTATCTATCTATCTTCTCAGACAGAGTCGGTCATATTTGGCCATTTCCTCAGTTGGGTGGGTGGCTAAATTTACGACATCTCTGCTGTGATGTAGGTTGTCACCCCTGATTTGGCTACATTGAATTTCATCTGCCAATCTGATTCTGATTCCCATTGTGCAAGTCGATCCAGGTCAGAATCAGAATCAGAATTGTTACTGGTGACACGTCAAATGACATTCATACACCAGGACCTGTGATGTCGGAAGTTAGTCCCTAGCTCTAACCATAGAGGTAAATTTAGCTACACAATCATCAGCACCTTCAGCTGTCGAAATAATCGAATCGGGAACGGCATTCCAATCTCTAATGGTTCTTGGGAAGAACGACTCTTTATAAATGTCAGTTTTTGCAGTAAGGGTCTGAAACGCCAACGAATGGCGATTTCTACAGTGTCTAGCTGGGGGAACAAGGTCATCTGTTGGAATGCTGGCAGCACCTTTTAGACCTTTGTATAAAAGGATTAGCCTACTGTCTTTTCTCCTTTTCTTGAGAGACTCCCATTTTATTTTTCCAAGTATTCCAGTCATGCTCCCAGTTTCAAAGCAGTAATTGCCTGTTACAAAGCTAGCAGCTCTATTCTGAACTTTCTCAATTTCATCGTTAAGGACCACTCCACTGGGGTCCCAGATACAACTATCATATTCCAAGATTGGGCGAACAAGACCTTTATATGCTGCCTCTTTTACATCCTGAGGGCACTGATGAAGATTTTGCCTCAGGAAACCAAGCGTTCTATTTGCCTTAGTACACATGTTGCTAGTATGAGTATTCCATCTCAAGTTGTGTGAGATTGTAACTCAAAGGTATTTAATGGAGTCCACATTCTCGAGGACCGTTCCCTCTAAGGTGTAAGAAGCCTCAACTTTATTAGATCTCTTCCTAGTTATCTGCATAATATTGCATTTAACTGGCTGAAATCTCATGCCCCAGTTACGGGCCCAACATCCTAATCTATCAATGTCAGCCTGAAGTTTAAATGAGTCATCTGTATCTCTAATTTCACGGTAACAAACACAGTCATCTGCGAACAGTCTTTTTTCTGAGTCAATGTCAGTGGAAATATCATTGATGTACAGGGTGATCAAAAGTGGACCAAGAACGGTCCCTTGCGGGATTCCAGACAAAACTGGAGCCCACTCCGAAGATTCACCATTAACAACAACCCACTGATTTCTGTAGCAAAGAAAGGAATCTATCGATATTTGTTTTACTTCTACTTTATGACCTATGAAAATGTATTTTTGCTGGGTGATTTGAAAAGTAGAAGTAAAACAAAGATCAGGAATCGATACAATTAACTTACTCCACCCATCAAAGACACCAAAGGGAAAGAAACACAAACATTAAGCGACCAGACCATAATGGAAACCTAAACAAAGGAAGGCCATAAGGACAGTTACTTTCCCACAAAATGGCCATATGGCCATCCAAAATAAAAAGACACAAGTGATACACACAGTAAGTAACAAACAACACCATAAATAAACCGCCACAGAAGAACCGCCTTGGAACGGTCAGTGGAATGATTTCCACTGGGGGGCTTAAATCGATTTTACGTGGCCACAATGCTCGCCCTTACTTCCGTCGCGATTTAGACAAATAATTTGTTCAGTCCGCATGAAGGCCTCCTAACTCATCAGTGCAACATCTCCGTGAACACAAAAATCAAAGAACCACAGAGGCGAGACAACGGTGAGGACTCGACAGCAAGAAACCACTGAAATGCTGGAGCAAAAGAAAACCAACAGTTAGACTCCGATGTGCCCGACCAGAGACAGAGCATCAGGCACCAACCAACATTACCTTGAATTAGATCTCTGTAATTCTCAATAAGCCTTTACGTTGGAGCCGTCATAGAATCTGAGGCCTGACCCACCGGCGTGCAATTAAAGAGGGAAGCAAAGTTGCCAACCGTGATCGGGTTAACTACCATGCATGCAGTCTGTCGTATAACATCCATGTTGTACCCAATCTTTTTATATCGAAGAATGATTTTGATCTGTTGGAACCAAACAAAGGTAGACCGCTACGGGACATATGTGACGTCTTCAATTTACAAAACCTTGTTGAAGACCCAACCTGTTTAATGAAGGACTGCCCACCTTCGCTTGCTGTCGTCATCTTAACAACTAGCCCCCAAAACATTATGAAAACGGGACAGTGTGGCACCGGATTAGGTGACTGGCACAACATGCTATTTACTCTTCTGAAGGGAAATTCAATCCCTTTTATAAACACACAATTTTAGTATAGACGTTTTAAAGGCCCTGTGGAATTCGTTTCTGCTGACCGTTCCAAGGCGGTTCTTCTGTCGCGGTTTATTTTTGTTATGGTTTGTCTTTGGATGTTTGTGTCGCTTTTATTATTTTATGTTGGATAGCCTATTAACCATTTTGTGTGAAAGTAACTGTCCTTTTGGCTTTCCACTGTTGGTGTTTCCTTTGGGGTCTGTTGCATCATGTTTGTGTTTCTTTCCCTTTGGTGTCTCTGATGGGAGCTGTGGGTTAATTGTATCGATTCCTGATCATTGCCTCTACTTCTATTTTGAGAGGGTGGTGTTCTTGCGGGACCTCGAACGAGTACCCTTCCATGTGCCGCATACATCTGATGATATAAATGATGCCTATTGGGTGCATGACAGGCTACTCCGTCAGTCTCCGTGAGTAGGTTGATGAGCACAGCCCACTCTTGAACGCGAAAAAACTCAGGAAATAGTGTTCCATTTATGAACCAAGAGCTTCGTAAAGCTATAAACTGTAAAAAAAGCACTTCGTCGAAAGTACTTAAAATATAAAACTAATAAAAACTGGCAAACATTTACAAAGCAAAGAAACTTAGTAACCAAACTGGAACGGCAGTCCATTAAATTGTATTTTGTTGAAAGGTGTGGTGGGGGGACAAAGTCAAGTGACTTCTGGCCCACCACCCGGCCTTTCTTGACAAATAAGGGAGCTCAGTCCAGTGATGGCGTTACCTTTTCAGAGAAGGATACCATTATCACTGACATGAGTGAAGTATGCGAAAAATTTAATACATTTTTCCTAAATGCAGCAAAGGACATTGGTGACGGTGCCGACTGCCTCTCTCTGGACGGGCACCCGAGTATCTGTGCGATCAGAGAAAAAACTCCATCCAGTGAAGCAACGTTCAAATTCGAACAAGTGGATGAAGCAAAGGTGTCACGGTACTTGGGTAAAATCGGCCTGCCCGGACTGGACACAATATCATTACAATAAATCGTCCGTACGACATAGTGCATTTTTTCACATCTCCAAAATGGCTACTTTTCTGATGAAAATCCTTTATATTTTTTTTGTAAGTGCTCAAAACATAGGATGTGGGTGCTCGTTAGAACCACCTCGTTGAGGCGGTTCTAACGAGTACCAACAACCTATGTCTTGGAGCAGAAATAAGAAAAATAATGAATACCCCCGTAAACCCCAGTTTTCTCTCTCTCTCTCTATTTTTTTTTTTTTTTTTTTTTTTTTTTTTGGTTTTACGGCCCTTTCAAGATTATTTCACTCATATCGAGCCGATCGTTAATCAGAGGTGGGCGAAAACCGGAGTACCCGGAGAAAAACCACCTGACCTTCCGTTGCAGAACTTGGCGTCTCACATATGACCCGAGCGAGGCTCGAACCACAGCGGTAAGAGACCTAATGATCAAGAGTCAGCGCTCTTAACCACTAGGCCACGGAGGCCCGTTGTTTTCTCTATATAAAATGTGGTTTAGGGGGTCTTTATTTCACGGACTTGTTCACGTGATGATCATCAAAAATACTGCATATAGCAGAAAAAATCATAGTAGGCAAAACAGCTTCATTGATAAATAGAATGATAAGGGAAAGAAATTTCCCAGACATCTTGAAGTATGCTAGGGTATCTCCAATTCAATGTTTAAGCTGTACTTTTAGTACTTTTAGCCATAACTGAAGAGCGGCGAAGAGCCTTGGAGGAGGGGGGGGGGGGGGGGGCGTGTGTAACAGCTATACTTATGGACCTGTCCAAGGCCTTCGACTGCCTTCCACCAAATTTAATCAAGGAAAAACTGAAAGCATATTGTTTGTCCAAAGAAGCTGTAGACCTCATTGATGATTATTTATCAAATAGAAAGCAATGTGTTAAAATCGGCGAACAATGTAGTGCCTTCCTAGATATGATCAAGGGAGTGCCTCAGAGTTCAATAATAGGCCCGTTAATATTCAACATATTTTTAAATTACATTTTTTATTTCATTGAAAAAGGCAAGTCATTTAAATAATTACGCCGATGACAACACCCTGTCTTTCTCGCATCCGGACTTTGCCGTACTGATTGAGGTCCTCGAAAGAGAAAGAAGGAAGCCCATTGATTGGTTCTCTCGCAACTTGATGAAGGCCAATCCAGATCAGTTCCAGGCCTTGGCAGTAGGTGAGAGAACGTTTTGAAAACAACCAGTCTTTAATATCGGCGAGGCAGACAAGTATCGACTGCGAGGAGACAGCCCAACTACTCGGAGTTGAAATTGACTTCCGCTTAAAATTTGACACACATATCTCAAACATGTGTAAAAAAAAAACATCACAGCAAATCAACGTGCTCAAGCGCATTGGCCAATGCTTAAATTTTGAATCAAGAAAAGCTGTGTACCATGCTTTCATAATGTCAGTCTTTAACTTTTGTCCCTTAATTTGATATTTTTGTACAAAAGCAGATGCCCAGAAATTAGAACGGATCCACTTTAGAGCCTTGAAATTCGTTTTTCAAGATTTTAAAGGCAGCTATGAAGATTTAATCCAAAGGAAACGGTATAAATACACTACATATATCCCGCCTAAGGACAATGGCAATAGAAACTTTTAAGATAGCTTATGGTAAATCCACCAAATATTCACAAGAATTTGTATCTTTTAAAGAATCTTCTTCTTACAATTTCAGATATTCAAATTTAATTGATATACTCAGAGCCAGGAGCACAAGGTATGGTACAAACAGTTTTAGATATCAGGCAGCAAAATTGTGGAATTCCCTTCCAGAAGAGTTAAGGAAAATTACTTCTTTTAACGATTATAGAACTTCCATTAAAGAGTGGATCGGTACCTATTACAGATGCCAAATCTGTAAGTAATTAAAATTTGTACAGGCTCTCCTGGCATGGTGTCAGTTAATTTTTACCACACATCTCCATGTTTCTTCCTTGGTGGATTTTCATCTTTTCGGAGTCTCGTTTGTGCACCAAACCCCCATTTCGAAAACCTTTCGCCTCAAGGCTTTCGCATAGAGATGCAGCAATTTAAAAGTTATATCAAAATATATTTTAATCTAAGATCTGCTGGTCAGACAATGTATTCTCTTTCTCAAACATCTGGCCGCTCATTTTCCCAAACCTCACGCTGAAGTCGTCATTAGGTAACGAGGATATTACAATATGAAGCTTATAAGCAATAGATATTGAATAAACTGACCCGAGCACACCGACTCTCCATATCCCCAAAACCAAAACATACCTTACCTCAATTTATAGGGCCTAAATAAAATAAGGGGCGAAACGACTCATCAAATTGGGGCGAAACGACCCACGGGCGAAACAACCAAGGTCGAAACGACCCAGGGCGAAATGACCCGCGGGCGAAACGACCCGTGACCTGTCACAGTCCCTATTCAAATCAAAGCACTGAGAGTACTGATAGGGGTGTAATTTGAACTTTGATCTTGGCAATACCCGCACCACAAAGAGAAAAATGTGTTCTCGTGGACATTCATTGTGTTTTATTTTTTTTGTTTGCGCTGTGTTACCGTTCTAACTTGACTTACTGTAATTTTCTGTACCCATCATCAGCTACTTCGATATTAATGCTGTATCAGTCGGGTTTTAGTAGGTCGGCGGTTTATGTAACAACACAGCTTTTGAACATTACGATAACACACCCGTGCGACATAGTGCATTTTTTTCACATCTCCAAACTGGCTAATTTTCTTATGAAAATCTTTGATATTTTTCTTATTTAAACTGCAAACATAGGTTGCGGGTGCTCGTTAGAACCGCCTCATTGAGGCGGTTCTAACGAGTACCCACAACCTATGCCTTGGAGCAGTAATAAGAAAAATAATGTATACCCCCGTAAACCCAAGTTTTCTCTATATAAAGTGGGGTTTATGGGGTCTTCATTTCACGGAATCGTTCACGTGATGATAAGTTCAGAGAGGGTGCCGTTAATGCTGATTCAGGCAACACGTTCCAGGTAGCAACGATTTTGTTTCTGAATCTGTTATTTCTAATTTTTAGTCGAGCTCTGCGTTTGGTTTGTTCAAGAATGTGCCCTCAGGCTGGCCTTTACTAAAGTTTGTCTGAATCTACTTCGTCTTTTCCATTTATAATTTTATAGACCTGTAACATCCGCCCTTCCAAATCTATGTTCTAATGTTGATAAACCTAAAGTTCCGTCCCCGTCAACACTATTTAGGTCGTATGTAGACGACGTCCCCTGTGTTGCACAATTTCTATGATAATCTAAGTAAAACATTTTATTGTTCTTGTTGTCATTGTTTCTTCTACGGCACGTTAACGGGTCACTGTCGAACATGGGCTCCCGCCCATCGAGGCTTTGAGAAATTGACTGGGCTGCGTGGTGCTTCCACGCAGAATCAACACGAAGACGCGACTGAAACCGACCGCACATGAGTACTGGTAAACTGGCTGGAGGGCCTAAGCCTGCCCAGACAAAGTGTTGCGAGTCGGACCGTCCATGAATATAAACCCTGTAGGTTTCATCAGGCCATAGGGCTTGAGATGTCATTGGATAAAAGTCCAACACAGTCGGAAGCAACGTCTCCAAAATGACCTATATAGCGTTGAAGGGGACGTTTAACCTCAAATCAAATAAAAACAAATAGACAAACAAACACGTCGAACATAAAAATTGACGCTAGAACGATTCAAATCCATGAATCAAGTCATGAGAAAACCTGAACTTGTCATTTGCGACCACTTACATGTGCATTCCCGCATTTTGTGTTCGCGACTAAAATAGAAGTACAGTAGAACTTCGATGGCTCGAACACCGATGGCTCGTTTACCATAAATTTGTGTCGAACCCATTCTTTAGTCCCTAGCGAAATCCTCTACATAAGAAATTGTGAGGGATAATTAAGGAGAGTTTAGTCTTTTATCTTGCAAATGTATGTTGTGTGTACTCATTAGAATCGCCTCGATGAGGCGATTCTAATGAGTACACACAGCATACATTTTCATTATAGAACATCGAAAAGATGTCTAAAAGTATCTCGCTATGCCTTCTGACAGTAACCCTCAGTGGCTCGAACTACCCCTGTCTCGAACAGATTTTCGAGGTCCCAAAGGTGTTCGAGCCAATGAAGTTCGACTGTATTTCCAAACTATGGTATCTCTATCAAAAATTTAAAGACTATTGCTAGCATGTGAAGTTGGGCAGGTCATGTCCGGCGCAGAACCGACGAAAATTTTCTCGAGGCCTTGTTCAGGTTTCGAGCTGCAACCAGCGTAGACCCAGATCCGTCGCCGCAGAATACACTATTTGTGCAAGGTATATACTGTTTGCTTAGACATTGTGTAAACGTCAAAACCTCGTTACCCTTGAAATTTGAAAGGCTGTCACCAAAGGAATAGATTGGTCTACCCTTGTTGATTAAGCCCCCGTTCGCTACCCAAGTTGGAACTCCTCGCTATTAACCCTTTTTGTACCAAATGAAATCTCCCTCCTTATATACTGAACAAAAAAGAAACTTTACACTCACTTTGTTACGTCATATCTCTGACATTATTTATCTAAAGAAAATAAATTTTATATCAAATTAATCAGGATTCAATTCTCGAAAGACATATGTAAACGAAAATCGGACCAAATGGGTTGTGTTTGACGAGTGAAACAATTAATGACTGAGGGGTCAATATCCATAATTACACATAACGCTTTATGAGATTTTTAACGTTCAACTCAGTCTTTCTGCTGACTGCTCTTCAAAGTGTTACATTCCTTAAGCTTGTCTAAGCTGCGCAACAGTGTAAATCTGTTGTTGTCCGTTTTGAACTCGGTGTGACAGTTCGGTGTGACTCGGGGGGGGGGGGGGGGGGGGGGGGAGAGATCTGGTGACATTGCCGGCCATGGTAAACACTACACGTTATTTTGATTAAGAAAGTCAGTGACGACACGAGCTACGTGGGGCCTCTGGCATTGTCTTGTTGGAATATTAAATTTGGACCATTTTGACGCAGGAATGGAATGACTTCAGGAACGAGCACTTCATTATTCAGTGTAGCGTTGTGCGTTTGACTTGCCGTCGAGGACCAACGGTTACTTCGAAGACGATTCCTAATTGTTTGGCATGATACGTGGAATCGTCTAGCAGTTACGGTTGCAGGCTGGAACCGATTGCGTAGATGAGTTAACGTTATCATTCTGTCCTGTCTCGGAGTTGTTGCCTTAGGTCGCCCTGACCTGGGTGCGTCTACAGTGTCACCAGTCTAATTATAACGTCGCCAAAGATTATGGATAGTAGCCCTAGAGCATCCAAACAACTTCGCAACGCGCGTTACGGCAGTCCCTGCAGCTAACATGCCGACAGCCCTATCGCGCTCATTTTGTCGTAGTCGTGGCATTTTCTGAATATTCCACTGTAACAATATGGGTTAATTTTCCAGACAGTGACACAACAGACTACCGAATAATGAGTTAACAAGTTTAGAATATTGACATGTATACCTACCAGACGAGAAAAACCAGCAGCACCTTTTTAACCAGTGATTTACATTTACGCAAACTTGTCATAAGGTCGTCTTGTAAGATGGGTGGCCTTTATATATATGCATATATTTTTAAGAAATTTCTCTGTTTTAAGAAGGGCATTTTTTCATTTAAAAAGTGTAAAGTTTCTTTTTTGTTCAGTAACAATCAGTGGAGGCCCTGATCAGACGCGATCTGGGCCTCCACTGTTTGTCAACTACCCGTTTTGGGGTTTCTGGTACTAATTCTGGGTTAATAGATGCCAGCGTAGTTTGCCAGCGTAAACACTTAAAACCTTCCTAATGACAGGCAGTTTCGTAGACGTTTGTTTTTTATTGTCATTTTTGTTTCTAAACCAAACAAAAAATCTTCATCTTAACTTTAGATCTACATTAAATTTGAATAGTAATGGCTGATTTGACATGTGTTGCTGTAGTTGTAGGGGTATGATAACATTTCTTACTCAACATTATAGTTTGGGATCCCGTTTTGATATTTTCTGTGATTCTATTCATATTGCACACCTAATGCGTAGGTAGTTGATATAAAATATATATCATATTCGCTAGATGTAGCGGATTAACACCGGTTGTTGTGTCATCACTTAAAGGCATGAACCCGTCTAAAGCTTTAGGCACACTTGTGCTGCCTTGCGGTACAAGTCGGCTTTTATAGCGACGCGGTAGAGTGTTGGCCTGTCGATCCAGCGACCCTGGTTCGATCCCCTGCCGGGGCCAAAAGTGATGAGCATTTATTTCACCTGTTACATTTGGCGCCCAAACGTGGGGCCCACATATGCACTAAAACTCCTTGAGTATCATTTCACGTGATTCTCGGACTGTCAGAAATTCGAGGACGAATGGGGAGAATGTCATAGGGTATAGGTATATAGCACACTTGTACTGCCTTGCGGTACAAGCCGGATTTTATAGCGATGCGGTAGAGTGTTGGTCTGTCGATCCGGCAACTGGAGTTCGATCCCCTGCCGGGCCAAAAGTCATGAGCATTTTTTACCTTTTACATTAAGGAACTAGCAAATGAGTTAGGTCCAGTTTCCAATTATCTCTCGATACGGGTTAAATCCCAAAAGAATGGCTCCAAGCGAACATTTGCCCACTTTTCAAAAAAAGGAGACAAGGCCCTTGCTCGTATAGCCCGGTGTCACTGAGCACGGTTATTATAGATTGGGCAAAAACTTTTGGAGAAAGGGGAGCAAAGGGACACATTCATTGTGGACTTCGAGTAGGCTTTTCACACCCCACCTCATGAAATACTTAAATCGAAATTATTTGGTTATGGAATTGGGGGAAGACTCTCAGATGGATAGATTCCATCCTTTGCTACAGAAAATAACGTGTTGTTGTTAATGGCGAATCTTCAATATCGGTGCCAGTTTTATCTGGGGTCCCACAGGGGACTGTTCTTGGTCCGCTGCTATTCTCCCTGTACGTTAATTAAGAAATAATCTCCACGTACCGTGTGTTATCGTGATTAACACACGGTGTTGGAGGGCAGATTGCGAAATATTAATTCACGACGGCGAAGCCGGAGTGAATTAATATTCGCATCTGCCCGACAACACCGTGTGTTAATCACGATAACACACCGGGTGCGTGGAAATTATTTCGATTCTAACATGATGCTAAACTGAAATACAGTAGTAACAAAGCGTTATCTTGGGGACTATTTTGCAGCGGATGTCGACAGAAGGAAATGTTTACATGCAACGTCACGATGACGCCAAATTGCACGCACCACGTTGACGACGTGAATTATCGCATATTTGCAAACGCTGACGTTTCCACTGGGTTCAATGGGAAAAACGTTAACGTCATGTTAGAATGATATTTCCATTGACAGTGACTCAGAAATAAGTTTGTCCGCAGACCACTGTCACAGTGTTTGTTTTCGAGAAATTAGAGATACAGAAGACTCAATGAAACATCAGAGAGATATAGCTAGATTAAGATGTTAGGCGCGAAAATGGGGTATGCGATTTCAGCCCGTTAAATGCAATATTATGCAGATAGCTAAGATGAGAACAAATAACATTGAGGCTTCATACACCTTACAGGGAACGGTCCTCCAAAATGTGAAGTCCATTAAATGCATGGGTGTGGCAATAACACGATTTGAGATGGAATACACACAATTAGCAACATGTGTACTACGGCGATGCCTGCGGCGAAATCTTCAACAGTGTCCTCAGGATGTGAAGGAGACAGAATGTAAGGGACATGTTTGCCCAATATGGTAGTTGCATCTGGGACTCAAGTGGTGTTGTCCTTAATGAAGAAATTGAAAAATTTCAGAATAGAGCTGCTAGATTTGTATCAAGCAATTCCTGCTTTGAAACTGGAAGCATGCATGACTGGAAATCTAGGAATCTAGTCTCTCCAGAAAAGTAGAAGAGACAGTCATATAAGCTTATACAAAGTTCTGAAGGGGACTGCCAGCATTCCAACAGATGGCCTTGTTACCCCAGCTAGGCACTGTAGATTGCACCGTTCATTGGCGTTTAAGAACCTTTTTGTCAAGAAGTGGCATTTAGAGAGAACCGTTCTCCCCACGAACCATTAGAGATTGGAATGCTTTTCCCGATTCAATTATTTCGACAGCTGAAGGGGCTGAGAATTGTGTAGCTAAGTTCACCTCTTTGGTTAGAGCTAGGGACTAACTTCCCATATCACAGGTCCTGGTGTATGAATGTCCTTTGACGTGTCACCAGTGACAATAGATTCTGAACAGTTTTAATAGGCAGTCCATTTTAAGAAACATGAAAATTTGACGACGGGCTTTTTGCATTTCGAAGGCAGTTTCGAACTATTTAATGCTCGGAGATTTACAGCCTTCTTGAGTTAATTTAAATTGGGAATTAAGGTCAGCTGAGGAAATAAGCGTATGAATTCTAAAATACTTTCTTCAACAAATTGTGAATACCTTACTTACCTTATGACAGCATTTACATTAATGGAAGTTCTAATATACAGCTCATTTTCAAATATGGAAGTTCGATCTACATTTTGGTACTCAAATCAATGACAGTTCTGGCCTATGTTTTATATCGCAGCGATAAGCCTTCTGTGTTAATTTGGAAATAAGGTAGGTAACCTGAAATGCTGTATTAAATATGCCCCCCCCCCCCCACTTAAAATATATGTGTCACCAGTAACAATTGATTCTGAACAGTTTTAATAGGCAGCGCATATTAATCTGAGTCGTCGCTGGGTTTTGCTTGGTGTTTGATGAGATTTTACGTCCTCGTCAAGACTAATTAGGTCATATTTGAGACGTTGGACTTTTACCCGACATTGAAATGAAATGTCATCTCAAGCCCTACCGTCCATAGAAAACGCTAGAATTTAAGGACGGGTCCGACTAGCATCACTTTTTAGGGATACAGTCCTAAACTGGCGGAAATGTGTTAGACTTAATTGGGATAATTTCACTTTACATATTCAAAGTTTCCCTAGCTTCGTTAACTTACACATTTAAAAACAATTCAGTCTTTATTTTGCTACGAGTAAGAAGTCTTACTTTTGTCCGAGAACTGGAATTCACTTACATGAAACATGTCTTTGTAATCTAGCTGGCTGGGATTACATGAAATACATGTTGAACAACATATATTGTGGATACTCGATAGAACTGCCTTGTCGAGGCGATTCTATCGAGTCCCAGCAATCAATGTTTTGAACAGATGTATGAAGAATATCTTTTAGCTTCTTAAATTTCCATTTCTGATCAAAATTTGGCAATGTACTTGTATAGGCGTGTTTTTGTAATGTATGTTTGGAATAACAATTCATTATGAAAACGCGCCTATAAACATTTACTGTCTAAATTTACTGATATACTTCATATTTCTGCCCTAGACTCACTAGAACCCCTTCAAAGAACTGGTTTTATCAATAACCCGCATTCTTGGACTGTTACCGGACTTTGAGATGAATTGACATCTCAAGCCCTATCGTCCAATGAAACCAATAGGGTTTGTATGCATGGGCGGTCCGACTCGCATCACGCTTTAAACTTCTAAGTGGTTTACCTGTACTCATATGCCATGCGGCTGGTTTCAGTTCTGCATAGAAGCATTATGCAACCCATTCTATTTCTCTTGAAGCCCCGATGAGCTGGGGCGATTATGGATTACATATGCAAAATATGGAAATGCTTGGTCAAAGCAGAAAAACAAAAACATGCATTTAAGCCATTACATTCATAACTGTAAATGGAATAATTCTGCTGGCAATAGCGATTTTACGTTAAAATTGCTATTACCAGTTAACTGGCAATAGCGATTTTATCGTAAAACCGCTATTACCAGTTAACTGTCAATAGCAATTATATCGTAAAACCGCTATTACCAGTTAACTGGCAATAGCGATTTTATCGTAAAACCGCTATTGCCAGTTAACTGGCAATAGACCTTTCCTTTTAATAAACATGCAACTTTGACAACAGGCTTTTTGCCCTTCGAAGGCAGTTTCGACCTTTTTAATGCTCGGAGATTTACAGACTTCTTGAGTTAATTTGGAATTAAGGTCAGCTGAGGAAATAAGCGTATGACTTTCTAAAATCATTAACTTTTTCTTCGGCCATTCTCGCCCTTCTGCTGATTCAAGAAGGGCAGTTGTCAGTTTCTGGAGAAAGAATATGTACTGTACTACTATAATCCTGCCCAACGAAATTGTGGATAGGTAAACTGACCGGCTCGAAATGACCTAAATAGTGTTGACTGGGCCGTTAAACTCCAAGCCAACCAACCAAACAAACTGATATATCAATTGGGTTAGTCATTTTTTTTTATTTCTAGATCCGCTTTTAACTGTTTATTATTTTAAGTCAATATAAGGTCCTTGTGTATGTCCTCTAACGTTACAAAAGAGTATAAATTACTTCTGTATAAAATTCTAAAGGTGACATTCATACACCGCATTTAAACAAAATCGTCCGCGAGTAACACGCGCATAAAATAGTATCGTCTACTCTGCAGAAACAAATAGGAAATAATATTTAAATCATAAAATGGAGAAAGGTGGAGATAAACGCATCATTTTTATTGCAATGGACGGTAGCAAGCACTCAGAATATGCGTTTAAGTGTAAGAATATTTTTGTGATATTTTCTTTATTAATTTCAGTTCATCGCGGAAACACGCCTATATAATTTTGACCCCCTTGAACCCCACTTTTATAGTAAAACTGTGGTTTACAGGGGTAAACTTTATTTTTCTTATTTCTGCTCTAAAATGTAGATTGTGGGTACCCGTTAGAACCGCCTCGTATTTTTCTTATTTCTGCTCTAAAATGTAGATTGTGGGTACCCGTTAGAACCGCCTCGACGAGGCGGTTCTAACGAGTACCAACAATCTATATTTTGAGCAGAAATAAAAAAATATCACAATTTTTCACCGTAAAATTTTCGTTTTTAGGCAGTAAAGTTTACAATGCATTTGTATCTAGGCGAGTTTTCGTTATGTTTCTTCAAACGGACCCAGTATGTAATCTACGGAACCCGGGAAGGGACATGTTTTTTTTTATTTCATAAGTTGTGCGCACAAGATAATATCTTGTGCGGACAACATATTATCTTTTTCGGACAAGATATTATCTTGTCGGCACAACATATTATCTTGTGCGGACAACATATTATCCTGTGCACACAAGATATTATATTGTCCGCACAAGATTTTAAGTTCTGCGAACAAGATATTATCTTGTCTGCACAACATAGATCTTGTGCAAGCAAGATATTATCTTGTGCGGACAAGACATTATCTTGTGCGGACATGATATTATCTTGTCCAGACAAGATAATATGTTGTGCGAACAAGATAATATCTTGTCCGCACAAGATAATATCTTGTTCGCACAACTTCCCAAGAACTATGTTGTGCAAACAAGATAATATCTTGTGCGAACAAGATATTATGTTGTCCACACAAGATAATATGTTGTGCGAACAAGATAATATGTTGTCTGCACAAGATAACTTCTTGTGCGCACAAGATAATGTGTTGTCCGAACAAGATAATATCTTGTCCGCACAACTTAAATCCAGACAAGATAATATGTTGTGCGAACAAGATAATATCTTGTCCGCACAAGATAATATCTTGTTCGCACAACTTCCCAAGATCTATGTTGTGCAAACAAGATAATATCTTGTGCGAACAAGATATTATCTTGTCCGCACAAGATAATATGTTGTGCGAACAAGATAATATGTTGTCTGCACAAGATAACTTCTTGTGCGCACAAGATAATGTGTTGTCCGAACAAGATAATATCTTGTCCGCACACGATAATATCTTGTGCGCACAACTTATAAAATATAAAAAAATCATGTCCCTTCCCGTGTTCCGTAGTAATCACACTCTAAATTTTGCAACGTATGCATATTAATTACGTGACTTGCATACCATGAAAAGCTTGTGTGCTGCGTGTCAGTCATTTTTCTTCTGTATTGTTTTAGTTTTCACGGTCTGTTGCATGGCAACAATGCAGACACTATGAAAACGCACCTATTCAAATACATTGTAAACTTTACCGCCGAAAACAAAAATGGGAAAATTTTAAGATGAAAAAAAATTGATTTATTTCTTATTTCTGCTCAAAATATCGAGGCGGTTCTAACGAATACCCACAATCTATATTTTAGAGCAGAAATAAGAAAAATAAGGTATACCCCTGTAAACCCCAGTTTTACTCTATAGAAGTGGGGCTCAAGGGGGCCACACTTATATATGTATCTAACCTTGCACATGTAACGATTGATTGATATTTGACGGAATAAGAGCGTTTGTTTGATCTGGGTCTATTTTGTTTGTTTGATTTGAGGTTTAACGTTCCCGTCAACACTGTATAGGTCATTTTGGAGACATTGCTTCCAATTTTGTGGGACTTTTACCCGACATTGAGATGAAATGACATCTCAAGCCCTGTCGTCCAATGAAACCAATAGGGTTTATAAACATGGACGGTCCCGACTCGCATCGCTTTGCCTGGGCAGGCTTAGATCCTATGAACGGTTTACCAGTACTCGTGTGCGGTCGGTTTCAGCTCTGCGTGGAAGTATCATGCAGCCCATCTATAATGGAATGAGCGTTTGTTTTACAAAAAAAAGGGTTTGACTTATTTTTATTTATTGAATTTTATTTCTGTAAATGGGCGAAATTTAATAAATAAGCAATATTATTCTAAAATTCAAGTATTTGAAAAAAAAAAAATAAATAAAATTAATCCATATAGGAGGGACATTAGCAAGCAGTCAGATTAGACGTCGCAGAACAAGGCGTCTGATCTGGGTCTTTACTTACATTAAAGAACATATTTTTGTAAAACTTACCACAATGTTCCAGACAAAAAAAAAACTTGACACCCCTATCACTGCAAATGGACCACTCCAAACTTATTCTAAAGCCGGAATTTACGAAGATAAGTTTTCCTTACTCTGAGTAGCCCTCGGTAACTCGGATGCGCGCCTGACTGGTGATCATGTGGTCGCGGGTTCGATGCATACCGGCTCGGCAGCATTATTACTTCGATGCCGCCTGAATGGTGACCAGGAGGTTGCGGGTTCGATACCTGCCGGTAGGCAACATTCTTTCGGATATTGACCAAATGGTGTTTCCATTAGGGTCTAGTTAATTCACGTTTGTGTTTCTTTCCCTTTACTCTGATGGGGGGTGTGGGTTAATTGTATCGATTCCCGATCATTACTTCTATTGTGCAAGGGATTTAGGCACTTGTCAGTTTCTCGCGAAAGCATGGGCATTGTTCTGGTTAACCACTTATATATAAGCCTGTTCAGGAAAAGTGAGGTTAGGAAAACTAACCGGCTCGATGTGACCTAAATAGTGTACACTGGGCCGTTAAACTCAAGACAAACATTCAAATATTCACGATGAAGACCAGTACAGATACTTATGCAAACAGTGTAGATCCAGATGAGATGGCTTATTACCTATGCAAACAGTGTAGATCCCGATGAGATGGCTCATTATGAGCCATCTCATCGGGAGCTACACTGTTTGCATTCCTGTCAATAATTATTGAGTAAAATCACCTACTGTATTTACAAGAATGACTGTTTAAAAATTCAGAAAGGGAAGGGCCAATTTCTGAAACTCGGGGATGAAAGCATTGGACACTTTTGTCTCCGTGAGGAGTATATAACGTGCAAAGAGGTGCTAAAAAGAGTGGTCATGCCATATGGTGTATGATGTTTTATCTTTCTCTCTACTCCACGGCTCCCCGATGAGTATCTATTATTTTAATATGCATCAGTCCTAAATTCTGAGGTGCCTCTTAGAATATAAGAAAATTGCAAGTACCTGCAAACGTGTTTTTCTCTCAATAAAGTGGGAGTTCTTTACGATGACACATCCGTGCGACATAGTGCATTTTTCTTATCTCCAAAATGGCTACTTTTCTGATGAAAATCCGTCATATTTTTCTTATAAATTTTGCCAACACGGGTTGTCGGGGCTCGTTAGAACCGCCTCATCGAGGCGGTTCTAACGAGAAGCCACAACCTATGTCTTGGAGCAGAAATAAGATAAATAATGTATACCCCATAAACCCCAGTTTTCCCTGTATAAAGTGGGGTTTAGGAGGTGTTCATTTCATGGACCTGTTCGCGTGATGTGTTTGGAAGTCATTTCATGGTCCTGTAACGCTGTTAACGCTGATGTCTACAAGTTCATCTACATGCACATTGGAAGCACATTGCCAAGAGTTGTACACATTGATATGCACAATGATAATGAAATCAATGAAGTCAATGCCAGGATTGCTCAAATTATTGCTAGTGCAATTTACAAACGGCATGCCAAAAGACTAAATCATTTTCATACACGTTGCCATAGAAAACTTTTTAAAAATTAATTGGCGTGACATGATTGCAGACACATAAGTCCTTAAAAGGACAGAGTGGCACAGTTAAGGTGGCCATGTCACCAGAATGCCTGAAAAAGGCAGGGATGCTGGTCGCGGGTTTGGTTTGATATCTCATGGTCACTGGTAAAGCATTTGTCAAAGAAAATCATTTTGGTTAATTACAAATGGAAAACGCTCTCATGTTGGACAGCCTCAATGCCTCGGAGTTTAACATACCGGCAGAGTCGTGGGGGACAGATTGCACAGGGCCGAGCTAAGAGACGATGCCTCATCAGTTGGTGTGTGTGAGGGTGGGGGGGGGGGGGTGCCGGCGTATATGAGACAAAAAGAATCATCGACACCAAACAAAGTAAATACGTGCTCAGTGCAACCGGGGCTTAGGCACCACAAACAATTCATTCGCCCGCAGATCTCTTTAGCTCTATCTGCAACAGGCAGTTTAGAGCTTAAAGGTTTATCTCATCAGAACACTCAAATGGTAGCTCTTCACGCATTAGATTGCCGATGTCGGTAATGGCGGACGAACTATACATTTGTACACGTACGTGTAACAATTATTCTCAGAAATATAATTACGCACACTGTGTTTTATAAAAGTAAATGAGCCAGCTCACGACAAAACCTACAATAAGACATCTGATTTTTTTTGTTTGTTTGATTTGAGGTTTAACATCCCCGTCATCACTGTAAATGTCATTTTGGAGACGTTGCTACCAATTTTGTGGGACTTTTACCCGACATTGAGATGAAATGACTTCTCAAGCCCTGTCGCCCAATGGAACCAATAGGGTTTATATGCATGGACGGTCCGACACTCGCACCGCTTTGCCTGGGCAGGCTTAGATCCTCCAAGCGGTTTACCAGTACTCGTGTGTTGGTCGGATTCAGCTCTGGGAGGAAGCATCATGCAGCCCATATATTTCTTCAAGCCCCGATGGGCGGGGGCCTTAATAAGACATCTGATCAGAGTCTTCGTTGTGCACTCTAAGGATAGCTAAGGGCGCAATGCTCCTTCATGCAGCAAGGGAAGTCTGTGGTCAGACCATATGACTGCACAGGCTGATCTGCTTCTTCGATGGGCGCAAATGTAAATTGTAGGAAATGCTGTGCCCGGCTCAAATAAAATGTAATACATGTATATATACAGTCAAACTTCAATGGCTCGAACAAGGATGACGATTTCTAACTCATGAATCCCAACAAAATGTTTAGAGATAGTTTGGGACATTTCTTGTTGTGTGCATTCATTACAATCCCCTCGATTCCGGCCGTGTGCTTAATATTATAGAATATCACAAAGATATACCTAAACCATTTTGATTTAGCATTATGCTTTGTTTGCTTGTACTGGAGTTTAATGGCGCAGTCAACACTATTTTAGGTCATTTTTGTCCCGGTCAGTTTACCTTTCCACACTTTTTCTGGGCAGGCTTATATTACGTAAGCGGTTAACCAGTACAGTGCACATACCGGCCCGATAGCTCAGTTGGCAGAGTGTCCGCTCCGGGGAACGGGAGGTCACGGGTTCGATCCCGGGCCGCGACATACCAAAGTCGTTAAAAATGGTACTAGCTGCTCCTCGCTTGGCACTCAGATTTACGGGGTAGAGATATGACTGGACGACCCAGTGTCAGGATAATGCGACTGGGTGTGGTATCAAATAATGTGTCTGGGAAATGATACTTCAGTGAGGCAGCACAATAAAAGTGAGCATTGAGCTCCCTGTCGCAACCAGACACCGTCGTGATATGACTGAAAAATTGTTGAAAGCGACGTTAAACCCGAATTCACACACACACAGTACAGTGCACATTCGTTGGCCAGAAACTTACAACCGCCCTTCTTGAACCAGCGGAAGGGAGAGAATGACCGTAGAAAAGATTTCGTGTCACCAGTCAGACGCGCTTCCGACTGAGCTACCGAGGCCAAGTTAGCCTGCACTATGCATTACCCTGAGCGGCTTCATCATGTAAAGAAATCCGTGAAATGAGCAATTATCTAAACCCCACCTTATCTAGAGAAAACTGGGGTTAATGGGGGTACACGTTATCTTTCTTATTTCTGCTCCAAGACATGGGTTGTGGGTACTCGATAGAACCGCCTCAACGAGCACCCACAACCTATGTTTGGAGTAAAAATAAGAAAAAATAACACATATTTTCATAAAAAGTAGCCATTTTAGAGCTATGAAAGAACGCTTTATGTCACACGGGTGTGTTATCACAATGTCAACTATTCATGTCTGAAACAAATCCATGGGTCCAGAGTGTAGGAGCTGTTGAATGTTGACTGTATCGTTTTCAAGAGCTGCATCGCTGGTCTAACCATTGCCTTAATGATATGATCGCTTTACAGATCTTTCTGTTGAGTAATAATTATTTGAAATATAAGTCTATAATCACCATGTCTGTTCTTCTTTTCTGACAGGGTATGTTGACAATCTTCACAAAACGTCGGATGAAGTATGGTTGACACACTGTGCTGAACAGTTCCATTTACAGCGTAAGTTCTTAACCCAGCCCGCAAAGAATGTCGGGCCATCGTCGGGCCGATAGGATACGACGTAGCAACGTCGTATCGCTATCGGCCCGACGTTGGCCCGCTGTTTTGTGCAGTCAGGGACCCCCCCCCACACACACACACACCTTTTTTGTCGGGGGAGTGGGCGGGGTATCTGGAGTTTAATGTCCCTTTGAGAATACTGCCAAGAGGGGTACTGTCGTTATTTCTTCAGTTTCTACACTTCCCTTCATTTTCCTCAGTCTCCCCTGTCCCTCACTTTGATCTCTTCCACTGTCTCTTCTATTACTTTTCTCTCTTTTATCAGAGATACGATTTACGGGCCTCCGTGGCCTAGTGGTTAAGAGCGCTGACTCTTGATCATTAGGTCTCTCACCGCTGTGGTTCGAGCCCCGCTCGGGTCACATGTGAGACGACAAGTACTGCAACGGAAGGTCAGGTGGTTTTTCTCCGGGTACTCCGGTTTTCGCCCACCTCTGATTAACGATCGGCTCGATATGAGTGAAATAATCTTGAAAGGGCCGTAAAACCCAAACCAAAAAAAAAAAAAAACAATCAGAGAGACGACACAAAATGAGCCCCGCCAAGCGAATTTGTGTCTTCGAGTATTCCGTCATGACAAATTGTAACTGCGCATGCCCAGCCATTCAGAGGGGCCAGGGATATGGCTTTCTGTCTGAAGGTTCCTCTTGATTCGCTGCTTGTATGAGCGAGCAGCGAAGGTTCTGGCGAGACTGCGCGGATGCGCAGGCTCGCCTGAACCTTCGCTGCTCGCAAAGGCGATAAGTACAAAAATCGCTTGACGGGGCCCAAATGACCCACAAGGGTTAGTAGTAAGGGGGCCACTTGGGCGCCATGGACTGCGCATGCGCAGCATTTGTATAACTTCCGATGAAACGTAAGCGAAACGATTAGATGACGAAACTACCCTAAATATCGGACGAGTGTTCGAATGACGTAAATTACCGTAATTACGTCGTAAGTATCCTAAATTTTGAGGCGAAAGATGTTCCCGCGGATTGGCGAAGTTCGCCGTCCCCGATTTGGTCGGGGTGATCGGGGTCTACCCCGTTCGCTCGAGCGATCCTATCCCAATATTTAGGGAGATACTACCCTGTATAGTATTGATGAAATTAAGTCTCTCACCCGCAAACCAATTATCGCCTCGAAAACCGGGAAACAATGGAAGGTGTTGGAAGAGCTCGACTCGATGCGAGAAACTAGTAATGGACCGCGTCCCGGAAAAAAAAAAGTTTGGTTCGTTCGATTTGAGGTTTCACGTCCCCGTCAACGCCGTATAGATCATTTTGGGGACGTTGCTTCCAGTCGCGCGAGACCTTTACCGGCCATATCTACGACATTTGTATCTCGGAGAATCTTTCTCGGCTACGGAATTTATACGGATATCGCGGGGGCGTAGCCAGTATGCATTATGAGAGTGGAGCGTAAAATGAGAAGCAAATGATGATAGGATTTTTGATCAGCTGTAATTACCCTAAAAATTGGGGCACCTGAAGGGAGGTCACCGTAAATATCCTAAAGTTTGATCTCAAGCGATGTAGCAAACGTGTTCTGGTGGAATAGTGGAATGACAAACAGTGCAGACCCTGGTCAGGGTGATCGGGATCTACACCGTTTTTTTCTGTCCCAATATTTAGGGTAATACTACCCGGTGCAGTCCTGCGATATTGACAAATCGATTGTCTCCGACACTCAGTGCGAAACGCTTATCGCCTTTAAACTAGAAAACAATGAAACTCGCTGGAAGATAGCGTTTAGAAGGCTGATGTTGTCGTTTAAATTTCTAAACACGCTCGCTTCTGAATGGGCTGCGTCCCGGGAAAAGAAAGTTTTGTTTGTTCGATTTGAGGTTTCACGTCCCCGTCAACGCCGTATAGATCATTTTGGGGACGTTGCTTCCAGTGCGCGAGGCCTCTAAGTGGTTTACCAGTACTCGTGTGGGGTCGGACTCAGCTCTGCGTGGAAGCATTATGCAGCCCATCTATTTCTTCAAGCCCCGATGGGCGGGGGGCGGTCAGTCAGTCCGTTCGTTAACGCAAATTGTTGCGTGTGTTAAGCGAAACGACGTTGTTGTAACGTTGCACGGTATCAGCAGTCTTCCATCCCAACATTTAGGATATTACTACTGTCAGGTGCAGGCGCAGAGAAAGTCATCTTAATTAGGTTAACTCCATCAGATATAAGCTGAGCACGGGAGAGCTGTATTCGATACCTACGAGCGGATAGAAAAGTCCCATGAATTTGAAAGACCCCCATTGTATCCTTACTGTATCCTGACTGTATCCCCATTGTATCCTGACTGTACCCCCCGCTGTATCCTCACTGTATCCCACCCGAGGTCCCGTCTCCGTATGACCTTAGTTGTTGGTGGGACGTAAAACTAAAACTCACTCACTCGCTAAGCTAAGTGTTTCATCTCTCAGATATTCTGTTACAAAAGTTTACGAAAAGTGACTCAAAGACTTACTCGCTTTTGTAACAGAATATCTGAGAGATGTGTAGTTTATATTTTCTGGTCCTTCGGGTTCATCGATTCAGTTGTGGAATTTTGAAAATATCTGAGGGTCACTGATGAGGCCTAATTGGCCGAAGCTAGCTAGTTGCTTCCAAAGGATAACCCTTTATAGAACATATTAGGATAAAAATGATTACAAAACAAACGTATAGTTTTACATATTTATTTACGCGCAACGTAGTGGCAAATTATATATACGCGTATAAATGTTCATGTAAAGTCTTTCCGTCTTCTTCTAAGCATTCTTTTCGTTTTAGACACGATCAGGCGGTCGTTGAACTTCTTCTGGCGTGGGTTGAATTCTTTGATAATGTCTCGCATGGTTTTTCCTCGAGATCTAGCCATCACGTAGTACGCGCAGTATAGTCCGCATACGTTAGAACTAGATTGTTGAAGCTGTTTATCGTTCATTAAGTAGGGTTTATCGAGTACCTCTTCGAACCCAACGCCGTAACTTCTAGGATCGTTTCCTACCGAATCGAAAAATTCGTACGGTCCGTGTTTGGGAAAATAAAATGTTACCCAGTGTTCCCCTCTTTGATAACTCGTGGATGTGTTGGAAATGACGAACCTTCCTCTTCGTTTTTTAATTTGGTCCGCTGAGCAGACAGTTACGGGGTATCCGGAAAGTATACGAGTCAGTTGATCGCTGTTCATCGTCGCTTAATATTTAAAGGTTGTCCAGTCTACCAACTGCCCGCTTTTCGCTCTCGGTTTCTTACGATCAGAGGCCTCGTCCTTATGCTCCTTTCGTAATCGTGCTAGTTCTGACTTTGCCATTTCAACCGCTTGAGCCACGGGAGTGACCAATTTCACCACGGGTTTTTGCCGTTCTAGCATTTTAATTTCTTTTTGTCGCTGATCTTCCATTTCCTTTTGAAGACGGTTTCTTCTACCGCTACCTACGATATACCGTCCCATGTAATCGGGTTGAACGTAGCCCTCGCTCAAGTCTTTGAAATGTTGGTACCACGCGTCGTAGTCCGGGACATAAGGCACCCATTTATTCAGTTTCTTGTCAAATACTTCTATAGAACCCATCTTTTTTTCTGTAAATATGGGGATGCTTTACCCTTCTTACGTATATTTCATTCGGCATCGGGACAGAAACCGATGAAAACCAGGAATCCGATGCCGAATGAAATATACGTAAGAAGGGTAAAGCATCCCCATATTTACAGAAAAAAAGATGGGTTCTATAGAAGTATTTGACAAGAAACTGAATAAATGGGTGCCTTATGTCCCGGACTACGACGCGTGGTACCAACATTTCAAAGACTTGAGCGAGGGCTACGTTCAACCCGATTACATGGGACGGTATATCGTAGGTAGCGGTAGAAGAAACCGTCTTCAAAAGGAAATGGAAGATCAGCGACAAAAAGAAATTAAAATGCTAGAACGGCAAAAACCCGTGGTGAAATTGGTCACTCCCGTGGCTCAAGCGGTTGAAATGGCAAAGTCAGAACTAGCACGATTACGAAAGGAGCATAAGGACGAGGCCTCTGATCGTAAGAAACCGAGAGCGAAAAGCGGGCAGTTGGTAGACTGGACAACCTTTAAATATTAAGCGACGATGAACAGCGATCAACTGACTCGTATACTTTCCGGATACCCCGTAACTGTCTGCTCAGCGGACCAAATTAAAAAACGAAGAGGAAGGTTCGTCATTTCCAACACATCCACGAGTTATCAAAGAGGGGAACACTGGGTAACATTTTATTTTCCCAAACACGGACCGTACGAATTTTTCGATTCGGTAGGAAACGATCCTAGAAGTTACGGCGTTGGGTTCGAAGAGGTACTCGATAAACCCTACTTAATGAACGATAAACAGCTTCAACAATCTAGTTCTAACGTATGCGGACTATACTGCGCGTACTACGTGATGGCTAGATCTCGAGGAAAAACCATGCGAGACATTATCAAAGAATTCAACCCACGCCAGAAGAAGTTCAACGACCGCCTGATCGTGTCTAAAACGAAAAGAATGCTTAGAAGAAGACGGAAAGACTTTACATGAACATTTATACGCGTATATATAATTTGCCACTACGTTGCGCGTAAATAAATATGTAAAACTATACGTTTGTTTTGTAATCATTTTTATCCTAATATGTTCTATAAAGGGTTATCCTTTGGAAGCAACTAGCTAGCTTCGGCCAATTAGGCCTCATCAGTGACCCTCAGATATTTTCAAAATTCCACAACTGAATCGATGAACCCGAAGGACCAGAAAATATAAACTACACATCTCTCAGATATTCTGTTACAAAAGCGAGTAAGTCTTTGAGTCACTTTTCGTAAACTTTTGTAACAGAATATCTGAGAGATGAAACACTTAGCTTAGCGAGTGAGTGAGTTTTAGTTTTACGTCCCACCAACAACTAAGGTCATACAGAGACGGGACCTCGGGTGGGATACAGTGAGGATACAGCGGGGGGTACAGTCAGGATACAATGGGGATACAGTCAGGATACAGTAAGGATACAATGGGGGTCTTTCAAATGCATGGGACTTTTCTATCCGCTCGTAGGTATCGAATACAGCTCTCCCGTGCTCAGCTTATATCTGATGGAGTTAACCTAATTAAGATGACTTTCTCTGCGCCTGCACCTGACAGTAGTAATATCCTAAATGTTGGGATGGAAGACTGCTGATACCGTGCAACGTTACAACAACGTCGTTTCGCTTAACACACGCAACAATTTGCGTTAACGAACGGACTGACTGACCGCCCCCCGCCCATCGGGGCTTGAAGAAATAGATGGGCTGCATAATGCTTCCACGCAGAGCTGAGTCCGACCCCACACGAGTACTGGTAAACCACTTAGAGGCCTCGCGCACTGGAAGCAACGTCCCCAAAATGATCTATACGGCGTTGACGGGGACGTGAAACCTCAAATCGAACAAACAAAACTTTCTTTTCCCGGGACGCAGCCCATTCAGAAGCGAGCGTGTTTAGAAATTTAAACGACAACATCAGCCTTCTAAACGCTATCTTCCAGCGAGTTTCATTGTTTTCTAGTTTAAAGGCGATAAGCGTTTCGCACTGAGTGTCGGAGACAATCGATTTGTCAATATCGCAGGACTGCACCGGGTAGTATTACCCTAAATATTGGGACAGAAAAAAACGGTGTAGATCCCGATCACCCTGACCAGGGTCTGCACTGTTTGTCATTCCACTATTCCACCAGAACACGTTTGCTACATCGCTTGAGATCAAACTTTAGGATATTTACGGTGACCTCCCTTCAGGTGCCCCAATTTTTAGGGTAATTACAGCTGATCAAAAATCCTATCATCATTTGCTTCTCATTTTACGCTCCACTCTCATAATGCATACTGGCTACGCCCCCGCGATATCCGTATAAATTCCGTAGCCGAGAAAGATTCTCCGAGATACAAATGTCGTAGATATGGCCGGTAAAGGTCTCGCGCGACTGGAAGCAACGTCCCCAAAATGATCTATACGGCGTTGACGGGGACGTGAAACCTCAAATCGAACGAACCAAACTTTTTTTTTTCCGGGACGCGGTCCATTACTAGTTTCTCGCATCGAGTCGAGCTCTTCCAACACCTTCCATTGTTTCCCGGTTTTCGAGGCGATAATTGGTTTGCGGGTGAGAGACTTAATTTCATCAATACTATACAGGGTAGTATCTCCCTAAATATTGGGATAGGATCGCTCGAGCGAACGGGGTAGACCCCGATCACCCCGACCAAATCGGGGACGGCGAACTTCGCCAATCCGCGGGAACATCTTTCGCCTCAAAATTTAGGATACTTACGACGTAATTACGGTAATTTACGTCATTCGAACACTCGTCCGATATTTAGGGTAGTTTCGTCATCTAATCGTTTCGCTTACGTTTCACCGGAAGTTATACAAATGCTGCGCATGCGCAGTCCATGGCGCCCAAGTGGCCCCCTTACTACTAGGGTTGACGAGTCATTAAACCCTAACAATTCTCGGGACTCAAGAACGAGTTTGAATAAATCATGGTTATCGAGCCATCGGTGTTCGAGCCGTTAAAGTGCCACCGTATATTCAAATGACATGGCTCTAAGGAGCAATCTGATCAGGATCTACACTGTTTGTAGTTTTGTTAATGATGTTTACAAGAGCCCTGTTGGCAACAATGGACATCTCCGAATTCAAGGGAAATTTTGTTTGATATGAGGTTTAACGTCCCCGTCAACACTGTAAAGGTCATTTTGGAGACGTTGCTTCCAATTTTGTGGGACTTTTACCCGACACTGAGATGAAATGACATCTCAAGCCCTGTCGCCCAATGAAACCCATAGGGTTTATTAGCATGGACGGTCCGCCTCGCCCCGCGGTTCCTGGACAGGCTTAGATCCTATGAGCGGTTTACCAGTACTAGTGTGCGGGCCGGATTCAGCTCTGCGTGGAAGCATCATGCAGCCCATATATTTCTTCAAGCCCCTACGGAATTCAATTCAAGGGAAAGACTCTTACTTAACTTGAAAGCGATATGACGCTCCCTTTTAATCCATTATAGGGGTAACCCCTTAAAAGAGTAGCCTGGCAAACAACGCATGCCCCGATCAGTGCGTCATCTGATCAGGGCCTGCACTATTTGCTAAAAGAATTCCCATCAAAATAGACTAATAACGAAAACAAATAGCTTTGACGCACAAACACTTTTATAACATTTATTTTCGCAGTAATTCTTCACTATCTCCTATGAATACCTTTGACGCACAAACACTTTTATAACATTTATTTTCGCAGTAATTCTTCACTATCTCCTATGAATACCTTTGACGCACAAACACTTATATAACATTTATTTTCGCAATAATTCTTCACTATCTCAGGGGAGATAGTGAAGAATTATTGCGAAAATAAATGAAAACAAATAGGCCTGAATTCGGGATCTGATTTATCAGTTCCTGAGATCCTGATCGTTTCCCTATTAAATTCTGTTACCCCTTATATGACAAATGGGCTTGTCCAACATATAGCAGTGGAAGAGTCCACTAGCATAGAATGGGTAAAAGCATGTTTTCTAATGCGTGTTTTTTTTTTTTTTTTCTTCAGCCACTGACCTCCTGGGAGCCAATGAAACGTCGGCAGAAGAACTTTTCCAGGAGAATATCAAGAAAAGCAAACACGTTGTGAGCTGTATCCAGGATTTAGCAAAGAAACATCAGGTAATGGAGCAAATAACACCAAACTAATGAAACTGTTTCACGTCTAACCTCTTTCGCACCCCAACCCACCCCGGCTATTACAGAAAGCCCATAATCTTTTTATACCCTATCTTACTCTACCACTACCACACCTAGGTCCGAGGTTATAAAACAATTTTTTCTTGTTCAAATGAGCAGCAATTTGTCCTGCCTATTAATTTTAATATGCCAACAGTTGTTGAAAACAAACCCAGACATTTACTCAAACCCCGTTTAATCCTATATTCTACTCAACACTATCCTTCCATGCACAACTTTATTCCTATCTAACACCCCCTCCCCACCCCACCACCCCAACACTTGTTATGTACAAGTGCTAATTTTTTTTTTTTTTTTTTTTTTTTTTTTGACATTTTTGTGGAAAAAAAATGGTCTGGAGTATGAGAGAATAATAGTAGTTGGTATTCTGGAATGTACTGTCCATTAATTTTAGGATTGTAATTTAATTGATTTAATTCTAGTATAAGTCTTATCTGGAAGGTACTGACAAATTCTTGATGAAACATTTGCTCGACTGGGCTGCATGGTGCTTCCGCACAGAGCTGAAACCGACAGAAATTTTGAGAACTGGTATACCGCTTAGAAGGTCTACTGAGTAAACCTGCCCAGGAAAGGTAGTGCGAGTCGGACAGTCCCTTAAATGCCAACGATTGGTTGAGGCGCTAGTGCTTGAGATATCATTTCATCTCAATGTCGGGTAAAAGTCCAACAAAATCGGAAGCAACGTCTCCAAAATTACCTTAACAGTATTGACGAGGACGTAAAGCATCAAAACCTTAAGGAGAAGTAATTTTATTGAACCTCATTTTGGGAGTTTTGAAAAAAAAGTTCATTCCAAATTCTGTATTGGATTACTAAATGATTATTATTATTATTACTCTTGGACTTAGTGATCATACTGCGGGCATCCTTAAAGGGCATTTGAGAACATAACTACGTTTTATTTGTTAACTTCTTATTTCAATCCATTAGCAACATACAGCTAAACAGTTTGTAAATAAATTTTGATAAATGTTTCAAAGTGGTTGTTGGCTTTCCTTTTCAATTCTTTTCTGCTACTCTGCTCGTAACACTGCCCTCTACTCAGCTCTACCATTTCATGCACAACCTTAGTATAACCTATCACCACCGTACCCTAACACATTCTTAACCATCAAATCTACCCTCATTCTATGCACAACATCAGTCCTACCCTAACATCACCATACCCTAACTCTTTCTAAACCGTCAACTCGACCGTCCCTATCATTATATGCACAATTTTAGAACGCACAAAAAGTAACATTTCTCAAATGTGATTAAGATTGGTCATTGGCAGTAATGACAGACGAACTATTATTATTTATGCACAACTTTAGTCCTACCCTACCACCATCCAACCTAACTCATTTTTCTTTGTTTAGGTTGAGGTTTTTCGTCCCCGTCAACAATATTTAGGTCATTTTGGAGACGCTGCTTTCTATTTTGTGGGACTTTCACACGACATTGAGATGAAATGACATCTCAAGCCCTACCGTCCATAAAAGCCGCTAGGGTATAAGGAGTGTTCAGACTCGTTTCACTTTTCCTGTACAGGCTTAGACCTAAGCGGTTACTAGTAATCAAGCTCGGTCGGATTCAGCTCAGCGCCGAAGCACCATGCAGGCCAATCTATTTCTCCAAGCCCATTTGGGCGGGGCAGAATCTTAACCCTCTACTCTACCTCGTCGTATCATTCTATGCACAACTTCAGTTCTGCCCAACCACGTCCCTATCCTTTCTCTTTCTTAACTCTCAGATCTACCTACTCTATAATTACACGCACAACTTAAGTCCTACCTAACCACCACACTACCTTAATTCATTTTAATCCTTGTCCTGCTGAGCACGGATATGCCCTACCTTTCAAACAATAAAGATCCAGATCAGATGGCTTCTGAAGAAGCCATCTGATCAGGATCTTCATTGTTTGTCATTCAGATTGTGAATTTTTGCAATAGTTTGCATCAAGTAATTTGATTGGTTGATAATCAGTAGTGGGTGTGGCATATATGAATATTCAGCAGGACAAAGGTTAACCCTCCACTCTACATCCCTTATCATTATATACACAACTGAAGTCCTATCCTACTACCACCCTACACTAACTCTTTCTGACCCACAACACTACCTAATTCCATCTTTCAACGCACAACTTTAGTCATACCCTACCACTACCCTACCCTAACCCATTCTTAGCCACCACTCTACCTCACTTTTCAGTCTTTGCACAGCTCTCTATCTCACCTTATCATTAATATTTGTTTTTTTTTTTTTGTTTTTTTTTTATTTATTTATTTTGCACAGCTTTAGTTCTATCTATCACCAGCCTACTCTTACTCATTCTTAACCCTCCACTCCACTTAACCCATTTTGTATCAAATGGAATCTTCCTCCTTATATAGCAGGAGTCCATTTTCAAATTGAGGGGTGTCAGGTTTTCTTCAACATTTATTTGGAAAATGACTGAACTTTTAGCAAACAGTGGAGACCAGAATTGGGCCTGCACTGTTTGCCAGGGTACCCGTTTTGAGGTTTCTGGTACACAATGGGTTAACCCGATCATTCTAAGCACAACCTTTGTCCTCTTACCCTCACTCTTTCTTAACAGAAGTGAAGGCAATGATCGGGAATCGATACAGTTAACCCACAGCATCCACACAAACATGAATCAGCTAGACCCTAATGGAAACATTAACCCTGCATTCTACATAAATATGTTCTAGAAAGGGTTATCCTTTGGAAGCAAGGAATACACCAAATAACTGGAAATTATGGAGTGTACATGTTTTTTGGGCCAGACTAGCTAGTTTCGGCCTCATCAGTGACCCCCAAATATTTTCAAAATTCTACAATGGAATCAATGATTCCAAAGGACAAGAAAATATAAACTACAATAGGGAGACTTTTTACGGCTGCCACACATTCCAAGACACCATCTGTAGTGACGTTAAATAAGTTCTAGAAAGGGTTATCCTTTGGAAGCAAGGAATTCACAAAAGAACTGGAAAATATGGAGTGTACACGTTTTCTGGGCCAGACTAGCTAGTTTCGGCCATTTAGGCCTCATCAGTGAGCCTCAAATATTTTCAAAATTCCACAATGGAATCAATGATACAAAAGGACAAGAAAATATAAACTACAGTATGATGTAGGACAGGGAGACATTTTACGGCCGCCATACATACCCAGACACCAGCTTAGCCTGTATTTCTATGCATAACTTTTGTCATAACCTACCACCGCCCTACCCTAAATCTTTCGTAGCCCTGCATTCTACCTAAGCGCCTGTCCTTGTTAGCCTAATTTTAGTACTAAATAGAAGTTAAGACAATTGTTAGGAATCGATACAGTTACCTCACACCTCCCATCAAAGAACAAATCATACCACCAACTCACCCTAATATGTTCTACGAAAGGGTTATCCTTTGGAAGCCAGGAATACACCACAGAACTAAAAATATGGAGTGAACAAGTTTTCTGTGCCAGACTAGCTAGTTTCGACCAATTAGGTCTCACCAGTGACCCTCAAACCAACTCTTTCTTAACCCTACACTCCACCTAAACGTTACTCTATTTAGTCCAAACATACCACCACCCTACACTAACACTATCTTAACGCTACAGTCTCCCTAAGCATAGGCTTCTGTATACAACCTTAATCCTAACCTACCACCACCCTGTCCTAAATATTTCGTAATAGAAATGAGGGGAAAGTTCAGGAATCAATACAACTACCTCACAGCTCTCATTCAAGACACCAGAGGGAAAGAAACATCAACATAAAACAACTTCACTGTGTTTAAAACGTCACAGGCGGAAAGCTTACTTTCCCACACCCCATCCTTCTATGCACAAAACTTGGCCTAACCTACCACCACTTTACCGCTTACATAATCCTACACACTACCTTGCCCAATCCTTCTGTGCATAACTTTAGTCCTAACCTACCACCACTTTACCGCTTACATAATCCTACACACTACCTTGCCCAATCCTGCTGTGCACTACTTTAGTCATAACCTACCACCACTCTACCGCTTACATAATCCTACACACTACCTTGCCCAATCCTTCTGTGCATAACTTTAGTCCAAACCTACCACCACTTTACCGCTTACATAATCCTACACACTACCTTGCCCAATCCTGCTGTGCACTACTTTAGTCATTACCTACCACCACTCTACCGCTTACATAATCCTACACACTACCTTGCCCAATCCTTCTGTGCATAACTTTAGTCCTAACCTACCACCACTTTACCGCTTACATAATCCTACACACTACCTTGCCCAATCCTTCTGTGCACAACTTTAGTCCTAACCTACCACCACTCTACCGCTTACATAATCCTACACAATACCTTGCCCAATCCTTCTGTGCATAACTTTAGTCCTAACCTACCACCACTCTACCGCTTACATAATCCTACACACTACCTTGCCCAATCCTTCTGTGCATAACTTTAGTCCTAACCTACCACCACTTTACCGCTTACATAATCCTACACACTACCTTGCCCAATCCTTCTGTGCATAACTTTAGTCCTAACCTACCACCACTCTACCGCTTACATAATTCTACTGTCTACTTTACGCAATCCTTCTATGCCTAACTTTAGACCTGACCTACCACCACTACCGCTTACATAATCCTACACTCTTCCTTACCCAATCCTTCGATGCAAAACTTTAGTCCGTACCTACCACCACCTGACTTTTTACCACTGTACGCTTTCTAAAATCAACTTTAGTCCTAACATTACACAACTCTAACTTAACTATTTCTTTATAACCATATCCTTCTATACCCAACTCTAGTCCAAACCTGTCACGTCCTTACGCCAACCCATTCTTAACTCTACATTCTACCTTACGTTATCCTTCTAGGCACAGCTTTTGTCCTTACCTACCAACACCCTACCCTAACTCTTTCTTTCTTACTACACTCTACCACCTGACACTATCCTTCTATATACAACTTTAGCTCTAACGTACCACCACACTACCTACCTTGTTATTAACCATCCACTCTATCTTACCTTATCAGTCTATGCACAACTTTAATCCTACCTTACCACCACCCTGTCCTTACTCATTCTTGACCTTCCACTCTACCTTACCTTATCAGTCTATGCACAACTTTAATCCTACCTTACCACCACCCTGTCCTTACTCATTCTTGACCTTCCACTCTACATTACCTTATCAGTCTATGCACAAATTTAATCCTACCTTACCACCACCCTGTCCTTACTCATTCTTGACCTTCCACTCTACCTTACCTTATCAGTCTATGCACAACTTTAATCCTACCTTACCACCACCCTGTCCTTACTCATTCTTAACCTTCAACTCTACCTTACCTTATCAGTCTATGCACAAATTTAATCCTACCTTACCGCCACCGTATCCTTACTTGTTCTTACCCTCCACTCTACTCTACCCCATCAGTCTATGCACGACTTTAATCTTACCTTACCACCACCCTATCCTTACTCTTTCTTAAACTTGCACTCTACCTATCTTATCAGTCTATGCACAACTTTAATCCTACCTTACCACCACCCTGTCCTTACTCATTCTTAGCCATCTACTCTCCCTTACCTTATCAGTATATGCACAACTTTAATCCTACATGTACCTTACCACCACCCTATCCTTACTCATTCTTAACCATCTACTCTCCCTTACCTTATCAGTATATGCACAACTTTAATCCTACCTTACCACCACCCTGTCCTTACTCATTCTTAGCCATCTACTCTCCCTTACCTTATCAGTATATGCACAACTTTAATCCTACATGTACCTTACCACCACCCTATCCTTACTCATTCTTAACCATCTACTCTCCCTTACCTTATCAGTATATGACTATCTTAAATCATACCTTACCACAACCCTATCCTTACTCTTTCTTAACCGTCCATTCTACCTTACCGTATCAGTCTATACACAACTTTAATCCAACCTTACCACAACCCTATCCTTACTCTTTCTTAACCTTGCACTCTACCTATCTCAGTCTATGCAAAAGTTTAATCCTACCTTACCACCACCATGTCCTTACTCATTCTTAACCCTCC
This sequence comes from Lucinisca nassula, assembly GCA_963580285.1. NCBI lineage: Eukaryota > Metazoa > Mollusca > Bivalvia > Lucinida > Lucinidae > Lucinisca > Lucinisca nassula. Next base: position 4,638,142 of record OY757018.1, on the reverse strand, counting down.
ATTCTACCTTACCTTATCAGTCTTTGCCTAACTTTAATCATACCTTACCACCACCCTGTCCTTACTCTTTCTTATCCTTGCACTCTACCTATCTATGAACAACTTTAACCCTACCTTACCACCACCATATCCTTACTCATTCTTAACCCGCCACTCTACCTTACCGTATCAGTCTATGCACAACTTTAATCCTACCTTACCACCACACTATCCTTACTCATTTTAACCCTCAACTCTACTTTACCTCATCATTCCAAACACAACTTAACCCACCACACATCCGTCCGACATAGTGCATTTTTTCACATCTCCAAAATGACTTCTTTTTTAATGAAAATTCGTGATATCTTTCTTATTTATACTGCAAGCATAGGTCGTTGGTGCTCGTTAGAACCGACTCATTTGGGCGGTTCTAACGAGTATACCCACGTCAACTCTAATTTTCTCTACATATAAAGTGGTGTCTAGGGGAGATGTTCTTTTCACGGACTTGAACGTGATGGCTCTACTCAACCCAATTATAATCTTTCCTGACGCCCTCTTTCACACACCAACCCTTCGCATACGCACGACAAAAAAAAATAATGAAATAAAATTAAAAAAAAAAAATAATAATAATAATCACCATTTACCATTTGTAAACTTTATGAAGAAAACCTCCTTAATTGCATATTCGTCTCATTAAGATATCAGAATTTGCATACATACTTTAATTGTATAATTAAACAAGTGAAACGTGTCAGATTTAATCCCATCTTGCAAAACGAAGGCCGTAACAAAGGAATGACGCTTAACGAAAAATTCTAACACAGCGCGCCTATATAGGCAATGGAAAACAACTGTGTTTTATTCTACAACAAATCACGGCTCGGAAGAGCGTGACGAGTGACGTCATTAAAAACTGTCAATATATGACGTCACTAGTCGATTTCCTTGACGTTAGACGGTGTAACGTCATTTTCTCGAATCGAAAACGTTGGAAAAGGATATAAATGCATATGTTTCAGTCTATAATTTTAGCGGGATTTCTTCTAACAATGGCGAAAAGTTGTGAGAATTTGAAGGAAACAACAACATTATTGCCGATTTTCAGCGTGTTAGAATCGAAATAGATCAGCTCTAGCCAGTGATTTGTTAGGTAATAAATCGCAGTTTGTCGGTCAGTTGTAAGTAGACAAATCACGCGCGCTACGCGCTCGTGATTTGTCTACTTTACAACTGACCTCCAAACTGTGATTTATTACTCAACAAATCACAGCTAGAGCTGATCTATTTCTTAAATAACTCTCTGTCTCCTCGGGCTGCTTGCGTAAAAGTCCAACGCTGTATCGAGGACAAGCAGTATTCAGAGACTGCGTTTGTTTGGACTTAAGTTTTACTTAGACGTTCTAAGCGTCACTACAGCTGGTGTCTGGGAATGTGTGGCGGCCGTAAAAAAGTCTCCCTGCCCTACACCAAAGTGTAGTTTATATTTTCTTGTCCTTTGGGATCATTGATTCCATTCTGGAATTTTGAGAATATTTGAGGGTCACTGATGAGGCCTAATCTATTTTTCTAGGCCACGATGGACGGGGAGCAATCAGAAGATGGTAATAATAATAATAATACACTAGAGGTCCAAGTTGTCCAAGACTTAAAGGGAGTAGGTCAGAAGGACTAGGTTGTTAGCTTACACAGCTCGAGGTTCCCTAAGGTACATTTAGTATCGGTATTATAAATTTTCAGACGGTAACAACTAAGCCAGATATGCACAAATAGTAGTAGAAATAGAAGTAGTGGTAGCAGTAGTAATAGTAATAGTAGTAGCAGCAGCAGCAGTAGCAGCAGCAGAAGTAGAAGCAGCGGCTGTAGTAGCGAAACGGAAGTAAAACAGGGATTTTTCCCAAGATACTCCAGTTTTCGCCCACTGTGATGAAATATTAGCTTGAAATAAGTGAAATGATCAACCAACACGAATAAAATTATTATTGTTTTTATTATTTATTTATATCATCATCATCATCATCATCATCATCATCATCATCATCATATAATCATTATTATTATTATTATTATTATTATTATTATTCCACAGGTAGTCACCAAAGTCCAACAGCTCCACGGACCCCCTGGACACTCTCTTGTAAAGGCAGCGGAAGAGAAGAAAGCCGGAATGATCATCTGCGGCAGTAGGGGGCAGGGCTTGCTCAGAAGGACGATGCTGGGCAGTATTAGTGACTATCTCTTGCACCACGCCCACATGCCAGTGATCATCTGTAAACACGATGACGAACAGAAGAAACTAAAACAGGGACACTAACCGAGCCCACTTCAAGTGAAAAGGTGTTTCCAAATGTGCGCTCAGTGAGGACAAATTAAGCCTCCGCATTCCCGTTATCATGACAGACAATCTTCCATCCATACAACGCGAAGTGAACACTCAGACCAATCTGGCCTGAGTCTTCACTTCGCACACGTCATGTGACTCATTTTCGCATAAAACGACTCAATTAACCCTTGTCCTGCTGAGCCCGGATATGCCTTATTTTCCAAACAATGAAGATCCAGATCAGATGGCTTCTGACGAAGCCATCTGATCAGGATCTACATTGTTTTCCATTCAGATTGTGAATTTGTTGCAAGATTTATATCAAGTAATCTGATTGTTTGACAATCAGTAGTGGGTGTGGCATATATAAATATTCAGCAGGACAAGGGATAACCATATATTTTCATCTCTCAAAATAACGGACAGTGACATAGAAATAAACGCAATATGAGCAACGCAAAGCCCAACAACGTTGCTAGGGCAACGTCAAAACAACGTCGGTGCATCGTCGTATATGTGACGTTGCACATACATCATTACGTTGCGCCGATGTTGATGTGACGTTACAATTACGTCATGCGCCTAATGGGAATGAGTTTTAATTGTAATCCTTTCTGTTGTAATATTGATTGGCCCCTTCCAGAATGTTCCACCAGTCGTTTGTCAGATCTTCTTTTATCTAATCAGATATTTGCACAAAGTTTATACATTTTTATTTCACTCAGTATATCTTACGTAGTCTCCTCATCCCATCCTGAAGCCCCGCCCATAGGGGCTTGAAGAAATATATGGGCTGCATGATGCTTCCATGCAGAGCTGAATCCGGCCCGCACACTAGTACTGGTAAACCGCTTAGAGGATCTAAGCCTGTCCAGGAACTGCGGTGCGAGGCGGACCGTCCATGCAAATAAACCCTATTGGTTTCATTGGGCGACAGGGCTTGAGATGTCATTTCATCTCAATGTCGGGTCAAAGTCCCACTTTATTGGAAGCAACGTCTCCAAAATGACCTTTACAGTGTTGACGGGGACGTTAAACCTCAAATCAAACAAACAAAATCATCCCGCCCTGGTGTGCACTTTTATGGCGTGCTTGTTGACAGATTTGCATTTAATACATTTAAAGCCGAAAAGATTCAATACAGTTTGCATTAAGGGTCCCTCCCCCCTGGGCTTGGAAAACTAGATTGTGCTGCATGGTGATTCCACGTAGAGCTGAAACTGTGTAAGAAAGAATACGGTTATCACCGTATGCCAGTAACACCAGTAACTACACGTGTGCTCATACCATTTTCATAACATTTTCAACTTAACAACAGTGACAGATATGACAAATTATATTATAATGTTATTTAATGTTATGTTCCCACTATCACGATTCGCGCCACGATTGCAATCGTGTTCTTACTCGTGGATTAATCGTGGTGATCCTATCAGATCATATCAGATCTTGAGGTCAGTCGTGGCAATCGTGATAATCGTAGGAAATTTTTGAACGGTTCAAATTTTTTCCACGATCAACACGATCGGTTGTCAAATCGGGATCATCGTATCACATCGTGTTGCATCGTTACAAAGCGCGACGGATCGCATCTAATCGTGCTTCCAAATCGCGGTGATCGGGGCCAATCTTGGACAAAACAAACACCGCGTTCTGTTGAGATGTGTTGCGATCTCACAAGATCTGTCACGATTTGTATTGCTCAAGACCTGTCACGAATGACTCGTGATCAGATACGAGATGATACGCGTAAATGCGATTAGATACGAGTAGGCTACGTTTTTATACGAACGTTCACGATCTATTACGAGTTCTCAAGATTTAATGCGACTCATTCAGCGATCTGCTCATGAGTGAGTGAGTGTATATCAGTTTTCGTCCCACCAATAACTAAGGTAATACGGAGACGGAACCTCGGTTTATAGACTCATTCGAAAGTCTGGAGAAGCACGGGATCGATCCTGCAATCCCTGGTTTATACAGCCTTTACTAGAATTTTTAAAGCCTTTGAAAGTTGCCACCCTAGGGTAATGGAAGCTAAGGATGGAAAAGGGAAGCCTGAAACATTCCAGCCAGAGAAATTGCCACATTGTCATCATCCGCAACTCCTACCATAATCAATGGTTGTGGATCAGTGTTTATGCTGTAAAAGTTCAAGAAACAATTAAGTCCATGGTCAGTCCGGCTGTATATATACCAGTCGGGGTCAAGTCGTAGCTCAAATCGTTATCGCCCTTGATCATTCACGTGAAAAACATCGAGACGACAGTCGTATGCCATCGTAACGGAGCGCATCGGCTCGTGATGAGCGTATAAGAACGTATCTGCACGTATCAGATCGTCCCAATTCGGGGTACTCGATCGTGATGATCGTTTCAGATTGAGACCAAGTCGTAGACTCGATCGCAACAATCCTATCGGAACGCATTTGATCGTATCTGAACGTGAGAGCAGACCGTGGCTGATCGTGATACCTGAAATTGACAAATTGTGATTGGATTGCATCCGAGCGCAACGAATCGTACCAGAACGTATCGACTCTTTTCACCTCGTATCCAAACCTGAACTTTCAGAGAATATTCCACGACCAGCTACGAATGGCCAATCGTGGCGTTCGTAACGGATCGCACGCCAGTGGGAATCTAGCATAATCAAGTGATTTCGAGGTTTGCGTTATTGGCCGAAGGCCGAAGCCAATACAGCTGACAGAGGACCTTTAACTCAAATTACTTGAATACCGGTAATGACAGTTTTATTAACTGACACCATTAAAAACATGATTATTGATTTTGGACCTCAGTGTTAATACGGATGACCTCCAAAAAATCCAGGATAGTCAATCATCAATAATATAAATTATTAATTGACTATCTTGAATCACACCAGGTCAAGGCCCCCGCCCATCGGGGCTTGAAGAAATACATGGGCTGCATGATTCTTCCATGCAGAGCTGAAACCTACCCTTACACGAGTACTGGTAAACAGCTTAGATGATCTAAGCATGCCCAAGCAAAGCGGTGCTAGTCGGCCCGTCCATGCTTATAAACCCTATTGGTTTCATTGGATGGCAGAGCTTGAGATGTCATTTCATCTCAATGTCGGGTAAATGTCCCACAAAATTGGAAGCAACGTCTCCAAAATGACGTTTACAGTGTTGACGGGGACGTTAAACCTCAAATCAAACAAATAAAACACCAGGTCAACCAATATAACCTGAGGTAAAAAAAAAACATAAATCATGTTTTTAATTGCGTCAATTAATAAAAATGTCATTTATCAAGTAATTTCGTATTGGCAAAATTAAAGGCCCTTGATCAGCTGTATTGGCCTCGGCCTGCAGCCTCTTTTATAAAGGGTTTTAAATCGTTGTTTCATTTTTCCCCAAAAATGGAAGGAATCCATTTGCTTTTATGTTTACTGGTTTCATATTAAACTGATTGTTAAATGATGTGCTATAAATATGGTCTTGCTTAGCCCAATGTTGATTAAGTACAATGAACATAAACATGTATGTTTGTACCTTTCAATGTCAAAATGTAGATCATATTTAGCTGTTTGTCTTTGTCTATTGTTTTTATGCAATTGTTTCAGTTGATAGTCAGTTATTGGCCGTTTTACGCATTGAATTTCTTTGCAACGCGTCCTGTGATGAGAAAACCCTTCTTCGGGCTTTGTCACTCAACAGCAAACTACCCGGTCTGTTTGGCTACAAGTCTTGAAACGTTAGATATATACATCGCGTGAACTATATGTTCTAGAAAAGGTTAGGAATACCCCGCAGAACTAGAAAATATGAAGTGTACGTGTTTTCTGAGCCAGACTAGCTAGTTTCGGCCAATAAGGCCTCATCAGTGACCCTCAAATATTTTCAAAATTCAGCAATGGAATCAATGATCCCAAAGGACCAGAAAATATAAACTACACTATGATGTAGGGCAGGGAGACTTTTTACGGCCGCCACACATTCCAAGACACCAGCTGTAGTGTAGTCCGTGAAATGAACGCCCCACTAAACCCCACTTTATATAGAGAAAACTGGGGTTATGACATAGGTTATGGGTACTCGTAAGGACCGCCTCAATGAGGCGGTTCTAACGCGCACCCCATTGAGGCGGTTCTAATGCGCATCCACAACATATGTTTGCAGTATAAATAAACAAAATATCACTGATTTTCATCAGAAAAGTAGCCATTTCGGAGATGGGAAAAATGCACAATGTCGCACGGATGTGTTGCTACGCGAGCAGCGAACAAAAAGTTCGCTGAGACTGCACGTTCGAGTAGGCTGGTCCGCAACGTTGCTGATCACAAATGAACCGGGGCACAGCATTTCCTACAATTTACATGTGCGCCCAGCGAATAATCAGATCAGCTTGCGCATCCATATAATCTGACCAGAATCTTCTCTTGCTGCTTGAAGGAGCGTTGGGCCCTAAGCTATCCTTAGAGCGCACAACGAAGACTCTGATCAGACTGCGCGGATGCGCAGGCTGATCTGAGTCTTCGCTGGGCGCACATATAATTTGTAAGAAATGCTGTGCCACGGCTCGATTGATAAAATAGGTTTTCTCTGTGACGTGACTAATCTGAATCTAGTGTCACGGTCAGCGTGACAAAATATGAACACGACCAAAGCAACCCTCTTACAACGACGAGCAAATCCAACTATAAAACGGACCAACCTCCACGAGCTTGCAATCTGATCGATTCTATGCTACTATACGCGAACGCTCTGAACACAGAATGTGTATGTTGTGGATAATCTATGGGTTGTTGTTGATGTTTTCATATGATACATACCCATTTTGTTGTGCCTCAGCCCGTGTCATTTACATTATAAAGTTTCTGAATGAGCTATACTTCTTAACCAACGTATTGCTACCGCAACAAAAAGCATACAAACGTTCCAGATGTAAGACATTTAACCCTTAAAGCGATATGTACATTTTTAGAGCAGACGGCATCTTTTTTTTTTTTTTTTTTTTTTTTCAGCGAAAATGAGGCTTGACATTACATGTGAATCGTCTGCGAGTAAGTATAAAAAAAAGAATAAGCACATCAATCAGTTAAGACACATGACATTCATCACAAAAAAACATGCCTACACAAATACATGGTAAATTTTACCGCAAAAAAAAACAAGAGGACCAAGCTGGTCCTGTATCGCTCACCTGAGCTAACAGATTCAAAGTTTCAGGAAGTGCCAACCTTTACTGAAGGATTAATGGGAGGACATGGTGATGACAGGGTAAGCATTTTCTGCAAATCAAGAAGAATGTAACTCTATGAGAAATAGGCTGACCTCACCTGTTTTCAAACTCATTCAAGCTTTTATTCCTGACTTGCTAAGAAGATCGATATAAACTGATGGGGCTATGGTGATGACAAGTTCAAAAATAAGCAATTAACTGCTGCAATCAAATAGATGTTACTCTGTGATAAATAGGCAAACCTCAAGAGTTTTAACTCCTCCGAGCTTTTCTGCTTGACTTACTTGTTTGTAAGTTTCATGAAGATCCAATCAAAACTGAAGGGGCAGCAGTGATGAAAAGGTCGAATATAAGCATTTTCAGCAATCAAAGGCAGGTAACTCTATGATAAATGTGCCGACTTGGCCGGTATTTCGAACTCATCCGAGGATTTGAAAGGGACGTAACTCAAAGACAAATGGGCAGTCTTGGCTGGTATTCGAACTCATCCTAGGTTCTATCACCAGCCACCTTACCTGTAAGTTTCAGAAAGATTCGACCAAAACTGAAGGGCCTACGGTGATGACAAGGTCAAAAATTGGCATTTTCAGCAATCAAAGGGACGTAACTCTATGACAAATGGGCCGACTTGGCCGGTTTCAAACTCATTCATATTAAATCCCAAGCCACCTTACATATAAGTTTCAGAAAGATCGGATCAAAACTGAAGGGGCTACCGTGATGACATGGTAAAAATTGGCATTTTCAGCAATCAAAGCGACGTAACTCTATGATAAATGGGATGACTTTCGAACTCATCCCAGTTTTTATCCCTAGCCATCTTACATATAAGTTTCAGAAAGATTCGATAAAAACAGAATGGGCTACCGTGATGAAAAGGTCAAAAATCGTCATTTTCAGCCATCAAAGGGATGTAACTCTATGATAAATGGGCTGACTTGGCAGGTTTTCAAACTCATCCGGGGTTTTATCCCCAGCCACCTCACATAAAAGTTTCAGAAAGATCTGACCAAAACTGAAGCGGCTACGGTGATGACAAGGTCGAAAATCGGCATTTTCAGCAATCAAAGGGAAGTAACACTACGTTAAATGGACGGACTTGGCCGGTTTTCGAACTCATCCGGGGTTTTGTCCCCAGCCACCTTACATATAAGTTTCAGAAAGATACGATCAAAACTGAAGGTGCTACCGTGGTAACAAGGTCATAAATCGGCATTTTCAGCAATCGAAGGGACGTAACTCTATGATAAATTGGCCGACTTGGCCCGTTTTCGAACTCATCCGAGGTTTTATCCCCAGCCACCTTACATATAAGTTTCAGAAAGATCAAATCAAAACTGAAGGGGCTACGGTGATGACAAGGTAAGAATCCGCATTTTCAGCAATCAAAGGGAGGTAACTCTATGATAAATGGACCGACTTGGCCGGTTTTCGAACTCATCCAAGGTTTTATCCCCAACCACCTTACATACAAGTTTCAGGCAGATCTGAGCAGAAATGAAGGGGCTACGGTGATGACAAGGTAAAAAATCGGCATTTTCAGCAAAGGGAGGTAACTCTATGATAAATGGACCGACTTGGCCGGTTTTCGAACTCATCCAAGATTTTATCCCCAACCACCTTACATATAAGTTTCAGAAAGATCCGATTAAAACTGAAGGGGCTACCGTGATGACAAGGTCAAAAATTGGCATTTTCAGCAATCAAAGCGACATAACTCTATGATAAATGGGATGACTTTCGAACTCATCCCAGTTTTTATCCCTAGCCACCTTACATATAAGTTTCAGAAAGATTCTATAAAAACACAAGGGGCTACCGTGATGAAATGGTCAAAAATCGGCATTTTCAGCCATCAAAGGGATGTAACTCTATGATAAATGGGCTGACTCGGGCGGTTTTTAAACTCATCCGAGGTCTATCCCCAGCCACCTTACATAAAAGTTTCAGAAAGATCCGATCAAAACTGAAGGGGCTACCGTGATGACAAGGTCGAAAATCGGCATTTTCAGCAATCAAAGGGAAGTTACACTACGTTAAATGGGCGGACTTGGCCGGTTTTCGAACTCATCCGGAGTTTTATCCCCAGCCACCTTACATATAAGTTTCAGAAAGATACGATCAAAACTGAAGGGGCTACCGTGGTAACAAGGTCAAAAATCGGCATTTTAGGCTATCAAGGGGACGTAATTCTATGATAAATTGGCCGACTTGGCTGGTATTTGAACTCATCCAAGGTTTTATCCCCAGCCATCTTACATATAAGTTTCAGATAGATCTGATCAAAACTGAAGGGGCTACGGTCATGACAAGGTAAACAAGAGGACCAGCTTGGTCCTGTATCGCTCACCTGTGCTAACAAATTCAAAGTTTAAGGAAGTGCCAACCTTTCCTGAAGGCTTTATGGGAGGACATGGTGATGACAGGGTAAGCATTTTCTGCAAATCAAGTAGAATGTAACTCTATGATAAAAAGGCTGACCTCACCGGTTTTCAAACTCATTCAAGCTTTTATTCCTGACTTGCTAAGAAGATCCGATCTAAACTGAAGTGGCTATGGTGATGACAAGTTCAAAAACAAGAGTTTTCAAACTCCACCAAGCTTTCTGCCTGACTTTCTTGTTTGTAAGTTTCATGAAGATCCGTTCAAAACTGAAGGGGCAGCAGTGATGACAAGGTCGAAAATAGGCATTTTCAGCAATCAAAGGCACTCTATGATAAATGTGCCGACTTGGCCGGTATTCGAACTCATCTGGGGTTTTATCCCCAGCCACCTTACATATAAGTTTCAAAAAGATCCGATCAAAACCGAAGGGGCTACAGTGATGACAAGGTCAAAAATCGGCATTTTCAGCAATCAAAGGGACGTAACACTATGATAAATGGGCCTACTTGGCCGGTTTTCGAACTCATCCAAGGTTTTATCCCCAGCCACCTTACATATAAGTTTCAGAAAGATCCGATCAAAACTGGAGGGGCTACCGTGATGACAAGGTCAAAAATCGGCATTTTCAGCAATCAAAGGGACGTAAGTCTATGAAAAATAAGCTGACTTGGCCGGTTTTCGAACTCATCCGAGGTTTTATCCCCAGCCACCTTACATATAAGTTTCAGAAAGATACGATCAAAACTGAAGGGGCTACCGTGATGACAAGGTCAAAAATCGGCATTTTCAGCAATCAAAGGGATGTAACTCTATGATAAATGGGCCGACTTGGCCGGTTTTCGAACTCATCCGAGTTTTTATCCCCAGCCACCTTACATATAAGTTTCAGAAAGATAGGATCAAAACTGAACGGGCTACAGTGATGACAAGGTCAAAAATCGGCATTTTCAGCAATCAAAGGGATGTAACAGTATGATAAATGGGTCGACTTGGCCGGTTTTCGAACTCTTCCAAGGTTTTATCCCCAGCCACCTTACATATAAGTTTCAGAAAGATCGGATCACAACTGAAGGGGCTACCGTGATAACAAGGTCAAAAATCGGCATTTTCAGCAATTAAAGGGGCGTAACTCTATGATAAATGGGCCGACTTGCCAATTTTTCGAACTCAACCGAGGTTTTATCCCAAGCCACCTTACATATAAGTTTCAGAAAGATCCAATCAAAACTGAAGGGGCTACCTTGATGACAAGGTCGAAAGTCTGCGTTTTTCAGCAATCAAAGGGACGTTACTCTATGATAAATGGGCCGACTTGGCCGGTATTCAAACTTATCCGAGTTTTTATCCTCAGCCACCTTACATATAAGTTTCAAAAAGATCCGATCAAAACCCAAGGGGCTACGGTGATGACAAGGTCAAAAATCGGCATTTTCAGCGATCAAAGGGACGTAACTCTATGATAAATGGGCCTACTTGGCCGGTTTTGGAACTCATCCAAGGTTTTATCCCCAGCCACCTTACATATAAGTTTCAGAAAGATCCGATCAAAACTGAAGGGGCTACCGTGATGACAAGGTCAAAAATCGGCATTTTCAGCAATCAAAGGGACGTAAGTCTATGAAAAATGGGCAGACTTGGCCGGTTTTCGAACTCATCCGAGGTTTTATCCACAGCCACCTTACATATAAGTTTCAGAAAGATCCGATCAAAACTGAAGGAGCTACGGTGATGACAAGGTCAAAAATCGGCATTTTCAGCAATCAAAGGGATGTAACTCTATGATAAATGGGCCGACTTGGCCGGTTTTCGAACTCATCCGAGTTTTTATCCCCAGCCACCTTACATACACGTTTCAGGAAGATCTGATCAAAACTGAAGGCGCTTCGGTGATGACAAGCATTTTCCCATAGTAAGTCTATGGGACCTTGTGGTTGCCATAGGAACCAAAGTTTTAGAGCGATTTCGAAAACAAGTTTATGTCATCAATGCCCCACCAGAGGCATGCTACAGATGAGAAATGATTGAGATCAGCCTGCAGGATACAGAGATATAGCTGCTCAAAAGTGTGGACGGACGACGGACGACGGAGGACCCACTATACTATAAGCTCCCCTGGAGCCTTCGGCCCAGGTGGGCTAAAAATCGGCATTTTCAGCAATCAAAGGGAGGTAACTCTATGATAAATGGACCGACTTGGCCGGTTTTCGAACTCATTCAAGGTTTTATCCTCAACCACCTTACATATAAGTTTCAGAAAGATCCGATCAAAACTGAAGGGGCTACCGTGATGACAAGGTCAAAAATCGGCATGTTCAGCAATCAAAGTGACGTAACTCTATGATTAATGGGCGGACTTGGCCCGTTTTCGAACTCATCCGAGGTTTTATCCCCAGCCACCTTACATATAAGTTTCAGAAAGATCCAATCAAAACTGAAGCGGCTACGGTGATGACAAGGTCGAAAATGGGCATTTTCAGCAAGCAAAGGGACGTAACTCTATGATAAATGGGCAGACTTGGCCGGTTTTCGAACTCATCCGAGTTTTTATACCCAGTCACCTTACATATAAGTTTCAGAAAGATCCGGTCAAAACGGAAGGCCTTTCGGTGATGAAAAGTATTTTCCCATAGCAAGTCTATGGGACCTTGTGGTTGCCATAGGAACCAAAGTTTTTGAGCGATTTCGAAAAAACGTTTATGTCATCAATGCCCTACCAGAGGCATGCTACAGATGAGAAATGATTGAGATCAGCCTGCAGGATACAGAGAAATAGCTGCTCAAAAGTGTGGACGGACGACGGACGGACGGACGGACGACGGACGACGGACGACCCACTATACTATAAGCTCCCCTGGAGCCTTCGGCCCAGATGAGCTAAAAACGAAGATTTTAAGAAGAAAAAATGTGAAATTTTCCTTTTCTCTGTTTAAAATATACACTGTAGGTAATACGTTCATGTAATTCAATGACGTTGAAGGAGATTGTCAGTTAATATGGATGACCTCCGATGTATACAGGATAGTCATTTTATAAACCTAATTATTAATTGACTATCCTGTGTTGTTCGGAGGTAATTCGTATTAACACTGAGATCAAAAATCAATAATCGTGTTTTAATGGTGTCAAATAATAAAATTGTTGATAAAGAACATTATAATCTTGTACCTAAATGTGTTAGCAATATTACATCCCGTCGTATCAAATATACCTAACTTTTATTTCATCACAAATGTAGGGGATGGTTGGGTGAGGCAAAGGTGGTGTGTATCTTGCGCCCCTGGGGTGTCCAAGTGACATTGGCTTACAGTTGGGTATACCCGTTGTAACCCTACAATAAACCATTCCACTTGTAACATATACAGGTAACTGTGAATCAGTTTGCAAGGTTCCGTCCCCATTGTAACATACATACCTAACCATGAATCAATAATTGTTCGCCCCCATTTTTCATGCCTTACGTCCTCTTGGGGTGTCATTGAACAGTAACTGCGACAGCCGCTGGGTCAGTGGCCGAGTTCAAAATCGAGCCGTCTCTCAAGAGATCGAGAGATGGAGCATTAGATAAGACAAGATAAGATAAATCAATGACTACAGTATTTGTACTGATAATCATCACGAGAACAAGTCCTAAACCCCATTTTATATAGAGAAAGCTGGGGTTTACGGGGTATACATTATTTTTCTTATTTTTGCTCCAAAACATAGGTTGTGGGTACTCGTGAGAACCGCCTCAATGAGGCGGTTCTAACGATGTTTGAAGTATAAATAAGAATAATATCACAGATTTTCATCAGAAAAGAAGCCATTTCGGATATGTGACAAAAATGCACTGTGTCACAAAGGTGTGTTATCGTAATGAAAATGAAAATTTACCAATACTTAAACACAACAGAAAGAAATACTTCCTATTTTCACTTCCAATTTTTGGTTATTGAGTTAACCCTGGCTGTTTAATAGATAACATTTAAATTTTGTAAAATGTCTACTGGATGGAGAAGAGAAGTGACTGCTCAGCAGAGGTTTAGTAAATAGTGAAGTGCTTTAGCGGAATGATTGTGCCGAAGAGGTGGATGTTAAACAGCGGAGACCGATTGTGGAGGTTTTACTGTACATGTATTTGATTTGCCTTCCCTGAAAAAGTATCCATTGCCTCTTAGAGACACCGGAGTATAAGGAGGCAGACACGTCTTTCGAGTAAGACGGATGCCCTTGCCCGTCTATATCAGTTTCATTAAGCTAGTGTACATGTAGCTATTGACTTGTCTTATATATAATGGATATAATACTCAACCCAGTCAGAAAAAAAAAACGGACCAACGTCAAACCGACGGTGACACGTCACGACGTCGTATCGCTGTCGGCCCCACGCTGGCCCGCTGTTTGATGCTAGCGATGAATGTAATCTTTTGGAAACAAGGAAAGCAACACAGAATTTCAAACCGTGTAGTGTACAAGTTTTAGCTAGTTTCGACCAAATTAGACTCATCAGTGACCCTCAGATATTTTCAGCCTCCGCAGTCAAAGGACTAAAACAAATTCATCCACCCTATGATGAAGGACAGGGGGACTGTTTACGGCTGTCACACATTCCCTTAACACGAGATGTGGTGAAGATAAAGGTTCTATTAAGGCCTAAAATAGCCATTACAAAAACACGCCTATTCAAATGCATTGTAAATTTTACCACCTAAAAAAAAACGAAACTTTCAGACGAAAAATTGTGATATTTTTCTTATTTCTGCTCAAAATATAGATTGTGGGCACTCGTTAGAACCGCCTCATTGAGGCGGTTCTAACAAGTACCCATAATCTATATTTTAGAGCAGAAATAAGAAAAATAAGGTTTACCCCTGTAAACCCCAGTTTTACAATATAAAAGTGGGGTTCAAGGGAGTCAAAATTATATAGGTGTGATTTCTTGATGTGTGTTTCCGCAAACCCGACCGATCCCAATTTTTTTTTTGCGCCAACCCTGCAATTTTTATGGCCATCCAGAAAAAAATAAAAAAAATTCTTTTCTACCAACCTTGATATTTTCTAGCACTTTTGATAAAATATAAAACTGTCAAAAAAGCAAAACTAATACTTAAAATCCTGTTCCTTTGCTTTCTTGATGTTCTAAACCTTATGAATTGAATGTGTTCTGGTAATATAGCTGGAATTAAGCCCTTTTAAAGATTTTTGCTCTTTTTCCATCAAATACAAAGTTGTCAAAAATGAATATAAAAAAATAAAAAATAAGTTTTATCGACCAACCGACCCTAATTTTTTTCGGTATGTTAGCGAAAACAAAGCTATTTTATACCTTTCATTACGAAAATACGCCTATACAAATACACTGTAACCTTAATCACCGAAAAAATGAAAATTTTAAGATGAAAAATTGAGATATTTTTCTTATTTCTGCTCAAAATATGGATTGTGGGCACTCGTTAGAACCGCCTCATTTAGGCGGTTCTAACAAGTACCCACACTCTATATTTAAGAGCAGAAATAAGAAAAATAAGGTTTACCCCTGTAAACCCCAGTTTTACAATATAAAAGTGGGGTTCAATGGGGTCAAAATTATATAGGCGTGTTTTCGTGATGATACATAAATTTACCTTTAAATCGGAGGCCCCCGCCCATAGGGGCTTGAAGAAATATATGGGCTGCATGATGCTTCCACGCAGAGCTGAATCCGGTCCGCACACCAGTACTGGTAAACCGCTTAGAGGATCTAAGCCTATCCAGGAACCGCGGTACAAGGTGGACCGTCCATGCTAATAAACGCTATTGGTTTCATTGGGCGACAGCGCTTGAGATGTCATTTCATCTCAATGTCGGGTAAAAGTCCCACAAAATTGGAAGCAACGTCTCCAAAATGACCTTTAGGGACGTTAAACCTCAAATCAAACAAACAAAAACAAACAAAAAAATCTTTAAATCGGCTTATTCTAGAGGCTGTTCTATATTAGCATGTTTCTAATTAGTTTTTGTTTCTGAGTGGTAGTTGTTGTCTGTGCAATCGAACGCTGATCGTAAAGGTATTCATAAGATTTGCTACATCTCTACTGATTAAAGCCAGATGTCTGTTATTCAGCCTGGAATTGAAGTCGGATTCGTCTGTGGTGGATAAGTAGTCATATGAGCCCCGCCAAGCGAATTTGTGGCTTCGAGCATTCCGGCATGACAAATTTTAACGGCGCATGCCCAGCCATTCAGAGGGGCCAGGGATATAGCTTTCTGTCTGAAGGTTCCTCTTGATTCACTGCTTGTACGAGCGAGCAGCGAAGGTTCTGGCGAGACTGCGCGGATGCGCAGGCTCGCCTGAACCTTCGCTGCTCGCATAGGCGATAAATACCAAAATCGCTTGACGGGGCCCATATATTGTCTAGTCTACTTCATGTTCAATTTTGTAGGCCTTGCAGTTTCATCAGAACAATCACTAACAATCATACGATCTGCAAACCCATCCAGTCCTAGCATCCTCTTTACGTTAAGCATGTCGCCCCCCCCCCCCATAGGGGCTTGGAGAAATGGATTTGGCTGCATGGCGCTTTCACGCAGAGCCGAAACCGACTGGTAAACCGCTTAGAGTGTCGAAGGCTGCCCAGGAAAGTGGTACGAGTCGGAACGTTCATTCACTTAAACATTTTTTCTTTTATTTGGCGGCAGGGCTTGAGAAGGCATTTCATACCAATGTCCGATAGAAGTCCCACAAAATTGGATGCAACGTCTCCAAATTTGCATTTCCCGTGTTAATCAATATTTGTCCTCACTAAAAAGTGAAATCAAGGTGTGAAAAATAGTTATCTATGGATGGCCATGGATTCGAACTCTGTTAACCCATATATGACAATGGAATCTTCCATGTAGTAAATTTGGAGTGGTCAATTTCCAATTATAGGGATGTCAGATTTGTTTTTGTTTGTAGCAAATTTTACAAAAATGAATGTTATTTAGGCAAAAAGAGTAGACCCAGATCAGACGAAGCGTTCTCTGGCGTCTGATCTGGTTCTACAATGTTTGCCTATGGCCAGAAATGGGCCGCTAGGCATGTATCTGATAAATTACAAATCATTTCTGGAATTTCCATCCAATCCTTCCTCCAAAATGAAAGATTTATGTGAACTGTGGTTAAGTTGAAAGAAAAAAAAAAAGAGAAAGAATGTTCTTATTCTTTAAGATGGGCGTTTCATCTTGTGTCAAATGGTTTTCCATTTTGGAATTGATTGATAAGGGGAATGGCCATTTCTTCAGGGGTTGGGGCGGGACATAGTTACTGCCCTTCTTGAATCATCGGAAGGCGATATTTTTTCCACAGTACATTTGTACATTTGAAAACCTTGCTGGCAGCATTAAGACCATAAAATACGCTTATTGCGATACACAAGTTACATATATATTTCATTCGTACCCGCCCATCGGGGCTTGGTGAAATAGATTGATGATGCTTCCGGGCAGAGCTGAAACTGACCACTCATGAGTACCGGTAAACCGCTAAGAAAGACTAAGCTTGCCTAGGCAAAGTGATGTGGGTCAGACCGTCATCATCGAGGTAGTTCTAACGACACCCACAATCTATATTTTAGAGCACAACTAATAAAAAATAAGGTTTACCCGTGTAAACCCCATTTTTACTATAAAAAGTGAGGTGCAGGGGGGGTCAAAATTATATAGGCGTGCTTTCGTGATGTGTCGCCATACAAGACCTTATATATTTATAGTTACGGTCCCTTGTTATCTGAAACATTGCTGTTCTCTCTTCAACATAATTGGGGCACCTAGAAAGGAAGTACTCAGCATCTTCGACAGTTTCAGAACATGTACAATTAGGAGAAGGAGTAAAAGTCACGTTCTTGTCTACATACGAAACTGAAAGAACTCTTTCCTGCATAATAAAAAGCTGCCTTTTATTATTTACATTTGGACTATTCCCATTCTATGCGCATTTCAGACGGGATTGCATCTTTTAGATCTTGAACATTGGGGGCGGTTGGAAGTACTGATCATCAAAACCCGTGTAATGAGAACCTTTGACGTCTGCATTGTGAAAAATGGTGTTTATAAAGGTATACCAACATTTTCCTTTAGATTATAGTTACTGGCTAGAACCGCTTCAGTGAGACAGTTCCTATAAGCACCAACAATCTATATTTATAGCAGAAAGAAGATAATAGCCCTTTTATAACTTTTAAGAGCCTTGCGGGCACAAAACGTGTATGCAACGTTGTATCAACGTCGATGCAACGTCACGTTCATGCGACGTTGTTAAAACGTCATTTACCAGTGGCGGTGAATTAGATGACACAACCAAAATACAATATGTCTGGATCCGCCAATGTGAAAAAAAGTTTAATTTTCCATAAACTGGGTCTCTTTCTATTATCGTCGTCAATATATAGTACAAAATACACACAGCGTAGTGATATTTCATTTCAAGGGCATCTTACTGCAGTAGGGATCTGCAGACAGACAGTAACTTTGAATTTGCAGAAAAAAAGGCAAAAATGTCTATTCTGGACTCGGGCAAGAAGCGAAATGTGATGTTAGCTATGGATGGGAGCAAGCACTCCGAATATGCATTAAAATGTATGTACATTTATCTTGTATTTTATTGACTGTTGACACGTGTTTCAATGTTATGTGGAGGTTATTGGAAAAATGACCCATGGTTTATTGGGATATATAGGACTAGCACTCGTATATGTAGGGGTTGGGGTTTTGCGTCCTGCCTGTTGTACCTTTTGTAGCGACCAAAGTTGACTGCAGGGTTCAGTGCCACGATGCGACAGTGCATTTGAAACGTCCGGCCCCACCCACTCAATGGCTATGACTTTAGTTGAGCCAACTGGCCAAGTAGCACATAGGGCCTCCAGTAAGCTCTTGCCAGAAATTTCATCCCTGAGTCAACCTCTTTCTTTGAATCCAGTCCAAATAGTAAACAGAATGCAAATAGTCTTCTACCTGTTGAGCATTCTCATCGGGGTCTATACATATAGATAATTGTATCCATCTACATGTATGAGGCATACGCTCAATAAAAGAAACTCACTGGACAACATATCCCCCTAGACGCATAACGTTTCAGCAACGTCATTTAAACGTCGATACCTCAGGTCGTTGCAGCAGCGTCATTGCAACGTCATGACTGTATTGACGTTGATAAGACACTGAATTCGCGTTGTGTGCTCACTGGGAAATGGACCAAATTGCCTTAAGAGCATGTAATTCTTGTCCCCTCACCCCACCGGTCAAATGACGTTTACGTAACGTCGTATCAACGCTGCATCGATGTTGATACAACGTTATCTAGATCGGCCTCTATTATTATTATGACACCCATAAATACCGACGAAAATAGTCTTATTTTCTGGGTTGGTAATTTGTGCAGATGATTTCTATAGGTAGGGATTTCAAGTTCTAAAGCGGATAATTTATGGGTCAATGTCCTTATTTTTCAAGACCCAAAACACATTTTCTTCGTTACCCGTAGTTTTGTGGCGCCGAGTTACCAGGTTCTAGCAGGCACATGACGTAACTGTGACGACACATCAACGTCGGAACAACGTCCTGACATTTATGCAACGTCATATCTACATCGTGACGTTGCACCGACGTTGATTTGACGTTGCCCTAGTCCCTGCTGGGGGGATGGCTGTTCTAAAAGCTCAGTAGAGGCAGGGGCATGTACAATTATATTACCATGGCATTACTAAAATAGTTATATGACATTCAGTTGTTGTGTGGGATCTGTTGCTAGAAGTATGTATTATTGTCCATGTCGCGGCCCCCGCCCATAGGGGCTCGAAGAAATATATGGGCTGCATGATGCTTCCACGCAGAGCTGATTCCGGCCCGCACACTAGTACTGGTAAACCACTTATAGGATCTAAGCCTGTCCAGGAACCGCGGTCCATGCTAATAAACCCTATTGGTTTCATTGTGCGACAGGGCTTGTGATGTCATTTCATCTCAGTGTCGGGTAAAAGTCCCACAAAATTGGAAGCAACGTCTCCAAAATGACCTATACAGTGTTGACGGGGACATTAAACCTCAAATCAAACAAACAAAAATGTATTATTGTCCATGTCGGTCGAGTGCACTGCAGCAAACCAGCCTCGTCAAAGTAGTATAATGGCCTAGGATCAAACACGCCCGGATTTCAATATTGTATTGAGGTTTAGTGTCCTGTCTTTATCAGATAGTACATGTATATAGGCCGAAGAGATAGAAATTCGTTTTGTCACTTGAACACGAGATTTGCTGTAGTTTGGTGTCGGTTAATCCATTCAGTACCACAAACCCCTATTGGGTGATCTTGGCAAACTGTGCAGGCCCAGATCAGACGCCGCAAAACGCGGCGTCTGATCAGGGCCTCCACTGTTTGCTAAAAGTTTAGTCATTTTGCAAATAAATTTTGAAGAAAACGCAACCTGACACCCCAAAAGTTTGAAATGGACTCCTGCTGTATATAAGGAGGAAGAGTCCATTTGGTACAAAAAGGGTTGAAATGAATGTTTGTTACATGTAGCCTTTACAGCTTAAGGGCCGTTCTTACTCTGTGAAGGGTCTCGGCAAGCAACAAAAGACCCAAGCGGAAAGGGATTTTCGAGCATGTACCCCTAGCAAAGTCTCAGATTAGCGATCAGCCTGCGCATACGCACAGTCACATCAGGGCCTTCGCTGTGTGCTATATATCGATGAACATTGACGCAAAATAATAACTAAGTTGAGGGTGCATGGTTGGGTGAGGCAAAAGTGCCGTTTATCTTGCGTCATTGATATGCAAGGCCCGCTACCCCTGCGGGTAAGGGTAGGGGGTTGTTGTTGTTTCTTCTCCATTTCCTCTCTTCCCTGTTCCTGTCCTATCGCTTCTATCCTTTTTTCTTTCTCTGGACGACCCAAACAAAATGTTAACCCATTTAGTACCAGTAACGCCAAAACGGGTAGCCTGGCAAACACCGCACGCCCAGATCAGATGCCACAGAACGCGGCGTCTGATCAGGGCCTCCACTGTTTCAAAAAGATTTAGCCATTTTCAAAATAATTTTTGAAGAAAAACACAACCTGATGCCCCTGAATTTTGAAATGGACTCCTGCTATATATAAGGAGGAAGATTCCATTTGGTACAAAAAGGGTTACATGTAAACCAATCAAACAATCAGCTTAAGTTTGTGTAGAGACTAAGACAAGATTTAGCTCAGTGCACATGCTCGCAAACCCTTTTACGCTTGAAGTGCTCCTGGTGGTCTCACCGTCTCAGATCATTCATATCCCTAGATAAGAGAGGGTAGCCACATGTTTCTTATTCTTGCACGAAAGCATACGTTGTGGGGACTCATTAGAAGCGCCTCGCCGAGGCGCTTCTAATGTGTTCCCATAACATATGTCTTCGTGCAGAGAAGCCTCCGTGGTGTAGTGGTTATGCTGCTCGCCTTGTGAACCAGGGATCGCAGGTTCGATCCCGTGCTTCTCCAGACTTTCGGATGAGTCTTTAAACCGAGTTCCCGTCTCTGTATGACCTTAGTTGTTGGTGTGACGTAAAACACAAACACTCACTCACTCTTCGTGCAGAAATAGAAAAATGTAAGTTCTTTTCCGATGAAAAAAAAAAACAACAACAACAAAAACACTTTATCTGGAGCTTTGATGAACATCGTTTTTTTTTTTTTTTTTTTGTTTTGTTTTTTTTTTTTTCAGGGTATGCAGAAAATGTACGACATAAAAATGACCAGGTGGTGATTGCCCACTGTATGGAGGAATTCCAAGTGCAACGTAAGTTATTTTGGGGGGTCGATTGTTTATAAATCGACCTAAAGTTACTGTATGGATCTGAATTACCTTGCAGTTGTCCACGTGACAATAACAGACCAATCAAAAAGCATTTGTACGAAATCCAGGTAAAGGTTATTTATAGTCAAGCTTTTCTTGTCCCTGGGACGTGTAATATGTGAAAAAAGGTTGTTATCTTTCATATATGGACTGGGCTCTTGTACTGGGACATTTGTAAACGGCGTAGACCCCCGATCAGACGCCACAGAATGCGACGTCTGACCAGCGTCTACATTGTTAACTTCAAAAACCGTATTCCTTGCCGAAATCGCTGAAGATCTTCTACAGGATAATACCGGTCGAAATCTACGTGCCCAATCCTCTGCGTTGTTTCAATTGTCAGAGGTTTGGGCACCATGAAAATGATTGTACTGTCCCTGACGGATCTGTTTGTGAGAAGTGTGGTGGTACCGACCACCACACTACCAACTGCAAGAACTCTCCAAAATGTGTGAACTGCGGAAAAGATCATTTGTCTAAATCCAATGTCTGTGAAGTTTGGAAAACGGAAAAAGAAATCATGAAAATTAAAGTTACACAAAACGTCACCTATTTGGAAGCAAAGAAAATACAACAAAACAAACCAGAAAACACATTCGCAAAAGTTGTCCAATCCCTTGCCAGCAAACCTGAAACAAAAGAAACCTCCACTCAATTTAACGAAAAAGATTTTGAAATAAAACCCCATTCTAAAGTAATTACCTCTACTGTTAAACCAAAACCCACATCACAACCTACATCGTCACAACCTACATCTACTCATCATTCTAGATCAGAATCTAGACAAACTTCACAGACCAGTTCACAACCTAACGGCAAACATTCTAGCAGATCACACTCCCGATCCACGTCGGGGACAGCAGATCAAAAAGAAAAAAACGGCAAAGAAAAGCATAAAGGATCAAACCCAAACAGTAAAGGGGCGTCTGCTGATCCAGTAAAACTGGCTAATCAGTACGGCGCCCTTGAAGACATGGAGTTGGATCATGATCCCTCCACGTTCTTAAAGGCTAATAATAAAAGATAAAGGATTAAATTCCTTGTTTTAATCTTCTCTCCATTCAACCATGGATAAGAAGTCAATAATTCAATGGAATTGTCGAGGACTGAAAGCCAATTTTAACGAACTTTTAATTTTAACTACACTTTTTTCTCCTAATGTCATTTGTCTCCAAGAAACTTTTTTGAAAACTACAGATAATATTAATTTCAAAGGTTACAGTATGTACAATCATATCACAACGGATAATCACAAGGCATCAGGAGGTACATCAATCCTGGTAAAATCTGACGTTCCTCATAGGAAAATAGATGTAAACACTAATTTACAAGCTGTTGCTGTAAACGTCACTTTATCCAAATCCATAACGATTTGTTCTGTCTACCTTCCACCACACTATAATTTTTCTAAACAAGAATTAGAAAATTTAACAAATCAATTACCTAGTCCTTATATATTATTAGGAGATTTTAATAGTCACAGCAAATTATGGGGTTGCTCGGATACAAATGACAAAGGAGAAATCATAGAAAATTTTATTGCTGAAAATGATTTATGTTTATTTAACGATAAACAACCAACATATCTTCATTCTCCCACAAGAAATTATTTTGCTTTAGATCTTTCAATTTGCTCTCCAAATATTTATCTAGATTTTGATTGGTCTGTTGTGGACGATCTCCATGGGAGCGATCATTTTCCGATAGTAATTGAAGAAATTGCATCGACCCATGAGGATCGTCACCCCAGATGGAATTTGAGTAAAGCAAATTGGGAAAATTTTAATCAATTATGTAATGAAAAACTCGACCCTGAACTTTTTAAAACTGCAAGTGATATACAAGATTTTACTGATGAATTGATTGATATTGCTGAAAAATGTATTCCTAAATCCTCGACTTTTTCAAAAAGAAACAGACCTTGGTTTAATGACGAAGTTAAAACTTCAATCAATAAAAGAAAATCTGCATTACGAAAATTCAATAAACAACCAACAAAAGAAAATCTTATCCATGCCAAATACATGCGAGCTAAAGCTCGCAAAACAATAAAATCGGCCAAAAAAGCATCTTGGCAGCAATACGTCTCAAAACTGAATACCAGAACACCAACTAAGAAAATATGGGACATGATTCGAAAAATTAGTGGCAAAAACAAATCAAATAAACATGTCCATATCAAATCGAACGGAAATGTGTGTTCAACGGCCAAAGACATTTCCAATGCCTTGGGGGAAAATTTTCAGAAAAACTCCTCTAGCTCAAATTATTCAGAAAATTTCCAAAATATTAAACAAGAACAAGAGAAAAAGAAGTTAAATTTTTCCTCATTAAATCATGAAAAATATAATTTACCTTTCACTACTAAAGAATTATTAGATGCTCTCCATAAATCTCATGATACTGCTGTTGGTCCTGACGACATACACTATCAAATTTTAAAACATTTACCCAACAAGGCATTGGAAACATTATTAAATATCCTGAATGATATTTGGATCACTGGAAAATTCCCTGAAAACTGGAGAAAAGCTACCATTATTCCTATTCCGAAACCTAATAAAGATCATACTGAAGCCACTAATTACAGACCTATTGCTTTGACAAGTTGCTTATGTAAAACAATGGAGAGAATGATTAATGATAGGCTGGTTTGGTTCTTAGAATCAAACCAGCTTATCACTAAATTTCAAGCTGGTTTTAGAAAAAACAGCTCTACTAACGATCACTTGATTCGCTTAGAATCATTTATACGTGATGCCTTTATAAAAAAAGAACATGTCGTAGCTGTATTCTTTGACCTAGAAAAGGCCTATGATACGACTTGGAAATATGGCATCATGAAAGATTTACACAACTTGGGCCTTAAAGGCCGATTGCCACTTTTTGTTCAAAATTTCTTGTCCGATCGAACATTTAATGTTCGCATAGGAAATACATTATCGGACACATTTGATCAAGAACAAGGTGTACCACAAGGTAGTATTTTATCACCAACCTTGTTCAGCATAAAAATTAATAATATAGTTAAATGTGTAAAAGACCCAGATTGTTCGCTTTTTGTTGACGATTTTGGAATCTTTTATCGATCCAAAAATATGGAAACCATTGAATTTAAACTCCAAAGGTGTTTAAATAATATAGAAACTTGGGCAACAGAAAATGGTTTTAAATTTTCTAAAACAAAAACTCAGTGTGTTCATTTCTGCCAAATACGAAAGTTGCATTTAGATCCTGTACTGACTATATACGGCAGTCCAATTCCAGTCGTCACTGAGGCGAAGTTTTTGGGTCTTACATTCGATAACAAATTGTCTTTTATTCCTCATATTAAAGCTTTGAAAGCTAAATGTTTAAAAGCTCTTGATATTTTAAAAGTCCTGTCCAGCTCCGACTGGGGAGGAGATCGTACTGTTCTTTTAAATCTGTATAGATCGTTAATTCGTTCCAAATTGGACTATGGCTCCATAGTCTATGGATCTGCTAGGAAATCTTATTTAAAATCTTTGGATACTATACATCATCAAGGTTTACGTTTAGCACTAGGTGCCTTTCGCACTTCACCCGTTGATAGTCTCTATGCTGAATCTAATGAACCATCACTTTATGTTAGAAGAGAAAAATTGTCTCTTCAATATGCTTCCAAATTAGCTGCAAATCCACGCAATTCAGCATATGAATGTGTTTTTAACCCTAATTATGAAAGATTTTACGAAAATAAACCCTCCGCAATTAAACCTCTTGGCCTAAGAATACGACCTTTATTTAAAGAAGCCAATATTAATGTCCAAAATATTCAATCCTTTTCATTTCCATCGAAAGAACCATGGACATTAACTAATCCAAAGATAGTTTTAGATTTACATAAAAATAAGAAATCTGAAGTTGATTCACATATTTTTAAAAATGAATTTTTAGAAAT
The DNA here is from genome assembly GCA_963580285.1 of Lucinisca nassula. Taxonomy (NCBI): domain Eukaryota; kingdom Metazoa; phylum Mollusca; class Bivalvia; order Lucinida; family Lucinidae; genus Lucinisca; species Lucinisca nassula. The sequence goes on along the minus strand of OY757018.1, from coordinate 4,612,499 downwards.
TAAATCACGTTTTAAAAATCACATTTCCATTTACACTGACGGTTCGAAACAGGATGAGAAAGTTGCTTGTTCTGTCATTAGTCCGAATTTCACTGATAGCATTAGACTACCCGATAATAGCTCTATTTTTACCGCTGAAGCAAAAGCAATTGATATCGCACTCTATCACATTCGAGATCAACCTGAAAGACATTTCATCATTTATTCTGATTCTCTTTCTGTACTAAAAGCTCTGAAAGATCAACAGCACAGAAACCCCTTGATTCAACAAATTTTAAGAAAATACCACTATCTTTCCGCCTCAAAGGAGATCATATTCTGCTGGCTTCCCAGTCATGTAAATATCCGTGGTAATGAGTTAGCTGATTTGGAAGCCAAATCAGCATTATCGTTAACTATTACCAATTTAAAAATTCCTTCTTCAGATTTAAAATCGAACATAAACCTATATATAAAAAATAAATGCCAATCAATTTGGGAAAAAGAAAATAATAATAAATTAAATAAAATTCAACCAAATTTTCATACCAAATGTACTTTTTTGAATTATAATAGGAAAGACCAGACTAAACTCACAAGATGCCGTATTGGACACACACGACTCACTCATTCCTACATATTAAAAAACGAACAAGCACCTTTCTGTATATCTTGTAACGAACCGTTTACAGTTGAACACTTTCTCATTTCATGTGTAGAATTTCATCATATACGCTCAAAATATTTTAATGTTACAACAATGAAAGACCTTTTTAATGACATACCATCTTATCAATTAATCAATTTTCTTAAAGAAATCGGACTTTTTAACAAACTGTAATCATTAATATTTTAACTTTTAAACTTCAATAACAATTTTATATCTAATATCTAATTATTTTAGACGCTATATGCCCTATTAGGGTTGAGCGTCTTTAAACAAAATATCCATCCATCCATCCATCAAAAACCGTAATTTTGTGGTAAAACAAAATAGTGTAAGTCACAGTTCAGGACACACAGTTTTATTTCATTGTTATATAATGTATACCGACAGCACAGAATTTCATTTTCAGAAAAGTTGAGTTTGGAGGGACAATAATCCTTTGTCTTACGTTGTAAAACATTTTTGGAGAATGAGCTTCAACAGCTTGAAATGCCAGAAATTTATCTTCAGAGATGCGCGCCAAGCGAGGACTCGGATCAGATTGTGCATGTGCGCAGTCAGCATATCGACAGAGATTTTTCATGCAGAAATGTAAAGATGTATTTAGTGGATTCAGAGACTGACTTTTATCTGCCGCTTGTGCGCATGCGCGAAGACAAACCTGCTTGTTGTGGAGGTCCTTCCTTTGGCCTTGAAAGATAGAAACTTTTTACATACTATGTTATCCTACTGTTCCAAATGATATTTTGTACCAAACCGAATCTTCCCGGTTTTGGTTTGGTTTGGCTTTTACGGCCCTTTCAAGCTTATTTCACTCATATCGAGCCGATCGTTCATTAGAGGTGGGCGAAAACCGTAGTAACTGGAGAAAAACCACCTGACCTTCCGTTGCAGAACTTGGCGTCTTACATGTGACGAGAACTTCATCCAGGGGCTCTGCTGGAACCGGAGGGCACGATGAACCCACAGCGGTGAGAAACCTAATGATAACGAGTCCGGGCTCTTATCCACTAGGCCACGGAGGCCCGTTTGAATATCCCCGGTAAAAGATCTATCACGAGCCCCGGAAACGTTCGATGCCTGCTGGAGCGGAAAAGTTCTTTCGTGGAGATTGATCTCCTCATCCGCTGAGCTCTTACGAAAGAACGTGCACTGTACTTGTTATCCGCCTATGAAAAGTGTAACAGTTTCTAGGTAAACGAGCCGGCTCAGTATGACCTAAATATTCTTGACCGGGCCGTTAAAATAAGTGTTTCTATGAGTAGTCAATGGAAACGGACCCTTTGCTACCTACGAACATATTTTGCGTGGCAGCTCGGCTCGGCCTGGCATTGGGTTTTATAGCCAACCATGATATTCGACTCCTTAATTGGAATTCTTTATAGCGGCAAATTTGTGTTATACCGATTTTATGGCTGTTTAAATAGTCAAAACTATTGCCCCTAGGTGTTGTGGACGCTCAGATGCACTATTGCCCGAGGCCGCCTCGGGCAATAGTGCACCAGGACGTCCACAACACCTCGGGGCAATAGTTTTGACTATTGTCCAAACAACCCTCAAATAACTGTTTTATTACCCAATCCAGTATATAGACATTTTATTTTGATAGACGCCTCTGTGTGACCTGAATCACTCAGAATTGTCTACAATTCTTTGGAGCGGCCATGTGCCATTGCCTAGATATTGTTCCCCATGTCTACTGCGTTGGGCGTCACAAAGATGAGAACCGGAAACCAAACCAACCGTTTAATAGTATCTATCTATCTATCTATCTATCTATCTATCTATCTATCTATCTATCTATCTATCTATCTATCTATCTATCTATCTATCTATCTATCTATCCACCCACCCACCCATCCAATCTATCTATCTATCTATCTATCTATCTATCTATCTATCTATCTATCTATCTATCTATCTATCTATCTATCTATCTATCTATCTATCTATCTATCTATCTGTCTGTCTGTCTGTCTGTCTGTCTGTCTATCTATCTATCTATCTATCTATCTATCTATCTATCTATCTATCTCTATCTATCTATCTATCTATCTATCTATCTATCTATCTATCTATCTATCTATCTATCTATCTATCCGAGTAACATCCCGGATAAGCTAGATTGACTTTGATTTTTGTCCCCCACCGTACATTGATTTAGCTATCTCCCAATTCTTGGCACCCTCACTATCTATTATCATCTTTCATGTATATTTGTCGTGCATGTGGGTGTGCGAGTAAGTGAACTGTCCTACACTGCTGTTACACTATTATACAACTATTTCATACCTTTTTGGGCGACAGTCAAAACTATCAGCCCCTCGGTGCTGTGGAGCACCTGATGAACTATCGCCCTCGGCCGAACTGTCGCCCAAAAATGTATGAAATAGTTGTTTTATTACCCAACTCGTATAAAGAGTTATTTTGATCACAATAAAACCCCTGTCACACCAGGGCTGCGTTCTCACGGCGTCCAAGAAAAATGCAGAACGCCGAGGTGCGCGCAGTACGATCGCAAACATCGCCGTAGCAACGCAGTGGCGTCGCCAGTAGACGCGTTGGGATCGCATAGAACGCCAAGCGACGGCGCGCATTTTAAGCATGCTCAAAACAAACGCCGTCGGTCGGCGTTTTGATCAGAGCGCAGTGAGGTCGCCGTAAGGTTGCCATAGCAGCGCAGTAAGGTCTCCTACAACGCTACAGGAGCTCGGCAGGGGCGCACAGAGGTCTCCTACAACGCCATATAAGCTCCACTTGTATAATTGATTAATTGATTGATTGATTTGATATTTAACGTCCCAGTCAACACTGTATAGGTCATTTTGGAGACGTTGCTTCCAATTTTGTGGGACTTTTACCAGACTTTGAGATGAAATGACATCTCAAGCCCTGTCGCCCAATGAAACCAATAGAGTTTACACGTATAAGCATGTTTACACCAATACAGTTTACACGTATCTCGCACCGCTTTGCCTGGGCAGGCTTAGATACTCTAAGCGGTTTACCAGTACTCGTGTGAGGTCGGTTTCAGCTCTGCGTGGAAGCATCATGCAGCCCATCTATTTCTTCCAGTCCCGGTGGGAGGGGGCCGCCCGCTTGTATAAACAGTGGCTAAAGTAGAGTTTGATTGTGTACTGTCCCGAAAAACCTACTTCTGAGGTAACTCATTCCGTGTAAGGTAATGGCGGTGGACTTGCTCCTGCTTGCGGTGGACTTGGTCCCGACGGCACAGGAGTACTGGTAAACCGCTTAGGGGATCTAAGCTTGCCGAGGCAAAGGGGCGCGAGTCGGACCATCCGTGCCTATTTAATCCTATTAGTTTCATTGGGTTACAGAGATTAAGTTGTCATTTCATCTCAATGTCGGGTAAAAGTCCCACAAAATTAGAAGCAACGTCTCCAAAATGACCTATAATGTGACTAAATGTGTTGATGGGACGTTAAACCTCAAATCAAACAAAACTGTTCGACTGATGAAGATGTCTGTTTACACTTTGAGAACCTCGTCAACATGTGAGCGCCGTAAAAGCGCAGTGCACGTATTGAGAGCGCCGTAAAAGCGCAGTGCACGCATTGTGAGCGCCGTAAAAGCGCAGAGGAAGCGCTGTGAGAGCGCATACAATCGCCATCAAGAACGCCGCAGGATCGCGATAGATCGCCATGTAAGCTCCGTAGCAACGTCTTGGTCGCTGTAGGGACGCCATGACAGGTCCATGTTCACGAAAATATCCCATATTTCTTGCGATCTCGCGGCGTTCTGGAAAATTAAACAACGCCGTCCCATCGCAGTGAAAACGCGGCATACTGTGACAGGGGCTTAAGCAATTACTACTTGTCAAGTTGAAACAAGTTGCTAGGTGATCACGTGACCATGAGATAGTTAAAACTATCTGCACCGGGCAATAGTTCAGTGCTCCGTGTGATAGTTCTCTGAAAACCGGTTCAATCCGATTTCATGCGAAAAGGTGTTAGATAGTCGAAAATGCTTAATAACTTCTTATATAGTAGGTTGGGTAATAATTTTGTCTATTTCCTCGGATGTCATATTTGATACTGAGAGAATAAAGAGCTTTTGACTTGACTTGAGTAAAAATGTTGGCCGGTGATATAGTTTATTCGGGCTAAACTGGTTAAAACAGAGCCCATTGCTAAAAATACATCAAAACACTTTATATAAGAGATCAAGGAATAATATAGTTATTTGATGGCTGTATGGACAATAGTCAAAACTATGACCCATAGGTGTTGTGGACGACCTGATGCACTATTGCATGAGGTCGAAGGTCGTCCACAACACGGAAGGTGGGGGTGGGTGGGTGCGGGTAACCGTTTTAACTATTTTCCAAACAGTGATCAAATAACTGTTTTATTACCGATTCCAGCAGAGAGATATTTTACTTTAATGGACGCTTTCATGTGCTATTGTCTAGATGTTGGTCACCTCTGGCGTCACAAAGATGCTAACCGGAAAACACCAAACCGGCCAATAGTAAAAACTTTTGGACGGTGATATAATAGTCAATTTAGATTAAAACTGGTTAAAACTCATCACATAGCCAAAATACATCAAAACATTTTATATAAGACATCGGGTAATAATAAAAATGTTGAGTGAGTGAGTGTTAGAGTTTTACTTCCTACCAACAGCTAAGGTCATACGGGGACGGGACCTCGGTTCAAAGACTCATCCGAAGGTCTGGAGAAGCCCGGGATCAATCCTGCGATCCCTCGTTTACAAGGCGAGTAGCGTAACCACTACACCACGGAGGATTCCTTTCAAAAATTTTGAGGAACAAAACTAGGGTAGTCTATACTTGTGTGTCCTAACTGTTTGGTATAATTAACTTCAGCCACAACTGGTAATATCCATAAGAGTTTATCTCGAACACGTGACTTCCTCTTCTCTTCCACAGCTACTGACTTCCTAGGGGCCAACGAACTCATGGTGGATGAACTGTTTGAAAAACACACCGCTAAAAATCAAGCTGTCAAGAAAAATATTTTACAAATGTTAGATAAATACAAGGTACGTACCGGAAATTCGGGTCGAAAAGCGATATGCTTGCCGCGTCTGAGATGGCCTCGGTAGCTCAATCGGATGCACGTCTGACTGGTGATCAGGAGATCGCGGGTTGGATAATTGCCGGGGTCGGCAACATTCTTTCGTAGAGATTGACCATCAAATCTTTTCTACGCTATTTTCTCCCTTCCGCTGATTCAAGAAGGACAGTTTTCAGTTTCTGGCGAAAGAATGTGCACTGTATTGGTTATAAGCCTACCTCGGAAAAGTGTGGATAGGTTACCTGACCGGCATGCGCAAAGTCTCGCTCTGAGTCAGCGTTGCTGAGTAGAAAAAAAAAATGCATGTCCGGCTTGCATCGCCTCCGAAGAGTTCGTGTCAATCAGCAGTAAGATTGTGCAAAACGGTCCAGAGAGAGGTAGCAGTTTAGTGGTGGAAACGTCTCTTACGGGTACTTCGGTTTCCTCCACAAGCACCAACGTACAACACAACCCAGAATCACAATAATTGTCCTCTACTTTGTTGTCTGCAAGTTACTTTAAATATCATTGTTGCAAAAAGTGTGGATCCAGAGCAAACTCATCTGGGTCCACACTGTTTTCCTGTATGCTTAAATATGTTTTAAAAGTTTGCAAGAGTATTCAGCAGACTACATTTTCAGGTGCAGTTTTTATACGCCCGTTTTGTAAAAATAAACAGTCGTATTAGTGTATGGGATCGGCGTCCGTCCGTCCATCCGTCCGTCTGTAAATTTTTCATTTCCGGATAACTCCTCCTACAGTTTTCATCGGATGAATCTGAAACTTTGTAGAGAGTAAGACTACGAGGTAGTGTAGCACATATTGTTTCGCGGCCGTGTTCATCCAAATATTCACAGAGTTATGCCCCTTTGAAAATTTCTGTAAAAAATCGTTTCTGGCTAACTCATCCCACAATGAACATTCGATCAAGCTGAAACTTGATATGTAGTTAGTCCATGATGTGTATATAGCAGCGCATGTTGTTAGGGTCCCACACCGGCCATAACTATTTTGCTTTTGTCCATATGTTTGTCAGCCTCAACCAAAGCACTTAACCTTGGTCATAACTTCAGAAATATTTGCCCTACTCTTATGAAACTTGACGCACATACTGACCAGTACAAGACCTACAATCTGACAAAGGGTCATAGCTACACTGTATATTGCTTTTGTCCATGTGTTTGTCACACTTTAACGAAACAAACTTAACCTTGGTCATAACATCCGAAGTATTTAATCTACTCTCTGTACACACATACGTACCATCACAAGGCCTATATTCTGCCTTAACCAAAAAAGCCTAACCTCGGTCATAACTTCAAAAGTATTTGCCTTTCTCTCATGTAACAACACACACGTACTTAACCATCTCATACCGCCCTCGCCCATAGGGGCTTGAAGAAATATATGGGCTGCATGATGCTTCCACGCAGAGCTGAATCCGGCCCGCACACTAGTACTGGTAAACCGCTTAGAGGATCTAAGCCTGTCCAGGAACATGCTAATAAACGCTATTGGTTTCATTGGGCGACAGGGCATGAGCTGTTATTTCATCTCATTGTCGGGTAAAAGTCCCACAAAATTGGAAGCAACGTCTCCAAAATGACCTTTACAGTGTTGACGGGGACGTTAAACCTCAAATCAAACAAACAAACTTAACCATCACAAGGCCAACATTCTGACAAAAACTTGTACCATATTTCTTTGACATCTTTATATGGGTCCCTTTCTGACGTTGTCAGTGATCTAGTTTTGAGGTTTCGATCCACCAAAAAGCACACAGTTATGCCCCTTTGAAAATTTCTGGAAACATTTAGTTTCAGCTAACTTCGCCTGCAATTTAGATCATTCCGAAAACACTCTATACAAATACATTGTAAACTGTACCGCCGAAAAAACTAAAGTTTTAGGATGAAAAATTGTGATTGTGGGTACTCGTTAGAACCCCCTCATCGAGGCGGTTCTCGAAGAGGCGGTTCTAACGAGTACCCACAATTAAAATTTTAGAGCAGAAATAAGAAAAATAAGGTTTACCCATGTAAACCCAAGTTTTACTATATAAAAGTGGGGTTCAAGGGGGTCAAAATTATATAGGCATGTTTACGTGATGTCCTGGCAAGCTGAAACTTGATATATAGTTAGACCATGATGTGGAGCAGAGCATATTGTTTCGAGGTTACCGTCCACCAACTATTTACAGAGTTATCCCGTTTTAAAATTTTGTGATCAATTTGTCTCTGGCTAAGTCCTCCCTACAATAAACATTTGATCAAGCTGAAACTTGATGTAAAGTTTGACCACAATGTGGAGCAGCACATATTGTTTCGGGGCCAGGGTCCTCCAAATATTAACTGAAGTTTGCTGATCACATTTTGTTTGTGGCTAACTTCTCCTGCACTAGCAAAAACTTGATATAAATTTAGTTTGACTATGATGTGGAGTAGTGCATGTTGTTTAGAGCAGTTCATATTGTTTCAAGGTTGCAGTCCAACAAATATTAACTTGTCACCGGCGTATAATGCCCCGCTTGCGGAGCTCTTGTTCTCTGCATCTCAATGGTTAAATATGTTCGCGTGAGCTTTTAAAATAAATAAAATGCAAACTATTAATCGCCATGAAAGAATTGTTCCCGACTAAGTGACCTCCTAATTTAAGTTATATACCGGCTGTTTTTATGCCCCCGCCATTCGAAGAATGGTGGAAAGGGCATATAGCGTTGCCCATGTCCGTCCGTCCGTCCGTCTGTCCGTCCGTCCGTCCGTTCGTCCGTCCGTGCGTCCGTCCGTGCGTCCCGAAACTTAAACGCAGTCAATAACTTCCTTATTTCTTGATGGATTTTAAAATTACTTGGCAGAAATGTTAACCAACATGAGACGACGTGTCACGTGCAAAACCCAGGTCCGTACCTCCAAGGTCAAGGTCATACTTAGAGGTCAAAGGTCAAAAAAAGGGTCCGAAACTTAAACGCAGTCAATAACTTTCTTATTTCTGGATGGATTTTGAAATTACTTTGGAGAAATGTTAACCATCATGAGTCGATGTGTCACGTTGTTACGAGCCAGGCGTAGCAGAAAGAAAAAGCAAACAAGCCTTTTGGAAAAATTTAACAAAATTTATTTACAAGTTAACTTTAACCTGTAGAAGTAAGAAAATTAAATGTACTTAGCTCTGTTATGAAATATCCTGAATGAATCTATTTTCCTTGATCCCACAGAATTCACAGTCCAAAATGAAAAGTAATATCCTTTAACAATCCAACACAGAATTTAGAAATAACTTTTCTTAAATGCCCAAACATCAAACTCCAAAGTCTCCCTCAGTGAGAAAAATCAAGCTCTTTTATAGACCCTAAGATTTCTCTAGAACATTCCAGAGGGCTGTGGAATAAGATGAGGTAATTTTCTAAAAATAATGCAACCCAGAACTTTCTGGAAGGTTCTGAAGTACTTTTCCTTGTAAACATGTTGTTTACAAAAATGAAATTAATCTGTGACTCAGTTTTCTAGAATCTTCTATAAGAAGATTAACAAGATATTTATAGCACTATTAGGTCACAGTGGGGTGCAAGTGGGAATCAGAAAAATAAATTCTTATGCATAACACTCCCCCTCTTCGAGGAAAAGAAAGATTTATGTAATAAAGCTTTCTTTTGCTTTAAGAATAATAAAATATTGAGCATAGCATATAAAATTACATGTATCTACAATCCACTTTAATAGGAAAGAAAAACACAACTCCTGACACTGCTCAAGCTCTTGAAAGGGCATCAGGGATAATGTTATCTCTCCCTCTGATATGTCTTATGTCTAAATTATACTCTTGTAGCATAAGACTCCACCTGAGCAACCGCTGATTTTTGTTTTTCATTTTATGTATGAAAGTCAGTGGATTGTGATCACTGAAAACAACAATCGGTGCAGTAGTAGGGGTAAGATAAACTTCGAAATGTTGCAGACTGATTCTTGCTCTGCATCTGTCTATGTTCGAGAATTAATCCTTCTAAGAGTCTATAAACATTTTTGTCCTTTCTTGTTCTGGTATAAGAATACTAGGAGAACTCCATTCCAGTCATTGTCCAGCAAATACTGAATTTCTTCTTTAAGATTTTTCTGTTTTATAGGATTCATCCTGTATAGGTGTTGTTTTACAGGTTTGGAACCATTTATGTCCACATCGTGAAATATTTTGTCTGTCCGTGTTGGAATGTCAGGAAATAATTGTTCATATTCAATAATCAGCTGTTTCAGTTCATTCCGCTGATTTGGCTCTAGATGTGACAGTTTCTGGTCAAGATTCCGTAGAATGTCAGAATTCTGAAGTTTTGATGATGTGGGATCCGACTTCACTGAATTAATATCCTCACAGTCATTGTCACATGAATTAAGTGGAACAGAGCTAACTAGATTGACTGATGTTAAAGATGTATTGTCCCTATCTATGTATTCCTTAAGCATGTTAATATGACATAGCTGCTTTAGCTTGCGCCTCCCAGGAGTGTTTATTATGTAATTTACGTCACTGATCTTTTTGTCTACAGTGTATGGACCATAATACCTGGCCTGCAACGATTTTCCTGGAATAGGCAAAAGAGCTAGTACCTTATCACCTGGTTTAAAATTCCTTTCTTTTGTCCCTATGTCATATAGCTGTTTCATTTTCCTTTGGGCTGACTGAAGATTGGTCCGAGCAGCCTCACAAGCTTTTGAAAGTCTAGTTTTGAAATCAGACACATACTGAAGTAAATTCAGGGAGGTGTCATCATTGGAGAGAAATTTCTCTTTGAGAAGTTTCAAAGGACCACGAACAGTATGACCAAATACTAATTCAAATGGACTGAAGCCAAGAGATTCTTGCACAGATTCTCTAACAGCAAATAAAAGGAGATGGATGCCTTCATCCCAATTCTTCTCTGTGTCAAAGCAATATGATCTTATCATGTTTTTCAATGTTTGATGGAATCTTTCAAGGGCGCCTTGACTTTCAGGATGATAGGCTGATGACTTATACTGTACAATGCCAAGTTCATGCATTACTTGTTGAAATATTCCAGACATAAAATTTGAGCCTTGGTCTGACTGAATAGATTTAGGAAGCCCAACAAAGGTGAAAAACTTCACTAAGGCCTTGACGATTGTCTTAGTTTTGATATTTCTTAGTGGAATGGCTTCAGGAAAACGTGTGGAAGCACACATAATAGTCAATAGATATTCACAGCCGGACTTAGTTCTGGGCAAGGGACCCACACAGTCTATAATTATTCGACTGAAAGGTTCATCAAAAGCAGGTATAGGCTGCAAATGAGCCTTAGGTATAGTCTGATTGGGTTTTCCTACCATTTGGCATGTATGACAGGACCTACAATGCTCAGAAACATCTGATTTTAACCCAGGCCAGTAAAAATGATTAAGAATCTTGTGATAGGTTTTATTTACACCTAAATGTCCTGACATGGGAGTTTCATGTGCCAAGTTTAATATTTGGGAACGGTAAACCCGTGGAACCACTATCTGGTGGTTGACAGTCCACTCGTCTTCTGCTGAGACGTCTGGTGGACGCCATTTTCTCATAAGAATGTCATTTTTGACATAATAACAGACTGGGACCTGAGATACTTCCTGCTCATCTAAGGCCCTTTCAAATAAAGGCGAAATTTCAGGATCCTTATGCTGTTCTATAGCTAGTTGAGACCCAGACATTATGTCATGGCCTAGATCTAAAGATGAGTTATTCTCATGAAAATCTGTCTGCTTATCAGGCAGGCTTGAAGACAGAGACCTTGTTATCTCTTCATTAAAAGACTGACCCAAAAAGGTATCAGTTAAATCAAAATCCTGTTTCCCATCAGTTTGCTTGGCCTTACGTGCCATAGCCCTTGTGACTGCACAGGACGGATAAAGATCAGGAATTTCCTGCTCAATGGGATCAGGTGGTTGATCAGTGCAAGGATTAGAAGTCAAAAGTGGGTTTACCACAACCTTATCTCCAGCTAAGTCATTGCCTAGCAACAAATGAACACCTTTAAAAGGTAAAGAAGGTCTAATACCAACAGCCACTGAACCGGATACCAAGTCTGATGACAAATAAACGTTATGAAGCGGAACATTAACAAATCCACATTCCACACCCTGAATAAGGACACTTTGGCCCATAGAAGTCTTCTCAGAAAAAGGCAGAGTTTCTGCTAGAATAAGAGATTGAGAAGCTCCAGTATCTCGTAAGATTTTGATAGGGGTAGGATGGGCATAACTGTCACCATTTAGTGACACAAAACCATCTGATAAGAATGGTTCATAAATCTCCATAACCGAATCAGTCTCAGATAATTTGATATCAGAAAGAGTTTCCTCCCTTACACAAGACTGTGGTTTTGGCCTTATAGAAGTCAAGCCTGTAGGCTTAAGTTCCTCTTGTCTTTCTCTTTCTTTCCTTCGCTTTAATTTTAAACACTCAGAGATCAAATGACCTGTATTTTTACAATAATAACAAACTACTTGAGATTGAGATAAGGGATTCTGGTCTTTGTTTTCACCAGAAGGTTTGGAAAAATTCTGGCTTCTGTTTTCACCAGAAGGTTTGGAAAGATTCTGGGTTTTATTTTCACCAGAAAATTTGGGCATAGTACTAGATGTATGGCTATAACTACCAGAGGGATTACTGGGATAGAATCTTGGACCTGTCTGTGGATTATAAGGTTTTCGAGGATAAGGCCTGTTCACAAATGAGACTTTATGAGTCAAAGCATAATCATCTGCCAAACGAGAAGCTTCCTCCAAAGTTTCAACCTGTCTCTCATCGAGAAAAGATTTAATGTCTGAATTTATGCACCGTTTGAACTCTTCAACAAGGAGTTTGTCATGATCAGAGCCTACTTTTTTAGAAGAACACCACCTATCAAATAACTGTTCTTTGGTTCGAGCAAATTCTACATGGGTCTGGGAAATTTCTTTTTTGCAATTCCTAAATTTCTGCCTGTAAGCCTCAGGGACCAACTCATATGCCTTAAGAATAAGCTCCTTAACCAGATCATAGTCTGAGCTTTGCTCGACAGTCAGCTGAGTGTAAATGTCTCTAGCCTTTCCGACAACAACGCTTTGCAAAAGTAAGGTCCAATGCTCCTTTGGCCATTTTAAATTTTCTGCAACTTTTTCAAAATGCAAAAAATACTTATCTACCTCTTTTTCCTGAAATGGCGGAACTAATCTGATGTGTTTTGTGGCATCAAAGTAACTACCAGAGTCAAAAACAGGGGTAGGTTTCACCCTATCCTGACCCTGGAGTTCCAGTTCCTTCATCTTTAATTGAAAATGCCATTTTTCTCTTTCTATTTCTAGTCGCTCTTCTTTTTCGAATTTTTCTTTCTGAAGGCGTTCCTCCATTTCTAATCTTTCCATCTGCATTCGTCTCTGCATTTCTCTTTCCTTTTCCTTCTCTCTTTCTTCCATTTCCCTTTGCTTTTCTTCCTGTTCTAATTTTTCTTTTCGAATTCGTTCTTCCATTTCTAATCTTAACTTCTCTAATTCAATTTGCCTTCCTATTTCAATTTGTCTCATTTGTAATTCAGTATGGGAGACCATAATGAGAGACAAAGCAGATGGATCGAAAAGTTCTTCATCAACAAAAAACTGTACCAAAATATTCTTTATTTCGTGTTTTTTCATGCTTGTTTTAACAGCAGTGACCCCATAATGGGAAGCAATATCTAGCAAATCTGTCCTTTTGGCCAGATTAAATAACTCCTGAGTAGGCTGAGCCAAAAAGCTTCTCAAATCAAACGACATGTTTGCTTTTTGTTTGTTTTATAAAGTATTTATGGAAATACAGATTGAGGTCAATTTGACAAAGTTTTTTTTTTTTTTTTTTTTTTTTTTTTTTTTTGAAATGACAAGCCCAACGAGAATTTCACATGAAATGACAAGTACTATTTCACCTGAAATGACAGTTCACATGAAATGACAATCCCCTATATGCCTATAGGGAAATACCAATCCTGTGAAGCAACTGCAAAGTCTATTTGATAAGAAATGACAATTACCTGCGTCACATGAAATGTCGGTTTTAAAATGCTTAAAATGGTTTTATCCCGGACGAGCCCCCAATTTCTGTTACGAGCCAGGCGTAGCAGAAAGAAAAAGCAAACAAGCCTTTTGGAAAAATTTAACAAAATTTATTTACAAGTTAACTTTAACCTGTAGAAGTAAGAAAATTAAATGTACTTAGCTCTGTTATGAAATATCCTGAATGAATCTATTTTCCTTGATCCCACAGAATTCACAGTCCAAAATGAAAAGTAATATCCTTTAACAATCCAACACAGAATTTAGAAATAACTTTTCTTAAATGCCCAAACATCAAACTCCAAAGTCTCCCTCAGTGAGAAAAATCAAGCTCTTTTATAGACCCTAAGATTTCTCTAGAACATTCCAGAGGGCTGTGGAATAAGATGAGGTAATTTTCTAAAAATAATGCAACCCAGAACTTTCTGGAAGGTTCTGAAGTACTTTTCCTTGTAAACATGTTGTTTACAAAAATGAAATTAATCTGTGACTCAGTTTTCTAGAATCTTCTATAAGAAGATTAACAAGATATTTATAGCACTATTAGGTCACAGTGGGGTGCAAGTGGGAATCAGAAAAATAAATTCTTATGCATAACAACGTGCAAAACCCAGGTCCGTACCTCCAAGGTCAAGGTCATACTTGGAGGTCAAAGGTAAAAAAAGGGTCCGAAAACTTAAACGCAGTCAATAACTTTCTTATTTCTGGATGGATTTTGAAATTACTTTGTAGAAATGTTAACCATCATGAGTCGATGTGTCACATGCAAAATCCAGGTCGGTACCTCCAAGGTCAAGGTCATACTTGGAGGTCAAAGGTAAAAAAAAATGGTCCGAAACTTAAACCAGCCAATAACTTACTTATATTTGGATGGATTTTGAAATTATTTTGAAGAAATGTTAACCATCATGAGACAATGTGTCACGTGCAAACCCAGATCCGTACCTCCAAGGTCATACTTGGAGGTCAAATGGCATAAAAAGGGTCCAAAACTTAAACACTGTCAATAACTTTCTATGGATGAATGCGAACATAGACATATTTTTGGGCGGGGGCATCCGTGTCCTATGGACGCATTTCTAGTTTGTTTGTTTTTTTGTGACGTGGATAGTTCACGAAGTTAAGCAATGGATAATGCGGTTAGTACACCATAGCTTCGTTATAACACAGTTCATTATAACACGGTTCATTATAACACGGTTCGTTATAACACTGTTTTGAATATAACACGGTTTCAAGAAAGATCCCAAAAATGTGAAGAATATATAGAAAAATGACCATTTATGGTCATTTTTCTATATAGTCTTCACATTTTTGTTTGGATGATATAACACAGTTGTTTAACTAACACGGTTTCTACTTCGGATCCCAACAATTGTGTAATAAAGAGGTTATGGTGTACCCACTTCGTGGACGATCCGGCAAACGCTACATAAGTTTTTGCTGTCCGAAAAGTCAGGGTAAGGCCGGGTAAGGCCGGGTATGTCATGGGAGGGGGTATGTCATGGGAGGGTGTTGGCAAATATATAATGATGCACCACACTAACAAGTCTTTGACAGCCCCCGCCCATCGGGGTGCGAAAACAAGTAGTTGGACTGAACGATGCGTCCACGCAGAGCTGAAACCGACCGCACACGAGTACTGGTAAACTGCATAGAGGATCTAAGCCTGGCCATGCAAAGCTGTGAGAGTCGACCGCATACGAGCACTGGTAAACTGCTTAGAGGATCTAAGCCTGGCCAGGCAAAGCGGTGCGAGTCGGACGGCCCATGCTTATAAACCCTATCGGTTTCATTGGGCGGCAGGGCTCGAGATGCCATTGGGAGGAACGTCTCCAAAATGACATATAGTGTTGACGGGGATGTTAAACCTCAAATAAAACAAACAAATGAACGTTAAATAAATTCCAACACTTATTGCATGTTTTTGTTTGATCAACAGCGGAACCGCGTCGTCAACGTCTTAACATCGCCTTCGTCCAATTATATTGGAGAGAATTCTGGTTTATCTTGACGTCAATTAGTGGATCATGTGACGTCGCGTGAGTCGGCTATTGAGGTATGAGCAACATTGCGTCCCAAGTTAACTGCAGCAAAATTCCGCCATTAAGACCGCCACAAATTAAACCCTAATTCTTCTTTAGAAAGGTTCTTTAGGAAGTTGCAGTTATTCTTTCTTTGTATTTTCTGCATACAGTATATTCTAGTCAGAGACCACCTTTGGGACTGTTCAAAAGTGGTCTTTAATGGGACTGTTCAAAAGTGGTCTTAAAGACTACTTTTGAACAGTCCCAAAGGTGGTCTTAATGTATATGATTTTTCCTTTCAATGTACTGAGAATGTATCTGTTTTCTATCCAGATCCCTCACAAGCTGGAGAGCCTTCATGGTCACGCTGGGCATGCTATTGTGAAGGCCGCAGAGGAAAACAAGGCGGGCATGGTAATCTGTGGTAGCAGGGGGAACGGCTATTTCCGGAGGACCATACTGGGCAGTGTCAGCGACTACATAATCCACCACGCCAAGATGCCTGTAGTTATTTGTAAACATGAAGATGAGCAGAAAAGAGTGGAACAGCACCACCATCTGTTCCCCATGGGCGAAATCCCTCCCATGGGACCACACAAATAGACTAAATAATCTCTAGAGATTGCGGATCAACTGAGCAAGCAAAGTGGTACCTTGGGATAACAATTGTGCTATGCCAAAGAAAACATGTGATAACTAATATTAGCCTATTTATCACATTAACAAGTCCATGTGATGTACACTTTCGCCTGTCCCCGCCATCTGATTTCGTGGGATTAATCTGGCAAGGCCTCGCATTTTATCCCTTTTCCTCCACTCGTTTAGTAAATTCCGAATAATACATGAACACTCATGCAAGATCATCTATGACAAGCATATGACCACACGTAATAACCATAGCAACAGAATAAACAGATAAGGTGCATATTTTGTGATAATTGAAGGATAGTTTTTTTTTGTAAATTCTCCATAAAAACCTATGTTGTGGGTATTCATTAGAACCGCCTCGGTGAGGCGGTTCTAATGAATACCCACAACATAAGTTTATATGGAGAAATAAGGAAAACTATCCTTCATTAATCGCAAAATAGCCACCTTATCTGTTACTATGAATAACAAACGGTTACTGGCGCGTAACGTCATGACGTCGTCCGTGACATCTTAACTAGGTTTTCTTACTAAATTCTTCCGCGATAAAATCTTGATTTAAAATCGTTATAATATTGAACCCCGCCAAGCGAATTTGTGTCTTCGAGCATTCCGTCATGACAAATTTTAACTGCGCATGCCCAGCTATTCAGAGGGGCCAGGGATATGACTTTCTGTCTGAAGGTTCCTCTTGAATCACTGCTTGTATGAGCGAGCAGTGATGGTTCCGGCTCCTGAACCTTCGCTGCTCGCATAGGCGATAAGTACCAAAATCACTTGGCGGGGCCCATATGATAAACAAAATCTTACACTTGTGTTCATTTCATATGAAATCTATGAAATCTATGAAACTCGCCAAAGGCTCATTTAATAAATTTTGTATGAAACGACCCTCTATGCATCATGTCTACTTGTTAGAGAGACTAACTAGTACCAACAGCACGGGTATCAGAAGAGGATAAGGAAAAATTTCTGAATTATCCTCGTCTTTAAACCGAGGTCCCATCTCCGTATGACCTTAGCTGTTGGTGGGACGTAAAACTAAAACTCACTCACTCACTCTGAATCCTCAGTAACCCCCACCTCCACCCACGCCTATTCCAATTTTCTGGAGCTTAAGTTAGACCTTATTTTCTCCTGACAGCAACAGAGATTTAAAACAGCCCAAAGGGTTTCAAGGAATTCATAAATTTGATGGTGCATCAATAAGATAAGAAGCTTCCAATAAAAGCACATAATGAGGATAATTAAGAGATAAGAAAGTGGGCACGTGACGTAATTGTGACGTCACATAAACATCGGTTCAACGTCTTGACGTTTATGCAACGTCACATCAACGTTGGTGCAACGTCGTGACGTTGCACCGAGGTTGATTTGACGTTGCTCCAGCGACGTGTGTCTGCTCAGGTTATGGGCTGTTGTTAGAATTCTAACAAGTATCCACACCATGCATTTTATGGAGCATAAAATTATCCGGAAAATATTACATTTCTTTGTCTGGAATTATTAGAAAGATGCCTTATTGATGAACAATATAATCCATGTACCATGTATGAAAAATAATACAGTCGAACTTCAATGGCTCGAACCTTTGGGACCTCGAAAATCTGTTCGAGACAGGGGTAGTTCGAGCCACTGAGGTAACTGTCAGGAGGCACAACGAGATACTTTTAGACATCTTTTCGGTGTTCTATAATGAAAATGTATGCTGTGTGTACTCATTAGAATCGCCTCATCGAGGCGATTCTAATGAGTACACACAGCATACATTTGCAAGATAAAGGACTAAAATCTCCTTAATTATCCCCACTATTTCTTATGTAGAGGATTTCCATAGGGGCTCAAGAATTGGTTCGACACATCCATGGTAAACGAGCCATCGGTGTTCGAGCCATCGAAGTTCTACTGTATAACATAGGTATGTTAAAAAACTACCCCATCCCCAACACCAGCTTGCTGTCTCGATCTACTACCTCTGTAGGCAAGTATACACGTAGACTGGGAGAATGTGCTAGTTTGATCCTGATTTTGTCACAGCCTGACCCAAGGCTCTGAATTATTTGGTATACAGTCGAACTTCAATAGCTCGAACACCTTTGGGACCATGGAAATCTGTTCGAGACGGGGGTAGTTCGAGCCACTGAGGGCTAATGCTAGGAGTTATAATGACATACTTTAGGATATCTTTTTCTGTGTTCTGTAATGAAAAATGTATGCTTTGTGTACTCATTAGAATCGCCTCATTGAGGCGATTCTAATGAGTACACACAGCATACATTTGCAAGATAAAAGACGAAAATATCCTTTTTTTACCCTCCCTATTTCTTACGTAGACAAATTCCCTGGGGACTCAAGAACGGGTTTGACTCAGCCATGGTAAACGAGCCATCGGTGTTCGAGCCATCGAAGTTCTACTGTAAATATAATCACATGAGGCAGTTTTCTTGCTTTAATCAGCATATAATGTTATTTGTTCTGCTAAAGTATTTTAAAATGCCAACAATCGTTGTAATTTTATCATTTTTGAGCAGGGTGAAATTCCAGACTCAGTTGAGTTGACCAGGAAACCTCAGGCCCTGGTCACATGTGTCCTAAGGTACTACTTTGTTGCTCAGATTAATCAGAACTCTTGTAAAGAGGGATATGCTAGGGTTTGAGAAAAAATATGATTGAAAAGCCAAAGGGGCTTGACTCATGAAAAAAATGAAAAAGAAAATGAAAAAAAAAAAAAAAAAAAAAAAAAAATTTTTTTTTTTTTTTTTTTCATTTTTTTTTTCATGATTCAAGCCCCTATGGAAAAGCTAAGTCAAAGACTTTAATTCTTGCGTGTTTTGAAAACACAAATACTTTGTGGGTGCTTTAAAATGTGTATGGAAATATGAAGAATAGAAGCCATTTGATAAGGCCAAATGAAAAAATGTGTGTGATTAGGGTTTCCCAATGTTACCCTGTTTTTGCAGAGAAACATAGATTTTTTTTTCAGTTCAAATTAGGCTTTGTGTTGTACATTTGGGCTTTTTTGTGCTGAATTTGCATATATCTTCATAGCTGTAATTACGGAGTATTTAGGATCAAAATACATTTGCTGCATCTGATCTGGGCCTGCACTATCTGCTAATGTCACAAAAAGGACCGGTTGGCATATATGGCTTATTTCTCTTAAAATATAAAAGTACACTCCCCAACTACACTGCCTATATTTTGTGATATGAAACCCTAAACATACATATTGTTCATTTGCCCTGAATAGATATATGTATGAGCTAATTTCAGTCGATTTGTATTCCTCATGATGTTGTCTTTACCATGCCCTTAGGTATAAAACATTTTTACATGCTTAGCTAAAATGAGCATGAAATAAAAACTGCTCATAAAATGTCTTTATTCCTACTCCAGCCGTCAGAAAATTGCTATTTATCCTGCCCATAAATATTCAAATGCCAACAGTTTTGTTGGCATTTTAATGTATATGAGCAGGACAAATTTCGTTCTCATTTTAACCCTTATCTTGCTGAATATCCATTTAAGCCACACCCATTTCTGTCTATCAACCAATCAAATTACTTGATGTAATTTATTGCTACAAATTCATGAACAGAATGCCAAACAGTGTAGATCCTGATCAGATGGCTTCCCCAGAAGCCATCTGATCTGGATCTACACTGTTTGCAAAGGTAGGGGTTGTCGTGAACAGCAAGATAAGGGTTAAGCAAAACGAGGAAAAAGTTTTTAACCCCAAGTTAAGGCATGGTTTTTTGCTTAATGATCTTTTATATTTGTGACACTGAAAGTGGTTATACGACCCCCGCCCATCGAGGCTTGAAGAAATAGATGGGCTGCACGATGCTTCCACCCAGAGCTGAAACCGACCCGCACACGAGTACTGGTGAACTGCTTAAAGACTCTAAGCCTGCCCAGGCAAAGCGGTGCGAGTGTCAGACCGCCCAGGTTTCATTGGGCGGTAGGGCTTGAGATGTTATTTTATCTCAATGTTGGGTAAAAGTTCCACAAAATTGGAAGCAACGTATCCAAAATGACCTTTACAGTGTTGACGGGGACGTTTAATCTCAAGTCAAACAAACAAACAAACAAAAGTGATTATAATGTTTAATAGAGTGCCTTAAATAAAGTGCTATTAACAGGAAACATCCCATTTGGCATATTACGTTTAATGCAACGTCGTATCAACGTCGATACAACGTCATGACGTTGATTGGACGTTGCCTACCGCCGTTGCATGGGCGTTGATGGGACGTTGCCTATACCGGGTTTATTATGGATATATTTTATGATATTTCTTTACCATTCACATGCTGTGGGTGTTAATTATGCTAACGATATGCGAGGCTATTCTTACAGGTACCCACAACATAACTTTTTTTTCCAGAGAAATGGAGAAAAAACGTCCTAAAACAATGACTTTTTAAATGGGACTTATTTAGAAAAAAAAGAAAAAAAAAATATAAAAAAATACACTAAGCTCATAGATAATGGGATGTAGCAAGGACAATTAGGAAATAATTTTCCTTATTTTCTTTCTGAACCTTATGTTGTGGGTACTCGTGGGCAATTCAAGCGAGTATCCACAACATAGGATGTTATTAAGAAGTATGAGTACTTATCCTTTAATTATCCTATTATCCCAAGCTTGTTACTCGGCATTATATGAAGCTAAAGGTGCCTTTTCTTCTGTTTTTCATTATGAAAACACGCCTATTGAAATATATTGAAAATTTTATCATAAAAAAATGAAACATTTCTGGTAAAAGTTTCTGATATTTTTCTTATTTCTGCTCAAAACATAGATTGTGGGCACTCGTAAAACATAGATTGTGGGCACTCGTTAGAACCGCCTCGACGAGGCGGTTCTAACGAGTCCCCACAATCTGTTTTCAGCAGAAGCGAAAAATAATGTATACCGCCGTAAACCACATGTTTTCTTTATGAAAGAGGGGTTTAAGGGGGTCAAAATCATATAGGCTTGTTTTCGTTATGTGCATTTCAGTCCTTTAAAATGGTGACTGCTTTGAAAGGAAAAAATTAGCTCACATTAACAACCAGCATTTGACAATCCACACTATAGAGTTTGTAATTAATATAGCCAGAACACAGCAAAGATTCCAGATGACATGTTTGACTAGTGAAGAATTGGATCAGCCTGTATGTGACATGTATCATGTGTATACTAGGAATTCCAGGCAAAATATAGAGCATACAGCACATGTGCTTATTTTTCTACGGTTATTCACTCCCGCTGATTCAAGAAGGGGAGTTGTCAGTTTCTATCGAAAGAATGTAGACTGTACTGGTTAGTCGCTTACGTATAAGCCCGCCCAGGAAAAGTGTGGAAAGGTAAACTTACCGGCTCAAAAATGACCTAAATAGTGTTGACTGGGTCGTTAAACTTAAATACAAACAAAAAACATGTGCTTACCACCATAGCTTTTAATAAACAGGGTACTAATGATAATTTTGGGACCATTTTTCATATTTCTCCATTAAACCGTATGTTGTGGGTACCTGTTAGAATCCCCTCCTCAGTGATGTGATTCTAACAAGTACCCACAACAGGCTCCTAAAATGAAGTAAGAAAAATATCACTTAAGGGGAATGGGAACACCTGGCATATTTTTCCACCATTTTTGCAAAGGGAAACAACTTTCAGAACTTCCTGTTCACTTTTCTGTATAAGCTATATCCCACTGAAAAATGGGTGTACTTCTAAAGTAAAGAATTTGCTCCTCAGGAGCAAATTCTTTTCTTTAAGAGTTGACCCCTATTGACATGGGAGACAAAATACCTGTGTAGGAGTTGCCTCCCCTGAAGGTACATGCTTCCCCTAAGACTTTCGGATGAGTCTTTAAACCGAGGTCCCGTCTCCGTATGACCTTAGCTGTTGGTGGGACGTAAAACTAAAATTCACTCACTCACTCACATGCTTCCTCTTAATTATGATCATTACTTCTAATTTGGAGCGATGGCGTTTCATTCCTGTATGCACAGGCTGATCAGAGTCTTTGCTTGTAGAACAGTCGTCTTCCTATGTTTTGTTCATAAACAATTGATGATGTTCATCAGTCAAAGTTTTGCTTGTTTTGTTGTTTCTTCTAACCCTGAACTCTGCAGCACCAAAATTTTCTCCGTTTGGTTTTGTTTGATTTGAGGTTTAACGTCCCCGTTAACACTGTATAGGTTATTTTGGAGACGTTGCTTCCAATGTTGTTGGACTTTTACCCGACATTGAAATGATATCTCAAGCCCTGTCGGCGCCCAATATAACCCATATAGCATTTATAACCATTGACGGTCCGACTCGCACCACTTTGCCTGGGCAGGCCTAGATCCTCTAAGCGGCTTACCAGTGCTTGTGTTTCAGCTCTGCATGGAAGCATCATGCAGCCAATCTATTTCTTCCAGCCCCGATGGGCGGGGGTAGAATCCGTTTTTGGATCCCCGTTATTAGACGCATGAGTATGGCTATATGAGCCTATACGTACAGAACAGTATAATTCCTATATTAAGAACACCTTTGAGACCCCCGCCCATTGGGGCTTGAAAAAATAAATGGGCTGCATGATGCTTCCACGCAGAGCTGAAACCAACCGCACACGAGTACTGGTAAACCACTTAGAGGATTTAAGCCTGCCCCGGTAAAGCGGTGCGAGTCGGACCGTCCATGCTTTTATAAACCCTATTGATTTCATTGGGCAACAGGGCTTGAGATGTCATTTCATCTCAATGTCGAGTAGAAGTCCCTCAAAATTAGAAGCAACGTCTCCAAAATGACCTTTACCGTGTTGACCGCGCCGTTAAATCTCCAAACAAACAAGCAAACATGGCTATATGAACCTATATCTACAGTAGTCATTTACTAAGACCACCGTTGAGACTTTCAAAAGCAGATTCCGTCTTAATTTTAAATGGTCTTGATAGGGGAATTTTACTGTATAAGCCTAGCAGCCCCAATATGCGGCATTGGCAAACAGCGTGAACCCAGATCTGTTACCTGATAATACGCATCTGATCATGGTCTACACTGTTTGCTTTCAAAAAGAAGACATTTTGTTAAAAATAAAACACATCAGACATCACTTAAATCGGAAACGGACGTGTACATAACATTAAATGGAAGACTGTAATTAACCCTTATCCTGCTGAATAAATTAATGTAGCCACGCTTAATTTAGACTAGCAACCTATCGAATAAGTTGATATAATGCAGTTATTCAGCTCACAAACTGCTTGACAAACAGTGTTAATCCTGATTGGATATTTTTTTCTTCAGAAGCCATCTGATCTGGATCGACACTGCAAAGGTAGCAATTGTCTGTTTTGCAGGGTAAGAGCTAAAATGATTGGGTAATTGCTTCCCTGTACATCCAGCCCCGCCACATAATGGGCCATCTGAAGGTGTTCTGTCGAATATGGACAATTCATTCTAATGAGTGCATGGTACATATAATTTCCTGACAGAAAATGCTGTTTTCCACAAGCGTCGACCACAAAAAAGACAACATATACTTAAAGCTACAAGAAACGGCCACATCCCCTTGTCCCCTCCCTGGAGCTGGTTTGGTAAAGCGAAGGTGCCGTGTATCTTGCGTTACTTGGGCATTCAACTGGTGGACAAGGCCTGCTGTCATTGCAGCAGGTGATGGTAGAGGATGGTATTTATTTCTTTTTTTCTGCACTTTCATTCATTTTCCCCTGTCTCCCCTGTCTAACATTCTTTTATCAGTTACCCCCTATATATAGTGCATTGTAACACATTGACCCGATAAAGATATGCTATCTCAGGACAAGTGAGCTTTATCACGTCAGCGTAACAGTGCACTTTTTGAATGAACCGGACAACTCGAAAAATGGCCAAAATATTATTTGTACTAGAAAAATCGAAAAAAATACATAGAAAATTATCAAAAGATAAATAGTAAATATACTGATCGATTATATTCCGCACCGGAATGTTGGTATGCACTGAGGACAATCGTTAAGTGATCGAAAATGCCAATTTAAAGAGTTTACAAGGGGATAAACTGAAAAATAGAATACCAGATTCGTGTCATTTGATATCAAGTTTATCAGGCTCGGCTTCGAGAACGCATGTAGAATCGCTCGGCAAGCCTCGCGATTCTACAAGCGTTCCCGAAGCCTTGCCTGATAAACTTGATATCAAAAGACACGAACATGGTATTCTCTGTTGCTACTACTACATGTATCTGTTCTATTTCTTTTCTCCCTTTCTCTGATTGATGACACAAAATTTCCCAAAAGGGTTTACATGTCGTTAAGCCCTAACACAATCAATGCCCCTTCCACAGCCGCTATAACCAGATCTGTATAACCATTCATTTTGGAGTCGATTGTTAAGTTACCATATGAATCTGAGTTGCGTTGCTAATGACCACGTGACTTTCCCTGACTGCTCAATGGGGTGGTTGGCGTCACTGGGGCATTCACCTGATATTGGCTTAAAGTTGGACAAGGCCTGCTGTCCTCTTTCAGCAGGTAAGGGTAGAAGGGGAATGTTGTTATTTCTATTATTTCTACACTTCCATTCATTTTCCTCTTTCTCCTCTGTCCCTAACTTTCACCAACCCTACTATCTCTTCTCTCCTCTCTTTCTCTGGGAGACGACACAAAATGACTCGCAAGGGTTGACGTGTCTTTAAACCCCAAACAAAATGTGACTGCTCAAATACATGAAGCATTTGTACCAAAACCTTCATGAAACCCCCGGTATATGCGGCACATGTATGTCGATGGGTATACGGGCCCCCGAGGCCTAGTGGATAAGAGCACTGACTCATAATGATTAGGCCTCAAACCGTTGTGGGTCAAGCCTCGCTCGGGTTACATGTTCCGCAACGAAAGATCAGTTGTTTTTTCTCTGGGCACTTCGATTTTGACGATTAACGGTCGGATGGATATAGCTTAATTAATCTTGAAAGGGCCGTAAACCCAAAATAAAAATGTCGATGGTTCTTAATCATTAGGTCCCTGACCGTTGTTGTTCGAGCCTCGTTCGGGCTACATGTAAGACGCTAATATCTGTAACGGAATATCAGTTGATTTTTCTCTGGCCACTCCGCTTTTCGCCCACATCTGATTATCGACCAGCTCTAAATTAGTGAAATAATCTTGAAAGGGCCGTAACCCCCCACCCCCCCCCCACCCCCCAAAAAAAAACGGTTCATGAAGTGCACATGACAAAAACATTCCTATATACTTCTGACTCCCTTACATGCTACTTTTATAGAGTAAAATTGGGATTACAGGGGTAAACCTTTAATAATATGTTTCTTATTTCTGTTCTGAAATAAAGACTGTGGGAACATGTACTCGTTTTCAACCGCCTCGGTTCTAACATGAACCCACAATCTGTATTTTGATCAGAAATAAGAAAACATATCACAGTTTTTATGTCCCCGGTAGCGATAGCGGTGACATATTGTTTTTGCCCTGTCTGTTTGTTGGTTTGTTTGTTTGTTTGTTTGTACGTGGACAACTTTAACGTTGGTAATAACTTTTGAACCGTTTGAGATACAGCCTTCATATTTTGCAAGTAGGTTCCTTGTGACAAGAGCTTCACATTCATGCAAAAAAAATGACCCATGACCTTGGCTTTTGATCTACTTAAAAGAAAAAAAATAACATTGGTCATAACTTTTGAACTGCTTGAGATACAGCCTTCGAATCTGGCATGTATGTTCCTTGTGTCAAAAGCTTTACATTCATGCAAAGAATTTGACCTGTGACCTTTACCTTAACCTTTGGCCTACATAAAATAAAAAAATAACATTTTTGGTCATAATGTTTGAACCGTTTGAAATAGCGCATTCATATTTTGCATGTAGGTTCCTTGTGACAAGAGCTCTACATTCATGCAAAAAATGACCTGTGACCTTTGACCTACATAAAAGAAAAAGTTAACATTGGTCATAACTTTTGAACAGTTTGAGATACAGCCTTCATATTTGGCGTGTAGGTTCCTTGTGACAAGAGCTTTACATTCATGCAAAATATTTTGTGACCTTGACCTTTGACCTACTTAAAAGAAAAGAAAACCCATTTTGGTCATAACTTTCGAACGCTTTTGGATAGAGCCTTCATATTTGGCATGTAGGTTCCCCGTGATAAGACCTTGACCTTTGACCTATTTAAAAGAAAAAACAAAATTGTTCATAACTTTTGAACCGTTTAAGATACAGCCTTTATATTTGGCATGTAGGTTTCTGGTGACAAGAGCTTTACATTCATGCGAAAACCTCTGACCTGTGACCACGACCTATGACCTACTTTAAAGAAAAAATAGTATTGTTCATAACTTTTGAACCATTTAAGATAGAGCCTTCATATTTGGCATGTAAGTTCCTTGTGTCATGGGCTTCCCACTCAAATAAAAAATCTTGACCTGTGACCTTGACCTTGAACTGTGACCAACTTTGAAAATCACGGATTACGTTCGTGGGCACATTAATGTTTCGTGTTTAAGTTTTCAGGAGCTAAAAGCAAGACCTTATGATAGATTAGGTTGATATTTGGCATTACATGATTGTGTATGCAGGTCAAAAGATTTATTTGGCAATGCCAGGATTGCTGTGCTTGATCTCAAGGTCAAGGCCATACACTCTGAATCAAAGTTTCAGGAGCTTATATTATCAAGTTCACAAGTTCGGAAATTATTGACAGTGTGATGAACATCCTTCATATATGCAGTAGTTTGGTTTATAGTGGGGTATATCTTTGCTCCAAAATACAGACTTGGACCCTTGTTAGAACCGCCTCAATGACGAGCACCCACAATCTATATTAGGAGCAGAAATCAGAACAATAATACAAAAAAGCACCTAAAAAGTGCTGGTTCTACAAATATGAAGCACCCGGGTGTTTTGTCGTCATGCTCTTTATTTTTTTTTTTATTTTATTATTTTTTTTTCAAGTGAGCCAGTGCGTGAGAAACGGTTATTATTAAATCGCATCTGCAAGCAGCAAAATTGTTTAAGCGAAGATGAACATGTGGTGCCTCGCCAGAGCACTTGCTCGGTTTGCAAACTTGCGTAAGGGCATTGCACTGGCGTTGACGCGACGTTGATTAAGCGTCATGTGCCCAGTGAGGAATTTGGCTCATTTAATTTGAAGGAAACATAAAACTATTTGAAATGAAATATTGGACGTCCCATTAGAACAATATCTTGTTGACGCCCAAAAACATATTTTCGAATCTTCACTGTGGTGGTGTAACGACGCTACATCGAACTTAAAACTTTTTATCGGTTGGGGGTGGTGGCGGTGGGGCTATTTGGTTTTACGACCTTTTCAAGATTTTACCTATTTCGAGCTGATCTTTAATCAGTGGTGGGCGTAAAAAACCGGCGAAAGAACAACTGACCTTCCGTTGCAGAACCTGGCATCTCACATGTGACTCGAGTCAGGCTCGAACCACAGCGGTTAGAGGCCTGACGATTAAAAGGCAGCGCTCTTATCCATTAGGCCACGAAGGCCCGTCGAAGGAAAGGCGGCTGAGTGGAATTAACATTCACATCACGCTAACAAGTCCGTGAAAGAAACACCCCCTAACACATCACGTTATAGAGAGAAAACTCGAGTTTACATGGGTTTCTATTATTTTCCTTATTTCTACTCGTATACATAGGTTGTGTGTACTCGTTAGAACCGCCTCAATGAGGCGGTTCTAACGGGTACCCACAACCTATGTTTTGAGTATAAAGAATAATATCATAAGTTTTCTTCAGAAAATTGACCTTTTGGGGATATAAAAACTGCACTATGCCGCACGGGTGTGTTATCATAATGATGTCTTTGCACTAATTTAGTGGGCATGTGAATGTAACTACTGAGCTACGGGCCTCCGTGGCCTTGTGGTTAAGAGCGCTGACTCTTGATCATTAGGTCTCTCACCGCTGTGGTTCGAACCTCGCTCGGGTCATATGTGAGACGCCAAGTTCTGCAACGGAAGGTCAGGTGGTTTTTCTCCGGGTATTCCGGTTTTCGCCCACCTCTGATTAACGATCGACTCGATATGAGTGAAATAATCTTGAAAGGGCCAAAACCAAAAAAAAAAAAACATACTGAGCTATCTTCATTAAACCTGAGTACCACTCGATTTATTTCAATTAAAAAAAACCCTGATAACACTGGTGGGTCGATTGTCCCGGGGTGTTGTTCTGAACGAGGACAGACTGTTTCGTTTAAGCGTTTAATCCTTAAATTCCTGTAATGTATGCAAATAGCATAGACCCTTATCAGACGCCGAGTTCTGCTAATTTAGGTATGCACTGTTTGCCAAACCCAACACATGATTCCAGTCGGGATTCTATAGCTAACCCTCTAACGTAACACTCTGACCCCACAGTGATAAGACCATTTACTACAAATGACAGTTACCTGGATTTCCGACAAGTCAGTGATTAGCATTGAAAAGCGACTACGCTTTATAGCTATGGGTCGATTAATTAAACAATCGATCAAGAAAGCACGCACTGGTGTGTAAATGCTTTGACTGTTCTCTATTGAAACACACTTGGTGGTACTTACGGGTCCTTGGTGGTACTCATTGGTCCCTGGTGGTCCTTACGGGTCCTTGGTCCTGGTGGTGGTTACGGGTCCTTGGTGGTACTCATTGGTCCCTGGTGATACTTACGGGTTCTTGGCCCTGGTGGTGGTTACGGGTCCTTGGTGGTACTCATTGGTCCCTGGTGGTACTTACGGGCCCTTGGCGGTACTCATTGGTCCCTGGTGGTACTTACGGGCCCTTGACGGTACTCATGGGTCCCTGGTGGTACTTACGGGCCCTTGGTGGTACTCATGGGTCCCTGGTGGTACTTACGGGCCCTTGGCGGTACTCATCGATCCCTGGTGGTACTTACGGGCCCTTGGCGGTATTCATGGGTCCCTGGTGGTACTTACGGGTCCTTGGCGGTACTCATGGGTCCCTGGTGGTACTTACGGGTCCTTGGCGGTACTTCCGTGTCCCTGTCGGTACTAACGGATCTTTGGTGACACGAGTCCGCAGTCCATTAACCCATTGGCGGCGTCTGATCAGGATCTGCACTGTTTACCAAAGTCGAGTCAACTGATATGGAATTTATGAACAGAATACGCCTGAGACTCCACATATTGTAACTAGACCTTTCCAAGGCTAAAGGTTGGCCAATAAACAGTTGCAGAATACACAAATTTCGTCCCCGCCAATCGGGGCTTGGAGATAGACTGAGTCGCGAAGACCTGAAACCGACCGAACTGGAGTACTGGTAAACCGATAAGCCTGCACAGGAACAGTGATGCAATACTTAACACTATAGCGGCAGGGCTTGAGATATCATTTCGTCTCAATGTCTGGTAAAAGTCCCACCAAATCGGTTTCTTTAAAATGACGTAAATACTGTTGACGGGGACGTTAACCCTTATCTTGCTGTTTACGACAACCCCTATCATTGCAAACAGTGTAGATCCAGATCAGATGGCTTCTGATCAGGATCTACACTGTTTGGCATTTAGTTTATGAATTTGTAGCAATAAATTACATCAAGTAATTTGATTGGTTGAAGACAGAAATGGGTGCAGCTTAAATGAATTCAGCAAGATAAGGGTTAAGCCCCAACACAAACAGAAATAGTACGCTAAACCTTCAGCCTAATTTGCACACCATCACGTGAACAAGTCCGTGAAATGAACACCCCCTAAACCCCACTTTATATAGAGAAAACGGGTTTATGGGGGAATGCATTATTTTTCTTATTTCTGCTCCAAGACAAAGCTTAATTGTGGCTAACGAGTACCCACAACTTGTGTTTGCAGTTGAAATAAGAAAACTATCACGGATTTTATTCAGACGTAGCCATTTGGAGATGTGAAAAAGTGCACTATGCCGCAAAATGCCATTGGACTCCACTGATCGGGCAATAGCAGAAAAACGCTTCTGTTGTATTGATAACTTTGGGCCTATAAACAATTAATATCACCGAAAAAAAAAAAAAAAACAGTCTCAATCACGTTTGACGGTTTGACTAGAAGTTTTATGCGCGTAAAATACTATACCTACACCGTTTCCGTGCCAACGAACTAACAAACCTGTGCACCCGTTAAGCAACAGTGCTGGATCCGCCTATGCGATCTAATTTTATCGTAAATACAATGTTTACTCGTATTTTTAAAGGTGACTTACGGAAGCACTTAAGCGTGATTAGTTTCACGTATTGAACCATTGGTGCAGTTATTTCCCTTTACACAGGAAAAACAAATAATTAAAAGTACTTTAAGGCAGTGAACCAGGAAAAAATACTAAAATGGAGGAAAACACAAAGAAACCACGGGTTGTGATGGTTGCTATGGACGGAAGCAAGCATTCTGAATATGCATTTAAATGTAAGAATTTTTTCTATCTTTTTAATATATTTTTAACTCTATTTTTAAGCTTTTCTTCCAATGAGATTGACAATGTAAAGAACCCCTGATATGCAGCTAATGTCATAGGCGAAGGACGAAGGGCTGTGACAACAGGGGCTTGGCCTCAACAGTATCATGTATGATATAAATAGCCTATATCGTTGGTTCCTGCATACATGTAAGTTCGAGGTAAATGGGTGTTGACCTCATAACTATTTAACACCTTCATACGCCATTGCATTTAATAATAAAGAACTCTAAAATCGCTACATGTTGGACAAGTCCATATGTCATATTAGGGGTGTCAGACGTATTTTTTCGTTTTTAATCTATTTTTGACGGAAAATTCTGTTAGCAAACAGTGCAGGCCCTGATCAGACGCCGCGTTCTGCGGCGTCTGATCTGGGCTTGCACTATTTGCAGAAGTTTCCGGCATGCATCGGGTTTATATATGTTTAAACTCTATGAACTTTGATATAAATAACTGACAACACAAATGTTTTGTCTGCGGTAAAACTGGGTTTTTATGTCGTGTGCACAGGTGCCTGGTTGCTTAGTTGCCTGGTTGCTTAGTTCTGTTCTTTTCTTATTTTACCCCACCCCCACAGTTATCATACATTTGCCCAATCAAATCACTTTTTCGTTGGCTTTCAACAGTTTGACAACCATAACTTCCGCATCTCATGATGAACAAACATAAATGTAGTTGACTGACTCATACGAGAACTCACAAAGTTCAGTTTCAATAAATAGAATCACCCTTCCAAAGTAATATATTCATTACAAGGTTCGCCCGCTGCCATTTTATCGAAAACGGAAGTGTGAGGACCAAATATACCTGCACACCGCATTTTGCGCTGGTACCCGCTTTTCTCCATTCAACGCTACCAACACGCCGGGCACAAAGAAATCCGGTATATCTAGTGGTACAACCTCCTATCTATCTATCTATCTTCTTATACTGAGTCGGTCATATTTGGCCATTACTCAGTTGGGTGCGTAGCTAAATTTAGAATTTAGCTTAAAAAAAGAAGAAGAAGAAGTCACTGGATGAGTCCTTAAAACTATTTACAATCTGAATAACAGAGGTATACTAAAACGCATACCTCTGAGTCTCAATCTTACACTGTATGGGCTTTGAACTCCTCTGCAGTCTTAGCATTCACCACAGATGAGGGAAGACTATTCCACTGGGGAATAGTCCTAGGAAGAAGGAATTTTTCAGGGCATCACTGTAGGACTGGTACCTGTGATACTGTGAGTTGTTTACTTTTGATGCCCTTGTTCGGGTTGAAACTGTCACAGGGGGTCAAGTATTTATCTTTATTAATGGCCACTGTACCCGAATGTAACTTATAGAAGAAGGTTAAAGAGGACTGCTCACGACGGGCCTCTAGGGACGGCCATTCTAGCTCGTTAAGCATGTCACCGACGCTGCTTCTATTGCGCCATCGTCGGCAGGTCCATCGGGCAGCTGTCCTCTGCACCTTCTCCACCTGCTGAATCTGAGTTTTAACATAGGGATGCCAAATGGGTGATGCATATTCTAGCTGAGGGCGAACAAATGTTTTATATGCAACATCCTTTGTCTGCCTAGGTACAAAAGCCAAGTTTCGTCTAAGAAATCCTAAAGTCCTAGTTGCTTTTGATGTTATTTCTGAAATGTTTTGACCCCAATCAAGATCATCAGTGATGGTGATACCAAGATATTTGGCGGACTGAACCTGCTCCAAGATTTGCTGGTGTAGCTTATAGTCAAACTTAATTTGTTTGTCCGGAGGGTGTCGCGACACCCTCATTGAATGACATTTGGCCACAATGAACTTCATCTGCCAATCGGCCTCCCACTGTGCTAGTTGATTCAGGTCATCTTGTAGAATAAGACAGTCAGAAGAAGAATATATATTCCTATAAAGGACACAATCATCAGCAAACAAACGGACAGATGACCTGATATTATCAGGGAGATCATTAATGAATACCAAGAAAAGGACCGGTCCAAGGACCGAACCTTGGGGGACACCAGATAAAACAGGGACTGGATCAGACGCTTGGCCATCAAGTACAACTTGTTGTGAGCGCCCTGAGAGCCATGAGCTAATCCACCTGTGTGTGGATCCTCTTATCCCATAGTAATCCAATTTATACAATAGCCTCCTGTGAGGTACCTTGTCAAAGGCAATGGCGAAGTCCATGATATTCAAGTCAGTCTGTTTGTGGCCACGGTTTGTGGCCCCATCCAGATTGCTCACAATGTTATGGTAAAACTGAACTAATTGAGTTTCGCAAGACCTTTGACCTCCACGAAGAGGTCTTTCCTAATACTGCGATGGGTCACATTTAACCATTTCTCGCAGGTGTACATTACATACACTCCAGGTTGCAGTGTTGAAAGCCTACACAGTAACCATGTAATTACGGTAAGGATCTTTAACCTGCACAGGAGATGACTCTTCCTGCACAGGGGGCATCCAGTTAACGCCCCGACCCGAAGGTAAAAGTCCCACAAAATTGAAAGCAATGTCTCCAAAATGACCTTTATAGTGTTGACGGGGACGTTAAACCTCAAATCAAACAAACAAAACAACTTACCACTCTGGAAAACATATTATATTCCTATTTTGTTGACTGGTGATATCATGCTTGTACACATTTCAAACTGTATATGCTCGTGCAGAGCATGCTTTGTTACGGTCCGTTATAAGCGACCTACTTATTTTTCACACGTTTTTACGCACTATGATTATATGAATGGAACATAGTATAATACGGAAACGGGCTCATTAGAGCAACAAATCTTTCTATTATATTTTGCTGCCGAAATTCTCTGTTTACCTAATTATTATTACTATTATTATTCAATCTTCCGGCCTTTTCACCGGCCTTAACATTTTCAGATTACTGACTCGAAAGCAGACCTGAATGTGAGACGCCAAGGCGCAGATCATTTTTCTCCGGGTACTCCGTTTTCGGATTAACTTTGGACTCGAAATAATGCAAAAACTTTAGTGGTCCGCAAGCCAGCAACGATTTTTCCAACAACGATTATCACTATCTTAGCAACTTCACCGGTATCATATCGTACCAAAACTTGGTGGGCATACGACGTCCAGTGATGCAACGTCTTGCCGCGACGCTGACGCAACGTTAAATACGCGTTTGATACCATCTGGCATTAGATAACTTACGCCAGAAACTGACAACTGCCCTTCTTGAATGAGCGGAAGGGAGAGAATGACCGTAGAAAAGATTTCATGATCAATTTCCACGAAAGAATGTTGCCGATCCCGGCAGGAATCGAACCCGTGTCCTCCTGATCACCAGTCGGTCGGGCACTCCGCTACCGAGACCGGCGTATGTATGTATGTATGTATGTATGTATGTATGTATGTATGTATGTATGTATGTATGTATGTATGTATGTATGTATGTATGTATGTATGTATGTATGTATGTATGTATGCATGTATGTATGTGTGTGTGTGTGTGTGTGTGTGTGTGTGTTTGTGTGTGTGTGTGTTTGTGTGTGTTTGTGTGTGTGTGTGTGTGTGTGTGTGTGTGTGTATGTATGTATGTATGTATGTATGTATGTATGTATGTATGTATGTACAAACGCAGTCATGTGTGAACAATCTTATTTCTGAATCAATATCAATTAAGCAAAACAAAAAAAAAAAAGTGGACCCAAAACAGTCCCTTGTAGAAGACCAGACAAAACTGGAGCCCACCCTGAAGTTTCCCCAACAACTCGTTGTTTTCTTTGCAGTCCCTTGTAGAAGACCAGACAAAACTGGAGCCCACCCTGAAGTTTCCCCAACAACTCGTTGTTTTCTATGCAGTCCCTTGTAGAAGACCAGACAAAACTGGAGCCCACCCTGAAGTTTCCCCAACAACTCGTTGTTTTCTATGCAGTCCCTTGTAGAAGACCAGACAAAACTGGAGCCCACCCTGAAGTTTCCCCAACAACTCGTTGTTTTCTATGCAGTCCCTTGTAGAAGACCAGACAAAACTGGAGCCCACCCTGAAGTTTCCCCAACAACTCGTTGTTTTCTGTGCAGTCCCTTATAGAAGACCAGACAAAACTGGAGCCCACCCTGAAGTTTCCCCAACAACTCGTTGTTTTCTGTGCAGTCCCTTGTAGAACACCAGACAAAACTGGAGCCCACCCTGAAGTTTCCCTAACAACTCGTTGTTTCCTGTGGCAAAGGAAGGAATCTATCCTTTTTAGGGTATTGCCTCCAATACCGAAACGGTATACAGTCGAACTCCGATATCTCGAACACCTTAGGGACCATAAAATTTGGTTCCAGCTTAATGGCCTTTCATACCCGTAGGCCATGATGCATTATTTGCAAGACTTTTAGACATATTTTTGAGTCTTAATAAATTAATAAATGTATGCTGTGTGTATTCATCAGAATCGCCTCAATGAGGCGATTCTAATGAATACACACAATACCCTTTTCAAAATAAAGTGAAATAAACCTCCATAAATTAACATAAACACACGTGGATATCTGGAGCTATACTATAGGAACAGTTCTCTGGGGACCAAAGAGTGAGTTGGAATTACCCATAGTAAATGAAATATCCGTATTCAATTTATCGATTTTTTGCTGTAGTTTGCTTTTTAGTAGTTAATGTATATGATAGATAACAACATTCGCATGTACGTTTGTATGCACGCACCTATGTACATACATCATGCATATGTATGTTTGTATGTATGTGCATGCGTATAGGCGCATTCATATGGAAGGATTCGAACGTGGCTACCCACCTACATGCATTCATACACATCAGTGTTCATGTATGTATTACGACCCCCGCCCATGGGGGATGAAGAAATAGATGGACTGCATGCTGCTTCCATGCAGAGCTGAAATGACGCCAGTGGAGCACTAACCATGCTTATAAAAATCAAAAATGGGTTCCTTTAAGAGCAATTTATAAACCTATTTATTTACTGGGCGGCAGGGATTGAGATATCATTTTATCTCAATGTCGGGTAAAAGTCCCACAAAATTGGAAGCGACGTCTCCAAAATGACCTTCCAAAATGACCTTTACAGTGTAGACGGGGACGTTAAACCTCCAGTCAAATCAAACAAACAAGACGAAAGTGGAGGAGCGTGATAGCTCTGTGGTTTGTGCGCTTGCCTCTGATCCTAGAAGCCCCCGGTTCGATCCCCGGAGGCGGTGATTATTTCGGTGTCCGAACAAGCTCCATTGGCATCATCAGAATTGTTACTGGTGACACGTCAAATGACATTCATACACCAGGGACATTCATACACCAGGGATGAATGCCAAAAAGTGCACCGTCAATCGGATCGGGGAGTTAACTGGATGCCCCCTGTGCAGGTTAAAGATCCTTACCGTAATTACATGGTTACTGTGTAGGCTTTCACTTG
Source organism: Lucinisca nassula (assembly GCA_963580285.1). NCBI lineage: Eukaryota > Metazoa > Mollusca > Bivalvia > Lucinida > Lucinidae > Lucinisca > Lucinisca nassula. The sequence continues at coordinate 4,576,260 of OY757018.1, read as the reverse complement.
TGTCTTTTAATTTTGGATGGCCATATGGCCATTTGTGGGAAACTAACTGTCCTTATGGCCTTCCTTTGTTTAGGTTTCCATTATGGTCTGGTCGCTTAATGTTTGTATTTCTTTCCCTTTGGTGTCTTTGATGGGTGGTAAGTCAATTGTATCGATTCCTGATCTTTGTTTTACTTCTACTTTTCAACACTGCAACCTGGAGTGTATGTAATATACACCTGCGAGAAATGGTCAAATGTGACCCATCACAGTATTAGGAAAGACCTCTTCGTGGAGGTTGTACCACTAGATATACCGGATTTCTTTGTGCCCGGCGTGTTGGTAGCGTTGAATGGAGAAAAGCGGGTACCAGCGCAAAATGCGGTGTGCAAGTATATTTGGTCCTCACACTTCCGTTTTCGATAAAATGGCAGCGGGCGAACCTTGTAATGAATATATTACTTTGGAAGGGTGATTCTATTTATTGAAACTGAACTTTGTGAGTTCTCGTATGAGTCAGTCAACTACATTTATGTTTGTTCATCATGAGATGCGGAAGTTATGGTTGTCAAACTGTTGAAAGCCAACGAAAAAGTGATTTGATTGGGCAAATGTATGATAACTGTGGGGGTGGGGTAAAATAAGAAAAGAACAGAACTAAGCAACCAGGCACCTGTGGTCGTGTGTTCATTATTTTTGTCCTTCAGTTTTGACCTTGCACTGCAACAAGTATTCTCAAAGTCATTTATTATTTAAAGTGTAGTCCGACTATGCCGCTAGGAAGCTATATTTACTCTATGCTTTTAGTGTGTAAGCGATTGAAAGAAAATGTTTTGCCATAGGTTTTGATTGGATGATTTGCTGTTTAACGACCCCGTCAACACTGTAAAGGTCATTTTGGAGACGTTGCTTCCAATTTTGTGGGACTTTTACCCGAGATTTAGATGAAATAACATCTCAAGCCCTATCGCCCAATGAAACCAATAGGGTTTATTAGCGTGGACGGTCCGCCTCGCACCGCGGTTCCTGGACAGGCTTAGATCCTCTAAGCGGTTTACGGATTCAGCTCTGCGTGGAAGCAGCATGCAGTCCATATATTTCTTCAAGCCCCTTTTGGCGGGGGCGAAGTTTTGCCATAGGACTCGTATATAGTAAGTAAGCATACACATCCGGCTGTATTTCGCCCCGCCCATCGGGGCTTGAAGAAATAGATGGACTGCATGATGCTTCCACGCAGAGCTGAAACCGACCCGCGCACAAGTACTGGTAAACCGCTTAGAGGATCTAAGCCTGCCCAGGCAAAGCGGTGCGAGTCGGCCCGTCCATGCTTATAAAGCCTATTGGTTTCATTGGACAGCATAGCTTGAGATGTCATTTCATCTCAGTGTCGGGTAAAAGTACCACAAAATTGGAAGCAATGTCTCCAAAATGACCTTTACAGTGTTGACGGGGACGTTAAACCTTAAATCAAACAAACAAATCACAAGAAAGAATGCTTTATATTTGAACTCATCAAAGCTACAGATCACCCCGTTCCCAGCGGGCGCACAACGTGTATGCAACGTCGTATCAACGTCGATGCAACGTCATGAAGTTGCATCGACGATGATGCGACGTTGCCTAGACTGGGTTACAGGAGTATTAAAGAAAAATATTGGATTTTTTTTTCTGATTTCTTCATAAAGCATATCAAGCGGGCATTCGTTGATATTTTCCGTCCCGGTCACCACTATTTAGGTTATCTTTCCGTCCCAGACACCACTATTTACGAGCGTAGGTTGCTTCCATTTTTGTGTGACTTTTACCCGACATTGAGATGAACTGACTTATCAAGCCCTGCCGCCCAAATAAACCAAAAGGGTTTATATGTAGGGCCGGTCCAACTCGCACTACTTTGCCTGTGCAGGCTTTAGATCCTCTAAGCGGTTTACCAATTACTCATATGCGGTCGGCGTTGAGACGACGTTGCATACAAGTTGTGTTCTAGCTGCGTATTTTATATGTGCAGTCTCATGAGCCTCAACTGGTGAAAATGTTTCGGGACTTGCGCGTGCATGTCTGTATGACAAAGCCTTTTGGTCAAGCAGCTGAGTCTGTTCCGACGGCGCGCGGATCTGAAGACAGATTTTCGTTTGCGATGGCATAATTGATGTTGGAACATGGCTTATCTCGTTCTTTCAGTCTTCAAAAAATCAGATCATTATCTTTCATTGTTTCATCCAATTCTCTTAAATTTTTTTTAAGATGCGCGAGTTCAGTTGACCTAATAGTGTTAGATCTAACTACTGACGTAAAGAATCTACTCTTTCGACCAATCGAGTAAATCGAAAGTATAAACAACATGGCGGACGCAACTGGCATACTCACACCACCCATCTTCAGTCGACTAAATTATCCTTGTCCTGCTGAATATTTATATATGCCACACCCACTACCGATTATTAACCAATCAGATTACTTGATGCAAATTATTGCAACAAATTCACAATCTGAATGGCAAACAATGTAGATCCTGATCAGATGGCTTCGTCAGAAGCCATCTGATCTGGATCTACATTGTTTCAAAGATGAGGCATATCCGGGATTAGCAGGACAAGGGTTAAATGTTTTGAGTTGGATGTAATTTTTGCCACTACTCCAGTTTTGGATTGCGTTTAATTTACAATTCTCCACCGTCCGCCTTCTCTGTTACTGTTGTTACTCCAGCTGGATTGAACTCGAGTTAACTCTAGTAGTCGCAAAAGTCCTACTCCGCGAGTATGGTGTAACTCTGGTTAACTCCATTAGGTCAACTGAACTCGCACAGGGTATACTTTTGGGCGCATGACACCCTTGCAACGTCGTGTGTGTATGTGAAACGTATACTGTAATCGATCGGTTCTTTGAAACTGCCTCTTGAAGTGGCTCTGACGAGTCCCCATACTCCATGCTCTCATGTTAACCCTGTTCGTCAACCCCGCCCATCGGGGCTTGAAGAAATAAATGGGTTGCATTATGCTTCTACGCAGTGCTGAAACTAACCCGCACACCAGTACTGGTAAACCACTTAGAGGATCTAAGCCTGTCCAGGCAAACGCTGTATGACTGTCATTTGACGTGTAACCAGTAACAATTCTGATTCTGACGGTGCGAGCCGGCCCGTCCATGCTTATAAATCCTTTTGGTTTCAATGGGCGACAGAGCTTGAGATGTCATTTCATCTCAATGTCGGGTAAAAGTCCCACACAATTGGAAGCAACGTCTCCAAAATGACCTATACCGTGTTGACGGGGACGTAAAACTTCAACTCAAACAAACCGAACAACACTTTTCGTATTGGGAGCATTTACTAGTCTATAATGAAGTCACCATGTATAAAGTCTTCCGGAGGGAAGGAAAATATGATAAATTTTACATATCCACTCAATTTTAATATTTCGGCCAGTGGCCTTCTTCAGAAAAAACTGAATTATACAGAAAACTACATCGCTAAAGTCGCCATTGATTTAAAAGGAAATAAACAATGTGAAAACGGAAACAACGTATACAACGCCAAATCCGGCGCCAGGGCGCTAGAAGGAGCATGCCGGCGACGCGTCATCCTGAAAGCCATTTCCCGCTGACATGGGCGAACAATACAGTCCAGGCGAGACTGCGCACATACGCAGGCTCACCCGAACACTACTGCCCGCCCAAAATGAAGACAAATAAATCCTTTTATCATCCATTTCCACAATGTGCACACCCCCACGAGCCCCGACTCCACCATGCGAAGGCGGAGCCCGGTGGGAGGGGGGGGGGCGAACAACCCCACGGTCACGACCCTGCGACAAGCATGCGCGCGCCTGCCGGCCCCGCCCGTATCACCACGGCCGCGGAGCCAGCCAAGACCCCGCCCGGGCGAGCAGAAATGTCCGGGCGAGACCGCGCACATGCGCAGGCTCACCCGAACATTAAACCTCTCCCAAGCAAAGCCCCAATAGACCCCACGACCGCAAAAACACACGAGAACCCCACCAACCCGCACACATCCAACACGAAAACACGCCCCCAAAATCGCCCGCAACCCCGCCATACCCCACCACACAACAGAACCGGGGCCCACAGAGGATTTCATTACTACTCTCATTTCCAACAAAAACCATAGACCGGGGATATCCACTAGAACCGCCTTGCCGAGGCGGCTCTAACGAGCACCCCTCTCCATATCAACATATCAAGAGCAGAAATTTGAGAAAAAAAATCGGAAAATCTCGATTTTGTGGGTGAAAAATTGTCTTCACTATGTTGGTATAGGCGCGTTTCCCCTATACTAATCGGCAACACAGCCGTAGCTAGTGTGTGCGTGAATTCGGGTTTAACGTCACTTTCAACAATTTTTCAGTCATATCACGACGGTGTCTGGTTGCGACAGGGAGCTCAATGCTCACGTTTATAGTGTTGCCTCACTGAAGTATCATGTCCCAGACACATTACATGATACCACACCCAGTCACATTATCCTGACACTGGATCGACCAGTCCTAGCTCTACCCAGTAAATCTGAGTGCCAAGCGAGGAGCAGCTAGTACCATTTTTAACGACTTTGGTATGTCGCGGCCCGGGATCGAACCCGAGACCTCCCGTTCTCCGGAGCGGACACTCTACCAACTGAGCTATCGGGGCCGGTCACAGCCGTAGCGAGACCGCGCGGACGCGAAGGCTCGCCACAACCTTACTTACGGTTCCAAACAAACTTGGCGCCCCGCAGTCCCACCCCAACACAAACCAACGACCAGCAGCACTGCCCCGGCGAGACGCCACAGATGTGCAGGCTCGCCCTAACCCTGCCGACGGCCACATAGTTTTCCTGACGGCGGTGTAGTTTTCTGTGTGATTCAGTTTTTCTGAAGAAGTCCACTGGCCGAAATATTATAATGAAGTCGTTTATTAACCCATATATGACAATGGAATATTCCACCTAATGAGTTTAGAGTGATCCATTTCCAACAAAGTGGGGTCAGGTTAGTTTTGGTGGTACGTTTTACACAACTGTATGAACTTTAAGCAAACAGTGTAGACTCAGTCAGAGCAGACACCGCGTTCTGATCTGGATCTACACTATTTGCCAAGGTCCCAAAAATAGGCCGCAAGGCATATATGGGTTAAACTGAACAAAATTACAATCAATAGTAAAGAATTGTTTTTGTATTATCATTTATCTTGCTGTTCCCGACAACCCCTACCTTTGTAAACAGTGTAGATCCTGATCAGATGGCTTCTTTAGAAGCCATCTGATCAAGATCTACACTGTTTGACATTCAGTTTATGGATTTGTAAGAATTAATAAAATCAAGTAATCTGATTGGCTGATAGTCAGAAATGGGTGTGGCTAAACTGAATATTCAGCAAGGGAAGGGCTATGTAATTATTCCATATGCTTGTTACACCAGGGTATGCAGAGAATCTCCACAGGAAGACTGATGAAGTTGTGATCAGGAATTGTGCTGAACAAGTTGAAATGCCACGTAAGTACCACGGTTCTAACAATCAGGGCAGGTACTCCACCTTGGAACAACGTTAGGTCAACGGCAAGGGCCTGGGGGGGGGGGGGGGGGGGGGCATTCATGTTCAAGGAACACAACCCAGAAACGGAGCTTACTGTCTCACTCATCATCTGAGGTTGCACATAACATGTTTGAAGAAAATGCCCATCCATTTTGCCAAAGACTAGAAATACATGTACATCGGATCAAGAGCAACTAGATATACAGTCGAACTTCAATGGCTCGAACCCCTTTGGGACCACGAAAATCTGTTCGAGACAGGGGTAGTTCGAGCTACTGAGGTTTAGTTCCAGGAGGCATAACGGAGTAAATTTTGGGACATCTTTTCGGTGTTCTGTAATAGAAATGTATGCTGTGTGTACCCATTAATCGCCTCATCGAGGCGATTCTAATGAGTACACACAGCATACATTTGCAAGATAAAGTCGAAATCCTTAATTATCCCTCTTGTGTAGAGGAATTACCAAGGGACTCAATAACAGGTTCGACTCTGCCATGGTAAACGTGCTATTGGTGTTCGAGCCATCGAAGTTCTACTGTATATCGTGGAGCTCCGTGGTGTAGTGGTTACGCTACTCGCCTTGTACGAGGTAAACCCGGGGCCGCAGGATCGATCCGAGGCTTCTCCAGACTTTCGAATGAGTCTTTAAACCGAGGTCCCGTCTTCGTATGACCTTAGCTGTTGGTCGGACGTAAAAATCAAACACTCACTCACTGTATATCGTGGTCAAGAGCAAGGGGATTTTGTTTGTTTGATTTGAGGTGCAACGTCCCCGTCGACCCTATATAGGCCATGCTGGAGAGTTGTGGGACGTTTACTTTACACTGAGATGAAATGACCTCTCAAGCCCCGCCGCCTAAAAAGGATTTATATGCATTTGTTTGTTTGATTTGATGTTTAACGTCCCCGTCAACACTGTAAAGGTCATTTTGGAGACGGTGCTTCCAATTCTGTGGGACTTTTACCCGACATTGAGATGAAATGACATCTTAAGCCCTGTCGGCCAATGAAACCAATAGGGTTTATTAGCATGGACGGTCCGCCTCGCACCGCGGTTCCTGGACAGGCTTAGATCCTCTAAGCGGTTTACCAGTACTAGTGGGCGGGCCGGATTCAGCTCTGCGTGGAAGCATCATGCAGCCCATATATTTCTTCAAGCCCCTATGGGCGGGGGCGCGGTTTCTATGCATGGGCGGTCAGGTCAGACTCACACCATTTTTGCACAAACATAGGTTGTGTGTACTTTTGAGAATCGCCTCGATGAGGTGTTTCTTACAAGTACCAACAACATACGTTTATAACAAGAAATAATAAACAAATATCCCTTATCTTTATCTGGAGCCGTGAAAATGTTTTCTACGGTCATTCTTGCACACCAGATAAGGAAGTCCGTGATTTTACCCTGGGATAGAAATTTATGTTCTGACCCTGGTGTTCCGACCCAAGCAACTAACATAAATGCGCTTCAATTCTAGTCAACTGCCGGAACTACTTTCGCACTACTTTTATTTTGTAAACAATATACATATGCGTGCTGTCAAAACTAACCGGAGGTGATGTGCAAGAAAAAGAATCCAATATGGGGTTCTGTTGTAGATGGGCGTTTCCAACCCTCGGGTAGCCTCGGTTCCGCTCAGCACGGTCATCCCTCGGGTTGGAAACGCTCATCTACAACAGAACCCCATATCAGATTCTTATATTCTCACCCATGCAACAAATTCGAGGAGGACGTGTCAGTTTCTGGCGAAAGAATGGGATCAGTACTGGCTAACCGCTTAGAGGTTCTAAGCCTGTCCAGAAAAAAAAGTGTCGTTAGATGAACTGTCCAGCTTGATGTGACCTTTATAATGTTAACTGGGCCGTAAAAATGAAAAGAAAAACTAAGTTTACCCTGCCTGCTTAAGGCAATATGGTTGACATCGATGGCATTAATAGGTCTATACCGTAGACATTTTGTTGCTATAGACGCCAATTCTTAAAGTGATCGGTTTCAGGAAATGCCGTTGTCATGAAAGAACAGAGATTCAGAGAATATTTTAGATTCTGCAATAGTTGTGTCAGTATTATGACATTAATATACAAAAAGATTAGCATATATTTCAATCACTGTATATTTATCATATGACGTCGCGTCTGAGAGTGTAATAACGCCATGTAATATTAGTGGATTAAATATGCAAATTAGGTAGATACGTCCCGTAACGTTACATGTACGACGTCCTTAACGACGTCGTGTTGACTAATGGCGGAATATTGACATTTTTGTAAACACACGTGAATAAAATGCGTTTTAAATGTCATATGATAAATAGAATCTTGCATTTGTGCTCATGTATTATTGAATTTATTAAACTCGTTGAGGAAAGGGTTAAAATGCTCGACAAAGCCTCGCATTTTATCCCTTTTCCTCAACTCGTTTAATAAATTCAATAATACATGAGCACTCGTGTAAGAAGCATCTGGAAATCTGTCGATTCAGCAATTTGTTGCTCTGTCATTAAATAAGAAATTTATTAAAAAATATTCAGTTATTATTGCATGGATAATTGAACATCCTAGCAAGCGCCACGTGTTGTTTCCTTGAGCAAGAAACTTTATCCTCATTGCTTAGTCCTGGTTCTTACCCAGGAAAAGAGGGCCATATGGAAGATTCGTACTAGTACTAAATGTGTTACCCTCCATAAACAAGGTCGATTGTTATTATTGTTATACCCGCTTTTTCGTACCAGAGTTGAGTGGGCGTCAGTCCGTCCGTCTGTCCGTCTGTAGGTCTCCCTGTCTGTCTGTCTGTCCGTCCGTCACGTTTCTTGTAAATGGATCTCCTCTGCAACCACTGAAGTTACACTTTTGAAAGTTTGCATGTGGATAGTACATGGTATGTAGATGGCAGTGGGCTACTTTTTGTGACCTTGACCCCAACATGGCCCCAAGGTCAAAGGTCAAAAGGTATGATTTTGCCATATCTCCTAAACTATTCGAGTTACACTTCTGAAACTTTGCTTATTGGATGGCCCTTGGAATATAAAAAATTGGGCTACTTTTGGTATGACTTTGACCTCAACATGACCCCAAGGTCAAGATCAAATAGTATGATTTTGCCATATCTTCTAAACTATTGGAGTTACACTTTTGAAACTTGGTTATTGGGTGGCCCTTGGAATATAGAATAAATTGGGCTACTTTTGCCGTGATCTTGACCTCAACCTGACCCCAAGGTCAAAGGTAAAAAAGTATGACTTTGCCATATCTTCTAAACTATTGGAGTTACACTTCTGAAACTTTGGTTATTGGATGGCCGTTGGAATAAAGAAAAAAACTGGAATGCTTTTGGTGAACTATAGGAGTTACACTTCTGAAACTTTGCTTATCAGTTAGAATGTTCTTTGCAACTTTTTTTAACTTACATGTAGTTTTAGCTAGCTAATACATAGTGTTATTCATAGAAAAAGCGGGTATTTTGGATGGTTTACCATCTACTGCGCAATCTAATAATTATTATCATTGGGTCGATTGTTTATCAATCGACCCAAAGGTATAAAGGACAAAGCCTCTATTAGTGCTGGAGTCCACGTGACTATCACTGATTTGTAGGAATCCACGCAGATTATTTATAGAATTTTATCGCAGTGAGGTCGGTGTGTTTACGTAAAAGGTTAACTGTAAAATCTGGGCTGGAATCGTGGGTTGGGCTAGGCAAACAGTGTTGACCCAGATCAGAGGCCGCAGAACAAGGCGTCTGATCAGGGTCTTCACTGTTTGCTTAAGAGAATAGGAATTCAAGGATCAGACGCCGGAAAACGCAGCGTCTTATCATGGTCTACACAGTTTGCTTTCAGTAAAGGAGTTTAAGGGTTAAACGAAACAGTCCCCGTTCAGGCCCATTTTTCCTAACTACACCCAGAGACAATCGACCCACCAGTGCTCTCAGTGCTTTGATTATTATTATTATTATTATTATTATTATTAACATGTAGCTCCACGTAGGACTACATGAACGAATACTACACGTGTTTTGAGCCGCCTCGTTCTTTTAATTACATAAAACCTATGATTTAAACCAACAACAGTAAGGAACTTGTACCTAAGCAGCCCCCCATGTTTTACTTTACCTGTGATGTTCATAACAAGCCTTGTTCAGAGACTATTGTTGGCTTATTGATTTTGATCTGTTGAAATTAAATGACAGAGAAATAATTAATAAGAGGCTTAAGTGCCATAAACATCGTTTCCACATATAAACCAAATCACGAGAAAATGTCTATTCAAATACAGTAAAATTCCTATATTAAGACCACCTTTTGGAATGTTCAAAAGTGGTCTCTAAGGTGGTCGCTGACCAGAGAACAATGCATGCAAAAAAAACAAAGAAAGAATACCTGCAACCTACTAAATACGCTTTTAATAGCAGAATTAGTCTTAATTTTAAAATTAAAATATACCACCAAATATTGAAAATTTTCAGATAAAAATTCTGATGTTTTTCAAATTTCTGTTCAAAACATAGATTGTGGGAACTCTAACGAGTACCCACAATCTATGTTTTGAACAGAAATTTGAAAAAAATCATGTTTTCCCCTGTAAACCGCAGTTTTAGTGTATAACAGTGGGGTTTGCGGGCCTCAAAATTATATAGGCGTTTTTTTGTGATTGGGGTTGGCGAACAGGTAAGACGCAAACCGGTCTCCTCAACTACAAAGATTAAACTTTGGGAACTTTGAATAAAGAAACTGGAGGTAGCATGGAATATAAGGGTGTTAATCAGCTGGTTACCGGTATCGTCGTTGTTGTTGTTCAAGAAACAGCTTTTCTTCTGATGCGGTTGATGTCATTCCTAGTTCCATTTATTGTTTATTGATCCGTCTCTAGAAATAAAGAATAATGATATGGCCTATACTTGTAAATCCTTTAATGGCAAATAGAATCTTCCACTAAGTAGCTTTGGACAGGTCCATTCCCAATAAAAGGGTTGTCTGGTCTATTTGTCTCAACAAGAAAAACATGAACTGTAAACCGAACAGTGTAGATCCGAATCCGCAAAGCACAACGTCTGGGTCTATCATCACTGAAACAAGCCTATATAATTTTGACCCCCTTGAACCCCACTTTTATATATATGTAGTAAACTGGGGGTTTACAGGGGTAAACCTTTTTTTTTGTTTATTTCTGCTCTAAAATATAGATTGTGGGTACTCGTTAGAACCGCCTCGATGAGGCGGTTCTAACGAGTACCCACAATCTATATTTTGAGCAGAATTAAGAAAAATATCACAATTTTTCATCTTAAAATTTTCGATTTTTCGGCGGTAAAGTTTACAATGTATTTGTATAGGCGTGTTTTCATAATGATTGTTTGCCAAGTCCATGTGGAAAGGTTAATGCAGGATATGACATTCAAGCATTTAATAGGGGTGGTTTGGTGAAGCAAAGGTGAAGTGTATCTTGCGTCACTGGGGGCGTTCACTGTTTCTTTGTTTGATTAAAGGTTTAACGTCCCCGTCAACACTGCAAAGGTCATTTTGGAGACGTTGCTTCCAATTTTGTGGGACTTTACCCGACATTGAGATGAAACGACGTCTCAAGCCCTGTCGCCCACTGAAACCAATAGGGTTTATTAGCATGGACGGTCCGCCTCGCACCGCGGTTCCTGGACATGCTGAGATCCTCTAAGCGGTTTACCAGTACTAGTTTGCGGGCTGGATTCAGCTCTGCGTGGAAGCATCGTGCAGCCCATATATTTCTTCAAGTCCCTATGGGCTGGGGCCGCGGGGCGTCCACTGATACTGGCTGACAGTTGCTGTCTTTTTGCAGCAGGTAAGGGTAGATAGAGTGGGAGTGTTTTTATTTATTCTGTTTCTTTCATTCATTTTCCTCTTTCTCCTCTGTCCCTCACTTTCACCTCCTCTACGGGCTTCTCCAGACTTTCGGATGACTCTTTAAACCGAGGCCCCGTCTCCGTATGACCTTAGCTGTTGGTGGGATGTAAAACTCAAACACTCACTCACTCATTCACCTCCTCTACTTTCTCTTATGTTAGCTGTCTGCCTTTCTCTGGGGGCGTCAAAAATGACCCACAAGGGTTGACGTGTCGTTTAACCCTTATCACTCAGTCAATCAAATCCAGCATTTACCGTAAGCGGATTTGCCATGCTATTAGGGGACGTAACTCTTTCAAAACATTTTGTTTGTAATGCCAATTGGGGTTTTCTGGGGTTTACATGGAATACACACAGCAACAACTCAAAGCTTAACTCTTTCCTTGCTGTTCACGACAACCCCTATCTTTGCAAACAGTGTGGATCCAGATCAGATGGCTTCTGAGAAGCCATCTGATCAGGATCTACACTGTTTGGCATTCAGGTTATGAATTTGTAGCAATAAATTTCATCAAGTAATTTGATTGGTTGACAGACAGAAATGGGTGTGGCTTTAATGAATAGTCAGCAAGATAAGGGTTAATTATACATGTACAATATTTCCGCTTACATGCAGAACCACTTCGATTATTAACCCATTTCAGACCGGAAGCCCCTAAAGGGGTACCCTGGCAACCAGTGTAGGCCCAGATCAGACGCCGCAGAACGCGGCGTCTGATCAGGGCAACCACTGTTTGCTAAAAGTTCAGTCATTTTCCAAATACATTTTTTAGAAAACACAACCTGACACCCCTACATTTTGAAATGGTCGCCTGCCATATATAAGGAGGAAGATTCCATTTGGTACAAAAAAAAGTTAATTCTTGTTTTCGATTCTACATACTCGCATGTATATAATTTTGTTTGATTTGAGGTTTAACGTCCCCGTCAACACTGTAAAGGCCATATTGGAGAAGCTGCTTCCAATTTTGTGGGACTTTTACCCGGCATTGAGATGAAATGACATCTCAAGCCCTGTCGCCCAATGAAACGAATAGGGTTTATAAGTATGGACGGGTCGACTCGCACTGCTTTGCCTGGGCAGGCTTTGATCCTCTAAGTGGTTTACCAGTACTCGTGTGCGAGTCGGTTTCAGCTCTGCGTGGAAACATCATGCAGCCATATATTTCTTCAAGCCCAGATGGGCCTGGGCCGCGCATGTATAATACTTAACCCTTCCGTCCCCGAGTTTCCGAAGAGACCACTTCCAGATATGACTTTGTACATGCTCAGTTTTTTCTTAAAAGTTTGCCACTATTTGCAAAAAATGGGCGTGGCCAAGGTCCGAGAGGGGGTAGTCAAATCCTTAACAAGTTGGCAAACTTTATAGATTCTGATGAGACGGCTTAAACAGTGTATACAACTTAAACAAGTGGGCCACTATTTTAAAAAATGGGCGTGTCCAAGGTCTGAGTGGGGGTTAGTCAAACCATTTACAGTTTAGCAACTGTTGTAGATTCTGATGAGACGGCCAAAACAGTGTATAGGTATCGGGACCGGTCTACAGGGTTGGAAGGGGTTTAAGAAATGATTCGCTCCCTAATATCATGAACATGCTAATATTTTCCAGTGTAATATAGTCAATAAGGAGCCTACTTTTCTTTGTCATTTCTGTAAAAATCCAAACAATTCAGACACCTTGTAAGTCTCATAATATTCTAACAAATCTGTTTCAAGATCCAGCTAGGAGTCAAAAAAGTGCAGACGGAATGGCAAACAGTGTTGACCCGGATCAGACTGCTCCTTCAGGAGCAGTCTGATCTGGGTCTTCACTGTTTGCTTAGGCCTGTCTGTCCCAATATTTAGGATCATTACGGTATGTTTAGGCCCATTACGGTATGTTTAAGATCATTGCGGTATGTTTATGATCATTTCGGTATGTTTAGGCTCATTACGGTATGTTTAGGATCATTGCGGTATGTTTAGGATCATTACGGTATATTTAGGATCAGTACGGTATATTTATGATCATTACGGTTTGTTTCAGCTGCTACACTAATGGAACCTAAAGACACACTGTGCCAACAACTGGCCCAGACTCGGGCAGAGAAGAACAGAGAGACACTCAATTATCTAAACAATCTCGCCAAACAATATAAAGTAAGTTTATAGACTCTTCTTTTATAGTACTCTTCTTTTTTTAGCTCGCCTGGTCAGCTGATGCCTTGGCCTGTGGCCCGTCGTTTGTCGTCTACCCGTCCTTCGTCCGTCCGTCATTAGCATTTCTCCAAAACCATGTCGGATTGAGCCGATACTTGTTGGTAAGCATTGGGGCAACATGGATACTCAGAATTGCTAAAATCGTGACATTTCGGTATCCAAGATGGCCACCATGGCGGCCATATTGAAATTCTTTAAATGAAATCTCCTCCTGAACCAAAACTCGAATTGAGTTGAAACTAAATAGCTGGCAACAGGTTGACATGGAAATTCACATTTGCTAAAATCGTTCCGTTCCGATGTCCAAGATGGCAAAGCGGCCATCTTGAAATTCTTCAAGCGACTCCTACTCCTGAGCAAAAAGTCGGAACGAGCTGAAACTTGGTGGGAGCCTTCGGGGCGATATGGAGATTCAGATTTGCTAAAATCTTTCCGTTCCAATACCCAAGACGGCCGCTTCGGCAGCCATATTGAAATTCTTCAATCGACATCTCCTCACGGACCAAAGGTTGGATCGATTTGTAACTTGTTGGGAAGCATCTGGGCGACATGGAAATTCAGACTTGCTAAAATCGTTCGTTATTATATCCAAGATTGTCGCCATGGTGGTCATCTTGAAATTCTTCGAACGACATCTTCTCCCAAAACCAATTGTCGGATCGGGATGAAACTTGATGGGAGGAATTTGGGGCAATACGGAGATTCAGATTTGCTAAAACCGTTCATTTCGATATCCAAGATGGCCGACATAGAGACCATCTTAAAATTCTTCACGCCAGATCTCTTCCCGAACTTTCAACCGCGCACGGCCCCCGCCCATCGAGGTTGGAGAAACTAAGCGGTTTTCCAGTACTCATGTGCGGCCAGTTTCAGCTCTGCTGGAAGTGTCATGAAGATCTCAGCCTGTCCAGGCAAAGTGATGCGAGTCGGACCGTCCCTGCATATAAACCTTATTGGTTTGTTAGGTCGGTAGGGCTTGAGATGTCTTTTTATCTCAATGTCGGGTAAATATCCCCCAAAATAGGAAGCAACCTCCCCAAATGACCAAAATAGCGTTGGAAGGAACGTAAAACCTCAATTCAAACAAACAAACAAACAAGCAACCGTACAACTAGCAGTTTAGCAATATAACATCTGTCGTCGGTTCATTAAAGTGCAAATACAGAAAAATTCCTATATTAAGACCACGTTATGGACTGTTCATAAGTGGTCTTAAAGACCACTTTTGAACAGTCCCAAAGGTGGTCCCTGACCAGAAGACAGTGCGTGCAAAAACACACGAAGGCAGAGTAACTGCATCTTTCTTCATAAGCTTTTTAATGCAGAATTAGTCTTAATTTTAGGTGGTCTTTCCAGCGGAAATTCACTGTACGTCAAAACACAATGACACGCCGAACAAGAGCTTTCGTTACAAGTGACATGTTTGTCAAGGAACAAAGAAATCCATATTTAGCGTATTGAATACTGGTTAATTCCGCTCCACATTGGAAGTCGGAACGGAGCTTAGCGAGTGTCAAAAAATCTAAACCACTGCAACCCCGCCTACTTCAGATTTGCGCTGCATATTCAAGAATGTTATTATCTTTACGTCAGTTATCAGAGGCCGAAACCAACTAAGAAGGACTAGCTATGCTATCATTCCGCCCACGTTGTCAACCTGTTCCGAAGCACATGATAGAAAGTTCAACACGGTGCGATAAAGCGTTATGTGCGTCTTTGATTTTCGTTGCAAACAGCATCGAATGTGCGATGGGGAGAAGTCTTATTGCTTAACTGCTGATTGCGTGGTTGTAAGATCGGATTGAGATGAAACGTGATGGGAGGCACTGGGACGGCATGGAGATTCAGAATTGCTTAAAACCATTCCTGTCAGATATCCAACCTGGCCGCCATGGTGGCCACCACCATGGCGGCCAACCTGAAATTCTTTTAAGGACATCTCCTCCCGTACCGCTAGTCGGATAGAGCTTAAACTTGATGAGAGTCATCAGGGCGAGATGGTGATTCAGAATTATTAAATTCATTCCATTCCATTATCCAATTTATCATATGACGTCGCGTCTGAGAGTGTAATAACGCCATGTAATAAATTCGATAATCCACTAGTGGATTAAATGTGCAAATTAGTTAAATACGCCCCATAACGTTACATGTACGCTGTCCTTAACGACGCCGCGTTTACTAATGGCGGAATCGTGAGATTTTTGTAAACAAATCGTGAATAAAATACGTTTTAAAAGCCATATGGCAAAATGAATCTTGCATTCGTGCTCATGTATTATTGAATTTATTAAACTCCTTGAGGAAAAGGGATAAAATGCTCGGCATAGCCTCGCATTTTATCCCTTTTCCTCAACTCGTTTAATAATTACAATAATACATGAACACTCATATAAGATCCTCTATATAGCTACCATTGCGACCATCTTGAAAACATTTAAACAGCAATCTCCCAAACCGAAAGTCGGATTGAGCTGAAATTTGATTGGAGGCATTAGGGTGACATGGGGTACAGAATTGCTAAAATTAGTCCGTTTCGTTATCCAAGATGGCTGCCATGGTGGCCATCTTGAAACTCTTCAAGCCACATCAAGTGGTAATGAGCCGAAACTTGCTTGGAGGCATTGGAGCCACATGGAGATTCAGACTTGTTAGAACCATTCTGCTTTCATATCCCCAGATGACCGCTACGGTGGCCATCTTGAAAATTTTCTGCTCCCGAGTGGTTAGTCACATTGAGCCGAAATTCGGTGGGAGGCATTTGGGTGATATGGAGATTCAGAATTGCTAAAATTGCTGCATCATGATACAATTTGGGATAAGAACAAAAGTACGAGTACTTACATAGTTCTTGTCCCGTATAGTTCCTTTCCAAGATGGCTGCCATAGTGGCGATCTTGAAATTCTTCATAAACCTTCCTCCCAAACCAAACGTCTGAATGAGCTGCAGCTTGATGGGGGTATCAGTACAACTTGCTAAAATTGGTTCATTCTGATACCGAAGACGGCTGTCACAGTAGCCCATTACGCAAACACGCCTATACAAATACATTGCCACTTTTATCGCCGTAAAAATGAAAATATTGAGAAGTAAAATTATGATATTTTTCTTATTTCTGCTCAAAATATACATTGTGGGCACTCGTTAGAACCGCCCCATTGAGGCGGTTCTAACGAGTACCCACAATCTATATTTTAGAGCAGAAATAAGAAAAATAATGTATACCCCCAGAAACCCCAGTTTTACTATATAAAAGTGGGGTTCAAGGGGGTCAAAAATATATATAGGCGTGTTTTCGTGATGAATTATTCAAACGGCATCTTCTCCCTAATAGTAAGAAAATCAATCTGAAACTTGATAGAAGGCATCGGGGCGACATTAGGATTCCGAACTCCTTAAATGGTTCCACCTTCTTGAAATTCTCCAGAGCACATTCTACACCCTTCACTCTGCATGCGCATCGTCTCCTCCTGAATCCTAAGTCAGCTTGAGCTGTTTAGAAATCTTATCTGACGCATCAAGCAGCATGCAGATTCAGAATTGCCAAAGACATTTTGATTTGACAGATAAGATGGCCAGCATGGCACAATGTAACATACTTACTACAGTCGAACTTCAATGGCTCGAACACCTTTGGGACCATGAAAATCTGTTCGAGACAGGGGTAGTTCGGGCCACTGAGGGCTAATGCCAGGAGGCATAACGACATACTTAAGGACATTTTTTCTGTATTCTATAATGAAAAATGTATGCTGTGTGTACTCATTAGAATCGCCTCATCGAGGCGATTCTAATGAGTACACACAGCATACATTTGCAAGATAAAAGACGAAAATATCCTAGTTTTTACTCTCCCTATTTCTTACGTACAGAAATTCCCTAGGGACTCAAGAACGGGTTCGACTCAGCCATGGTAAACGAGCCATCGGTGTTCGAGCCATCGAAGTTCTACTGTAGTATCATGTTAGCCTCATCCATTCTGGCCTACTTGGATCTCTAGTTTATGTATGTTACTTCTGGCTGACATGCCACCATATTTTCCACGATATGATAGTACATGCAACCGCAGAACTCCTAAACAAGCTTCTCGGGTACTCAGACTTGCTTTGGCTGATACGTTTGTGCCAGGCCATTGTAGCCAAACTGTGACAGGGATAGGCCTTCGTCAGGCAGACAGTCTATTACACTTCAGACTGTAACGCTTTATTCTATTGGATAACGTCAGCACTCGAAATACCCGACATCATCACGAAACGTCGCTTTTCATTGGCTGACACTTTGTTTCACGCTACTTACACCGTGTTTTGCCAATCCTGAGAGCAATCCGAACAAATGTTTTGGTTCGTGGTAAATCGTCCTTTCTTCGATTTTCCAGCTCCGTTTAAGCATCGCCGTAAAACAATCGTTTTGCTCATAAAACCGATGATTTGCCTCCCAAAATTATTATTTTGATGGCTGTTAACCCCTAAATAAAAATGTTTATTCTAACCATGGTTTTTCTTTACAGATCGAACATACAGTTGAACAGCTTCAAGGTCATCCAGGGCTGTCTATAGTTAATGCCGCGGAACAAAAACGTGCCGGAATGATCATCTGTGGCAGTAGGGGGCAGGGTTTTTTCCGGCGGACAGTACTAGGGAGTATCAGTGATTATATTCTTCACCACGCCAGAATGCCTGTGATTATTTGTAAAAATGAGGAGGAACAAGCGAAACTTATACAGTGGCCATTTTCCCTCTAGTCAGTGTTTTGTTATTGTAGGATATGTGTACTGGCAAATGATGTTTTTGGTTTTTAAATATTGAAATTCCACTATTGAGACCGACTAAAATTGGGCTAATTCTAAAACATACATTAAATATTTCACATTACGAGAATACACCCGTGTGACATAGTTCTTGTTTTCAAATTTCCAATATGGCTACTTTTCTGATGAAAATCCACAATAAATTTGTTATTTATACTGCAAACATAGGTTGTGGGTGCTCGTTAGAACCGCCTCATTGAGGCGGTTCTAACGAGTACCCACAACTTATGTCTTGGAGCAGAAATAAGAAAAATAATGTATACCCCCATAAACGCCAATTTTCTCTATACAAAGTGGGGTTTAGGTGGGTCATCATTTCACTGACTTGTTCACGTGATGCAAATGATGTTTTTGATGTATAAATACTGTAATTCCGCTATTGAGACCAGCTAAAATTGGACTAATTCTAAAACATGCATAAAATATTTGAATTTTGCTTTATTTGCGTTTTCTATACCAAACAGACACCTTTGGGACTCTTCAAAAGGGGTCTGAAAGACCCCCTTTGAACAGTCCCAAAAGTGGTTTTAAAACAGGAATTTCACTTTACGGTTTCTTGTCGATCTACTAGTTGCCTCGGGCATTGCTATGGTCCATGCATCGGGCATTACTTTTGTCCATTGTTACAGCTAATATTTTTGACATAGCTGTACCTTTGTGCTTGCTTTTATGTACCTCTGAGCCCTAAAAAGGGCATATTTTTAAAGGAAAAACGTTCCTACGACGGATCAAATCATTTCTTATACATATAAGAGTAGATCAATGTTGAGAAGGGAAACAAAATATTTTAAAAGCCTTGCCTCCTCTGAAAGTGTTGCCATTCCCTTACACTGAACACTGTGACATAACGTCCATATCAGTTGTGGAGCCCATACTTTTCTCCTCTGCGCTACTGTTAATGTTATCTAGTAAGGGCCACAACTCTCAAAAGATATCACATCGTAAATCTCCGTTATAAGATATTGTCGAACTTAACAGCTTTGGTTCGTTTACCATCGCCAATTTGAACTCTATTTTAAGGGGAAATGGAACAGATTTCTCTACCATTTTCAAAGGGAGACAACTTTCGAGATTTCCTGTTCGCTTTTCTATAGGCTCAGACCCACCGAAACTAGAACTGTCAGAGGATCTGACTATAGCCCCGCTATAGCCCTGTCAGAGGAGAAAGACTCATGAATTAAAGGTAAAGACTTGTGAGAGGGTTAAATCCCTAACAAGGTACCTACGCCTTATAGACTTTTCGCGTTATTAGATATGAAAAACAGTCTAAGTTAAATAATAAGTTTTGGATAATGAAAAACCACATGCACATTTTAAGACCTTTATGAACACACCTGTAAAGTTTCAAAAGGATTGACCTAGAACTGTAAGAGGAGTTGCGGTCACAAGGTAGCTACTCCCTATACATTTTAACATTAGTAGATCTCAAAAATTGTCTAAGTTAAAAAAGGTGAAATAAGTGAAAAAAATTATTTAAGGATAATGAAAAAAGAATATGCACATCTTCAGACCTATATGAAAACACATGTAAAGTTTCAATAGGATTGACCTAGAACTGTAAGAGGAGTTGCGGTAACAAGGTAGCTACTCCCTATAATTTTTAACATTAGTAGATCTCAAAAATTGTCTAAGTTAAAAAGGTGAAAAAAGAGAAAATAATTATTTAAGGATAATGAAAAAAGAATATGCACATTTTCAGACCTATATGATAACACCTGTAAAGTTTCAAAAGGATTGACCTAGAACTGTAAGAGGAGTTGCGGTAACAAGGTACCCACTATCAAATATTACAGACAGAAAGACAGACAGACAGACTGACTGACAGACAGACAGACAGACAGACAGACAGACAGACAGACAGACAGACAGACAGACAGACAGACAGACAGACAGACAGACAGACAGACAGACAGACAGACAGACTGACTGACTGACTGACTGACTGACTGACAGACAGACAGACAGACAGACAGACAGACGGAATTCCGGACAAGCCAAATCCAATATAGCCCCCACTTTTTCAAAGCGGGGCTATAAAAAAGGTTCTACTCTTTGAGGGAAGAATTTGCTCCTCAGGAGCAAATGTTTTCCTTTAAGAATTGACCCCTATCGGCACTGGAGACAGGTGTTGCCTCCCCAGAAAATGTACCCATTCCGCTTAAGACACCAGAGAATCCTTCCTAAAGCTCCTCATGGCGAAGATGAGCCATATATGACAATGGAACATTCCATCTAATTTGGGGTGTTTGGGTGAGGCAAATGTCACGTGTATCTTGCGTCACTAGGACTTGGCTTACAGTTGGGCGAGGCCTGCTGTCCTTGCATCAGGTAAGGGTAAAGGGGGAGTGGTGTTATTGCTTCTGTTTCTACACGTTCATTCATTTTCCTCTTTCTCCTCTGTCCCTCGCTTTCATCTCCTCTACTATCTCTTCTATCCCCCCCCCTCCACACACACACACACACACACACGCTTTCTGTGGGAGACGACACAAAACGACTTACAATGTTTGAAGTGTCGTTAAACCCAAAACAATCAATCAAATCCATCTAATGGGTTTGGAGTGGTCCCTATCCAACTATAGGGATGTCAGGTATGTTTTGTGTCAAGTAAATTTTACACAAATGTACGTTCTTTAAGCAAACAGGATAGACTCAGATCAGACGCCTCGTTCAGCGGCGTCTGATCTTAGTCTACGCTGTTCGCCAATGTCCTCAAAAAGGGCCACTAGGCATATATATGGATTAAAGTTTTGCATCCTTCGATTAGCAGTAAGCTTGACAAAATGACGAATCTCAGAATTCTTCAAAATCTTATTACTTTTCAGTTCGTTAGATAAGCGCATGTTTTTACGACCCATTAGCATGCTTTTTGATGAAAGGGTAAGTTACTAGTAGTTATATTAGACTGTGAAAGTAGAAATTCTCAAGTGTTAATATTTATACTTTTATACTTGTATCGTAAACATTTGTAATTTACTAGTTTCGGTATTTTTTCCTGTTTTATTTAACTTCTCATATTTTTTTTTTTTTTTTTGGTTTGGGTTTTACGGCCCTTTCAAGATTATTTCACTCATATCGAGCCGATCGTTAATCAGAGGTGGGCGAAAACCGGAGTACCCGGAGAAAAACCACCTGACCTTCCGTTGCAGAACTTGGCGTCTCACACGTGGCCCGAGCGAGGCTCGAACCTACGGCTGTGAGAGACCTAATGACTAAGAGTCAGCGCTCTTATCCTCTAGGCCACGGAGGCCCGTTTAACTTCTCATATATAATTGTATTTAAGATTTTATATATTTTATACATGTAGTTTTGTTATTAGATAGTAACAACACCGTATTTCGTTGTTTAGCCCATTTAGTACCGGAAACCCCAAAACGGGTACGAGGACAAACAGTGCGGGCCCAGATCAGACTGATCAGGACCTCCACTGTTTGCTAAAAGTTCAGTCATTTTCCAAAAATATTTTTATGAAAACACAACTTGACACCCATAAATTTTGAAATGGACTCCTGCTATATATAAAGTGGAAGATTCCATTTGGTACAAAAAGGGTTAAATGACTATGATTTTATTGGGCATTTACAATGTTTGAGCATCAGAGAATGGAAACACGATTATACGCCCATGTGACAAACCAATATTGTCTGTCCTGGATGATAGTTTGAGATATACTGTTCACAAAAAGTAGGGGATATTTTACTTTCAGGCTGAATATTGGGAAATAAATAAAACATTACCTTGCCAAAATGCATTTAATTCAAAGGACTATCAAATATCCATAAATTGAACCACACATTAATTCCAATGATCGCGTCATTATGTAGCTACACGGCGACCAATCTTCTAAGCGTCAATGCCATTTTTCACAAGCCTCCAATATCGTGTTGGGCCATCGGAGTCAATGCATCGTCGTCGCATACTTCCAATTAGTCTACGAATCGTGAACTGAGGGATCCTACGCCACTCTTCATGAAGTGCTGCACCAAGCTTACCCAGGGTCCTTGGAGGCGGATCGCGGCTTCGGACTCGTTTCCCGAGGATGTCCCATACGTGTTCGATGGGAGATAAGTCTGGACTCATCGCAGGCCATGGTATTGTCCGAATAATTTGCCGTTGAGGGTACTCATTGACGACGCGTGCCCGATGAACCCTAGCGTTATCGTCATGAAAGATGAATCCTCGACCGTTAGCCGAATCATGGTTCTGATAACGAATTTGTTTATGAAATCGTTTCATACAACACTTCAACAGTCGATACAGAAAGTTTTATCGGAATCTCGCATCAATAAACCGGTTTGTAACTAATGTTAAAATTCACGTGCTACCCCATGTACCATATATGCCCCCGTGCTACGCCACTCGAGCATAAATATCATACTGCTCAACGATAGAATATACACATATGATAGTCAACTGAAATGGCATACCCGATATTTTATTATTCCTAACGTTTTAATTTACGCTGACGGACTCAACGGAATCCGAATATCCCCTACTTTTTGTGAACAGTATATATTTTTCATTTGTTTATCGAAACATAGATTAGTTTAAACAAATTTATTTACGGACATCTGTGGCCTTGATGGTAAGAGCGCTGATTCTTAAACATTAGGTCTCTCACTGCTGTGGTTCGAGCCTCGCGCGGGTCACATGTAAGACGCCAATATCTGCAACGGAAGATCTGGTGGTTTTTCTCCAGGAATTGTACTGTTTTCACCCACCTCCGATTAGCGATATAGGCTCGAATAAGTGAAATAACCTTAAAAAGGCAAAAAAAAAAAACAAAAAAAAACAAGAAAAACAACATATTTATTCCATTAGTACTACAAGTGATATACACATAAATAAATCAAAGATAGGAGGGATTAGAACAAAGAACTAGTGCTTGAAGAGTTCTCTCAAGAAACGGTGATTGTGTGTGCTAGTTAGAACCACCGCATTGGGGCGGTTCTAACTAGCACCCACAATTATAGCTAGAGCGGAAAATGCTATATATCCTTGTAAACCCACCTTACCCTACAATGTGGGGTTTAAGGGGAACGGATACACCTTCAGGGGAGGAAACTCCTGTAAAAGATATGTTTTAACTCCCATGTCAATAGGGGTCAACACTTGAAATAAAGAATTTGCGATTTGTTTGTGTGATTTTAGGTTTAACTTTCCCGTCAACACTGAATAGGTCATTTTGGAGACGTTGCTCCCAATTTTGTGGGACTCTTACCCGACATTGACATGAAATGGCATCTCAAGCCCTGCCACCGAAATGAAACCAACAGGGCTTATAAGCATGGTTATAAGATCTTAATAGGGCTTATAAGCATGGTTATAACAGATCGTACTGCTTTGCTTGGGAAGACTTTGATCCTCTAAGCGGTTTACCAGTACTCGTGTGCGGTCGGTTTCAGCTATGGGTGGAAGCATCATGCAGCCCATCTATTTCTTCAAGCCCCGATGGGCGGGGTCGATTTGCTGTAAAAGAGCAAATGCTTTCCTTTAAGAGTAGGCCCCTTTTTCAATGTGACATGGCTTATAAAAATGTGAACCGAAAGTCCCGAAATTTTCTCCCTTTGAAAAATGGTGGAAAAATTTGCCAGGTTAAAAGGTTGTTTCTGTCACGGGCTTGTTGTCATGATCGATTACATGTATCGCCGACAGAATAAGGACGATAGCACACTCATGCCACACACATCTCCAAAATGGCTACTTTTCTGATAACAAAGTTTTATAGTTTTCTTATTTATATATGTACTCCAAACATAGGTTGTGGGCTCTCGTTAGAACCGCCTCATTGAGGTGGGTCTAACGAGTACCCACAACCTATGTCTTGGAGCAGATAAGAAAAATAATGTGTACCCCTGTAAACTCTAGTTTTCTCTATATAAGGTGGGGTTAAGAGGAGTGTTCATTACATGGACTTGTTAACATGATGTTATTGTTGAAATTGTACCAAATTTTCTTTCAATACTCAAATATGACGAGAATGTCTCTATTAAATCTTCTGCTTAGCTAAGCAGAATACTTTGCTTAGACTTATTTAAGTTTCGACAGCCATTTCAAAGCACTAAGATCTATTCTCAAAGAAAAGAAAAAAAAAGAATCAACTATGTTATCGAAATGGGCACAAAACTGAAAATTTGAACTAAAATGACCCTATTCGTAAGGGAGACAAAACTATGTTGAAAAATTGCTTTCTGTTAAAATGTATTTCTTCCACTTCCCTTTCTCTGATCACATCTCTTGCAAATTGTCTCGATACCTGTATTCTGCATGGTAGAAGTTTAGAATGTCGTCTGCTGAAAAAATACCAAGTATGCAGGGCTTGGATGTTTGTTTGAACATGTTAACTTTCGAATCCGTCGCATTACGATAACAGACCCGTGCAACATAGTGTATTTTTTCTTATCTCCAAAATGGCTACTTTTCGGAATAAAACCGGAGATATTTTTCAAACATAGGTTGTGGGTGCTCGTTAGAATCGCCTCATTGAGGCGGGTTGTGGGTGCTCGTTAGAACCGCCTCATTGAGGCGGTTCTAACGAGTACCCACAACCTATGTCTTCGAGCAGAAATAAGAAAGACAATGAATACCCCCGTATACCCAAGTTTTCTCTGTATAAAGTGGGGTAAGGGGGTGTTCATTTCACGGACTTGATAACGTGATGTTCAGATATCATTTTGAAGGGAATATAGGACACTGTACTGACTTTATATGATGATAGGTAATGAAACCATCTAATTTGCATAGAAAGGCACGTGCAAAATTACGAAGTTTTGTTTTTAGGCTGATTGTTTGTCAATCGACCCAAAATTACTAACTATACACAACCTTACCACCTGCTATTGTCCACGTGGCAATCGCTGACCATGTTTTGTTCGATTTGATGTTTAACGTCCCCGTCAACACTGTATAGGTCATTTTGGAGACGTTGCTTCCAATTTTGTGGGACTTTTACCCGACATTGAGATGAAATGACATCTCAAGCCCTGTCGCCCAATGAAACCAATACGGTTTATAAGCATGCCCGGTTCAACTCACACCGCTTTGCCTGGGAAGGCTTAGATCCTCTTAGCAGTTTACCAGTACTCGTGTGTGGTCGGTTTCAGCTGTGTGTGGAAGTATCATGTAGCCCATCTATTTCTTCAAGCCTCGATAGGCGGGGGACATACTGACCATGTACAAAATCCAGGTGCTGGTTGTTAATAGCAGCGCTAGTCATCTCCCTGTGACGCCAGAGCGCTACGTAAAAAGTAAAATCTGGACTGGGTTCGTTACTGGATCATTGGCAAACGGTGTAGACATAGATCAGACGCCACAGACCGCCGTCTGATCAGGGTCTTCAATATTTGCTAAAAATAGTGGGATTTAAGGTTAAACAAAACATGTATATGGGAATTTGAGTACACAGCTACTTGCAGCCTCTATGTGACTGGGGAGGTCATCCCTTAATACCCTAGATCGGTACAGATATTTTTGCAAACAGTGTAGATCCTGTTATTATGGCTCTGAGCCATATCCAGCAGGCAGAATGAACATGCCCAACTTCAGTCATCACGAAAACACACCTATATGAATTTGACCCCCTTGAACCCCACTTTTATACAGTAAAACTGGGGTTTACAGGGGTAAACCTCATTTTTCTTATCTCTGCTCTAACATATAGATTGTGGGTACTTGTTAGAACCGCCTCGATGAGGCGGTTCTAACAAGTACCCACAATCTATATTTTGAGCTGTAATAAGAAAAAATATCACCATTTTTCATCTTAAAATATTTGTTCGGCGTTTTTTTTTTCGGCGGTTAAGTGTACAATGTATTTTGTATAAGCGTGTTTTCGTAATGGATGGAAAAGTGTACTCCAACAACTCAAGGTTGAGAGGGTTTGAGAGTAAATAAATCAAAGCACTGACAGTTCTCATGTGCCGACTGTATCTGAGTGTAGGCTGGGAAAATGGTCATGAAGGGAGTAGGGTATATTTGCAACACACAACATGATGTCGCTCGTGGGAACAGTCGTTCGCCGGAACAAAGTGTCCGTGGTGGGCACACTGGAAATTATCAGTTGCAGATACAGAAAACCATAAAATTTGGGTTATCTTTGCATATTAATTTAAATGTATCGTGTTCTATTCTCTTCATTTTGGGTCAAGCGAATAACAGTCGTCGTTTATTAAAAGTTATTTATTTTTATGACTGTTATGAAATTTGATAACGCCTCGCATTTCTGTTGAATAGTTGGCGTGTCATACTGAGTTATTTATAAGACTTTCAAGGGGCGTAACAAATCAAAACAAACAAAAAAAAATCAACACTCTGCATATTTTGCAATAGTTTGGTTAATCACTTTAATTTTGATTAAAGGATTTCAATTAAAAAATACATAAAAATATGCCTAACATAAAGTTTTATGAATCTATTCCAGTTTGTATTGGTGATAAAATATTTGCTGGTAATAAACCTTTTCATAGTTGAAATTATTTTGATACATTTTTCCTAAACTCTGGTATTGTGTTTCGTTTCGGCAAACCAGAGTGTTGGAGCCATGAATGGTTTATGGTTGGTTATATGGATAAACCATTCTGTCCTCATGATATATCTTTCACAGAAAGATAAATCTTTCAAACAAAAAAAAAAAAAAAAGAAGAAGAAGAAAAAAAAAAAGACTTAGACACCTTCTCCGTAACATTTTTTTTTCTGTCTCTCTATACATATTGTGAATCAGTGTGTATTTCATATATATATCTATATCATTTAGTGAGTGAGTGTTTCAGTTTTACGTCCCACCAACAGCTAAGGTCATACGGAGACGGGACCTCGGTTTTAAAGACTCATCCGAAAGTCTGGAGAAGCCCGGGATCGAACCTGCGACCCCTGGTTTACAAGGCGAGTAGCGTAACCACTCGACCACGGAGGCTTCTTATATATCATTTAGTATTCATGTAACTGATCATTGTTTGTATCCATGTTCAGTCTGTCAGTTGCCATCATGTGTTATAGATGTTTATATCCTGATGGGCTTAATAGCCCTTTGGAAGATTGAAAATAAAGATCACTAGCACTAATAGTAAGTTGCGGTCCTCAGCGAACGGGATTGAGTATAAGGTGCATAACACGTAGCATGGAAACGCAATCTTTAGAAACGTCTCCCAAATCGCAATGAAACTTTCAAACAAAATTAACTGCTAAACGATCCCCTTTATGATAAGGTCAAACTCGGAGCCTACCCTGTGACACAAAACAACCCACACCCCTTTGCGGCAAACCGCAAAAACCCAAGGCACAGCACTGCTATAACTTAAACGCAGGCAATCACGTAGCCAAACCTTTAGAATGGAGTTCCAAATTACTACAACTAAACTATGTTGCACCAAAACAAAGGCTCACATTGGAACTGTGCAACACCTCCACAGCCCTTGAAAAATAGAGCACGCCTAGCACAGAATCTCCAATCAATAAAGATGCCCTTTAGCGACAGGACACATGCACTCCTGAAGCAAACGGGAAGACAAAATATAAGCCCCATCGAGACCTGGAAAGGTCACGGCACCGTTTCACAAACCTCTCAGGACGGAGCTCGGCGATTGGCTACAGGGCAAGGGGATGCCCGTGGGCTCAGAGACACCTGAGACGTGAGGCGACAAACATGGACGGACGGGGCTGGAGCCGAGCGATGGTCTCCCTGTTCACCGGCAACGGGGAATAGGGGTACCACCGAACGGCTACGGTGTAGTGCCAGCATGGATTCGTTCCCTAGGACCCCACCAGCTGACGACCCGCGACACGGGGAAACTGGAAAACAACAATATCAGCGAACGGCCCCGCTAGGAGGGAACTAAAACTGACAGCACTAGGATACCAAGGGGAGATAAACGCGATTTCTTTGCTCAATCTAATGTCACAGGAAATGAGGACGGGGTTTTCAATTTCAGGACGAGATGTAACGCTGGGGTTTGCGGTCTTAGGACTTTGGCACTGAGCAGCGTTGCGTCAAAATCCTGGCTGATCGAGAGCCACACAACCCAAAGGAGAACGGCACACCAACACACTAGCAAACAAAAGGCTCTCCTTCAGGAATGCACATAGATTAGTGGGACAGAAATAAGAAACAATAGGCCTTATCACATCTCTTTGTTTTTCTTTTTTTTTCGCTTTCGAATAAAGGATGTACATTATAAGGTTACCCAAACGGAATGATCTGGGGGCCACAAAAGGACCCTTTTATAAACACCTGACTAGCAGAAAAATCACAGGAAGGCTCTCTCTAAGCACACATGGTATTGCTTCTGTCTCTCTCTTGACAAATGAATACGGTCCCTATAATAGTGCCTGTGGAGGCGGCCATCGCTGCCCCAACTTTGCCTTCGGAAAATATGAAACGCTGTCCCACAAGTCAACACCATAGCTCACTACGCGCATACCACCATGGCCGAAAAACCGAACCTCGCCTGGTACATCAAACAGCCCTCGGAACTGCCCTTGTCGTTTAACATAAGAATCACCAAAAAACAGCAGATCGCGCCATGACCGTAATTAAAACGGACGGTCAAGACAACCATATATTTATACAGATAAGGGAAATAAACTAACTAACTAGGGCATGACTTAGCGCGACCCTGAAGGAGGGCATCAACACACAACCACCCACGCAAAACTAAAACAACATACATCCACCCACGCAATGCTCAATTAGGTAGATAAAGCGATAGTTGTAGAATAGTTGTAGAGTAGGAATCCCGTAGAGAGGATAGTATAGGAAAAGAGAGATAAAAAATCTGGAGATAGAAGAAGAAAAAGAAGAGTTTAGTTCCCAAAAAGCGATTTCAAACATTGTTAACTGTAAATATGACACATAAAAACAAGATCGCATAGGGGTGCTCGACTGCGCACATGCGCAGGCGGACGCTTGTATGCGACCTACATGATTATATGAATTTGTACTAACTGCATTGCTAACGAGATCGGCATACGATATCTCGGGCCCTCAAACGACTAGGTAGGAATACAATTCCTCCTATGGTGCCTTCCTTCACGTAGGATGCGATAATGACATGTAAACATGGCGACTCAGAATGACCCACTTACGGTCCCACAGAAAATGACATCCTACGTGGAGGAGGGCACCACATTTTCCTAACTTAAACAAAAAAATGCAGAAAAGGAGATTGACCTACTTCCACATCCTCCGCGATAGAGGTCACCCACAAACTAAAATAAACACGAACTTGGGCCCGAGACGGCGGAGGCCGTCACACTATACTATATGTTGTATGTACAGAATAAACAAAAATCACAAAATATAATCTACAAGCACGTCCTTGCAGGTACAAAAACTGTCCTACCCAGCATAAGAGAGCGGGTGGGCTTGCCCCAAAACGGACAACACCATCTTTAAAGTACAAGAAAAACAAACACGACAGGTCCGTGGCGGGGCGAGCACATCCGCCCGCATATATACTCAATAAGCTGGGGACACAGACCAAATAATGTAAAAATGTACATACGTTACAACAATATGCAAAAATCAAACAAAAAAAAAAATAAAAAACAAAAATACCAATATCAAAATTGATACAAAAAGCGTAGACGACATCCATAGACATGGTGCTGGCGTGAGGGTGTAGATGCAGCTGAAGCTACAAGCTAGAAGAAAGAAATGGATGGACTCTACAATTTTGTGGTGCAAATAAGCACCACTAAATGGCTAAAAAACTTTGTCTCGAATCCCCTGATTGAATATAAGGTGCATAACACGTAACATGGAAACGTGTATAGCAATCTTTAGAAACGTCTTCCAAATCGCAATGAAACTTTCAAACAAAATTAACTGCTAAACGATCCCCTTAATGATAAGTTCAAACTCGGAGCCTACCCTGTTACACAAAGCAACCCACACCCCTTTGCGGAAAACCGCAAAAACCAAAAAAACAGCACTGCTATAACTTAAACGCAGTGCAATCACGCAGCCAAACCTTTAGAGCGGAGTTCCAAATTACTACAACTAAACTATGTTGCACAAAAACAAAGGCTCACATTGGAACTGTGCAACATATCCACAGCCCTTGAAATATGAAGCACGCCTAGCCCAGAAACTCCTACATTTAAAGATGCCCTTTAGCGACAGGACACATGCACTCCTGAAGCAAACAGGAAGACAAAATATAAGCCCCACCGAGACCTGGAAAGGTCACGGCACCGTTTCACAAACCTCTCAGGACGGAGCTCGGCGATTGGCTACAGGGCAAGGGGATGCCCGTGGGCTCGGAGACACCTGAGACGTGAGACGACAAACATGGACGGGCGGGGCTGGAGCCGAGCGATGGTCTCCCTGTTCACCGGCAACGGGGAATAGGGGTACCACCGAACGGCTACGGTGTAGTGCCAGCATGGATTCGTTCCCTGGGACCCCACCAGCTGACGACCCGCGACACGGGGAAACTGGAAAACAACAACAATCCGCGAATGAAGTCACCTAACTCCCAATCGGCTAGCTGATAACTGTCAAGCAGACAGGAGTCAGCATATTGGCAGCCTAGGGAAAAGAGCAGTACCTCCAACTAATCCCAGCTGGCGAACTGGGGGTAGCCCCTATGTGCCCTTGGCGCCCGGTTACCTTAAAAACATCCGTCAGTCATCTATTTATTTTGCATCAGGACAAAGAAGAAGAACAACGTTGAATTCGAAGGGATGTTTTTTATTGTATCGTGATCCCAAATGAATATCAAAGGAGTCATTAAAATGTCCATTTAAAGAAGCATTTAACCCAGCTAATTAAAAATCAATGAGTCCTTACAAAAGAAACATTCTGACTAAAAGACAAAAATTATTCTATTGTGGAAGCAGGCTACAAACCGCATACAAATCCATCCACTTTCCACTTGTCTGGAGCAAAATAATCCGTAAACAAAATTTGCCGCATGACGTTAAATTAAACTGGAAATTTCTTCTGACGTAACGTCAACTTTCAACGTCATTTTCCACGTTTTACGCTGATACTCGTAACCGCTGATACTCGTTTTCAGCATTTCTTTTAGGGCTACTGATGAGACCTTGATGGCCGAAACAAGCTTGTCTGGCCCAAACAACAAATGGATTCTGCTATTTTCGTTTTTGAATGCGTTCATGGTTCATGGTTCTCAAAGGGCATCCCTTTTAGCCTTATTTAATACACATGATTTAAAGCAAACTAGACATTTGAACAATTTCCTGCGATTGTTTTTAGCGATTGGTGGATTCCATACATGGACTCCTTTAATAGATTGTTCCCATCAAGGACAATTTATATAGGTATATTTAATAGACTGTTCCCACCAAGGACACTTTCTGTAGGTATGTTTTATAGACTGTTCCAAGCCCGGACAATTATATAGGTATGTTAAATAGACTGTTCCCACCAAGGACACTTTTCATAGTTATGGTTAGTAAACATTTTCCAGCACGGACACTTTCTAAAGCTATCATTAAAAGACTGGTCCTAGCATGGACACTTTCTGTAGGTATATTTAAAAGACTGTTCCCACCACGGACACTTTCTGTAGTACGCTTCATAGTCTGTTCCCAGCCAGGACACTTTCTGCAGCTATGTTTAATAGACTGTTCCCATCAATGACACTTTCTGTAGGTATGTTTAATATATTGTTCCCAGCACGGATACTTCTGATGGTATGTTTAATAGACTGTTTCCAACAAGGACACTTTCTATACGTATGTTTAATAAGAAGTTCCCACCAAGCACACTTTCTGTAGCTATGTTTAATAGACTGTTCCCAGCATGGACACTTTTTGTAGCTATGTTTAATAGGCTGTTTCCATCACGGACACTTCTGTATATAAGTTTAATAGACTGTTTCCAACAAGGTCTCTTTCTATACGTATGTTTAATAAACTGTTCCCACCAAGGACACTTTCTGTAGCTATGTTTAATAGAATGTTCCCACCAAGGACCATTTCTGTAGCCATTTTTAACAGACTGTTCCCACTAAGGACACTTTTTGTAGCTATGTTTAATAGGCTGTTTCCAGCACGGACACTCTTTCTAAACGTATGTTTAATAAATTGTTCCCACCAAGGACTCTTTCTGTAGCTATGTTTAATAGAATGTCCCCACCAAGGACACTTTCTGTAGCCGTTTTTAACAGACTGTTCCCACCAAGGACACTTCATGTAGCTATGTTTAAAAGACTGTTCCCGGCATGGACACTTCATGTAGCTATGTTTAATAGACTGTTCCCAGCATGGACACTTTTTGTAGTTATGTTTAATAGAATGTTCCCACCAAGGACACTTTCTGTAGACATTTTTAACAGACTGTTCCCACCAAGGACACTTCATGTAGCTATGTTTATTAGACTGTTCCCAGCATGGACACTTCATGTAGCTATGTTTAATAGAATGTTCCCACCAAGGACACTTTCTGTAGCCGTTTTTAACAGACTGTTCCCACCAAGGACACTTCATGTAGCTATGTTTAATAGACTGTTCCCAGCATGGACACTTTTTGTGGCTATGTTTAATAGAATGTTCCCACCAAGGACACTTTCTGTAGCCATTTTTAACAGACTGTTCCCACCAAGGACACTTCATGTAGCTATGTTTAATAGACTGTTCCCAGCATGGACACTTTTTGTAGCTATGTTTAATAGGCTGTTTCCAGCACGGACACTTCTGTATATATGTTTAATAGACTGTTTCCAACAAGGACTCTTTCTATACGTATGTTTAATAAACTGTTCCCACCAAGGACACTTTTTGTAGTTATGTTTAATAGAATGTCCCCACCAAGGACACTTTCTGTAGCCGTTTTTAACAGACTGTTCCCACCAAGGACACTTCATGTAGCTATGTTTAAAAGACTGTTCCCAGCATGGACACTTCATGTAGCTATGTTTAATAGACTGTTCCAAGCATGGACACTTTTTATGCCCCCAACTTCGAAGAAGTTGTGGGGGCATATTGGTTTTGCCCTGTTCGTCCGTCCGTCCTTCCGTCCTTCCGTCCTTCCGTCCTTACGTCCGTCCCACTTTTTACTGCATAGCATAACTTTAGAACCATGGGTGCTAGGTTTTTGAAATTTCATATATGGATTCCTCATGAAAAAATAATTGACCCGTGTTTTTTTTCTCGTCAGAATTATGCCCCTTTTTTGAGTTATGCCCCTTTGCAAAAAATACTATGAAATCTTGTAAGCAAGATATCTCAAAAACTGTTTGAGCTATTGCCCTGAAACTTTACATGCTGGTTGGGGATGATGAGTAGATGAACTGATTAACTTTTGAAAAAAATCCGAAATTTTTTTCTTGAGTTATGGCCCTTTGAAATTTTTCGCGTTTTAAGTTTGTAAGCAAGATATCTAAAAAAAACTATTTGAGGTTTTTCCCCGAAACTTCACAGACTTGTCAGGGATGATGAGTAGATGAACTGATCAACTTTTGAAAAAAATCCGATTTTTTTTCTTGAGTTATGGCCCTTAGATTTTTTTCGTGTTTTCAGCTTGTAAGCAAGATATCTCAATAATTGTTTGAGCGATTGCCCTGCAACTTTACAAGCTGGTTTGGGATGATGTGTAGATGAACTGATTAACTGTTGAAAAAAAATCCTATATTTTTTTCTTGAGTTATGGCCCTTTGAAATTTTTCGCGTTTTAAGTTTGTAAGCAAGATATCTCAAAAACTATATGAGGTTTTTCCCCAAAACTTCACAGACTGGTTGGGTATGATAAGTAGATGAACTGATTAACTTTTGAAAAAAATCCAATTTTTTTTCTTGAGTTATGGCCCTTTGATTTTTTTCGTGTTTTCAGCTTGTAAGCAAGATATCTCAAAAATTGTTTGAGCTATTGCCCTGAAACTTTACAGGCTGGTTGGGGATGATGAGTAGATGAACTGATTAACTTTTGAAAAAAATCCGAAATTTTTTTCTTGAGTTATGGCCCTTTGAAATTTTTCGCGTTTTGGCATATTGGTTTTGCCCTGTTCGTCCGTCCGTCCTTCCGTCCTTCCGTCCTTACGTCCGTCCCACTTTTTACTGCATAGCATAACTTTAGAACCATGGGTGCTAGGTTTTTGAAATTTCATATATGGATTCCTCATGAAAAAATAATTGACCTGTGTTTTTTTTCTCGTCAGGATTATGCCCCTTTTTTGAGTTATGCCCCTTTGCAAAAAATACTATGAAATCTTGTAAGCAAGATATCTCAAAAACTGTTTGAGCTATTGCCCTGAAACTTTACATGCTGGTTGGGGATGATGAGTAGATGAACTGATTAACTTTTGAAAAAAATCCGAAATTTTTTTCTTGCGTTATGGCCCTTTGAAATTTTTCGCGTTTTAAGTTTGTAAGCAAGATATCTAAAAAACTATTTGAGGTTTTTCCCCGAAACTTCACAGACTTGTCGGGGATGATGAGTAGATGAACTGATCAACTTTTGAAAAAAATCCGATTTTTTTTCTTGAGTTATGGCCCTTAGATTTTTTTCGTGTTTTCAGCTTGTAAGCAAGATATCTCAATAATTGTTTGAGCGATTGCCCTGCAACTTTACAAGCTGGTTTGGGATGATGTGTAGATGAACTGATTAACTGTTGAAAAAAAATCCTATATTTTTTTCTTGAGTTATGGCCCTTTGAAATTTTTCGCGTTTTAAGTTTGTAAGCAAGATATCTCAAAAACTATATGAGGTTTTTCCCCAAAACTTCACAGACTGGTTGGGTATGATGAGTAGATGAACTGATTAACTTTTGAAAAAAACCCAATTTTTTTTTTCGTGAGTTATGGCCCTTTGATTTTTTTCGTGTTTTCAGCTTGTAAGCAAGATATCTCAAAAATTGTTTGAGCTATTGCCCTGAAACTTTACAGGCTGGTTGGGGATGATGAGTAGATGAACTGATTAACTTTTGAAAAAAATCCGAAATTTTTTTCTTGAGTTATGGCCCTTTGAAATTTTTCGCGTTTTAAGTTTGTAAGCAAGATATCTAAAAAACTATTTTAGGTTTTTCCCCGAAACTTCACAGACTGGTCAGGGATGATGAGTAGATGATTAACTACAGCTTTTCTTGTGTAATTTCAGCATTACAGCCACATAAAAACAAGATATCTCAATTACTGTTAGGGACAAGCAGTGTTAGGGTCAAGCAGTTGGGGGCATTGTGTTTCATAAACACTGGCTCTAGTTGTAGCTATGTTTAATAGAATGTTCCCACCAAGGACACTTTCTGTAGCCGTTTTTAACAGACTGTTCCCACCAAGGACACTTCATGTAGCTATGTTTAATAGACTGTTCCCAGCATGGACACTTTTTGTAGCTATGTTTAATAGAATGTTCCCACCAAGGACACTTTCTGTAGCCATTTTTAACAGACTGTTCCCACCAAGGACACTTCACGTAGCTATGTTTAATAGACTGTTCCCAGCATGGACACTTTTTGTACTTATGTTTAATAGGCTGTTTCCAGCACGGACATATCTGTATATATGTTTAATAGACTGTTTCCAACAAGGACTCTTTCAATACGTATGTTTAATAAACTGTTCCCACCAAGGACACTTTCTGTAGCTATGTTTCATAGAATGTCCCCACCAAGGACACTTTCTGTAGCCGTTTTTAACAGACTGTTCCCACCAAGGACACTTCATGTAGCTATGTTTAATAGACTGTTCCCAGCATGGACACTTTTTGTAGTTATGTTTAATAGAATGTTCCCACCAAGGACACTTTCTGTAGACATTTTTAACAGACTGTTCCCACCAAGGACACTTCATGTAGCTATGTTTAGTAGACTGTTCCCAGCATGGACACTTCATGTAGCTATGTTTAATAGACTGTTCCCACCAAGGACACTTTCTGTAGCCATTTTTAACAGACTGTTCCCACCAAGGACTTCACGTAGCTATGTTTAATAGACTGTTCCCAGCATGGACACTTTTTGTACTTATGTTTAATAGGCTGTTTCCAGCACGGACACTTCTGTATATATGTTTAATAGACTGTTTCCAACAAGGACTCTTTCAATACGTATGTTTAATAAACTGTTCCCACCAAGGAGACTTTATGTAGCTATGTTTCATAGAATGTCCCCACCAAGGACACTTTCTGTAGCCGTTTTTAACAGACTGTTCCCACCAAGGACACTTCATGTAGCTATGTTTAATAGACTGTTCCCAGCATGGACACTTTTTGTAGTTATGTTTAATAGAATGTTCCCACCAAGGACACTTTCTGTAGACATTTTTAACAGACTGTTCCCACCAAGGACACTTCATGTAGCTATGTTTAGTAGACTGTTCCCAGCATGGACACTTCATGTAGCTATGTTTAATAGACTTTTCCCACCAAGGACACTTTCTGTAGCCGTTTTTAACAGACTGTTCCCACCAAGGACACTTCATGTAGCTATGTTTAATAGTCTGTTCCCAGCATGGACACTTTTTGTAGCTATGTTTAATAGAATGTTCCCACCAAGGACACTTTCTGTAGCCATTTTTAACAGACTGTTCCCACCAAGGACACTTCATGTAGCTATGTTTAATAGACTGTTCCCAGCATGGACACTTTTTGTAGCTATGTTTAATAGGCTGTTTCCAGCTCGGACACTTCTGTATATATGTTTAATAGACTGTTTCCAACAAGGACTCTTTCTATACGTATGTTTAATAAACTGTTCCCACCAAGGACACTTCATGTAGCTATGTTTAATAGACTGTTCCCAGCATGGACACTTTTTGTAGCTATGTTTAATAGAATGTTCCGACCAAGGACACTTCATGTAGCTATGTTTAATAGACTGTTCCCAGCATGGACACTTTTTGTAGCTATGTTTAATAGAATTTTCCCACCAAGGGCACATTCTGTAGCCATTTTTAACAGACTGTTCCCACCAAGGACACTTCATGTAGCTATGTTTAATAGACTGTTCCCAGCATGGACACTTTTTGTAGCTATGTTTAATAGGCTGTTTCCAGCACGGACACTTCTGTATATATGTTTGATAGACTGTTTCCAACAAGGACTCTTTCTATACGTATGTTTAATAAACTGTTCCCACCAAGGACACTTTCTGTAGCTATGTTAAATAGAATGTTCCCACCAAGGACACTTTCTGTAGCCATTTTTAACAGACTGTTCCCACTAAGGACACTTTTTGTAGCTATGTTTAATAGGCTGTTTCCAGCACGGACACTTCTGTATATATGTTTAATAGACTGTTTCAAACAAGGACTCTTTCTATACGTATGTTTAATAAACTGTTCCCACCAAGGACACTTTCTGTAGCTATGTTTAATAGATTGTCCCCACCAAGGACACTTTCTGTAGCCGTTTTTAACAGACTGTTCCCACCAAGGACACTTCATGTAGCTATGTTTAATAGACTGTTCCCAGCATGGACACTTTTTGTAGCGATGTTTAATAGAATGTTCCCACCAAGGACACTTTCTGTAGCCGTTTTTAACAGACTGTTCCCACCAAGGACACATCATGTAGCTATGTTTAATAGACTGTTCCCAGCATGGACACTTTTTGTAGCTATGTTTAATAGAATGTCCCCACCAAGGACAATTTCTGTAGCCGTTTTTAACTGACTGTTCCCACCAAGGACACTTCATGTAGCTATGTTTAATAGACTGTTCCCAGCATGGACACTTTTTGTAGTTATGTTTAATAGAATATTCCCACCAAGGACGCTTTCTGTAGACATTTTTAACAGACTGTTCCCACCAAGGACACTTCATGTAGCTATGTTTAATAGACTGATCCCAGCATGGACACTTTTTGTAGCTATGTTTAATAGAATGTTCCCACCAAGGACACTTTTTGTAGCCGTTTTGTAACAGACTGTTCCCACCAAGGACACTTCATGTAGCTATGTTTTAATAGACTGTTCCCAGCATGGACACTTTTTGTAGCTATGTTTAATAGAATGTTCCCACCAAGGACACTTTCTGTAGCCATTTGTAACAGACTGTTCCCACCAAGGACACTTCATGTAGCTATGTTTAATAGACTGTTCCCAGCATGGGCACTTTTTGTAGCTATGTTTAATAGACTGTTCCAAGCATGGACACTTTTTGTAGCTATGTTTAATAGAATGTTCCCACCAAGGACACTTTCTGTAGCCGTTTTTAGCAGACTGTTCCCACCAAGGACACTTCATGTAGCTATGTTTAATAGACTGTTCCCAGCATGGACACTTTTTGTAGCTATGTTTAATAGAATGTTCCCACCAAGGACACTTTCTGTAGCCATTTTTAACAGACTGTTCCCACCAAGGACACTTCACGTAGCTATGTTTAATAGACTGTTCCCAGCATGGACACTTTTTGTACTTATGTTTAATAGGCTTTTTCCAGCACGGACACTTCTGTATATATGTTTAATAGACTGTTTCCAACAAGGACTCTTTCAATACGTATGTTTAATAAACTGTTCCCACCAAGGACACTTTCTGTAGCTATGTTCCATAGACTGTCCCCGCCAAGGACACTTTCTGTAGCCGTTTTTAACAGACTGTTC
Source organism: Lucinisca nassula (assembly GCA_963580285.1). Taxonomy (NCBI): domain Eukaryota; kingdom Metazoa; phylum Mollusca; class Bivalvia; order Lucinida; family Lucinidae; genus Lucinisca; species Lucinisca nassula. The sequence continues at coordinate 4,537,378 of OY757018.1, read as the reverse complement.
CCACCAAGGACACTTCATGTAGCTATGTTTAATAGACTGTTCCCAGCATGGACACTTTTTGTAGTTATGTTTAATAGAATGTTCCCACCAAGGACACTTTCTGTAGACATTTTTAACAGACTGTTCCCACCAAGGACACTTCATGTAGCTATGTTTAGTAGACTGTTCCCAGCATGGACACTTCATGTAGCTATATTTAATAGACTGTTCCCAGCATGGACACTGTTTGTTGCTATGTTTAATAGAATGTTCCCACCAAGGACAATTTCTGTAGCCGTTTTTAACAGACTGTTCCCACCAAGGACACTTCATGTAGCTATGTTTAATAGACTGTTCCCAGCATGGACACTTTTTGTAGCTATGTTTAATAGAATGTTCCCACCAAGGACACTTTCTGTAGCCATGTTTAATAGACTGTTGCCAGCAAGGACACTTTTTGTAGTTATTATCTCACCTGAGCCGAAAGCTCATTGGTGAGCTTATAGGGTGGTCAGAGTTTGTCTGTCGTGTGTCTGTGTGTCCACATTTTTAAATTTCTTCTCCTCTGGAACCATGGGGTGATTGACGTCAGGTGAGCGATTCAGGACCAATGGTCCTGTGGTGTTTAATAGACTATTCCCGGCATGGACACTTCTTAAAGTATGTTTAATAGACTGTTCCCAGCACGGACACTTATTTAGGTATGTTTATTAGACTGTTCCCAGCACAGACACTTCTTTAGGTATGTTTAATAGACTGTTCCTACCAAAGACACTTTCTGTAGTTATGTTTAATAGACTTTTCCCAGCACGGACACTTCTTTAGGTATGTTAAATAGACTGTTCCCAGCACGGACACTTCTTAAAGTATGTTTAACAGACTGTTTTCAACACGGACACTTATTTAGGTATGTTTATTAGACTGTTTCCAGCACAGACACTTCTTGAGGTATGTTTAATAGACTGTTCCCAGCACAGACACTTCTTTAGGTATGTTTAATAGACTGTTCCTACCAAGGACACTTTCTGTAGTTATGTTTAATAGACTTTTCCCAGCACGGACACTTCTTTAGGTATGTTTAATAGACTGTTCCCACCAAGGACACTTTCTGTAGTTATGTTTAATAGACTGTTCCCAACACGGACACTTCTTCAGGTATTTTTAATGGACTGTTCCCACCAAGGACACTTCTTTAGGTATGTTTAATAGACTGTTCCCAGCACAGACACTTCTTTAGGTATGTTTAATAGACTTCCTACTAAGGACACTTTCTGTAGTTATGTTTAATAGACTGTTCCCAGCATGGACACTTCTTTAGGTATGCTAAATAGACTGTTCCCACCAAGGACACTTTCTGTAGTTATGTTTAATAGACTGTTCCCAACACGGACACTGCTTTAGGTATTTTTAATGGACTGTTCCCACAAAGGACACTTCTGTAGGTATGCTTTATAGACTGTTCCCAGCACGGACACTTTCTGTAGTTATGTTTAATAGACTGTTCCCGACAAGGATACTTTCTCTTCCTACGACGGACACTGCTGTAGGTATGTTTAATAGACGGTTCCCATCACAGACACTGCTGTAGTTATGTGTAGGAGAAAGTCCAAATAAGTGTACATTTCTGAAAACGGAGCTGAGGCCATCCATAAAAAATGTTTGCTTGCTGTCCCCCGAACAACCCACTATTTTTCACCCAGACTCCAAAAATTTTATTGAGATCTGTTAAGATTATTTTTTTGAGCACAAACTTTTTTACTTAGAAAAATCTTAAGGATTCATGTTTATGTTCCAATCAAGGACAATTTCTATAGCTATGTTTAATAGACTGTTCCAAGCATGGACACTTACTGTTGCGATGTTTAATAGACTGTTCCCACCAAGGACACTTTCTGTAGCTATGTTTAATAGAATGTTCCCACCAAGGACACTTTCTGTAGCCATGTTTAATAGACTGTTGCCACCAAGGACATTTTTTTGTAGTTATTAGCTCACCTGAGCCGAAGGCTCATTGGTGAGCTTATAGGGTGGTCAGAGTTTGTCTGTCGTGTGTCTGTGTGTCCACATTTTAAATGTCTTTTCTCCTCTGGAACCGCTAGGCTGACTGACGTCAGGTGAGCGATTCAGGACCAATGGTCCTGTGGTGTTTAATAGACTATTACCAGCACGGACACTTCTTAAAGTATGTTCAATAGACTGTTCCAAGCACGGACACTTATTTAGGTATGTTTAATAGACTGTTCCCACCACATACACTTCTTTAGGTATGTTTAATAGACTGTTCCTACCAAGGACACTTTCTGTAGTTATGTTTAATAGACTGTTCCCAGCCCGGAAACGTCTTTAGGTATGTTTAATAGACTGTTCCCACCAAGAACACTTTCTGTAGTTATGTTTAATAGACTGTTCCCAACACGGACACTTCTTTAGGTATTTTTAATGGACTGTTCCCACCAAGGACACTTCTTGAGGTATGCTTTATAGACTGTTTCCAGCACGGACACTCCTTTAGGTCTGTTTAATAGTCATTTTTAATAGACTGTTCACGACAAGGACACTTTCTCTTCCTACGACGGACACTGCTGTAGGTATGTTTAATAGACGGTTCCCATCACAGACACTGCTGTAGTTATGTGTAGGAGAAAGTCCAAATAAGTGTATATTCCTGAAAACGGAGCTGAGGCCATCCATAAAAAATTGTTTGCTTGCTGTCCCCCGACCAACCCGCTATTTTTCACCCAGACTCCAAAAATTTCATTGAGATCTGGAGAGAATATTTATTTGAGCTCAAACTTTTTTACTTAGAAAAATCTTAAGGATTCAATGTTTATGTTCCCACCAAAGACACTTTCTGCAGCTCTGTTTAATAGACTGTTCCAAGCATGGACACTTACTGTTGCTATGTTTAATAGACTGTTCCCACCAAGAACACTTTCTGTAGCTATGTTTGATAAAATGTTCCCACCAAGGACACTTTTTGTAGTTATTATCTCACCTGAGCCGAAAGTTCATTGGTGAACATATAGGGTGGTCAGAGTTTGTCTGTCGTGTGCCTGTGTGTACACATTGTTAAATGTCTTCTCCTCTGGAACCGCTGGGCTGATTGACGACAGGTGAGCGATTCAGGACCAATGGTCCTGTGGTGTTTAATAGACTATTCCCAGCATGGACACTTCTTAAAGTATGTTTAATAGACTGTTCCCAGCACGGACACTTATTTAGGTATTTTTAATAGACTGTTTCCAGCACAGACACTTCTTTAGGTATGTTTTATAGACTGTTCCTACCAAGGACACTTTCTGTAGTTATGTTAAATAGACTTTCCAGCACGGACACTTCTTTAGGTATGTTTAATAGACTGTTCCCACCAAGGACACTTTCTGTAGTTATGTTTGATAGACTCTTCCCAACACGGACACTTCTTTAGGTATTTTCAATGGACTGTTCCCACTTAGGACACTTCTTTAGGTATGCTTTATAGACTGTTCCCAGCACGGACACTTCTTTAGGTCTGTTTAATAGACTGTTCCCACTAAGGACACTTTCTGTAGTTATGTTTAATAGACTGTTCCCGACAAGGACACTTTCTCTTCCTACGACGGACACTGCTGTAGGTATGTTAAATAGACGGTTCCCATCACAGACACTGCTGTAGTTATGTGTAGGAGAAAGTCCAAATAAGTGTACATTCCTGAAAACGGAGCTGAGGCCATCCATAAAAAAATGTTTGCTTGCTGTCCCCCGAACAACCCACTATTTTTCACCCAGACTCTGGTAAGATTATTTTTTGGAGCACAAACTTTTTTACTTAGAAAAATCTTAAGGATTCATGTTTATGTTCCCACCAAGGACACTTTCTGTAGCTATGTTTAATAGACTGTTCCAAGCATGGACACTTACTGTTGCTATGTTTAATAGACTGTTCCCACCAAGGACACTTTCTGTAGCTATGTTTAATAGAATGTTCCCGCCAAGGACACTTTCTGTAGCCATGTTGAATAGACTGTTGCCACCAAGGACACTTTTTGTAGTTATTAGCTCACCTGAGCCGAAGGCTTATTGGTGAGCTTATAGGGTGGTCAGAGTTTGTCTGTCGTGTGTCTGTGTGTCAACATTTTTAAATGTCTTCTCCTCTGGAACCGCCGGGCTGACTGACGTCAGGTGAGCGATTCAGGACCAATGGTCTTGTGGTGTTTAATAGACTATACCCAGCACGGACACTTCTTAAAGTATGTTTAATAGACTGTTCCAAGCACGGACACTTATTTAGGTATGTTTAATAGACTGTTCCCACCATAGACACTTCTTTAGGTATGTTTAATAGACTGTTCCTACCAAGGACACTTTCTGTAGTTATGTTTAATAGTCTGTTCCCAGCACGGACACTTCGTTAGGTATGTTTAATAGACTGTTCCCACCAAGGACACTTTCTGTAGTTATGTTTAATAGACTGTTCCCAACACGAACACTTCTTTAGGTATCTTAATGGACTGTTCCCACCAAGGACACTTCTTTAGGTATGCTTTATAGACTGTTCCCAGCACGAACACTTCTTTAGGTCTGTTTAATAGACTGTTCCCACCAAGGGCACTTTCTGTAGTTCTGTTTAATAGACTGTTCCCGACAAGGACACTTTCTCTTCCTACGACGGACACTGCTGTAGGTATGTTTAATAGACGGTTCCAAGGTTGATCCAATTCTGTTCATCCATTTAAGAGAATCAGCAGTTTAAAATTTTTCATGATGTCGGCCATTATCACCTAGTTATGCTTTGGAGTGGAACCATTTGGATAAATCTGATACAGGTTGATGTAAGGATCTTTCTGGCCAAGTTTGATCAAATTCCGTTCATCCATTAATGAGAATCAGCAATTTGATGTGTTTCACGATGTCAGCCATTATGACCTACTTATGCATCGGAGTGGAACCATTCGAATTAATCTGATACAGGTTGATGTAAGGATGCTTCTGACCATGTTTAATCAAATTCTGTTCATCCATTCACGAGAATCAGCGGTTTGAAGTTTTCCAGATATCGACCATTTTGACCTACTTATGCATCGGAGTGGAACCATTTGAATATATCTAATCCTGGTTGATGCATGGATGCTTCTGACCATGTCTGATCAAATCCCTTTCACCAGTTCACGAGAATTAGCAGTTTGAAGTTTTTCCATTATGACCTACTTATGCATCGAGGCGGAACCATTTGAACAAATCTGAGAAATGCTGATATCAGAATGCTTCAGATCAAGTTTGGTCAAAATCTGAGCATTGGTTTTCGAGGAGATGCCATTTGAACAAAATATATGTCGTAAATATAAAGTAGGTCACCGTGACCTAATTCCACTACAGAGTTTTTGTATATAAATTTGAGAACCTAGTGCCCATCGAAGCTCAATACCAAAAACCAGCCAATTATACCATGCGGTTCTAGAAAAAAGTCGATTTAGTTGTTTTTGCTATTTTTAGTAACGGCGGACATCTAAGATTATCGACCCGGATAATTTTCGCAAACTTGTAAGTCTCGAGTCTGATCATGCTGCATATAAATTTTGAGAGTCGTAGGTGCAGTGGTTTCGGAGAAGAAGTCGTTTGAACAAGTGTTTACGGACGACGGACGGACGGACGGACAGACAAAAAGTGATCACAATAGCTACACTGAGACTTCGTCTCAGTGAGCTCAAAATAGCAAAACAACTAAATTGACTTAGTATCCGAAAAAGCTTGGTATAGTTGACTCAAAATTGGTATGCGACATCGTTGGGACCTTGGTTCTCAAGATTATTCATATCATCCAAATCTGTAGTGAAATTAGGTCACAGTGACATAGTTTGTATTTACGAAGTGTATTTTGTTCAAACAACAGCTCTTCAAAAACTAATGTCCAAACTTGACCTGAAGCATCCTGGCATCAACCTTTCTCAGTTTTATTCAAATGAGCCTTCTCCAATGAATAAGTAGGTCATTATGGCCGCCATCTTGAAATAACTTTACATGGCTTTTTCTCATGAACAGATCAAACTTGGTCAAAAGCATCCTTATTTGGACCAGTCTCAAATTTATGCAAATGGTTCACTTTACTGCATAAGTAGGTCAAAATGGCTGTCATCTTGAAAAAAAAAATGGCTTTTTCTCATGAACAGATAAACAGAATTTGATGGAACTTGGTCAGAAGCATCCATATAATTATGGACCAGTCTCAAATTTATGCAAATTTATCCAGTGCATAAGTAGGTCAAAATGGCTGACATCATAAAAAACTTCAAACAACTTCTCATGAACCTTTGATTGGAATTTGATCAAACTTGGTCATTAGCATCCTGACATTGATCTTTCTCTGATTTGTTCAAATGTTTCTGCTCCAGTTCATAAGCAGGTCATATTATGGCTGACATGGTGGAAATTTTCAAATGGATTTTTCTCATGGATTTTGATCACACTCGGTCAGATACATCCTGACATCGACCTTGTTCAGATTCGTTCACCTGGTTCCACTATGTAGGTCATAATGGCCAATTGTGGAAAACTTCAAATTGTTTATTCTGAGGAAGTGTTGAACAGACTTGTACTCAGGTTAGCGATACTGGACCATAATGGTCCTCTTGTTGTTTTTAGCTCACCAGAGCCGAAGGCTCCGGGGGAGCTTATAGGATAGGCAGTTGTCCGGCGTCGTCGTCGTTGTCGTCGTCTGACGTCAACACTTTCAAACATCTTCTTCTCTGAAGCCACTGGACCGATTCAGCCCAAATTTCATCTGTAGCATCCTTGGGTTAGGGGATTGAAAGTTTGTGTTTTTTATGAAATTCGGCTTATTGGTTTGGTTGCTATGGCAACTTAGAGTTTCCATAGACTTATAATGGGGAAAATTGAAAAATGGCATTTACTGCCAAGCCACTGCAGATATTTTGACAAAACTTTCATAGAAATATTCCTTAGGCAATCTACTATCTGCCATATGATTTTAGGCCTACTGCTCATTTGTATTGGTTGCCATGGAAACCAAAATGAAAAAATAGAAAAAAAAAAATACTTAAAAAATCATCTCCTCAGAAACCGTATGCTCTATGAGGCTGAAAGTTTATGGAAATATTCACCATATTTGCCTTTACAGGTTTTGTGTTTTTTTATGAAATTCGGCTCTTTAGTTTGGTTGCTATGGCAACTTAGATTTTCCATAGACTTATAATGGGGAAAATTGAAAAATGGCATTAACTACAAAGCCTTTGCAGATATTTTGACAAAACTTTCATAGAAATGTTCCTTCAGTAAACTTCTCTCAGCCATATGCTGTTATGTCAACCTGGAGGTCCAGTAGGTTGTGCCGGGGCCATGCCCTGCCGCCAGTACATCATAAAATGACTTATATCTCAGAAACCTTACAGATCCCCACTCCTAAACCATATATATTCTTGTTCCTATTGATAAGACGCATTCAGTGACACCAACCTGGAGGTCCTCCGGGATGTGCCGAGGCCATGCCCCACCCCCTCCACTTCATAAAAGGCCCAATATCTCGGAAACCATTCATATCCCCACCCCTGAACCCTATATACTCTTGTTCCTTATGATAAGAAGCATTCAGTGACATCAAACTGGGGGTCCCCCGGGATCCGCCGGGGCCATGTCCCGCCCCTCCATTTCATAAAAGGCCCAATATCTAGGAAACCTTACAGATCCCCACCCCTAAACCATATATATTCTTGCTCCTTATGATAAGACGCATTCATTGACCCCAAATTGGGGGTCTTCCGGGGTGCGCCGGAGCCATGCCCCACACCTTCACTTCACAAAAGGCCATATATCTCAGAAACTGTTCAGATCCCCACCCCTAAACCATATATGTTCTTGTTCATTATGATGAGACACATTCAGTGACACCAACCTGGGGGTCCCGAGGGATGTGCTGGGGCCATGCCCCACCCCCTCCATTTCATAATATCACAATATCTCGGAAACCTTACAGATCCCCACCCCTAAACCATATATATTCTTGTACCTTATGATAAGACACTTTCATTGACACCAACCTGGGGGTCTCCCTGGGCCTTGCCCCACCCCTGCACTTCACAAAAGGCCTTATATCTCAGAAACTGTTCAGAGCCCCACCCCTAAACCATATATATTCATCTTCCTTATGATAAGGCACATTCATTGACACCAGCTTGTGAGTCCCCGGGGCATGCCCGGGCCTTGCTCCACCGCTTGACTTCATTAAAAGCCACATATCTCAGAAATAGTTCAGATCCCCACCCCTAAACCATATATATTCTTGTTCCTTGTGATTCAGTCACACCAACTTGGGGGTCTCTTTGTGCTGAGGCAATGTGCCCCGCCCTTCCACTTCATAAAAGGCCATATATTTCAGAAACCATTAAATCCCCACCCCATATTCATATATGTTCTTGTTCCTTATTATTAGCACACCTACTGTAGGGGCGTCCGCAGGGGCCAGTCCTCTCCTTTCCACTTCATGAAAGGATATCTTGGAAACCGTTCAGATTCCCACCCCTAAACCATATATATACTTGGTCCTTATGATGAGACAATTTTAGGGACAACAATCTTGGGCTTTCCTGGGAACGACAGGGCATGCTCCAACCCCTCCACTTATATCTCCAGCCATGCAGCTCCCCACTGCTAAACCATATATATTCTTGTTCTTTGTGATAAGACACATTTAGTGATACCAACGAGGGCTCCATTGGGTCCATGCCCCACCCCCTCTACTTCATAAAAGGCCTAATGTTTCATATACTGAGTCCACATGGATGCTCATTTGGATATGGGGGTTCATTTGGCAGATTAAAATGATATCATGTTAAAATACATGGCTGCAATTTGGCAGTGCCCACCTGAGCTCTGGTGAGCATAGTGGCCCATGGGCCTCTTGTTTATTGCACCCCTTACTCTTTTAGTGCAGTATGGTCACGAAACAGTGACAGAATTAATGGAACACCCTATAGACTATATTATATTCTTGTTCCTTATGATAAACCACATATACTGACATAGATCTTGGTTCCCAATGGGTCACCCGTGGGCATGTCCTATCCCTTCATTTCATAAAATGTGCAATAACTCGGAAACTGCTTATGATCCCCACCCATAAACAATGTATTCTTGTTTCTTATGGTAAGATGCATTAAACGACATTGACCTTGGATACACTGGGGTCCCCTGTGGCATGACCCACCCCTCTTATCATGAAAGTCCTTATATAAGAAACCGTTCGGATCCTCAACCTTAAATCAAAATTTCTCCTGTTCCTAAAGACGCATTCATTGACACGGACCTTAGGTCCCTCTGGGCTCTTCCGAGCCTGATCAGCCTGGCAGAGGGCATGCCTATCCTTTCTTCAAACAATGCGTTCTCTCGGAGTCAGAAATGTTGCGATATTGTGGGCGGGATTTAGCCCGTTGTTTTATTGTTTTACAACTTCATGTCCATACGTGCTAACATGAAGCACAAAAAAGAAAAACTACAAATGGCATTTGCACTCTGTCAATGTTAAACGTCGAATAGCACGTAAAACAGGCTACAGTATATAATTGCAACACGCAACACTATGACCTTGTCCGGAACAGTCCTTCGTGGGCGCCCACTGTCCGTGTTGGAGACATTGCAGTTACACTTATAGAATATCAACATTGCAGCCTGAATCGCTCACCTGACGTCAATCATTGATATGAGGCATTGTTGATATAAGGCATCGTTAATATGAGGCATCGTTGATATAAGACAACGGTGATACGAGGCATCAGTGATATGAGGCATCAGTGATATGAGGCAGTGATGATATGGATGATGAGTATAGAATGATGTAAAGGGGTTTATGTGTCCCCCGACCCTGATACTACATTTTATTCGGCGGTGAGCAGCTATAGATGTAATCGCCACGGTATAACACAGAGGCAAAAACTGGTTGGTGAAACAGTCATTACTGTGAATATACTGGTTAATAGAAAGTTTATATAAAACATTATGGTGCCATAAACACTCATCAGGTCCTTATCATCAACAGGAAGGGAGAAAGAACATTATGTCAAGTATGTGAGGGTGTGAATGAGTGTGTGTACTTCATGTGTAATTCAAGTGTGATTCAAGTGTATTCCACTTGTATTAAGAAAGAAATTTAATTGGGCCCAGACTAATTTTCATTCTGTCTTAACCTAAGTGGAATAGATTGCGAGTCAACTGTCCCATTAAGTTTGTCTTTGTAAAATTATGTAACCAGCGTTGTTTATAAATATCAGACTTATTCCATATAAATATTGTAAAGGATTCTAAGTATCTTAGAATTTCCTTTGCGTTAGTGCCCCACAAGTGGACATAGATTCGAGGTTCCCTCGTGTTGTCCCGTCACATATACGTTTTGCCAGCCCCCGACATATGAAACAAGTGTCTTTGGTGGGAACAGTGTATTGAACATAGCTTCAGAAACCGTCCGTGCTGGGAACAGTCTATTAAACATACCTACAGAAGTGAACGTGATGGGAACAGTCTATAAATCATAGCTCCAGTGAGTTTCCGTGATGGGAACAGTCTACCTGACATAGGTTCAGACAGTGTCATTGGTGGAAACTGTCTTTTAAACATACCTACAGGAGTGTCCGTCCGTCTATTGAACATACCTTCAGAAGTGTCCGTGCTGCGAAGAGACTAATATTCATAGCTACAGAAAGTATCCTTGTCGGGAACAGTCTATTAAACATAATTACAGAAAGTGTCCTTGGTGCCAACAGTCTATTAAACAAGGCTACAGAAAGTGTCCTTGGTGGGGACATTCTATTAAACATAGCTACAGAAAGTGTCTTTGGTGGGAACAGTTTATTAAACATACGTATAGAAAGAGTCCTTGTTGGAAATAGTCTATTAAACATATATTCAGAAGTGTCCTAGCTGGAAACAGCCTATTAAACATAGCTACAAAAGGTGTCCATGCTGGGAACAGTCTATTAAACATAGCTACATGAAGTGTCCTTGGTGGGAACAGTCTGTTAAAAACGGCTACAGAAAGAGTCCTTGGTGGGGACATTCTATTGAACATAGCTACAGAAAGTGTCCTTGGTGGGAACAGTTTATTAAACATACGTATAGAAAGAGTCTTTGTTGGAAACAGTCTATTAAACATATATACAGAAGTGTCCGTGCTGGAAACAGCCTATTAAACATAGCTACAAAAAGTGTCCATGCTGGGAACAGTCTATTAAACATAGCTACATGAAGTGTCCTTGGTGGGAACAGTCTGTTAAAAACGGCTACAGAAAGTGTCCTTGGTGGGGACATTCTATTAAACATAGCTACAGAAAGTGTCCTTGGTGGGAACAGTTTATTAAACATACGTATAGAAAGAGTCCTTGTTGGAAACAGTCTATTAAACATATATACAGAAGTGTCCGTGCTTGAAACAGCCTATTTAACATAGCTACAAAAAGTGTCCATGCTGGGAACAGTCTATTAAACATAGCTACATGCAGTGTCCTTGGTGGGAACAGTCTGTTAAAAACGGCTACAGAAAGTGTCCTTGGTGGGGACATTCTATTAAACAAAGCTACAGAGAGTGTCCTTTGTGGGAACAGTTTATTAAACATACGTATAGAAAGAGTCCTTGTTGGAAACAGTCTATTAAACATATATATACAGAAGTGTCCGTGCTGGAAACAGCCTATTAAACATAGCTACAAAAAGTGACCATGCTGGGAACAGTCTATTAAACATAGCTACATGAAGTGTCCTTGGTGGGAACAGCCTGTTAAAAATGGCTACAGAAAGTGTCCTTGGTGGGAACATTCTATTAAACATAGCTACAAAAAGTGTCCATGCTGGGAACATTCTATTAAACATAGCTACATGAAGTGTCCTTGGTGGGAACAGTCTGTTAAAAACGGCTACAAAAGTGTCCTTGGTTGGGACATTCTATTAAACATAGCTACAGAAAGAGTCCTTGGTGGGAACAGTTTATTTAACATACGTATAGAAAGAGTCCTTGTTGGAAACAGTCTATTAAACATATATACAGAAGTGTCCGTGCTGGAAACAGCCTATTAAACATAGCTACAAAAAGTGTCCATGCTGGGAACAGTCTATTAAACATAGCTACATGAAGTGTCCTTGATGGGGACAGTCTGTTAAAAATGGCTACAGAAAGTGTCCTTGGTGGGAACATTCTATTAAACATAGCTACAAAAAGTGTCCATGCTGGGATTATTCTATTAAACATAGCTACATGAAGTGTCCTTGGTGGGAACAGTCTGCTAAAAACGGCTACAGAAAGTGTCCTTGGTGGGGACATTCTATTAAGCATAGCTACAGAAAGTGTCCTTGGTGGGAACAGTTTATTAAACATACGTATAGAAAAAGTCCTTGTTAGAAACAGTCTATTAAACATATATACAGAAGTGTCCGTGCTGGAAACAGCCTATTAAACATAGCTACAAAAAGTGTCCATGCTGGGAACAGTCTATTAAACATAGCTACATGAAGTGTCCTTTGTGGGAACAGTCTGTTAAAAACGGCTACAGAAAGTGTCCTTGGTGGGGACATTCTATTAAACATAGCTACAGAAAGTGTCCTTGGTGGGAACAAATTATTAAACATACGTATAGAAAGAGTCCTTGTTGGAAACAGTCTATACAGAAGTGTCCGTGCTGGAAACAGCCTATTAAACATAGCTACAAAAAGTGTCCATGCTGGGAACATTCTATTAAACATAGCTACATGAAGTGTCCTTGGTGGGAACAGTCTGTTAAAAACGGCTACAGAAAGTGTCCTTGGTGGGGACATTCTATTAAGCATAGCTACAGAAAGTGTCCTTGGTGGGAACAGTTTATTAAACATAAGTATAGAAAAAGTCCTTGTTAGAAACAGTCTATTAAACATATATACAGAAGTGTCCGTGCTGGAAACAGCCTATTAAACATAGCTACAAAAAGTGTCCATGCTGGGAACAGTCTATTAAACATAGCTACATGAAGTGTCCTTTGTGGGAACAGTCTGTTAAAAACGGCTACAGAAAGTGTCCTTGGTGGGGACATTCTATTAAGCATAGCTACAGAAAGTGTCCTTGGTGGGAACAGTTTATTAAACATAAGTATAGAAAAAGTCCTTGTTAGAAACAGTCTATTAAACATATATACAGAAGTGTCCGTGCTGGAAACAGCCTATTAAACATAGCTACAAAAAGTGTCCATGCTGGGAACAGTCTATTAAACATAGCTACATGAAGTGTCCTTTGTGGGAACAGTCTGTTAAAAACGGCTACAGAAAGTGTTCTTGGTGGGGACATTCTATTAAACATAGCTACAGAAAGTGTCCTTGGTGGGAACAGTTTATTAAACATACGTATAGAAAGAGTCCTTGTTGGAAACAGTCTATAAAACATATATACAGAAGTGTCCGTGCTGGAAACAGCCTATTTAACATAGCTACAAAAAGTGTCCATGCTGGGAACAGTCTATTAAACATAGCTACATGCAGTGTCCTTGGTGGGAACAGTCTGTTAAAAACGGCTACAGAAAGTGTCCTTGGTGGGGACATTCTATTAAACAAAGCTACAGAGAGTGTCCTTTGTGGGAACAGTTTATTAAACATACGTATAGAAAGAGTCCTTGTTGGAAACAGTCTATTAAACATATATACAGAAGTGTCCGTGCTGGAAACAGCCTATTAAACATAGCTACAAAAAGTGTCCATGCTGGGAACGTTCTATTAAACATAGCTACATGAAGTGTCCTTGGTGGGAACAGTCTGTTAAAAACGGCTACAGAAAGTGTCCTTGGTGGGGACATTCTATTAAACATAGCTACAGAAAGTGTCCTTGGTGGGAACAGTTTATTAAACATACGTATAGAAAGAGTCCTTGTTGGAAACAGTCTATTAAATATAAACACATAAGTGTCCGTGCTGGAAACAGTCTATTTAACATAGCTACAAAAAGTGTCCATGCTGGGAACAGTCTATTAAACATAGCTACATGAAGTGTCCTTGGTGGGAGCCATCTGTTAAAATGGCTTCAGAAAGTGTCCTTGGTGGGAACATTCCATTAAACATAGCTACAAAAAGTGTCCATGCTGGGAGCAGTCTATCAAACATAGCTACATGAAGTGTCCTTGGTGAGCACAGTCTGTTATAAACGGCTACAGAAAGTGTTCTTGGTGGGGACATTCTATTAAACATAGCTACAGAAAGTGTCCTTGGTGGGAACAGTTTATTAAACATACGTATAGAAAGAGTCTAAACATATATACAGAAGTGTCCGTACTGGAAACAGCCTATTAAACATAGCTACAAAAAGTGTCCATGCTGGGAACAGTCTATTAAACATAGCTACATGAAGTGTCCTTGGTGGGAACAGTCTGTTAAAAATGGCTACAGAAAGTGTCCTTGGTGGGAACATTCTATTAAACATAGCTACAAAAAGTGTCCATGCTGGGAACATTCTATTAAACATAGCTACATGAAGTGTCCTTGGTGGGAACAGTCTGTTAAAAACGGCTACAGAAAGTGTCCTTGGTGGGGACATTCTATTAAACATAGCTACAGAAAGTGTCCTTGGTGGGAACAGTTTATTAAACATACATATAGAAAGAGTCCTTGTTGGAAACAGTCTATTATACATATGAACAGAAGTGTCAGTGCTGGAAACAGCCTATTAAACATAGCTACAAAAAGTGTCCATGCTGGGAACAGTCTATTAAACATTGCTACATGAAGTATCCTTTGTGGGAACAGTCTGTTAAAAACGGCTACAGAAAGTGTCCTTGGTGGGGACATTCTATTAAACATAGCTACAGAAAGTGTCCTTGGTGGGAACAGTTTATTAAACATACGTATAGAAAGAGTCCTTGTTGGAAACAGTCTATTAAACATATACACAGAAGTGTCCGTGCTGAAAACAGCCTATTTAACATAGCTACAAAAAGTGTCCATGCTGGGAACAGTCTATTAAACATAGCTACATGAAGTGTCATTGGTGGGAACAATCTGTTAAAAATGGCTTCAGAAATTGTCCTTGGTGGGAACATTCTATTAAACATAGCTACAAAAAGTGTCCATGCTGGGAGCAGTCTATTAAACATAGCTACATGAAGTGTCCTTGGTGGGAACAGTCTGTTAAAAACGGCTACAGAAAGTGTCCTTGGTGGGGACATTCTATTAAACATAGCTACAGAAAGTGTCCTTGGTGGGAACAGTTTATTAAACATACGTATAGAAAGAGTCCTTGTTGGAAACAGTCTATTAAACATATATACAGAAGTGTCAGTGCTGGAAACAGCCTATTAAACATAGCTACAAAAAATGTCCATGCTGGGAACAGTCTATTAAACATAGCTACATGAAGTGTCCTTGGTTGGAACAGTCAGTTAAAAATGGCTACAGAAAGTGTCCTTGGTGGGATTATTCTATTAAACATAGCTACAAAAAGTGTCCATGCTGGGAACATTCTATTAAACATAGCTACATGAAGTGTCCTTGGTGGGAACAGCCTGTTAAAAATGGCTACAGAAAGTGTCCTTGGTGGGAACATTCTATTAAACATAGCTACAAAAAGTGTCCATGATGGGAACAGTCTATTAAACATAGCTACATGCAGTGTCCTTGGTGGGAACAGTCTGTTAAAAACGGCTACAGAAAGTGTCCTTGGTGGGGACATTCTATTAAGCATAGCTACAGAAAGTGTCCTTGGTGGGAACAGTTTATTAAACATAAGTATAGAAAAAGTCCTTGTTAGAAACAGTCTATTAAACATATATACAGAAGTGTCCGTGCTGGAAACAGCCTATTAAACATACCTACAAAAAGTGTCCATGCTGGGAACAGTCTATTAAATAAAGCTACATGAAGTGTCCTTGGTGGGAAAAGTCTGTTAAAAACGGTTTCAGAAAGTGTCCTTGGTGGGGACATTCTATTAAACATAGCTACAGAAAGTGTCCTTGGTGGGAACAGTTTATTAAACATACGTATAGAAAGAGTCCTTGTTGGAAACAGGCTATTAAACATATATACAGAAGTGTCAGTGCTGGAAGTAGCCTATTAAACATAGCTACAAAAAGTGTCCATGCTGTGAACAGTCTATTAAACATAGCTACATGAAGTGTCCTTGGTTGGAACAGTCAGTTAAAAATGGCTACAGAAAGTGTCCTTGGTGGGATTATTCTATTAAACATAGCTACAAAAGGTGTCCATGCTGGGAACATTCTATTAAACATAGCTACATGAAGTGTCCTTGGTGGGAACAGTCTGTTAAAAACGGCTACAGAAAGTGTCCTTGGTGGGGACATTCTATTAAACATAGCTACAGAAAGTGTCCTTGGTGGGAACAGTTTATTAAACATACGTATAGAAAGAGTCCTTGTTGGAAACAGTCTATTAAACATATATACAGAAGTGTCCGTGCTGGAAACAGCCTATTAAACATACCTACAAAAAGTGTCCATGCTGGGAACAGTCTATTAAATAAAGCTACATGAAGTGTCCTTGGTGGGAAAAGTCTGTTAAAAACGGCTACAGAAAGTGTCCTTGGTGGGGACATTCTATTAAACATAGCTACAGAAAGTGTCCTTGGTGGGAACAGTTTATTAAACATACGTATAGAAAGAGTCCTTGTTGGAAACAGTCTATTAAACATATATACAGAAGTGTCCGTGCTGGAAACAGCCTATTAAACATAGCTACAAAAAGTGTCCATGCTGGGAACAGTCTATTAAACATAGCTACATGAAGTGTCCTTGGTGGGAACAATCTGTTAAAAATGGCTTCAGAAAGTGTCCTTGGTGGGAACATTCCATTAAACATAGCTACAAAAAGTGTCCATGCTGGGAGCAGTCTATTAAACATAGCTACATAAGGTGTCCTTGGTGGGAACAGTCTGTTAAAAACGGCTACAGAAAGTGTCCTTGGTGGGGACATTCTATTAAACATAGCTACAGAAAGTGTCCTTGGTGGGAACAGTTTATTAAACATACGTATAGAAAGAGTCCTTGTTGGAAACAGTCTATTAAACATATATACAGAAGTGTCAGTGCTGGAAGTAGCCTATTAAACATAGCTACAAAAAGTGTCCATGCTGGGAACAGTCTATTAAACATAGCTACATGAAGTGTCCTTGGTTGGAACAGTCAGTTAAAAATGGCTACAGAAAGTGTCCTTGGTGGGATTATTCTATTAAACATAGCTACAAAAAGTGTCCATGCTGGGAACATTCTATTAAACATAGCTACATGAAGTGTCCTTGGTGGGAACAGTCTGTTAAAAACGGCTACAGAAAGTGTCCTTGGTGGGGACATTCTATTAAACATAGCTACAGAAAGTGTCCTTGGTGGGAACAGTTTATTAAACATACGTATAGAAAGAGTCCTTGTTGGAAACAGTCTATTAAACATATATACAGAAGTGTCCGTACTGGAAACAGCCTATTAAACATAGCTACAAAAAGTGTCCATGCTGGGAACAGTCTATTAAACATAGCTACATGAAGTGTCCTTGGTGGGAACAGTCTGTTAAAATGGCTACAGAAAGTGTCCTTGGTGGGAACATTCTATTAAACATAGCTACAAAAAGTGTCCATGCTGGGAACATTCTATTAAACATAGCTACATGAAGTGTCCTTGGTGGGAACAGTCTGTTAAAAACGGCTACAGAAAGTGTCCTTGGTGGGGACATTCTATTAAACATAGCTACAGAAAGTGTCCTTGGTGGGAACAGTTTATTAAACATACATATAGAAAGAGTCCTTGTTGGAAACAGTCTATTATACATATGAACAGAAGTGTCAGTGCTGGAAACAGCCTATTAAACATAGCTACAAAAAGTGTCCATGCTGGGAACAGTCTATTAAACATTGCTACATGAAGTATCCTTTGTGGGAACAGTCTGTTAAAAACGGCTACAGAAAGTGTCCTTGGTGGGGACATTCTATTAAACATAGCTACAGAAAGTGTCCTTGGTGGGAACAGTTTATTAAACATACGTATAGAAAGAGTCCTTGTTGGAAACAGTCTATTAAACATATACACAGAAGTGTCCGTGCTGAAAACAGCCTATTTAACATAGCTACAAAAAGTGTCCATGCTGGGAACAGTCTATTAAACATAGCTACATGAAGTGTCATTGGTGGGAACAATCTGTTAAAAATGGCTTCAGAAATTGTCCTTGGTGGGAACATTCTATTAAACATAGCTACAAAAAGTGTCCATGCTGGGAGCAGTCTATTAAACATAGCTACATGAAGTGTCCTTGGTGGGAACAGTCTGTTAAAAACGGCTACAGAAAGTGTCCTTGGTGGGGTCATTCTATTAAACATAGCTACAGAAAGTGTCCTTGGTGGGAACAGTTTATTAAACATACGTATAGAAAGAGTCCTTGTTGGAAACAGTCTATTAAACATATATACAGAAGTGTCAGTGCTGGAAACAGCCTATTAAACATAGCTACAAAAAATGTCCATGCTGGGAACAGTCTATTAAACATAGCTACATGAAGTGTCCTTGGTTGGAACAGTCAGTTAAAAATGGCTACAGAAAGTGTCCTTGGTGGGATTATTCTATTAAACATAGCTACAAAAAGTGTCCATGCTGGGAACATTCTATTAAACATAGCTACATGAAGTGTCCTTGGTGGGAACAGCCTGTTAAAAATGGCTACAGAAAGTGTCCTTGGTGGGAACATTCTATTAAACATAGCTACAAAAGTGTCCATGCTGGGAACATTTTATTAAACATAGCTACATGAAGTGTCCTTGGTGGGAACAGTCTGTTAAAAACGGCTACAGAAAGTGTCCTTGGTGGGGACATTCTATTAAGCATAGCTACAGAAAGTGTCCTTGGTGGGAACAGTTTATTAAACATAAGTATAGAAAAAGTCCTTGTTAGAAACAGTCTATTAAACATATATACAGAAGTGTCCGTGCTGGAAACAGCCTATTAAACATAGCTACAAAAAGTGTCCATGCTGAGAACAGTCTATTAAACATAGCTACATGAAGTGTCCTTTGTGGGAACAGTCTGTTAAAAACGGCTACAGAAAGTGTTCTTGGTGGGGACATTCTATTAAACATAGCTACAGAAAGTGTCCTTGGTGGGAACAGTTTATTAAACATGCGTATAGAAAGAGTCCTTGTTGGAAACAGTCTATTAAACATATACACATAAGTGTCCGTGCTGGAAACAGTCTATTTAACATAGCTACAAAAAGTGTCCATGCTGGGAACCGTCTATTAAACATAGCTACATGAAGTGTCCTTGGTGGGAACAATCTGTTAAAAATGGCTTCAGAAAGTGTCCTTGGTGGGAACATTCCATTAAACATAGCTACAAAAAGTGTCCATGCTGGGAGCAGTCTATTAAACATAGCTACATGAAGTGTCCTTGGTGAGCACAGTCTGTTATAAACGGCTACAGAAAGTGTTCTTGGTGGGGACATTCTATTAAACATAGCTACAGAAAGTGTCCTTGGTGGGAACAGTTTATTAAACATACGTATAGAAAGAGTCCTTGTTGGAAACAGGCTATTAAAACATATATACAGAAGTGTCAGTGCTGGAAGTAGCCTATTAAACATAGCTACAAAAAGTGTCCATGCTGGGAACAGTCTATTAAACATAGCTACATGAAGTGTCCTTGGTTGGAACAGTCAGTTAAAAATGGCTACAGAAAGTGTCCTTGGTGGGATTATTCTATTAAACATAGCTACAAAAGGTGTCCATGCTGGGAACATTCTATTAAACATAGCTACATGAAGTGTCCTTGGTGGGAACAGTCTGTTAAAAACGGCTACAGAAAGTGTCCTTGGTGGGGACATTCTATTAAACATAGCTACAGAAAGTGTCCTTGGTGGGAACAGTTTATTAAACATACGTATAGAAAGAGTCCTTGTTGGAAACAGTCTATTAAACATATATACAGAAGTGTCCGTGCTGGAAACAGCCTATTAAACATACCTACAAAAAGTGTCCATGCTGGGAACAGTCTATTAAATAAAGCTACATGAAGTGTCCTTGGTGGGAAAAGTCTGTTAAAAACGGTTTCAGAAAGTGTCCTTGGTGGGGACATTCTATTAAACATAGCTACAGAAAGTGTCCTTGGTGGGAACAGTTTATTAAACATACGTATAGAAAGAGTCCTTGTTGGAAACAGGCTATTAAACATATATACAGAAGTGTCAGTGCTGGAAGTAGCCTATCAAACATAGCTACAAAAAGTGTCCATGCTGTGAACAGTCTATTAAACATAGCTACATGAAGTGTCCTTGGTTGGAACAGTCAGTTAAAAATGGCTACAGAAAGTGTCCTTGGTGGGATTATTCTATTAAACATAGCTACAAAAGGTGTCCATGCTGGGAACATTCTATTAAACATAGCTACATGAAGTGTCCTTGGTGGGAACAGTCTGTTAAAAACGGCTACAGAAAGTGTCCTTGGTGGGGACATTCTATTAAACATAGCTACAGAAAGTGTCCTTGGTGGGAACAGTTTATTAAACATACGTATAGAAAGAGTCCTTGTTGGAAACAGTCTATTAAACATATATACAGAAGTGTCCGTGCTGGAAACAGCCTATTAAACATACCTACAAAAAGTGTCCATGCTGGGAACAGTCTATTAAATAAAGCTACATGAAGTGTCCTTGGTGGGAAAAGTCTGTTAAAAACGGCTACAGAAAGTGTCCTTGGTGGGGACATTCTATTAAACATAGCTACAGAAAGTGTCCTTGGTGGGAACAGTTTATTAAACATACGTATAGAAAGAGTCCTTGTTGGAAACAGTCTATTAAACATATATACAGAAGTGTCCGTGCTGGAAACAGCCTATTAAACATAGCTACAAAAAGTGTCCATGCTGGGAACAGTCTATTAAACATAGCTACATGAAGTGTCCTTGGTGGGAACAATCTGTTAAAAATGGCTTCAGAAAGTGTCCTTGGTGGGAACATTCCATTAAACATAGCTACAAAAAGTGTCCATGCTGGGAGCAGTCTATTAAACATAGCTACATAAGGTGTCCTTGGTGGGAACAGTCTGTTAAAAACGGCTACAGAAAGTGTCCTTGGTGGGGACATTCTATTAAACATAGCTACAGAAAGTGTCCTTGGTGGGAACAGTTTATTAAACATACGTATAGAAAGAGTCCTTGTTGGAAACAGTCTATTAAACATATATACAGAAGTGTCAGTGCTGGAAGTAGCCTATTAAACATAGCTACAAAAAGTGTCCATGCTGGGAACAGTCTATTAAACATAGCTACATGAAGTGTCCTTGGTTGGAACAGTCAGTTAAAAATGGCTACAGAAAGTGTCCTTGGTGGGATTATTCTATTAAACATAGCTACAAAAAGTGTCCATGCTGGGAACATTCTATTAAACATAGCTACATGAAGTGTCCTTGGTGGGAACAGTCTGTTAAAAACGGCTACAGAAAGTGTCCTTGGTGGGGACATTCTATTAAACATAGCTACAGAAAGTGTCCTTGGTGGGAACAGTTTATTAAACATACGTATAGAAAGAGTCCTTGTTGGAAACAGTCTATTAAACATATATACAGAAGTGTCCGTGCTGGAAACAGCCTATTAAACATACCTACAAAAAGTGTCCATGCTGGGAACAGTCTATTAAATAAAGCTACATGAAGTGTCCTTGGTGGGAAAAGTCTGTTAAAAACGGCTACAGAAAGTGTCCTTGGTGGGGACATTCTATTAAACATAGCTACAGAAAGTGTCCTTGGTGGGAACAGTTTATTAAACATACGTATAGAAAGAGTCATTGTTGGAAACAGTCTATTAAACATATATACAGAAGTGTCCGTGCTGGAAACAGCCTATTAAACATAGCTACAAAAAGTGTCCATGCTGGGAACAGTCTATTAAACATAGCTACATGAAGTGTCCTTGGTGGGAACAATCTGTTAAAAATGGCTTCAGAAAGTGTCCTTGGTGGGAACATTCCATTAAACATAGCTACAAAAAGTGTCCATGCTGGGAGCAGTCTATTAAACATAGCTACATAAGGTGTCCTTGGTGGGAACAGTCTGTTAAAAACGGCTACAGAAAGTGTCCTTGGTGGGATTATTCTATTAAACATAGCTACAAAAAGTGTCCATGCTGGGAACATTCTATTAAACATAGCTACATGAAGTGTCCTTGGTGGGAACAGTCTGTTAAAAACGGCTACAGAAAGTGTCCTTGGTGGGGACATTCTATTAAACATAGCTACAGAAAGTGTCCTTGGTGGGAACAGTTTATTAAACATACGTATAGAAAGAGTCCTTGTTGGAAACAGTCTATTAAACATATATACAGAAGTGTCCGTGCTGGAAACAGCCTATTAAACATACCTACAAAAAGTGTCCATGCTGGGAACAGTCTATTAAATAAAGCTACATGAAGTGTCCTTGGTGGGAACAGTCTGTTAAAAACGGTTACAGAAAGTGTCCTTGGTGGGGACATTCTATTAAACATAGCTACAGAAAGTGTCCTTGGTGGGAACAGTTTATTAAACATACGTATAGAAAGAGTCCTTGTTGGAAACAGTCTATTAAACATATATACAGAAGTGTCCGTGCTGGAAACAGCCTATTAAACATAGCTACAAAAAGTTTCCATGCTGGGAACAGTCTATTAAACATAGCTACATGAAGTGTTCTTGGTGGGAACAATCTGTTATAAATGGCTACAGAAAGTGTCCTTGGTGGGAACATTCTATTAAACATAGCTACAGAAAGTGTCCTTGGTGAGAATAGTCTATTAAACATGGCAACAGTAAGTGTCCATGCTTGGAACAGTCTATTAAACATAGCTACAGAAAGTTTGCTTGGTGGGAACTTCTTATTAAACATACGTATAGAAAGTGTCCTTGTTGGAAACAGTCTATTAAACATACCAACAGAAGTATCCGTGCTGCAAACAATCTATTAAAATACCTTCAGAGAGTGTCCTTGGTGTGAACAGTCTATTAACCATATCTACAGAAATGTCCGTGCTGGGAACAATCTATCAAACATACCTACAGAAAGTGTCCTTGATGGGAACAGTCTATTAAACATAGCTACAGAAAGTGTCCGTGCTGGAGACAGATTATGAAGCGTACTACAGAAAGTGTCCGTGGTGGGAACAGTCTTTTAAATATACCTACAGAAAGTGTCCATTCTGGGACCAGTCTTTTAATGAAAGCTTTAGAAAGTGTCCGTGCTGGAAAATGTCTACTAACCATAACTACGGAAAGTGTCCTTGGTGGGAACAGTCTATTTAACATACCTATATAATTGTCCGGGCTCGGAACAGTCTATAAACATACCTACAGAAGTGTCTGTGCTTGCAACAGTCTATAAAACATACCTACAGAAAGTGTCCTTGGTGGGAACAGTCTATTAAACATACCTATATAAATTGTCCTTGCTGGGAACAATCTATTAAAGGAGTCCATGTATAGAATCCACCGATCGCTAAAAACAATTGCAGGAAATTGTTCAAATGTCTAGTTTGCTTCAAATCATGTGTATTAAATAAGGCTAAAAGGGATGCCCTTTTAGAACCATGAACGCATTCAAAAACGAAAATAGCAGAATCCATTTGTTGTTTGGGCCAGACAAGCTTGTTTCGGCCATCAAGGCCTCATCAGTAGCCCTAAAAGAAATGCTGAAAACGAGTATTAGCGGTTACGAGTATCAGCGTAAAACGTGGAAAATGACGTTGAAAGTTGACGTTTCGTCAGAAGAAATTTCCAGTTTAATTTAACGTCATGCGGCAAATTTTGTTTACGGATTATTTTGCTCCAGACAAGTGGAAAGTGTATGGATTTGTATGCGGTTTGTAGCCTGCTTCCACAATAGAATAATTTTTGTCTTTTAGTCAGAATGTTTCTTTTGTAAGGACTAATTGATTCTTAATTAGCTGGGTTAAATGCTTCTTTAAATGGTCATTTTACTGACTCCTTTGATATTCATTTGGGATCACGATACAATAAAAAACATCCCTTCGAATTAAACGTTCTTCTTCTTCTTTGTCCCGATGCAAAATAAATAGATGACTGAAGGATGTTTTTAAGGTAACCGGGCGCCAAGGGCACATAGGGGCTACCCCCAGTTCGTCAGCTGGGATTAGTTGTAGGTCTTTTCCCTAGGCTGCCAATATGCTGATTCCTGTCTGCTTGACAGTTATCAGCTAGCCGATTGGGAGTTAGGTGACTTCTTTCGCGGATTGTTGTTGTTTTCCAGTTTCCCCGTGTCGCGGGTCGTCAGCTGGTGGGGTCCCAGGGAACGAATCCATGCTGGCACTACACCGTAGCCGTTCGGTGGTACCCCTATTCCCCGTTGCCGGTGAACAGGGAGACCATCGCTCGGCTCCAGCCCCGTCCGTCCATGTTTGTCGTCTCACGTCTCAGGTGTCTCTGAGCCCACGGGCATCCCCTTGCCCTGTAGCCAATCGCCGAGCTCCGTCCTGAGAGGTTTGTGAAACGGTGCCGTGACCTTTCCAGGTCTCGGTGGGGCTTATATTTTGTCTTCCCGTTTGCTTCAGGAGTACATGTGTCCTGTCGCTATAGGGCATCTTTAAATGTAGGAGTTTCTGGGCTTGGCGTGCTTCATAATAATAATAATAATAATAATCGACCTTCTTTATAGAGGGTAACACATTTAGTACTAGTACTAATCTTCCATGTGGCCCTCTTTTCCTGGGTAGAAACCAGTACTAAGCAATGTGGATAAAGTCTCTTGCTCAAGGAAACAACACATGGCGCTTGCGAGGATCGAACCGGCTACCTCTCGATCTCAAATCCGATGCTTTACCACTGCACCACTGTGCTCCCAGGGAGCATATTTCAAGGGCTGTGGATATGTTGCACAGTTCCAATGTGAGCCTTTGTTTTTGTGCAACATAGTTTAGTTAAAATAATTTGGAACTCCATTCTAAAGTTTTGGCTACGTGATTGCACTGCGTTTAAGTTATAGCAGTGCTGTGCCTTGGGTTTTTGCGGTTTGCCGCAAAGGGGTGTGGGTTGTTTTGTGTAACAGGGTAGGCTCCGAGTTTGAACTTATCATTAAGGGGATCGTTTAGCAGTTAATTTTGTTTGAAAGTTTCATTGCGATTTGGAAGACGTTTCTAAAGATTGCTATACACGTTTCCATGTTACGTGTTATGCACCTTATATTCAATCAGGGGATTCGAGACAAAGTTTTTTAGCCATTTTGTGGTGCTTATTTGCACCACAAAATTGTAGAGTCCATCCATTTCTTTCTTCTAGCGTGTAGCTTCAGCCGCATCTACACCCTCACGCCAGCACCATGTCTATGGATGTCGTCTACGCTTTTTGTATCAATTTTGATGTTGGTATTTTTGTTTTTTATTTTTTTTGTTTGATTTTTGCATATTTTTGTAACGTATGTACATTTTTACATTATTTGGTCTGTGCCCCCAGCTTATTGAGTATATATGCGGGCGGATGTGCTCGCCCCGCCATGGACCTGTCGTGTATGTTTTTCTTGTGCTTTAAAGATGGTCTTGTCCGTTTTGGGGCAAGCCCACCCGCTCT
Organism: Lucinisca nassula; assembly: GCA_963580285.1. Lineage (NCBI taxonomy): Eukaryota > Metazoa > Mollusca > Bivalvia > Lucinida > Lucinidae > Lucinisca > Lucinisca nassula. The sequence goes on along the minus strand of OY757018.1, from coordinate 4,511,882 downwards.
CTTATGCTGGTTAGGACAGTTTTTGTACCTGCAAGGTTGTGCTTGTAGATTATATTTTGTGATTTTTGTTTATTCTGTACGTACAACATATAGTATAGTGTGACGGCCTCCGCCGTCTCGGGCCCAAGTTCGTGTTTATTTTAGTTTGTTGGTGACCTCTATCGAGGAGGATGTGGAAGTAGGTCAATCCCCTTTTCTGCATTTTTTGTTAAAGTTAGGAAAATGTGGTGCCCTCCTCCACGTAGGATGTCATATTCTGTGGGACCGTAAGTTGGTCATTCTGAGTCGCCATGTTTACATGTCATTTTCGCATCCTACGTGAAGGAAGGCACCATAGGAGGAATTGTATTCCTACCTAATCGTTTGAGGGCCCGAGATATCGTGTGCCGATCTCGTTAGTTTGTTTGTTTGATTTGAGGTTCAACGTCCCCGTCAACAACATTTTGGAGACGTTGCTTCCAATTTTGTGGGACTTTTACCCGACATTGAGATGAAATGACATCTCAAGCCCTGTCGCCCAATCAAACCAATAGGGTTTATTAGCATGGACGGTCCGCCTCGCACCGCGGTTCCTGGACAGGCTTAGATCCTCTAGGCGGTTTACCAGTACTAGTGAGCGGGCCCGATTCAGCTCTGCGTGCAAGCATCATGCAGCCCATATATTTCTTCAAGCCCCTATGGGCGGGGGCTTCCGATCTCGTTAGCAATGCAGTTAGAACAAATTCATATAATCATGTAGGTCGCATACAAGCGTCCGCCTGCGCATGTGCGCAGTCGAGCACTCATATGCGATCTTGTTTTTATGTGTCATATTCACAGTTAACAATGTTTGAAATCGCTTTTTGGGAAATAAACTCTTCTTCTTCTTCTTCTTCTATCTCCAGGTTTTTGATCTCTCTATTCCTATACTATCCTCTCTACGGGATTCCTACTCTACAACTATTCTACAACTATCGCTTTATCTACCTAATTTAGCATTGCGTGGGTGGATGTATGTTGTTTTAGTTTTGCGTGGGTGGTTGTGTGTTGATGCCCTCCTTCAGGGTCGCGCTAAGTCATGCCCTAGTTAGTTAGTTTATTTCCCTTATCTGTATAAATATATGGTTGTCTTGACCGTCCGTTTTAATTACGGTCATGGCGCGATCTGCTGTTTTTTGGTGATTCTTATGTTAAACGACAAGGGCAGTTCCGAGGGCTGTTTGATGTACCAGGCGAGGTTCGGTTTTTCGGCCATGGTGGTATGCGCGTGGTGAGCTATGGTGTTGACTTGTGGGACAGCGTTTCATATTTTCCGAAGGCAAAGTTGGGGCAGCGATGGCCGCCTCCACAGGCACTATTATAGGGACCGTATTCATTTGTCAAGGGAGAGACAGAAGCAATACCATGTGTGCTTAGAGAGAGCCTTCCTGTGATTTTTCTGCTAGTCAGGTGTTTATAAAAGGGTCCTTTTGTGGCCCCCAGATCATTCCGTTTGGGTAACCTTATAATGTACATCCTTTATTCGAAAGCGAAAAAAAGAAAAACAAAGAGATGTGATAAGATCTATTGTTTCTTATTTCTGTCCCACTAATCTATGTGCATTCCTGAAGGAGAGCCTTTTGTTTGCTAGTGTGTTGGTGTGCCGTTCTCCTTTGGGTTGTGTGGCTCTCGATCAGCCAGGATTTTGACGCAACGCTGCTCAGTGCCAAAGTCCTAAGACCGCAAACCCCAGCGTTACATCTCGTCCTGATTTCCCGAGTGCCTTCCCCCCTCCGGAGAGGCCGGGCGATGGATTTTCCTTGTGGTGGATCCATGCCCAGTTCCGGCGTGTTCTCGTGTGATCCTATTTCGGGCAGTGTGGCTCCCGATCAGCTAGGATTTTCATAAGTGCAAAGCCAGTGGGCCGCAACCACAACGCTACACCTCGTCTTAACCTCTCGCTTGCCACACTCCTTTGAAGGGTGGGTCGGGGCTATGGATTTTCCTTGTGGTGGGTCCATGCCCCGTTCTGTTATGGTCTTCTCACAGTGATCCAGGGATCGCTGTCACCGTTAGGCACTCCTAAGTGCAAAGCCGAGGCCGCAAACCACAGTGCCTACCGTTGACTTTGTTCCCCTTTTCGCCGTGAGACGGCCGCCCTTTGATCACTACGCTCCTTTTTGGTTGGTAGCGTCTCAGGTGCGGTTAAATCATTTATTGTTTCTGAAATCGGGTCTGTAACGGTTTTGGTTTCAGGCATGTTAGTGTGTAACCTCGTACGGGGTGTGTCTCTCGTAACAGTGCAATAAATTTAGTCTGCGCCCTTAGCTTTCCCCTATATTTTGTCCAGGTAGTTTGTTTTCTCAAAGAAATTGAAAACCGCGTCCCTCATTTCCTGTGACATTAGATTGAGCAAAGAAATCGCGTTTATCTCCCCTTGGTATCCTAGTGCTGTCAGTTTTCCCTTTAGTTCCCTCCTAGCGGGGCCGTGTGCGGGGCACTCTGCGAGGTAGTGTTGAACACTCTCCACCCCGCCACAGTGCCCGCATAATGGATCGGCCGCGTTATAGAAGATGTTGTGTGCATTTAGTCCGTTGACCCCAAGTCTAAGTCGTGTATATATGCGATCGAGCTTTCGGCTGTCGCTGTATTGAACTATTTTCGGGGTCAAGGACTGGCAGATCGAGTGTCTTAATCCGTGTTGTCCCTGCCATATGCGCGCCCATTCCTTTTTGATGCTAAAATAATAATAATAATCGACCTTATTTATAGAGGGTAATACATTTAGTACTAGTACTAATCTTCCATGTGGCCCTCTTTTCCTGGGTAGGAACCAGTACTAAGCAATGTGGATAAAGTTTCTTGCTCAAGGAAACAACACGTGGCGCTTGCGAGGATCGAACCGGCTACCTCTCGATCTCAAATCCGATGCTTTACCACTGCGCCACAGCGCTCCACACACTAGCCTTAATAATTGTGTAGACTTCTTGTGGGGTGGGGAGGTAGTCAAGTTCCTTCCCCGGGTCAGAGCTTCTTTGGCCAGCGTGTCTGCGCGCTCATTCCCCTGCACGTTGCAGTGGGAGGGGATCCAATCTATGTTCAGGGTGATGCCTTGTTTTAGTATTTTGTGTATTAGGACATGAATGTCCTGCAGTATATCCGGTCTTGTAGTGCTGTTTCCAGAGTTTATGCTTTGTACTGAGCTTAATGAGTCCGTTAGTATAACAACACTATCGGGTTTTTCTTCCTGTATCCATTCCAAAGCTTTCTGTATGGCTATAAGTTCTGCAGAGTAGACTGTGAGGTGCTGGTTAAGTTTGAATTTTTGGTCGAAATTTAATTCTGGTATTGTGAAAGCGCACCCAGTTTCTTTTTTGTCAGCATCTTTGCTTCCATCTTCTTTCGCGGAGGACCGCAACTTACTATTAGTATCAAAATAATTTCAACTATGAAAAGGTTTATTACCAGCAAATATTTTGTCACCAATACAAACTGGAATAGATTCATAAAACTTTATGTTAGGCATATTTTTATGTATTTTTTAATTGAAATCCTTTAATCAAAATTAAAGTGATTAACCAAACTATTGCAAAATATGCAGAGTGTTGATTTTTTTTGTTTGTTTTGATTTGTTACGCCCCTTGAAAGTCTTATAAATAACTTAGTATGACACGCCAAATGCAATGTCCCCAACACGGACAGTGTGTGCCCACGAAGGACTGTTCCGGACAAGGTCATAGTGTTGCGTGTTGCAATTATATACTGTAGCAAGAAGGGGACTTGGACTGTTTAGTTTAACCCTTAACTTCTTGTACCTAATGCAATCAGTGTACACCGCATTGTGTGGCGTCTGATCTGTATCTGCGCTGTTTGCCAAACCCAATAGTTGATTCCAGGCTAGATTTTACAGATAGCACTCTTACATGCCTCCGACATTTTGACCACCTAGTGGTACAAATAACGCGGCTATAGTTGTGTCGACTGTTTGTCAATCGACCCAAAGTACTAAGAAGAAAAGCTCTTCAGTGCTAAAGTCCACGTGACAATCACTGCCTTTTTAAAGAAAACAGCCGCAGTGGTGTCAGTGCTGCGTACATGTAAGGTTAAAGAGGGTTATCTTGGAATCACAGGGTGGGCTTGGCAAACAGTGTAGACCCAGATCAAATGCTGAAAAATGCCGCATCTGATTCAAATCTTCTTTATTTGCTTAAAAAACTGGACTTTTAAAGTTAAAGGAAATAATATAAATCTCAGTCCAGGACTACACTCGGAGACAATCGACCCACCAGTACTCTCCGTGCTTTTCTTTAACTCATCCTGAACTACGCAACATCACGTGAACAAGTCCGTGAAATGAAGATCCCCTATACCCCACTTCATATAGAGAAAACTGAGGTTTACGGGGGTAAACATTATTTTTCTTATTTTTGCTCCAAAACATAGGTTGTGGGTACTCGTTAGAACCGCCTCGATGAGGCGGTTCTAACGAGCACCCATAACCTATGTTTGCAGTATCTATAAGAAAAATATCACGGATTTTCATCAGAAAAGTAGCCATTTTGGAAATGTGAAAATGCACTTTATCGCACGGGTGGGTTATCGTAATGATTTTATTTTTTGTAAGGGCATTATTATAGATGGTCTTTTAACGTTTAATTATATAAATCAAAGCACTGTCAGCACTTGTGGGTCGATTGTTTCTGCGTTAATGCTGAAAAATTATCGTGAATGAGGACTAAGACTTCCTGTACTGTAAGCAAACAGCGTAAATCCTGCTGAGACGCCGCATTCTGCAGCGTCTAATCTGGTTCAGTACTGATTGCCAAACTCAACGCATGATTCCAGTCTAGATTCTATAGATATCCCTCTTACGCAACACTCTGACCTCACGGCGGTAAGGATTGTGCGGTTATTTTCTTCAAATAACCGTAACCTGGATTTCCGACGTCAGTAATAGTCACTTGGACTTCAGCATCGAAAAGGTATTGCGCTTTAGAACTTGGTCGATCGATAAACAGTCGATCAAATCGACCCAAAATATATCCTTTACAATTGAAGGGGTTAGTGCAAGAAGGGGCCTAAGTCACATTTTTATAATTTCGAGAAAAACGCGAAAAACAAAATATATTGCAATATTTTCATATTTTTCATACTTAAATTAAAATAAATTCTTCTGACGTGTTGTCTTGTCATCTGAAATGGTGCAAAAATCGCATAAATAGTTCTGAGTATATCGCAGATATTCATTTGTTTCAAAATTGGTTTAGTGCAAGAAGGGACCTAAGTCTAAGATTCATTGCACTAAACAAATACAACAAAGTTCTCTATTAAAAGGAGAAATTGTCATTTAGTTGAACATGTATATTTTATCGCATCACGACTCTTTATTTAAGAAGTAGATCAGCTTTAGCTGTGATTTGTTGAGTAATAAATCACAGTTTGGAGGTCAGTTGTAAAGTAGACAAATCATGAGCGCGTAGCGCGCGTGATTTGTCTACTTACAACTGACCGACAAACTGTTATTTATTACCTAACAAATCACTGGCTAGAGCTGATCTATTTCGATTCTAACACGCTTAAACTCGGCAATAATATTGTTGTTTCCTTCAAATTCTCACAACTTTTCGCCATTGTTAAAAGACATCCCGCTAAAATTATCGACTGAAACACATGCATTTATATCCTTTTTCTAACGTTTTCGATGCGAGAAAATGACGTTACACCGTCCAACGTCAAGGAAATCGACTAGTGACGTCATAAATTTGCAGTTTTTAATGACGTCAATCGTCACGCTCTTCCTTGTCGTGATTTGTTGTAGAATAAAACACAGTTATTTTCCATTGCCTATATAGGCGCGCTGTGTTAGAATAGTTTATAAATAACAAAAGTCTGAAACAAATGAACAATACATACAATGGAAACTCAAAGCTTTATATTGTAAAACGGACTTCGACCCCTTATTGCACCAATGATACGACATTGGACTTAGGCCCCTACCAAAAATTTTATTAACCGTCAGTTTTAATGCCAGTAAAGAAATACGGTATAACAAACTATAAATCAGATTGTAGGTCTAGATATGTTGTATCTGAAAATGATAATATCCCAGATTTTTCCAAAAATGGACTTGGGCCCCTTCTTGCACTAACCCCTTCAATTATGGTACCTTCTAAATGTCCGTAACACATTATACATTTGCGTCTTTACAAGCATAGTTATATGAATATTTCTTAGACAAAAGAACATACGATGTGTATGCGCCGTTTTGCCTATGAGTATATGTGTGCATTTTGTGAAATAACTTTTGAATAAAAATGTTAGCCTTAGTGTTACGAGAGTGCTGTGATATAAACATCTTTTTATCCATACAATCCATAGACTAGCATATCTTTTGGTCACTAGGGCGCGCTTTTGTCTACTCCCTTAGTGTCTGAGTGTAAACAAGTTTAGATGTTATAAAATGTTGCTATTATCAGAAATAAATATTTGTTTTTTTTCTCTTAGTTCTATGTTAAATCTTTCTATACCTTTCCAAACTAAGTGGCTGTACAATTTCGATGGCATGTACACCCAGCATGTTGGCTAAATGTGCGAGTTGTTAATTTCTCTGCCTCGCGAGTATAGCTGTTAATGCAGAGATCTAAGGCTGGTCGGCAGCATTCTTTCGTGGAGATTTCTCATGAAACCTTCTCTACGTCCATGCTGATTTAAGAAGGTAGTTGTCAGTTTCTGACGAAAAATGAGTGCCTTGTTATCCACTGATGTACACGTATAAGCCTTTCCAGCAAAAGTATGGCAAGATCGCTTGACCAGCTCGATATGACTGACATAGTGTAGACTAGGCCGTTAAACTGCAAAATACAAATAAATCGATCATGAAATACGAGCCTTAATAAGCGAAGGTGTGCATTCGGATACGTGCGTACAGCAAAGACTCTGATCAGACTGCGCGTTTGCGCAGTCTGATCAGAGTCTTTGTTGTGCGCTAAATGGATTTCTGTCGACCCAAAACTTCTATTTTTAGCTCACCTGTCACGTAGTGACGAGGTGACCTTTTGCGATCACTTTTTGTCCGTCGTCCGTCATCCTTCGTGCGTGCGTGCGTACGTAAACAATTTCAAATAAGTATATCACTAATACCCCATGGCCAATCTTGCCCAAAATTTCATGCGAAGCATCATCAGGTAGGGGGAAAGGTTGCAAAAGGTTTTTGGGCTGATCAGATTGGAATTCTGGTTGCCATGGCAACATATAGCTCCCATAGACTTATAAAGGGAACAAATTTAAAAATCTTCTTCTCTGAAACCACAGGGCCCAGAGCTTAGATATTTAGCATGTAGCAAGGGCAAGTGGTCAACTATATAATTCCTGCCAATCATGCCCCTTGGTTCCAAATGGGCCACGCCCCGGTGCCCCCTTCGCTCCCATAGACTCATAATGGAAAAAAAGGTTTAAAAATCTTATTCTCTGAAACCACAGGGCCAAGAGCTTAGATATTTAGCATGTAGCAATGGCAAGTGGTCAACTACATAATTCCTACCAATCATGCCCCTGGGGTCCAAACGGACCACGCCCCGGGGCCCTTAGCTCCTATAGACTCATAATGGAAAAAAGCTTCAAAAATCTTCTTCTCTGAAACCACAGGGCCCAGAGCTTAGATATTTAGCATGTAGCAAGGGCAAGTGGTCACTTACATAATTCCTGCCAACATGCCCCTGGGGTCCAAACGGACCACGCCCCGTGGCCCCTTAGCTCCTATAGACTCATAATGGAAAAAAGCTTCAAAAATCTTCTTCTCTGAAACCACAGGGCCCAGAGCTTAGATATTTAGCGTGTAGCAATGGCAAGTGGTCACCTGCATAATTCCTGCCAATCATGCCCCTGGGTTCCAAATTGGCCAGGCCCCGGGGCCCCTTCGCCCCCCATAATGGAAAAAAGCTTCAAAAATCTTCTTCTCTGAAACCACAGGGCCCAGAGCTTATATATTTAGCATGTAGTATCGACAAGTGGTCACCTACAAAATTCCTGCCAATCATGCCCCTGGGGTCCAAACGCACCACGCCCCGGGCCCCTTATCTCCCACAGACTCATAATGGAAAAAAAGCTTCAAAAATCTTCTATTCTGAAACCACAGGGCCCAGAACTTAGATATTTAGCATGTAGCAAGGGCAAGTGGTCACCTGCATAATTCCTGCCAATCATGCCCCTGGGTTCCAAATGGGCCACTCCCGGGGCCCCTTCGCTCCCATAGACTCATAATGGAAAAAAGGTTCAAAAATCTTCTTCTCTGAAACCACAGGGCCAAGAGCTTAGGTATTTAACATGTAGCAATGACAAGTGGTCACCTACATAATTTCTGCAAATCATGCCCATTGGGTCCAAATTGGCCACACCCCAGGACCCCTTAGCTTCTGTATACTCATAATGGAAAACAAGAGGCCCATGGGCCACTATGCTCACCAGAGCTCAGGGGGCACTGCCGACTGGCAGCAAAGTATTTTAATTAACCATGGAAGCCCTGCGCCCAAGGATGCTACAGATAAAATTTGGACCCAATCAGCCTAGTGGCTTCAGATGTCTGATGTCGCTTGAATGTGGTGTTGCAGGACAACAGATGACAACTGACAATTTCCCATCTGTGGCAACCAATAGGCTTAAAGGAACATTTCTATGTAAGTTTGACAAAATATCTTGAAAGGCATAAATGTCATTTTTCAATTTTCCCCATTATAAGTCAATGAGAACTCTTAACTTGCCATGGCAAACAAACCAAAGAGCCAAATTTCATAAACCGGAGCTCAGATGGGCATTGCCCAATGGCAGACATGTATTTTAACATGGTATGATTTTAATCTACCAATTATAAAGTCTCCCAATTCCCAAATGAGCACTCATGTGGACTGTATCTGAAATATTAGGTGTTTTATATAGTAGAGAGGGTGGGGCATGAACACAATGGAGACCTGGTTGGTGTCACTAAATGCGTCTTATAAAAAAGAACAGAGACATATATGGTTAAGCGGTGGGATATGTATGGCTCCTGAGATCATGAGATGTAAGGCCTATTAAACAATGGAGGGATTCGGGCATGGTGGATTCCAGAAAAGCCCAAGATTGTTGCAACCTAATGCTGAACAGTTTCTGAGATATGAGGCCCTTTTATGAAGTGGATGGGAGAGAAATGGCCCCTGCAGACCCCACAAGATTGGTTGACTGAATGTGTCTAATAACAATGAACAAGAATATATGTGATTTTGCGGTGGGGATTTGAATATTTAATGAGATATATGGCCTATTATGGGGTCTTATCATACGGAACAAGAATATATATGGTTAAGGTGTGGGGATCTGACCGGTTTCTGAGATATATGGCTTTTAATGAAGTAAAGGGGTGGGGCATGGCCGTGGCACTACAGGGGGGGGGGGGGGGCCTTGCTGGTGTCACACTGATTGCATCTTATCATAAGGAACAAGAATATATATGGCTTAGGGGTATACGGCTCTGAACAGTTTCTCAGATATATGGTCTTTTGTGAAGTCGAAGAATGGCGCATGGCCCGGGCGAGCCCTGGGGGAACCCTGTGTTGGTTGGTTGGTTGATTTGAGGTTTAACGTCCCCGTCAACACTGTAAAGGTCATTTTGGAGACTTTGCTTCCAATTCTGTGGGACTTTTACCCGACATTGAGTTGAAATGACATCTCAAGCCCTGTCGCCCAATGAAACCAATAGGGTTTATTAGCATGGACGGTCCGCCTCGCACCGCGGTTCCTGGACAGGCTTAGATCCTCTAAGCGGTTTACCAGTACTAGTGTACGGGCCGGATTCAGCTCTGCGTGGAAGCATCATGCAGCCAATATATTTCTTCATCCCCGAACCCTATGTTGGTGTCACTGAATTTGTCTTATCACAGTTTAAGGAACAAGAATATATGGTTTAGGGTAGGAATCGGAAAGGTTTCTGGAATATTTGGCCTTTTATGAAGTGGAGGGTTGGGCATGACCCCGGCACATCCCGGGGAACCCTCAGCTTGGTGTCGCTGAGTGCGTCTTATTATAAGGAACAAGAATATATATGGTTTAGGGGTGGAGATCTGAATGGTTTCTGAGATTTTTTTTGGAGGGGGGGGGGGTTGGTTTTACGGCCCTTTCAAGATTATTTCACTCATATCGAGCCAATCGTTAATCAGAGGTGGGCGAAAACCGGAGTACCCGGAGAAAAACCACCTGACCTTCCGTTGCAGAACTTGGCGTCTCACATGTGACCCGAGCGAGGCTCGAACCACAGCGGTGAGAGACCTAATGATCAAGAGTCAGCGCTCTTAACCACTACGCCACGGAGGCCCGTTTCTGAGATAAATGGCATTGAATGAAGTGGAGGGGTTGGGGCATGTCCCCGGCACATCTGGGGGGACCCCCAGGTTGGTGTCACTTAATGGTTCTTATCATAAGGAACAAGTATATATATGGTTTAGGGGTGGGGATTTGTAAGGTTTTGGAATATTTGGCCTTTTATGAAGTTTTGTTTGTTTGTTTGATTTGAGGTTTAACGTCCCCGTCGACACTGTAAAGGTCATTTCGGGGACATTGCTCCCAATTTTGTGGGACTTTTACCCGACATTGAGATGAAATGACATCTCAAGTCCTGCTGCCCAATGAAACCGATAGGGTTTATTAGCATGGACGGTCCGCCTCGCACCGCGGTTCCTGGACAGACTTAGATCCTCTAAGCGGTTTACCAGTACTAGTGTGCGGGCCGGATTCAGCTCTGCATGGAAGCATCATGCAGCCAATATATTTCTTCAAGCCCCTATGGGCGGGGGCCAACCTTTTATGAAGTGGAGGGGGTTGGGCATGTCCCCGGCACATCCCGGTTGTCCCCGAGATTGGTGTCACTGAAAGCAACTTATCATAAGGAACAAAAATATATTTCATTTAGGGGTTTGGATCTGTTAGGTGTCTGGAATATTGGGCCTGTTGTGAAATGGAGGGGTGGGGCATGGCCCAGGCACATCCTGGGGGACCCTCAGGTTGGTGTCACTGAGTGCGTCTTATCATAAGAGACAAGAATATATACGCTTTACGGGTGGGGATCTGAATGGTTTCTGAGATAAATGGCATTTTATGAAGTGGAGGGGGTGGGGCCTGTCCCCGGCACATCCGGGGGGATCCCCAGGTTGGTGTGATTTAATGCACCTTATCATAAGGAACAAGAATATATACTTAGTCAAAAAAGTAACTATACCAACTTTCGGGTGAAACTCACTAGATATCTGGCAGCTATTGAGCTAAATTTGGCTGTAGACATTTAATTCGGACGTTTAGCTAGAGAATGCTCAAACTTGTCCATACTTTTCTGCTCCAGAGTTGTCTTGCAATATGTGCCTAGAAAGAATTTGGTAGAAAATAGACATTGCGCATGCGCAGAAAGCTCTTTTTGTCTAAGATGGAAGACAATATTCTCTGAACATCGGATAACACTTTACTTTTACATTATCTGATGATCTCGCATTATAAGCGAGGTTTTAATTTGTGAAATTCTCAAATTATCTCCCTTGCAAATAAAAATATAGCAATTTTCCACTGCTGTAATTTTTATTCCTGTCAATCAATTTTGGCCATTTTTTTCAAAAAACGCTTTGTGTCCACCATTGCTGTTCATCATGATGGTAAAAAATACAGAAAATTCATGTAGCATGTAGCACTATCGATTGCGATTTTCTATGGAGTTCCCATTGAAAGCAGCATTTGAACACAACTTCTAAGAATTGGAGGTCAATATGTGATAGCCTGTTTCTCGTAGCTGATGCAACTAAAGTTCCAAATCTTTTGTGAATAGACGCAAATGATATCTAAAGAAATCTCACATGTATCAAATTTTAGAAATGTAGGGTACAGGGAAATTTTGTGATGTTAAATCAAAGCATGTTTTAATGATTTTCTCTGCGAAAATGACACAGTGACCCCTTGGGTGTTTAAAGCAATAGTCTACGATGATGTGTTTACGAAAACAAAAACGAATGGTGCTTTTGCACGGAAAAATGAGTCTTCATATCAAAACATAACAAACTTTGTGTAGTTTTTATCTGTAGTAGCTATAGTAGCAGAAGCAATTTTAAGTATAGGAACTTTTTTGACTGAGTATATATGGTTTAGGGGTGGGTATCTGTAAGGTTTCTGAGAAATAAGGCATTTTATGAAGGACTGGGGGTGGGGAATGGCCCCGGCACAACCTACTGGACCCCCAGGTTGACATAAAAGCATATTGCTGAGAGAAGTTTACTAAAGGAACATTTCTATGAAAATTTTTGTCAAAATATCGGCAAAGGTTTTGTAGTTAATGCCATTTTTCAATTTTCCCCATTATAAGTCTATAGAAAATTTAAGTTGCCATAGCAACCAAACTAAAGAGCCAAATTTCATAAAAACACAGAACCTGTATAAGCAAATATGGTCAATATTTTCATAAACTCTCAGCCTCATAGATCATACGGTTTCTGAGGAGATGGTTTTTTAAGTATTTTTTTTTCTATTTTTTTCAATTTGGTTTCCATGGCAACCAATACAAATGAGCAGTAGGCCTAAAATCATATGGCAGATAGTAGATTGCCTAAGGAATATTTCTATGAAAGTTTTGTCAAAATATCTGCAGCGGCTTGGCAGTAAATGCCACTTTTCAATTTTCCCCATTATAAGTCTATGGTAACTCTAAGTTGCCATAGCAACCAAACTAATGAGCCGAATTTCATAAAAAACACAAACTTTCAATCCCCCAACCCAAGGATGCTACAGATGAAATTTGGGCCCAATCGGCTTAGCGGCTTCAGAGATGTCGTTTAAAAATGTTGACGTCACCAGACGCAGACGACGCAGACGCAGAAAACGGACAACTGCCTATCCTATAAGATTTCCAGACACTTCGGCCCCACTACCACCTCGGCCCCTAGACAGGTCGGCCCAAAACCAAGTCGGCCCTAGACACCTCGGCCCTAGTCACCTCGGCCCTAGACACCTCGGCCCCACTGTCACCTCGGCCCCTAGACATCTCGGCCCCAAGACACCTCGGCCCCACTTTTGATATCTGTTAGGGTATGGGCATTTGTATCATGTTAAAATCGGCCCCGCCCATCGGGACTTCAAGAAACCGACAGCCTGTGACATGAGTACTGGTAAACCGCTTAGATGTTTTAAGCCTGGCCAGGAAAAGTGGTGCGAGTCGGACCCTTCATACTTATAAATCCTATTGGTTTCATTGGGCTGCAGGGCTTGAGATGTCATTTCATCTTAAGTCGGGTAAAATTCCCACAAAATTGGAGGCAACGTCTCCAAATTGACCGAGATAATGTTGATTGGGGCGTTAAACATCAACTCTAACAAACAAAACATCATGTTAACAAGCCCGTGTAATGAGGACCCCGCTCAACCCCAGTTTATATGGGGAAAACTGGGGCTCATAGGGCATACATTATTTACATCACAAAGACACGCCTTCATCACGAAAACACGCCTATATAATTTTTACCCCCTTGAACCCCACTTTTATATGGTAAACTGGGGTATACAGGGTAAACCTTATTTTTTGTATTTCTGTTCTAAAATATAGATTGTGTGTACTCATTTGAACCGCCTCGATGGGGCGGTTCTAACGAGTACCCACAACCTATATTTTGAGCAGAAACAAGAAAAATATAACAATTTTTTCATCTTAAAAGTTTCGTTTTTCGGCGGTAAAGTTTTCAATGTATTTGTATAGGCGTGTTTTCGTAATGTGTAATTTTGACCCCCTTGAACTCCACTTTTATATAGTAAAATTGGGGTTTACAGGGGTAAACCTTATTTTTCTTATTTGAGCAGAAATAATAAAATATCACATTTTTTCCTTTGTAATGTTCGTTTTTGTTTTCGGCGGTAAAGTTTACAATGCATTTGTATAGGCATGCTATCGTAATCCTTATTTCTGCTCCAAGACACAGGTTGTGTGTACTGGTTAAAACCGTCTCAATGAGCAGGACTGATCAGAATGCGTCTGTGACAACCTTTAATCACAACTAGTATAATATTAATCTGTGTTTATGCAAACTAGTCATTTCTTAGACCCCTTTCATATAAGTTAACAGGTATGTGCGATGAACCACCTCCTTGAGAATTATTGAACCAGTATCAAAGATCTGTTTTCGAGCAGAAAATAGAAATATAATTTTTATCAACCTTTCGTTATATAAATTTGGTTTTACGGAATCTTCTATTAAGTTGTCAGGAAATGAGGTCAAATTATTTTATTGCTATTTTTATTACATATAAAAATAACAAATAACCAATGAGACGTTTATAATTAATATAACAACGCATACACGACATTTTCAGGTTAACTTGGACTACACTCTTAAGGACAGCTAATGCCCCGCCGCCTTCAACCGTGACGTTGACCTTGAGTCAGCATCACGGGTTGTTCTAATTGTGAATATTTGATACTGATGGTTAATGAGCCTGATCTACAAAATATATAGGGCCATGAAGATTTTGCACTCAGTTTACATCCAAATCCATCTGATCTGGATCTACACTGGCAGTCAGTTTGCGAATTTTAAATGAATACAATATACATGCATCATGTAATTTGAGGGTCTGATAGTCAGAAATAGATAAATGAATAAATACATTATATATACAGTATACTTGTTTCTGTCCGTCTTTATATATGAGCTGAAATAACAATCAAATGTGTGAAAATTGATAACAATGGAAACATACTGAGCAATTTCGACAAAAATACGAGCAGTGAAGACTTTGCACACAGTGCACATCCAGATCTACGCTGTTTGCCACTAATATATACATATAGTATACATGTATCAAGTAATTTGAGTGGCTGATAATCAGAAATGTGACTAATAAATAAATAAATAAATAAATAAATAAATAAATAAATAAAGTATACACTATACTCGTTAATGTCCGTCTTTAATATGAGCTAGAATGACAATCAAATGTGTGAAAATTGATAACAATGATCTGTTTATCATCAAGGATCTCTTTATTGGGGAAAGGGGATAAGTTACGCCTGGTTGTTTATTGAGCTTCACACTTAACTAATTTAAGCCAATAATTAATTGTTCTTGTAAAACATTTTGCTAAATAGTGTACTAACCTGAATTTCATTAATCCTTACCCCGCTCAACACGATAATCCTTAACTTTGCAAACAGTGTAGATCCTGATCAGATTGCTTCTGCCTTCTGAACCGGATCTGCACCGTTTTTCATGCATTTTTTGAATTGCATGCATACATTACATTAATTGATTTACTTACGAGGATAGTTCTAGTTCAGCGAACCTGAACACTGTTAATTACCTAATAAATAAATAAATAAATTGTTTGTATTGGAGTTTAACGGCCCAGTCAATACTATTTTAGTTCATTCTCGAGACGGTCAGTTTACCTATCCACACTTATCCTGGGCAGGCTTATACGTAAGCGGTGAACCAATATAGTGCACATTTTTTTTCGCCAGAAAATGACAACTGCCCTTCTTGAATCAGCAGAAGGGAGAGAATGACATAGAAAAGATTTCATAATCAATTTCCACGAAATAAAGTTGCCGACCCCGGTAGGTATCGAACCCGCGTCCTCCTGATCACCAGTCAGACGCGCATCCGACTTTACTACCGAGGCCAATAAATAAATTAATTAATAAATACATATATAAATTAATTAACAAATTCAAGATAATCCCCCATCATCACCATGATTGATGAAACAGAGAAATAATTTTATTTTATTTTATTTTATTTATTTATTTATTTTTTTTTTTTTTTTTTGGTTTTACGGCCCCATCCGACGATCCATCCAGATTTCCATCCAATAAGTAAGGGTAATTAGGTATCATGTTCTTATTGAAATTAATTTAAAAAGTATTTTAGCGGTGTGGAATTATTTCGGATAATAAAAATGCCTATAGATGATCAAAAGAGCAGAAATGTAGAAAAAAAAGAGCCTGCTCTAAAGCATGCAGCAATGCAATTAGAATTATACATGGAAATAAAAAAGGGGAATTTTCAAATGTTTCTTCCATTCTTCTTAAACACTGTAAATGGACAAATAGATTTTCTATTTCGTAACGTTATAGTATACTCGTATATTAAATATATATATTATAGGTTCAAATATTCGTGGCTCCCTATCAAAATAATCAAATCAGCAAATAAAAATAAAAAAACTCATCGGGCATCCAACCCGATCTTCTATTTAAGTGGAACCCCCGTGAAAAGCAAAGTGGGGCCGAAGTGTCTAGGAATATTGGGCCGACGTGTCTAGGGGCCGAGGTGTACAGGGGCCGACCCGTCTAGGGTTTCAATTTTATGTGGGGCCGAGGTGGTTTTGGGGCCGAGGTGTCTAGGGGCCGAAGTGTCTAGGGGCCGAGGTGGTTTTGGGGCCGAAGTGTCCTGTTACCTCCTATAAGCTCCCCCGGAGCCTTCGGCTCTGATGAGCTAAAAAGGTTAAAAAATCTTCTGCTCTGAAACCACAGGGCCCAGAGCTTATATACTTAGCATGTAGCAAGGGCAAGTGGTCACCTACATAATTCCTGCCAATCATGCCCCTGGGTTCCAAATTGGCCACGCCCCGGGCCCCTTCGCTCCAATAGACTCATAATGGAAAAAAGCTTCAAAAATCTTCTTCTCTGAAACCACAGGGCCCAGAGCTAAGATATTTAGCATGTAGCAATGGCAAGTGGTAACCTATATAATTCCTGCCAATCATGCCCCCGGGCTCCAAATTGGCCACACCCTGGGGCCCCTTAGCTCCTATATACTCATAATGGAAAAAAGGTTCAAAAATCTTCTTCTCTGAAACCACAAGGCCCAGAGCTTAGATATTTAACATGTAGCAACAGCAAGTGGTCTCCTACATTGACCCTCTTTCAAAATTGCCTAAATCGTTCAGCTCCGGTAAACAAAATGGCCGCCAGAGCTAAAAATAGAAAAAACTTTTAATGACATCTCCTCCTAGGCAAATGGCCCGATTTGAAAAGAATTTCACAGGAAAATTCCTGGAGTGACCCCCTTTCAAAATTGCCTAAATCATTCTGCTCCGTTAAACAAAATGGCCACCATAGCTAAAATAGAAAAAAAAAACTTTAAATGACATCTCCTCCTAGGCAAATGGCCCGATTTGAAAATTATTTCACAGGAATGTTCCTTGAGTGACCCTCTTTCAAAATTGCCTAAATCGTTCTGCTCCGTTAAACAAATTGGCCACCAGAGCTAAAAATAGAAAAACCTTTCAATGACCTCTCCTGCTAGGCAAATGGCCAGATTTAAAAATAATTTCACAGGAATGTTCCTTGAGTGACCCTCTATCAAAATAGACGTTTCCGAGAACATAATCTTATGCTCCGCCTACTTGGTTACTGTTGCTACGTCCCACAAGCTTTGCAGCCAATATGGCGGAAACAAAGAAAGTCTGTGTAGATCTCGGAGGAGATTTATCAAGTATTCCGGGCAATATTGGCGTTTCTTACATACCGAGACATAAAACTTTGACAATAAAAAAAATGAATAAATAAAAACAGCCTAACCAAAGGGCTAAGGAATTATAAATTAATTATGTGTATAATTTCAAAATATTCAGACTGGAAAACTGTCTCCAAGTTGCCGCGAAGTGTTGGCGTTTGGCATCAGTCTGCTTAGTTACTCACGAAGGCACGAGATTTCGTGCATCTCTCTTTGAAAAGTCAGCAGACTATAGAAGGGCAGTTGCAATCCGCGAGGGCCCCCGTCAGACTGCGCAGATGCGCAGGCCGATCCCAGTCCTTGTTGCCCGCATAAGCCCCAACGCTGGCCCCGCAGCACACCAACCATTCAATATTTGTGACTGCACTGCAGTCTGAGGAGAAAAATCTGTAAATAAAAATCCAGTCGAGTGCCCCGACCGAGGATTGAACCCACGAAACTAGGGTTACAAAGCGAGCGACACAACCACCAGGCCCAGACCAACCAGACCAGTCAGTTATGCACTCTATATGGATTTTTATTATGGTCGTACTTCTACATTCCTCCATACTACAGAGATTTTGTTTGATTTGAGGTTTAACGTACCCGTCAACACTGTAAAGGTCATTTTGGAGACGATGTTTCCAATTTTGTGGAACTTTTACCCGACCTTGAGATGAAATGACATCTCAAGCCCTGCCACCCAAAGAAACCAACATGGTTAATTAGCATTGACGGGCCGACTCGCACCGCTTTTCCTGGGAAGGCTTAGAACTTGTAAGCGGTTTACCAGTAGTCGTGTGCGGGTCGGTTTCAGCTCTCCGTGGAAGCATCATGCAGCCCATTTATTTCTTCAAGCCCCGATTGGCGGGGGCCATCATATAAATATGTACATATTTATCTAAATACTACAACATGACAATTGTTTGACAGTCCTAATAATAAACTTCCCACACAACCCCATTACTCTGAAATGCCCTTCCCCACTACCGCGTTTCTTTGTTTGTGGGAGAAAATGGCCGTTAGTAACCAACACAGCGGCACTAAATAAAATCGATTTTTTCGATTGGATGAAACAGCGCCCTTGATTGACAGCTCGGAAACGTCTATTGCCTAAATTGTTAAATAAAATGGCCACCAGAGCTAAAAGTAGAAAAACCTTTAAATGACATCTTCTCCTAGGCAAATTGCCCTATTTGAAAATAATTTAACAGGTATGTTCCTTGAGTGACCCTCCTTCAAAATTGTTTAAATTGTTCTGCTCCGTCAAATAAAATGGCTGCCAGAGCTAAAAATAGAAAAACCTTCCCCTCCATTAAACAAAATGGCCACCAGAGCTAAAAATGGAAAACCCTTCAAATAACATCTTCTCCTAGGCAAATGGCCCGATTTGAAAAGAAATTCACAGGAATGTTCCCAGAGTGACCCTCTTTCAAAATTGCCTAAATCGTTCTGCTCCGTTAAACAAAATGGCCGCCAGAGGTAAAAATAGAAAACCTTTCAATGACATCTCCTCCTAGGCAAATGGCCCAATTTGAAAATAATTTCACAGGAATGTTTCTTGAATGACGCTCTTTCAAAATTGCCTAAATCGTTACGCTCCATTAAACCTTTAAATGACATTTCCTCCAGTGCAAATGGCCTGATTTGAAGATAATTTCACAGGAATGTTCCTTGAGTGACCCTCTTTCAAAATTGCCTGAATGGTTCCGCTTAGTTAAACAAAATGGCCGCCAGAGCTAAAAATAGAAAAGCCTTTAAATGACATCTCCTCCTAGGCAAATTGCCCTATTTGAAAAACATTTCACAGGAATGTTCCTTGAGTGACCCTCTTTCAAAATTGCCTTAATTGTTCCACTCCGTTAAACAAAATGGCCGCCAGAGCTAAAAATAGAAAAACCTTTAAATGTCATTTCCTCCTAGGCAAATGGCCCGATTTGAAAATAATTTCCCGGGAATGTTCCTTGAGTGACCCTCTTTCAAAATTGCCTGAACTCTTTCAAAAAACCTTCAAATTCCACTACAATGAAAAATAGCCTCCAAAGATAAAATCTTTGGTCCACATCTCCTTAAAGCAGCGAATCCCTCATTTCCATAAGCTGTGAAACATCTTGGATTCAGGTGAGCTATTCAGGGCCATCATGGCCCTCTTGTTAATAGAATAGGCAGCCGTGCTTACCTGAGACTTCGCTTAGCGAATATGCCCGATGACTGTTGCTCATAGTGCTGTGATTATTTATGCAGTTCTGGAGCTAAGCTTGCCAAAGTCTGTTAATTAGTTGGCCATTGTAGAACTAATTGTTTACAAAAACAAAAAGAATACTACGAGGACTGTTCAAATATGAATGCAACTAAGCACATAAAAATGATTCCGTGATAGATTTCGATGAAAAATTATTTTGTCCCCTCAAAGTATTCCCCTTTAACAGATATACAAACTTTCAGTCTTCTGATCCAATCATTGAATGCATTTTGGTAGTATATCGAGGTATACTATGAAGGCACTGGAATATTGCAGAACCGAGGTGTTTGCGCTGTACAAATTTTCGACCAGAAAGGTAAAAAAAGTCACACGGGGCAAGGTCAGGGGAATACGGGGGGTGAGGTAGTTCAACAACCTTTTCCAGCTTCAGATAGCCTTGCACAATGAACGCCTTGTGCGATGACGCATTGTCATGTAACAATCTCACATTGGCCAAACCAGTTGCGGGTCTTCGTTCTTTGAAATATTTTTTCAATTTTCGAAGAACTTTATTCTTGTAAAACTTCGCATTTACAGATTTGCCTTTAGGCACAGCAACCTGAATAGCAGGGCCCTGATTTGAAAAGAATATGGCATACATTACCTTCTTGACGCTCATGGTCCGCTTTGCATTGCATGGTCTTTTGCAATACTTTGTTGCCAATATTTTGTTCTGATTCTTTCGTTTTGGCTAAAAAAAGTGAACCCATGTCTCGTCACCTGTGACGACATTAGCGAAAGACCGTGCATTGCAATTTGGAAACTTTTTAAGCAACTTCTTGGCGCACTGAACGCGTGTCTTTTTCTGCTCATCTGTCAACAGAACGGGAATCCATCTAGCACAGATCTTTCTCATTTTCAAGTCCCGTTTCAGAATTGTATGAGCTGCTCCTAATGAGATGCCAACCATACTAGCTATTTGCCTAGTGGTGTATTGTGCATCGGAAGCAACTATTTCTTTCACTCTAGCAACCGTCTTGGCAGATGTTGCTCTTTTCGGCCGACGACCATGTGGTGCATCTTCTGTTGAGCCTAGCCCACAGCTGAATTTCTTACACCAACGAAAAACTGTCGGAAAAGACATTTCATTATAC
Source organism: Lucinisca nassula (assembly GCA_963580285.1). Classification (NCBI taxonomy): domain Eukaryota; kingdom Metazoa; phylum Mollusca; class Bivalvia; order Lucinida; family Lucinidae; genus Lucinisca; species Lucinisca nassula. Next base: position 4,491,102 of record OY757018.1, on the reverse strand, counting down.
CCATAAACCGAACATATTTCATCAAAATGTCTTTGCACCGTATAACAAGAATACAACGATTCTTAATACAGGGCCGTATTTCAACGGCGGACTCTGAACTTCTTCCAACCATGTTTTGTATTAGTGTACATGAGTAGACAGTGTTTATGGAAATAGTAGAAGTTAAAGGTTTGTCTATTTTTAGATCTGGCGTCAAATTTGATCAGAAGAGCCGAACCCATCTATTTTGGTAGAGGGTAATTCAAGAAACATCCCTGCTAAATTTGATTGAAATTGGCCAAGGGGTATAGGAGTTTTTGTTTAAAGATTTTTTTCTATTTTAGCTCTCACAGCCATCTTGTTCATTGCAGCAGAACCGATTCAGCTAGGTTTGGTAGGGAGTCACCTAGGCAATATTCCTTAATTTTTTTAATCAAATACTGACCCAGGTGTTCAGGAGGAGCTAAAAATAAAAACAAACCGTTGACATTTTTCTATTTTTAACTCTGGCAACCATTTTGCTCATCTGAGCGGAACCAATTAGCTTTTTTGATAGCGGGTTGACATAAGTAATTATTCTATGACGGTTCAATGAAATTGGCCCAATTACGAAAACACGCCTATACAAATGCATTGTAAGCTTTACCGCCGAAAAAATGAAAATTTTAAGATGAAAAATTGTGATATTTTTCTTATTTCTGCTCCAACATAAAGATTGTGGGTTGATATTGTTCTTATTTCTGCTCAAAATATAGATTGTGGGTACCCACAATCTTTATTTTGAAGCAGAAATAAGAAAAAATAAGATATACCCTTATAAACCCCAGTTTTACTATATAAAGTGGTGTTCAAGGGGGTCAAAATTATATAGACGTGTTTTCTTGATGTTATAGGAGAAGTTGACGTTTGAAGATTATTTCTATTTTTAGCTCTCGCGGTTGTCTTGTTTGTCAGAGCGAAATTGGTAGGGAGCCACCTAGTCAACATTCCTGTAATGTTTGAATCAAATTATCAAATTAGCCCAAGGATTGAGGAGGAGCTCACATTTGAAGCAAGTTTATATATGTTTTTGTTTTTATTTAGCTTTGGAAGCCATTTTGCACATTGAAGTTGAACCGTTTTAGCTATTTTGGTAGACGGTCACCTCAGCAAGGTTCCTATGAGGTTTGAATGAAACTTGCCCAATGGTACAGGAGGAGTTGTCGTTTAATGTTTTTGTTGTTGTTGTTGTTGTTGTTGTTTTTTTTGTTGTTTTTTTCTATTTTTAGCTCCGGCGGTCATCTTTTCATCAGAGCAGAACAATTTTCGTTATTTTGGAAGGGGGTCGTCTAGGCAAGACTCCTGTAAAGTTTGAATCAAATTTGCCCAAGTGTTTAGGAGAAGTTCGCATTTGAAGCAAATTTACGGTTTTTCTATTTGTAGCTCTGGCAGCCATCTTGTTCATCACAGCCAAACAATATTAGCTGTTATGATAGGGAGCCACATAGGAAATATTCCTGTGAAGATTGAATCAAACTGGCTCAGGGATATAGGAGGCGTTCACATTTAAAACAAATTTTCGTTTTTCTATTTTTAGTTTTGGCAGCCTTTTTGATAATCTGAGCAGAATTCTGCATGTATTTTGTAAAGGGTCAGCTTAGCAACATTTCTATGAAGTTTGAATGAAACTGGCCCAAGGATTCGGGGGAAGTTCCTGTCTGAAACAAATTTTCAACGTTCTTCTATTTTTAACTCTGGCAGCCAACGTTAACTTGTTCGTCCGAGCAGAACGCGTTTAGCTACAATCCTTTGAAGTTTGAATCAAATTGGCTCAAGGGTTTAAGGAGGAGTTTGCATTTGTAGCAAATATAAGTTTTTTTTTTCTAATTTTAGTTCGAGCGGCCATTTTTCTCATCTGAACGGAACCATTTATCTATTTTTGTAAAGGGTCATTTAAGCAACACCCCTATGAAGTTTGAATGAATTTGACTCGAGAGAACAGGAGAAATTGTGTTGTTGTTTTTTTTCTTCTTCTATTTTTAGCTCTGGCCAAGTACTATCTTGTTGACAGCGGAACGATGTTAGCTACCCAGTAAGCATTCTACATAAATCTACAGCGGGCCGTTAGCGGCCCGTCAGGGTAGCTGACGGGCCGCTAACGGCCCGCTGTAGATTTATGTAGAATGCTAGCAGGGTATTTTGGTTGGGAGTCACCTAGGCAATATCCCTATGAAGTTTAAATCACAAAGTGATCGAAGGGTTAAAGAGGAGTTCGCGTTTAAAGCCAATTTACGATGTTTTCTATTTTTAGCTTTGTGGCCATTTTGTTCATCAGAGCTGACCCGTTTTAGCTAAAGGACTGAATGAAATTGACCCAAGGGTGCCGGATGATTTGTCGTTTACTTGAACGAATTTTTTTCTATGTTTAGCTCTGGCGGCCATCTGGTTCGTCACAGCAGAAAGATTTTAGTTATTTTGGTAGGGAGTCGCCTAGGCAATATTCCTGTGAAGTTTTAATCAAATTTGCCCAAGGGCTTAGGAGGAGCTTGGGTTTGAAGCAAATTTACCATGTTTTCCATTTTTAGCGATGGCGGCCATTTTGTTCATCGGAGCGGAACTTCTTTTAACTATATTGGTAGAGGGTCATCTAAGCCACATTCGTACGACGTTTGAATGAAATTGCCCAACGGTACAGGAGGTGTTGTCGTTTGAATATTTTTTCTTTTTTTTTAGCTCTGGTGGCCATCTTGTTCGTCAGAGTGGAACGATTTTAGCGTTTTTTTTTGGTAGGCAACATTCATGTGAAGTTTGAATCAAATAAGCCCAAGGGTTTAGGAAGAGTTCGCGTTTTTCCATCGGACTTTGAGAAATAGATCGGGCTACACAGAGTTGAAACCGACCGAAACGGATCGATCTTGAGTACTGGCAAACCGTTAAAGTCTAAGCCTGCCCAGGAAATTGTCCGTGTGGGACCGCTCCTAAAACCCTAGCGGTAAAGCTTGAGATATAATTTCGTCTCAATAAGGGCGAAAGTCCCACAAAATCGAAAGCAACGTCTCCGAAATAACGTAAATAGTGTTGACGGGGACGTAAAACCTCAACACAAACAAACCAAGACTCTGTTTAGCCTGTGAAGACAAGTTTGTAATAATAATAAATGAAAAACAGATATCAAACACACTCAAAGCACAATCACTTACACTCCTCGATCACGAAAACATGCCTATATAAATTTAACCCCTCTAACCCCACCCTTACATAGTAAAACTGGGGTTCACAGGGGTATACATATTTAGCAAATTTCAAAAACAGGCCCCAAGTTATAAAACATTTTCATACTCAACTCACTTGAGCATTAAATTTGTCCTGTACATAAATTTTAAAATGCCAACAATTTCTGGCATTTTAAAATCTATAAGCAGGACAAATCAACATTCTTTGCTGATCCGAGCAGACAAATTTTACCATGTGCTTGTATTTTAACAATTATGAGCAATTCAGATTTCATGCTCAAGTGAGTTGAGCATGAAAAAAAGTTTTATAACCTTGGGGCCAGGTTTTCACGTGATATGCCTCATTTTAGAAAATGAGAGACTGCAACAGAACGTCTACCACCATAGCGGTCTGGGACATATGCGGTTATTTAAGCTCGGCTGTTTTCAAGAAAACGACGAGGTATTGTTATAGCTCTGGCGTCGTCTGCGTCGTCGTCTGCGTCCGCGTCGTGCAAAAACTTGGACATTTTGTAATACCTCTGTCATTACTAAACATATTTACTTGAAACTCGGACTAGTTGTTCATTATGAAAAGGGGGACTCATATCAATAGGTGAGGTAACCCTAAAAATATTTTTGTCACAGTTATGCCCCTTTTTCGACTTAGAATTTTTGCAAAAACTTGGACATTTTGTAATATCTCTGTCATTACTGAACATATTTGCTTGAAACTCGGGCTAGTTGTTCATTATAAAAAGGGGAACTCATACCAATAGGTGAGGTAACCCTCAAAATATTTTTGTCACAGTTTTGCCCCTTTTTCGACTTAGAATTTTTGCAAAAACTTGGACATTTTGTAATATCTCTGTCATTACTGAACATATTTGCTTGAAACTCGGGCTAGTTGCTCATTATAAAAAGGGGAACTCATACCAATACGTGAGGTAACCCTCAAAATGTTTTTGGCACAGTTATGCCCCTTTTTCGACTTAGAATTTTTGCAAAAACTTGGACATTTTGTAATTATCTCTGTCTTTACTGAACATATCTACTTGAAACTCGGGCTAGTTGTTCATTATGAAAAGGGTAACCCTCAAAATATTTTGGCACAGTTTTGCCCCTTTTTCGTCTTAGAAATTTTGTTTAACTAAAAGAAACCGCAGCCGAGCGTTGGCACCCGCATGCGGTGCTCTTGTTTATAATTTGGGGCAAACATAACCCGTAGGTTCCGGCACCCTATGTCTGGAAAATGACCCTAAACAGTTGAATTCATATTTTAAACAAACAGATTAGATTCCGCCGCATTGTTTGATGTCTGATTGGATCTACACTTTTTGTCCCACCTTTGGTATCTTAGGCTAATATGGGTTTACGAAGTAGCGTAGACAGATAAAATATCATTACGCACAACAAGGACAATATCTTTCTCTGGGCAGAGGCTACTTTAGTTTTTATTAACATCAACAAACATTGACTTTCATTTGACAGCACACTGAAGTCGCAGCAACAGTAATAGCCAGGCTATAACCGTATTATGGATTTCGTTCAATCCCTATCTGCGCGACACTCTCTGGGCTAATTCAGCAGACGACAGGTTGTTAATATTTTTGTTTGTTTTTTTCCCCCGTATAACAGGTCTTGACATTTCGTGCAAATTGTCTCAAGCAATATGCAGGAAAAATCAAATCCTGTTTTCTGGGAAAAAAATAAGAAAAATATTTCAAATTATCGTCTGCTGGTAAATATACCCAGCATGCAGAGCGTTTAGTAGTCATTGATGTGGACTTGAACAGTATAACTCACATTACGATAACTCACCCGTACGATATAGTGCATTTTTCACACCTCCAAAATGGCTACTTTTCTGCTGAAAATCCTTGATATTTTTCTTATAAATGCTCATAACATAGGTTGTGTGTGCTCGTTAGAACCGCCTCATTGAGGCGGTTCTAACGAGTACCCACAACCTATGTCTTGGAGCAGAAATAAGAAAAATAATGAAGACCCCCGTAAACCCCAGTTTTCTCTATATAAACCGGGGTTTAGGGGGGGTCTTCATTTCACGTGTTCACGTGATGGATTCTTCGTCTTCAGTTGTCGAGCAGGGCTGCAAAAACTACTGGCATACTCGAACCAATCCATTAGTAACATTGGGTCGATTGATTAACAGTCGACCGAACAATGGTTCGCATGAAGCCATTATACTCGCATATGACACGTTTGTGTTGTGTTTGTGGCATTTTTGTAAATGAATGTTCCTTAAGAAAACAGTGAGTGAGTGAGTGAGTGAGTTTGAGTTTTACGTCCCACCAACAGCTAAGGTTATACGGAGACGGGACCTCGGTTTAAAGACTCATCCGAAAGTCTGGAGAAGCCCGGGATCGATCCTGCGATCCCTGGTTTACAAGGCGAGTAGCGTAACCACTGCACCACGGAGGCTTCTAAAGAAAACAGTGAACATCATGTGAACAAGTCCGTGAAATAAAGACCCCCCTAACCCCCAGTTTATATAGAGAAAACTGGGGTTTGCGGGGGTAAACATTATTTTCCTTATTTCTGCTCCAAGACATAGGTTGTGGGTACTCGTTAGAACCGCCTCAATGAGACGGTTCTAACGAGCACCCAAAACCTATGTTTGGAGCAGAAATAAGGAAAATATCACAAATTTTCATCAGAAAAAAAATACCTTTTTTGAGGTTTGAAAAATGCACTATATCACACGGATGTGTTATCGTAATGAAGACCCAGATCAGACGCCGCGTTCTGTGGCGTCTGATCTGGGTCTGCACTGTTTGCCATTCCCCCAAAAATGGGCGGCTACAATGCAGTTGACAGTCCGTAAACATTCTGTCACAAGACGTATATAGCAAAGTAAAGTCTTTGAGATTCATCCTTGAAATGCCATTGGTGCGTTGCATAATCCGAAAGACATGCGACAGTTTTCTGCTCCGAATTCTCAATAAGGTTTCATACCCCTAAGTTATCCTACCAAAACCACTATCGGATGGATTTTCTATCATTTCAAGCTTGCTTGACAAAAGGATAATTATGTGGGCCATTCATAATATAATGTTATTAATCAAATAGTTTCGTATTGGCCCAGTTACAGGTCCGAGGTCTGCTGTATTGGCACGAGGCCGAAGGCCGAGGCCAATACAGCTGACCGAGGACCTGTAACTGGGCCAATACGAAATTACTTGATTAATGACAATTTTATTAATTGACGCAATTAAAAACATGATTTATGATTTTTGAATATTGGTTTACTTGGTGTAATACAGGATAATCAATTAATAATCCTCCATATTTATGATGTTCGTGAGTGAAACATTGGTGTAGATGATACTAATATAGATCAACGCTAGCTAGGCGTAGCATATGAGTTGTCTGCACTAAGGGTTTGATGACTGAAATCATGTTTTTCGGACTAGGACACTGAGGCTGAGTCGCTTTTGAAAATAGCCTGCGTCTGCGTCTGCATTCGCTGTTTATGTTTACCTTGGCCCCGTTGTTCAAAACTAACGATGTCGTTAGATAACAAAACAAGATATTATAAAAATACTTACATATGAGCGCCTTTTGCAACTCATGTGTTTCAGCAAAATATTGTAACAGATAAATAAGCCCGTTCAGCTAACGGTTCAGCAGACACACGTTCTTACGGCAACGTCAAATCAACGTCGGTGCAAAGTCATGACGTTGCACAGACGTAGATATGACGTTACATTAACGCCATGACGTTGCACCGATGTTGTGACATCACAATTACGTCATGTGCCTGCTGGGGAAGATTTGTACAACAAGGCTTAGGTCTGTTCCGACGCCGACTTACATTGCATACTTGCTGAGACAATAATAACGTTTTCCCATTGACAGCGGAACAGCATAGTTGGCGCCCTCTAACGTCGCCATCGTCCAATCATATTGAAGAAAATCATTGTTTTTTTTCGAACTCACTGACGTCGCGTGAGTAAATGTATTCATTGAGGTATTTTCCGGTAGTAAACTGTAGGGGTTTTCTATAAATCTGTCTGTTTATTTTTGATTTGAGGTTAAACGTCACTATATAGGTCTTTTTGGAGATAATGCTTCCAGTTTGTGGGACTTTTATCCGAACATGAGATGAAATAACAACACAAGAGGGCACTGAGGGCCCTGATTCGCTCACCTGAATGTTACTGTCTGTAGTACATTCTATTTATAGCTCTTGTGGCCATCTTGTTCGTCAGTGCGGATCAATCTTAGCTGTTTTAGTATGGTGTCACCTAGGCAACATTCCTGTGAAGATTGAATCAAAGATATAGGAGGAGTTATCGTTTATTTTTCTATTTTGAGCCCTGGCGGCCATCTAATTCTTTGGAAAGGAACGATTTTAGCTATTTTGGAAGAGAGTCACCTAAGCAGCATTCCTGTGATGTTTGTTTGGAATTGTCTCAAGGGTTTAGGAGAGGTTAGCATTTAAAACAAATGTTGACGCCGCAAGACACACGACGCATGACGGACATTGACCGATCACAATAGTTGACCATGAGCACTTCGTGCTCGGGTGAGCTAAAAAGACCTATCGCTCAATGAAACCAAAAGAGTTTATAAGCATGGGCGGTCCAACTCACACCGCTTTGCCTGGGCAGGCTTAGATCCTCTAAGCGGTTTACCAGTACTCTTGTGGGGTCGGATTCAGCTCTGGGTGGAAGCATCAAGCAGCCCATCTATTTGAGCATGGGCCGATATAATATACCAATTTGTTTATGCAATATTTACATTCTGTGCATCACAGAAATCCGGACTATTATACCCCCCCGCCCCCCCCCCCCCCCCCGCTCATCGGGACTTGAAGAAATAGATGGGCTGCACGATGCTTCCACACAGAGCTGAAACCGACCGCACATGAGTACTCGTAAACCGCTTAGAGGATCGAAGCCTGCCCAAGCGGTGCGAGTCGGACCGTCCATGCTTATAAAACCTATTGGTTTTATTGCGCGACAGGGCTTGAGATGTCATTTCATCTCAATGTCGGTTAAAAATCTCACGAAATTGGAAGCAGCGTCTCCAAAATTATCTATACAGTGTTGGCGGGAAGTTTAACCTCAAATCAAACAAACAAACTATATGTCTCAGTATCCGTCAATGCAATCTGCCCAGCCAGTAAAGAATGACGGACCATCGACGGGCCGACAGTGATACGACGTTCGGGCTAACTGGAACAGCTGTTTATCCATACACACCGTGCGTATTAAACGTTTACCTGATTATCAATATAAACAATGTGCCATTAACCCTGGCCCCGTTCCCTTCGTTTCACCTTTGATTCAATGCAGGATCCGCCGCAATGTTTACGTTTTTTCTTGTCTGGTTTCCCGATATAAATTGCAATTACAACCACCGCCTATCTAGAACGGAGAAACCAGCAGGCAAATCAAAACAAACGACTATTTTTAGAAACAGATACTTACGATGTATTTTTACCGTTATTTTTGCAAACAGCGGTAAAAATGGCCGAGGTGGAGGAAAGACACAGCTCGGAGGAATTAAGGTTTTTGAGGAAACGGATTGTTCTGATTGCCATGGATGGTAGCAAACATTCCGAGTATGCGTTTAAATGTAAGATGTTATATTTTTCATTCTTAATAAAATTGCAATCAGATTTGCTGAACAATCAATATTGTCTATAAACTGGGTCATACATGTGTTTAGATACTTTAATAGCTCCGAACTAGATGCATTGATTATATTAAGCTGGATTTGCATATGTTGTAACAAATATATTTATTCAGAAAAAAAGCAAAAATAAAAAAGGCAAAACGTAACTTTTTTGGCTGCCAGCAACCTGTTTTTGACGCATTCTTGTTTCGACCGCACAAAAATGCTTTTGGTGTTCAAAGGAGCTGCCTCGTCGAGATAGTGCTTTCTAGCAAGTTCCTATATTAAATGTTTTTGAAAAAGCAAATAGAAGGTTCCAATGCAATGTTTTATTTTAGGCAAAAAAAGAGGTTCAGCAAATGCCGTAAAACGTGGCGTCTGATCAGGGGCTACACTGTTTGTTTAAATACTGGTATATTTGTTGTAGCTGAGGAAAGTAAAATAAAAGCTGGCTGAATTCCTATGACATTTTTAAGTTTGAAAATCGCCGGTTCCATACACTCACGTAAAGTTAGCGGGATGCACATATGTACAAATAAGAATGAGGCGATTTCTAATGCGTACACGTAACACGCCTTTTACTTTATCCTACAGGAGATAGAAAACACATCTTGTATTATTTCACCAGGAAATTCTACCAATATCTCATTCGGGTAATAAGTGTCGTTCCATTTTTGAAAATGTAGCATCACCATAACTTTGACCCCACCCCAACACACTTTTATGTAGTTTAACGGGGGTTTAAAGGGGTATGCATTAGTTTTCTTATTTTTGCTCAGAAACATAGATAGAACATACTTGTTAGAACCGCGGTTCTAGTGAGTTCCCACAAGGAAAACAGCAACAAAAAATATAAAGTTGAGTGTTATGTGATGTAGGTAGAGATATTCTTATTTTATCTTGAAAATAAATGTTACATTTAGTCATTAGAATCACCTTGGTGAGGCAGATTTAACGCGTATAAGATCTGTCAGATTTACCGTTTTCGGGGTATGTGAAAACATATCTAGCACCTTGTGGGTCTGTTCGCTATAATGCAAGACTTTAGTCAGTGAGGTGGGGACAGGGTGGCATTGTCTAAACTTTTGGACCGATATTGACCCAAACCATTAGTCTGAGTATGACATATGATAGTTGAGATGTTGTCTTTAATGTGATTGCGACATTTAAGCAACACTTTGAACTCCCTGACTTTGACCTAAAGCTCTCCATAGGGGGCAATGTAGCTATTAGACAAGTATCAATTACGTCATGTACACTACTAAATATTTATATTTCCAGTGTAAAGTCTAATGAACGATTGCGTTCATACGCCCATGAACGCATCGAATCACATGATTTTCAGTGACTTTAAGTGACGTCATTCTAAACCATTGTTCTCTACGGGCGTTGATGACGTCAACGCTGCTCCGCTCTTTGTAGAAAAACAGCGTGTAAATGTTTTTCAGCTTTAAAAGTTTGCCTTACAAGCATTTTTTCGCCCATTGATGAGGGGCAAATAATGTAAATATAAAAAATAAACTTAATTTTTCTGCTTTTCATGAAAGTATGAATGACAGTGGGTCGCGAGCAAAGTTTACATGAACCCCTTCGGGGTTCATTTACTTTGCACGCGACCCACTGCGTTCATACTTCCATGAACTGCAGAAAAATAAATTTCGAAAAACTGGATGTTACATGTTAATCGTCTGTCCGTATCTGAATTTAACGTCCTGCATGCTGGGTATTTTTTCGCAGCAGACGACATTTTTAAAATTTCTCTAATTTTCCCAGAAAACTGGACTTGACATGTCATACAAATTGTCTCCATAGCAGAAACCAGCATTACGACAACATGCCCGTGCGACATAGTGTATTTTTTTCACATCTCCAAAATGGCTACTTGTCTGGTGAAAATCTGTGATATTTTTGTTATTTTTACTTCAAACATAGGTTGCGGGTGCTCGTTAGAACCGCCTCATTGAGGCGGTTCTAACGAGTACCCACAACCTATGTCTTGGAGCAGAAATAAGAAAACTATTGAATACCCCCGTAAACCCCAGTTTTCTCCATATAAAGTGGGGTTTAAGGGGGTGTTCATTTCACGGACTTGTTAACGTGATGAGGATTTGTCCCATTGAGACAATTTGCATGAGCTGTCAATTCTTGTTTTCTGGTAAAAATAAGAAAATATCCTCAATTTGGCGTCTGCTGAATTAGCCTAGAGTGTGCCAAACGTCAAGAGTTAATGCAGGCAACTGACTGACAATGTCCTTCCTGAATCCGGGTACTGTTACCTGGTACACGCAAGCTGCCGGTAGATTCCGAAGTTTATGCCATAGACAGTCCTGCAAAATACTGACTTTTTCAGAAATTTCTCTATTTTGTTATCAGATTTTAATCTCTAAACTAAACCATCTCCCTACTTTGGACTGTCAGAATGGGTATTTTATTACCAGAGCTGGCAAAAAACTGGAAACACTCAAGAAATTGCTGAAGCTAAGAACAATTTACAGATTTTAACTGTATACAGAGGAAAATTCATTTCTAGGAAAAGAAACAGGTTTGAGTGAGTGAGTGAGTGAGTGAGTGAGTGAGAGAGTGAGCAAGTGAGCAAGCAAGTGAGTGGGTGAGTAGGTAAGTAAGCAAGTTACCCTGCAGGCACTCAACGTTGAATCAACTTTGATTCAACGTTGTTGTTTCAAAGGTGATTCAGTAGTAGGTAGGTAAGTAAATAAGTTAATAAGTAAGGTCTTGATTTAAAGAGGTTTTGGTAATGAGGAAAAAAAATAAATATTTTTTCAGTATTGTACAGAATGGGATCTCCCATCCCGCATACAGAAGGGTACCAGGCTGAGTAGAATTTAAACATTGATAAAAATAGGAACAGTGAAGGCCCTGATCAGGCGTCTTGTACTGCAGCATCTGATATGTGCCTGCACTGTTTGCAACGAGTGATAAGTTGTTTCCTTATTCCTTTTTCCTTATTCCTTATTTATTTTTTCAACCTGATTTTTTATAAGGTGTCATACCAGGAAAGTTCCATTTTCAGCCCCATCAAAATAAGTCGACTTTACGCTTCGCCTCCTATCAAAATAAGACGACTTTACGTAAATATGCTTGGTAAGATTTTAAGTAGCATAGAATCGACTACTCAGTTATCATATATAATATCAAACCAAAAACCACCCCGCCTGTCGGGGCTTGTTTTGTTTGTTTGATTTGGGGTTTAACATCCCCGTCAACACAGTATAGGTTATTTTGGAGACGTTGCTTCCAATTTTGTGGGACTTTTACCCGCCATTGAGATTAAATGACATCTCAAGCCCTGTCGACCAATGAAACCAAAAGGGTTTATAAGCATGGACAGTCGGCCTCGCACCGCGGTTCCTGGACAGGCTTAGATCCTCTAAGCGGTTTACCAGTACTAGTGTGCGGGTGGTTTCAGCTCTGCGTGGAAGCATCATGCAGCCCATCTATTTCTTGACGCCCCGATGGGCGGGGGCGGTATCGGGGCTTGGAGAAATATATTTAGCTGAATGGTGCTTCCACGTAGAGCTGAAACTGACCACACATGAGTAAGCCTGCACAATTACGGGCTTCCGTGATCTAGTGGATAGGAGCGGTGACTCTTAATCATTAGGTCTTTCACCGCTGTGGGTTCAAGCCTGACTGGGGACACGTGTGAGACGCCAGGTTCTGCAACGGAAGATCAGGTGGTTTTTCTCCGGGTATTCCGGTTTTTGCCTACCTCTGATTATCGCTTGGCTCAAAATAAGTGAAATCATCTTGGAAGGGCCGTAAAACCATAACAAAACAAAAAAAGTTTTGAGCAGGCTGGTCAATGGAAACTAAATAATTTTCAACTCTGCTACAACCTGGAAAACTTATTATACTCTGCTTTTTCTAGAATTTTATCTTTTTATCTGTCATGTTATCTGATTTACAGTCTTCTACTGGGATCTGTTTGTTTTCATAGAAATTGTTATCTTTCAAGCTAGTAAGATCAAAGCCACTCAAATTGAGGAAACTTCAGTCACATTTTGGTAAGAGTGATAGATGCGGTTTTAACTCAATTTATACGTGATATCAGAAAAAGTTCATTTTCATTTGTATGTGTGCCAGACTGAGTTATCTGTTGAAACGAATTTAATTTCGCAAAATGTGTCCAGACGCCGCAGAAAGTGTTTGTTCATTTGTTTGAGCGCAGCTTCTGGTAGGTTCAATGCGAGAATGAAGGATTCTCCCGTCTTTACTATAGGAGGTGTCATCTTCCGCCTTAAATACAGAAAATAGAAGGTTGTCAGCTTTATTTATTTATTTTATTTATTTATTTTTTTAGAAAATAGCCGAACTTTCTTCAAACAGTGACGGTCCAAATTAGAGGCCTCGTTCAGCGGCGTCTGAGGCGGGTTTACACTGTTTGCAAGTACCTCGTTTAGGAATTTCCGTATAAAATAGGGTATAGATACATAGATAACTTCAGTGAGGACATTAAAAGAATTTGGTTGTTGATTTGAAATGTTTATCCGGGATTTTCTTGGGTCGTAGCATTTCATTTTATATGCCAGCATGCAAAACAAGATGGCTTCAAAATCAGAATGTAGGATAGAACTATGAAAGATACTTTTTGACTGACAGTGTCTCTTTCTGTTAAATTCTAATATCTGTAGTCACAGCCCTAGAGCTATGAACAGTTTTATGTAATAGATATAGAACTTTAGAAATAGGAATATACCGAGTCCAGCACGTTTTCCACTCCTGTACAATAAACAGCACGGATTGTTACTTGAGTGTCTTGGCGTTATTAGGGACGAGAATGTGGTGAATCTGAAATATCACTCTGCGCCCAAAGGCACCCCGTGACAACATCCGGATGCTAACAACTTCATTCGGACAGTGAGGGTGGCTATGTCTTTGTTAAAGCCTAATAGGCCTCTGTACTTTTTCTGCTAATTGAAGCCGTTCTAACAAATTCCCACTATTTAGTTGGTTTTTAGCAAACATATGGGCCCCGTCAAGCGATTTTGGTACTTATCGCCTATGCGAGCAGTGAATCAAGAGGAACCTTCAGACATAAAGCCATATCAATGGCCCCTCTGAATGGCTGGGCATGCGCAGTTAAAATTTGTCATGACGGAATGCTCGAAGACACAAATTCGCTTGGCGGGGCTCATATAATATATACTTGCGTATACCCCAATGCGAGTGACTTGTTTTGTGATTTGGTCTGGCTTTCCGTGAAAGCACGCTGTATTTATTCTATTTCGTTGGCGAGAGATGGCTTGCGCATTTATATTATAGATAGATAATCTTGCACGCATATTCATGTACAATGTATTATTATATAATTTATTAAACGAGTTGAGGAAACGGGATAAAATGTGAGAATTTGCCGAGCATTGTATTCCTTTTCCTCAACGAGTTTAATAAATTTAATAATACATAAGCACGACACGAATGCAAGATTCTATTTATCACATAACATTTAGAACGCATTTTTTAAACAAAATGTCAATATTCCGCCATTAGTAAAACCGACATTGTTAAGGACGGCGTAGGTGGAACATTACGGGACGTATCTAACTAATTTGCATGTTTAATCTACTAGTGGATTATCGAATTTATTATATGGGATTATTTCGTTCTCAGACGTGACGTCATATGATTGATAGCGACAAAAAGACAGCTAAACTTGTAAAGATAATAGTAACATTGATATTGTATGTGTACTTTATTAATAGTTTCCGAACAGCAAGATAAGGGTTAATAGTTTCCGAACACTTATAGGGTCAATTTCTTTTGTCTGGCGTGTCGATTTGTAACGTGATAACATGTCTTGGACGGGCCTCCGTGGCCTAGTGGATAAGAGCGCTGACTCTTAGTCATTAGGTCTCTCACCGCCGTAGGTTCGAGCCTCGCTCGGGCCACGTGTGAGTCGCCAAGTTCTTCAACGGAAGGTCAGGTGGTTTTTCTCCGGGTACTCCGGTTTTCGCCCACCTCTGATTAACGATCGGCTCGATATGAGTGAAATAATCTTGAAAGGGCCGTAAAACCCAAACCAAAAAAAAAACAAAAAAAACATGTCTTGCTGAAACGTGACCTTAAACAAAGGTCGATAACCTTATAGGAAGGAAAATAAATAACAATTTTGTCGACATTTGTACTGATTTTTTCCAAGGGGAGACAACTTTTATTACTTCATTACTCCGTTGAAGAACTGAAAGGGTTTTCTTATCGATAACTAATTATATCTATGCCCCCCCCCCCCCACACACACACACACACACTATTCCCTCTCTCTCTCTGTTCCGAAACGGAGTTGGACATATTGTTTTTTGTGCGGATCCCGTCGGCATCGGCGTATGCATAGGTGTATGCGTATTCGTCGGCTTGACACTTTCTTGTGTACAAGATATCGCATGAACTACTGGGTGGATTTTAATCAAATTTGCAGGGATATAACATTGGGACATGGTGAAACACTGGTTTGGTTTGCGTGACATTGACCTTATTTTCAAGGTCATCGCCGTGCTAAATAAATCAAATTTAAGCCAAATTTAAGTTGTGTGCAGTATATCTCATGAACTACTGGGTGTATTTTAATCAAATTTGCATGTATATAACATTTGGTCAGGATGAAGAACTGATTAGGTTTTCGTGACCTTAACCTCATTTGCAATTGTTAAAATAAGCTTGTTTTGAAAGGGTTATATGGTATGGGGGACATCTGTTTTCTCAGTTCTATCCGGAGTAGACTCTTACTGATAAAGCAGACATATACCTTACTCTTATGTCTCACGTTCATTTTCCTGAATTTACAAATCAGGACAAAATTCGTTCATGCACAAAAATGCCAGAATCAGTAAAGAGAAATTAATAGCACTGGTGGATCGATTGTCTGGTAGAAATGGTCCTAAACTCATAGCAACATTTGTGATACCGTGACGGAAGGACATTTTTTGTCAGTTATCCATAAAAACCTATGTTGTGGGTATTCATTAGAACCGCCTCGACGAGGCGGTTCTTATGAATACCCACAACATTAAAACCTAATGAATACCCACAACATAGGTTTTTACGCAGAAATAAGGAAAACTATACTCCAGTTATCGCAAAATACGCACCTCATCTGTTGCTATGTTAACCTCGACTTTGACTGGTTCAACTAACCTGTACACTTCCTGGCATTCATGGATTTCGCTGATTTTCAACCCATATATGGACAGCGTCCCAAAATGGGACACCCTGGAACGCTGCTTAAAGTATGAAAATGGGTTTAATACTCACGCCCCATATATTGTATCTGGGCCTCTCCAAAATAATTTGGTGAATGATTCCATCGGTCATTAAAGGGTTATAATAGCTTAATTTGCTCTGGGTTTAACGAAGTATCAAATAAGACCTACGTCTAATAAGTTCTTGGTTTAACTTTATTGATAAACGATAATCACAGAGCGTTTTTCTGCCAAAGCTCGGCTTGGCCCTGAAATTCGAAAAAAAAAAAACGCGATTTGCGCGCTGTTCAACGTTATTGGTCGGCGCTGATAATCCCGTGGACATTCGCATGGGAAGCATTTGGAACATTCAATAGCAATCTGTCCATAACGATTACCACTGAATATTATTCATTTTCTGCATATGTTTAACACTTATCCCGCTGAAAACGACAACATCTACCTTTTGCGAATCATAGTGTTTGTTTGATTTGAGGTTTAACGTCCCCGTCAACACTGTATAGATCATTTTGGAGACGTTGCTTCCAATTTTGTGGAACATTTTCACGACATTGAGATGAAACGACATCACAAGCCCTGTCTCTCAATGAAACTAATAGTGTCTATAAGTATGAGTAAGGACGGTCCAACTCGCACCACTTTACATGGACAGGCCTAGATCCTCTAAGCGGTTTACCAGTACCCGTGTGCGGTAGGTTTCAGCTTGGAAGCATCATGCAGCCCATCTATTTCTTCAAGCCCCGATGGGCGGGGGCCGTTGCAAACAGTGTAGATCCAGAAAAGCGTTCTGATCAGAACCTATACAGTTTGTCATGCAGTTTGTGTTTTGAATGAATACATTATATCAAGTAATTTTATTGGTGTATATTCAAAAATGGGCGTGGCTAATGTAATTTATTCAGCAGGATACGAGATAGGACATATCATGAGAAAATCTGTCTTCGGAGGGTGGCGACGTGGCCCCGAGGTTATAAAACTTTTTTCATGCTCAACTCACTTGAGCATGAAATTTGTCCTGCTCACAAATTTTAAAATGCCAACAACTGTTGGCATTTTAAAATGTGTGAGCATGACAAATAACATTCTCTGCTATCTGAGAAAGAAAAATCGCTCAAAATCTTATTTTTTTTTTTAATTTTTATGAGCACCACAAGTTCCATGCTCAGCTGAGTTGAGCATGAAAAAGTTTTATAACCTCGGGGCCAGGTAAGATACAAAGCGGCCTCCTCAGATACGCAGACCAGCACGAGCCTTGAAATTGTAGATATAATCAAAGCATTGAGAGTATTGGTGGGTCGATTATCTCTGAGTGTAGGCTGGTAAATAGTCCTGGATTTAGATTTAAACAGTTTCGTTTAAACCTTAATTTCCAGTGGGGGGAGGGGGATAGCAAAACGTGTAGACCCAGATCAGACGCCGCGTTCTGCGGCGTCTGATCTGGGTCTACACTTTTTGCCAAGCCCGACCCATGATTCCAAACCAGATTCTCATGACTGATAACCCTCTCACGCAACACTCTGGCCTCACAGTGATAAGAATAGCGCAGCTGTTTTCTATGAATAACTATTACCTGGATTACCGACAAGTCTGACAGTGATAGTCACGTGGACTACAGCAATGAAAAGCCACTGCGCTTTAGTAATTGGGGTCGACTGATAAAAAACTACCAAAAATAAGAGGCATTGCACTACACCAGCAGCGAATATACAGGTGTTTTAGAGTACGAGGATGCGCATGCTGAGCTACATTTTCGTTGCTCGCAAATTTTGTTTGTTTGATTGAATTGAGGTTTAACGTCCCTGTCAACACTATATAGGTCATTTTGGAGAAGTTGCTTATAAGTTTGTGGGATTTTACCTGGCACTGAGATGAAATGACATCTAAAATCCTGCCACCCAAACGGGATCGTTTTGGTGCATTGGTAGCGCATCGACTTTGTGATGGAGAGGTGGCGAGTTCGATCCTCACGTAGAAGCCTGCGTGGTGCAGTGGTTACGCTACTCGCCTTGTAAACCAGGGATCGCAGGATCGATCCCGGGCTTCTCCAGACTTTCGGATGAGTCTTTAAACCGAGGTCCCGTCTCCGTATGACCTTAGCTGTTGGTGGGACGTAAAACCAAAACTCACTCACTCACTCGATCCTCACGTTGACCAAAGTGTTGTTTCCTTGAGCAAGACACTTCATCCACATTGCTTAAAAAAGTACCGGTTACCACCCAGGAAGTTCTGCTCGTAATGCCCAGATGTGAGCGAGTAGCAGTAAAAGGAGAGAAAACAAACCAAAATGGTTTATATGCAGGGACGGCCCGACTCGTTCCACTTTGCTTGGGCAGGCTTAGACCCTCTAAGCGGTATGCCAGTATTAGGTACTGTTTGCTCAGGCCTGATTGTCTGAAAGCATACAGTATAGTATAACCTATGGTAAGAGTCATGCTCAGGCAGAAAGCCAGACAGGTAAAATAATTCACGCCCCATATATTGTATCTGGGCTGGCTTAGATCTTCTAAGCGGTTCACCAGTACTCTTGTGCGGTCGGTTTCACCTCTGCGTGGAAGCATCATGCAGCCAATCTATTTCGTCAATCTTCAGTGATTACCAACCGATTATCGACCGGAATGGCATCACTGATCATCGATTACCTTTTCAGCTCCGATTAGCCAGCCCTATTTAGTTTTATTTTGTTATTATTTACAGGGTATGCAGATAACCTTCACAAGAAAACAGATGAAGTTCTGTTGGCCTACTGTACAGAAAACTTTCATTTACCATGTAAGTACAAGCTTTATTTTTTTTGTATTGGAGTTTTACGGCCCAGTCAACATTATTTAGGTCAATTTAAGCCGGTCAGTTTACGTATCCACACTTTCCCTGGGCAGGCTCATACGTAAGCGTTTAACCAGTACAGTGCACATTCTTTCGCCAGAAACTGCCCAACTGCCCTTCTTGAATCAGCGGAAGGGAGAAAATGACCGTAGAAAGGATATCATTATCAATCTTTACGACAGAACGTTGCCGACCCCGCTTCCCCCTGATCACCAGTCAGACGCGCATCCGACTGAGCTACCGAGGCCGGCAATTATTACCGTCATCATGCCAAATAGTGTGACAGTAACACCTGCGAAAATAATGTAGACCTATGCCAGAGTGCTTTTGATGCAATATTGACTGTTTTTCACTTTCAGATAGATATTTCTTGCTCATGCATATCATGGGTCTTTTTGACATATTCTTTATGGAAGCTGGGTTCAGAATATCTACTACCTATCTCTTAACATTATAAAATTGCCAATGCCCTCCAAAGTGAAGGGTCTTTTGAAAAAGATATGGGTCTTTTTGCACAGAGCCCCTTCCAGTATTGACCTCGCGTTTGATATAGGATAATCGCCACTGTTGGAATTTTATTGGTCACACAATCTCAGTGTCTTACAGTTTTAGCAATTAGAAATGACAGACACGGCAACTAGAAATGTGGTAACAATCTTCGCTGCTTCACATAAACATCTTCATGCTTGAGGCAAAGCGAAAAAGGGTTTTAGTACGTGTGCGCCCAGCGAAGACTCAGATCAGCATGCGCAGGTGCGCATGCTGATCTGAGTCTTTGCTGTGCGCTGTATGGATTGTGATTCACACAAAGCTTGTTCATTCAATGACGGAAGACTGTATGCATTCTGACTATGTTTGTGTGAAGCCTGGTTTTAGACTCCACTGAGCGGCACATATAGATTTTATCTGACTTTGAACCACAGTTTCCAAAAGAAACAACTCATAAATAGTGGGTTGATTTTCTATAGACCAGTCCCATCCGTAAAAGGGATTCAAGAATTTACCGCAAACTAATTCCTGGAGATTTTACGCCGAATGTCACTTAAGGGGTGGCTGGTTGAGGCAAAGGTGTCATGAGACACTGGGGCGTTCAACTGATATTGGCTTACGCTGGGCAAGGCCGGCTCTCGTTACAGTATATAGGTAAGGGCAGTGGGAGAAGTGTTGTTTACAGTATCATTTATTTTCATTTTTCTCCACTGTCTCTTACTTTCATCTCCTGTACTATCTCTTCTATCTCTTTTCTCCCTTTCTCTGGAACATGACACAAAATGACCGACAAGGTTTGATCTGTCGTTAAACACCAATCAGTCAACCAATAAACCTGGCTTTTTTATACAAGTCGAGATCCCCATTTTGATAACAGAACAAAACAGTTAACCGGGATACCTTTATTCATAGTGTATCCTTTTCTCACAAAAGCCTCTGTCACGTGGAACATTTTCTGATAGCATACTCGGGTCCCTATTTAAATGTTTTGTGGGTGTTTTGCGACCCGGGCAGCTCAGATTTCAGCCGATCTGCTTTGATTGAAGCACAAAAATATCTCTCAGCCTACCATAACCTTGACTGTTTGACGTACATTGCAACTTGAGATATACTTTTACATGTTTTTTCTTTGTTTTTGTTTGTTTTAATTGAGGTTTTACCTCCCCGTCAACATTATCTAGGTCATTTTGAAGACGTTGCTTCCAATTATGTGGGATTTTTACCCGGCATTGAGATGATATGACATCTCAAGCCCTGCCGCCCATTGAAACCAACAGGGCTTATATGCATTAGACTCGCGCCACTTTGCCTGGGCAAGTTTAGTCCTAAGTACTCGTGTGGTCAGTTTCAGCTCAGCGTGGAAACCGTATGCAACCCAGTCTATTTCTCCAAGCCCGATGTGTGGGGCCCTCCTTTTCACATGAGTACGTGACGCAACATACTCTTACTTTATAAAAGATAGTAAATAAATCTAGATAAGTGATCCTTTAGTCCAGTTTACGCCTACAGACCTTACATTATGATTAAGCTTCAATAGTCCAAACTACTCATATCTCGAACTATTTTTCATGGTTTCAAAGATGTTCAGTTTGAAAGTATAGTGATAGAATTGGCGCGCGACATACCCAGCCGTAAGACTTTTGCGATCAGGGTAGACTTTTATCATCATGTACATGCACCTAGAGACCCTCCCCCCCCCCGCCCACCCGGGCTTTCAGAAATATATTGGGCTTTATGGTGCGTTCACGCAGAGCTGAAACCGACAGCACATGAGTACGGTAAACCACTTAGAAGGTCCAAGCCTACCCAGGCAAAGTGGTGCGAGTCAGACGGTCCCTACATATAAACCTTATTGATTCGTTTGGGCGACAGGGCTTGAGAGGTCATTTCATTTCAGTATGCGGTTAAAGCCCCACAAAATTGGAAGCAACGTTTTCAAAATGACCTAAATTGTGTTGATGGGTATGTAAACTCTCCATTCATACAAACGTCCAATCATTCGACCGTTGCGTTTTCAAGAGCCTAGAAGCTACAGAAGGCTCTTGTGAACAGCGAATACTTTGATCAGTTTGCGCAGATGCGCAGGTTGATCTGAGTCTTCACTGGCTACATGCAGGCCTTATAATAGGTTTTGTCGTGCGACGGCTCGTTTCATTCTAATCGGATAAAAAAGCACAGGAACAAACATGTACAGTCGAACTTCAATAACTCGGAACACCTTTGGGACCTCTAAAATCTGTTCGAGACAGGGGGAGTTCGAGCCACTGAGGGTTACTGGTAGGAGGCATAACGAGATACTTTTAGACATATTTTCGGTGTTCCATATTGAATATGTATGCTGTGTGTACTCATTAGAATCGCCTCATCGAGGCGATTCTAATTAGTACACACAGCATACATTTGTAAGATAAAAGTCCAAAATCTCCTTAATTATCCCCCACTAGTTCTTATGTAGAGGATTTCGCTAGGGACTCAAGAATGGGTTCGACCCATCCATGGTAAACGAGCCATCGGTGTTCGAGCCATCGAAGTTCTACTGTAATTGAATGAATCCGCAACCCAGAAAAATGGAATTTGAGTATTTTAGATTGTATATACATGTAGACATGATAGAGTTTAAATGCGTTTGTAATGAAAGGTCCTTGTTTTTGCATCTATAGCTACTTGTTCCTAACCTGCCCTGAAGCAACTGTCGGATAAATGTGAAAAAGAAAAGCGTTTGATTGTGAGCTGCTGAATAAATGGCATTAACTCTGTGCAAATATATCATAAATATGTAACATGGTTAAATACAATGCACGGCCTCCGCCCATCGGGGCTTGAAGAAATAGATGGGCTGCATGATACCTCCACGCAGAGCTGAAACCGACCCGCACACGAGTACTGGTAAACCGCTTAGAGGATCTAAGCCTTCCCAAGCAAAGCGATGCGAGTCTGACCGTCCATGCTTATAAACCATATCGGTTTCATTTGGCGTCAGGGCTTGAGATGTCATTTTATCTCAATGTTGGGTAAAAGTCCCACATAATGCGAAGCAGCGTCTCCAAAATGACCTTTACAGTGTTGACGGGGACGTTAAACCTTAAATCGAACAAACAAACATAAAACAATGCAATCCGTCAGAGTAAACATTCCGTTTGTTTGTTTGATTTGAGGTTTAACGTCCCCATCAACACTGTAAAGGTGATTTTGGAGACGTTGCTTCCAATTTTTGGGGTCTTTTAACCGACATTGAGAAACAATAACATCTCAAGCCCTGTCCCCCAATGAAACCAATAGGGTGCATAAGCATGGACGGTCCGACTCGCACCGCTTTGCTTGGGCTGGCTTAGATCCTCTAAGCGGTTCACCAGTACTCGTGTGCGGTCGGATTTACCTCTGCGTGGAAGCATCATGCAGCCCATCTATTTCTTCAAGCCCCGATGGACGGGGGCGAAAACATTCCGTTTGAGTGTCCTTCAATGTCTGTTGACTGTTGGGCATGCTTGGGATAACTAAATTATTATTATCAGCAGCAACGTCAGCAGTAGCAGCAACAGCATGTTATTATAATTATTATTATTATTTTAATCATGCCATTATTCCTGTCATAGCTTCCGGCAAGGAAAGTGAGTGAGTGAGTGAGTGAGTGTTTGGGGTTTACGTCCCACCAACAGCTAAGGTCATACTGAGACGGGACCTCGGTTTAAAGACTCATCTGAAAGTCTGGAGAAGCCCGGGATCGATTCTGCGACCCCTGGTTTACAAGGCGAGTAGCGTAACCACTACACCACGGACGCTTCTAATCCGACAAGGAACGGGTACGAGGATATTGTTTCTTATTTCCTCGTTAAAACATACGTTGTTGGTATTTGTTCGAATCGCCTCAATGAGGCGATTCGAACAAATACCCACAACATATGTTTTTAACAAGAAATAAGGAAAGTTATCCCATAACCAGTGCTTCAGCTGAAGTGCACGACCCGCCGGATGCTTTTAGCTTTATGAGTGTTACCATATATGGGCATGGCGGCCATTTTGGTCATGTGACCTGGACATAAAACGGTTCCCCCAATAAATGCGCCTTATCGTAAGGAGCAAAAATATATCTTATACTTAAGTACTGTATTCTGAATCGTTTGCAGGATAAAATCCAACACAAAAGCATATGTGTCAAAGTTTGACCTAGGCACAAAGAAGGTCAAGGTCAACCCAGGGTCACCATTTTAGCAATTTATGATGGGCCTAAGTTCCAGATGCTATTTATCAAGTTTCGTGGAAATCTGCACAGTGGTTCTGGAGAAGACTATTTTTGAAGGGTTTTTACCAAATATTGCTTGGCGGCCATTTTGGTCATGTGACCTGGACCCCATGAGGAAATTTTGGTTTCCCCCATCCCGTAGAGGCTCCATATGAAATTTGATTTCAATCGGCCCAACGATTTCCGAGGAGAAGCAGTTCGAAAATTTTCACATTTTTCGCCTCGGCGAGTCTGTACTAAATGGAATGTAATATTTCGCAAGTTCATTGATAAGATCTCATTGATATTTATCAGTATGCCAAAAATTGTTTAAATATTCCAAGCGGTTAAGTCACTATCACCAATTTTCACAAACGGGTTACGGACGGACAGATAGACAGACCATATATGGCTTGGCGGCCATTTTGGTCATGTGTCCTGGACCCCATGAGCAATTTTTGGTTTCCCCCATCCCATAGAGGCTCCATATGAAATTTGACTTCAATCGGCCCAACGGTTTCCGAGGAGAAGCAGTTCGAAAATTTTCACATTTTTCGCCTCGGCGAAGCTATACTAAATGGAATGTAATATTTCGCAAGTTCATTGGTTAGATCTCATTGATATCTATCAGTATGCCAAAAATTGTTTAAATATTCCAAGCGGTTAAGTCACTATCACCAATTTTCACAAACGGGTTACGGACGGACAGACAGACAAACCATATATGGCTTGGCGGCCATTGTGGTCATGTGACCTTGACCCCATGAGCAAATTTTGGTTTCCCCCATCCCATAGAGGCTCCATATGAAATTTGACTTCAATCGGCCCAACGGTTTCCGAGGAGAAGCAGTTCAAAAATGTTCGAAAATTTTCACATTTTTCGCCTCGGCAATGCTATACTAAATGGAATGTAATATTTCGTAAGTTCATTGGTTAGATCTCATTGATATCTATCAGTATGCCAAATATTGTTTAAATATTCCAAGCGGTTAAGTCACTATCACCAATTTTCACAAACGGGTTACGGACGGACCCAAAGAAGGTCAAGGTCAACCCAGGGTCACCATTTTAGCAATTTATGTTTAGCAATTTATGATAGGCCTACATCCCAGATGCTATTTATCAAGTTTCGTGGAAATCTGCCCAGTGGTTCTGGAGAAGACTATTTTTGAAGGGTTTTTACCATATATGGCTTGGCGGCCATTTTGGTCATGTGACCTGGACTCCATGAGCAAATTTTGGTTTCCCTATCCCATAGAGGCTCCATATGAAATTTGACTTCAATCGGCCCAACGGTTTCCGAGGAAAAGCAGTTCGAAAATTTTCACATTTTTCGCCTCGGCGAGGCTCTACTAAATGGAATGTAATATTTCGCAAGTTCATTGGTTAGATCGCATTGATATCTATCAGTATGCCAAAAATTGTTTAAATATTCCAAGCGGTTAAGTCACTATCACCAATTTTCACTTACGGGTTACGGACGGACAGACAGACAAACCATATATGGCTTGGCGGCCATTTTGGTCATGTGACCTTGACCCCATGAGCAAATTTTGGTTTCCCCCATCCCATAGAGGCTCCATATGAAATTTGACTTCAATCGGCCCAACGGTTTCCGAGGAGAAGCAGTTCAAAAATGTTCGAAAATTTTCACATTTTTCGCCTCGGCGAGACAGACAGAATGACAGAATGACAGACTGACAGAATGACAGACTGACACGGTGATTTTAGGGCACTCTTAGAAAAAACCGACTTCAGTCGGTTGCTTTTTCTGCGGGTCGTGCAATTATCCCCTGTATACCTCATCTGAAGCTATTCTGTGTCGGAGTTCGCCTAGCTTCTTTAGTCCATCTTTTTTCAGCATCGGCGCTAGTGGGATCCAGTGACAACTCTGTACATGCCCTGTACCACGCCCATGAAGAACAAGTAAGAAATGTCTTCAAACATATAGACGACCTCGCAAAACGACACAAGGTAAGAATCTAATCGAGCTGGCTTTATGAAGCAATTTCTTCACGCATGTGCGGACCGTCCCAGTTCAATTGTGAATGCTTATCCGCTCTGCTTTAGCCTGAAGCAGATCTTTAGCTCTTTTACCGAGGCTTTGTCTAAGGATACATGTATACAAATGAACCTTTACGGACTGTGAAAATTTTGTTCTGGACTGGCGTAGTTTGAGCCATTGAGGGTACTTCAGAGCCCCAGAAAAGAGAGGGCATCCACATATGTTCTGGGTATTCATTAGAAGCGCCTCGGTGAGGCGCTTAAAATTTTACTATTTTGCACATGGAGCTGCGTAAAACCAAATGCCAGCCAATGAAAATGACGTTACGTTATGACCTCGGGCTTCAGACATTATACTTGGAACTTCTGGAAGCAGAAGATCACGTGATAGAAGACGTAAAACCACGTGACTGAAAATATGCAGAAGATTGAAGAACGAAAACAAATCGAACACGCCGAAAAAAAAAATGAAGTACGAAAATCAAAAGAAGCTGTCCAAATTGGAGGAAATAGTAATGACTGCCCTCTCTGAACCACGGTTGCAACCCATCGTTCTGCATATATGTGAAAAAAAAATGTCTCGTTGCGGACAGATGAACAGGTAAATGTATATCTGTCCACATCGAGATGCAAAACGCTATTACTATTTGGGAGAGCTTTACAGAAGGCAACTTTTATTAATAAAGGTACCCTCTGTTTTGGTGTTTTCATAATTTGCCAACTCTTCTAGCTTTTTCTGCTAAAAATCGAAAGATGCAGAAGAGCTTCTGTCGTTCAATTTGACGGAAGCAGAAGAATTCAGCTTCTGTTTTCAGTAGCCGTAAATCAAACAGTATATGGCCACTGATTGCCACTGCATAAGCCTTTGGCTTAATGTCAAATCCTGGATAATATATATTTGTCTGTTGCATATACATGTCATTGAAGCAATTAAAATAAAGTTTAAAGCAAACAGTATATACTGGAAGGCACTTTCCGTCTCAAATCGCACACGGCAACTGTGGCAAATATTTGCCGTTATCCAATGAGACGTCGCGTTACAAACGCAAGTGCATTTCTGTTAACCCATTGCATGCGGGAAACCTCTAAAGGGGAACCTTGGCAAACAGTGCAGGTCCAGATCAGACTCCGTAGAACGCGGCCATTGATTAAGACCTGCACTACTTGCTAACAGAATTTTCCGTCAAAAATAGAATAAAAACGAAAAAAATAGGCCTGACACCCCTTATATGACAAATGGACTTGTCCAACATATAGCAATGGAAGAGTCCACTAGCATACAATTGGTTAATACTTATTTCCTGGTGTTACGGGAAGAATTGCGGCTCAGTAAGTTCGAATTAGGCATGGTGAATGAACCAATAATTGAAGTTTCACTTTATTGTATAGGTGCGAGTAGTAATTGAACACTCGTTGTTCGTCTATCCAGTAAGTACCTAATTCAGATGGTGTGGAGCAGTTTGATTTAAACTGAGGTTTTTACCTCACAGTCAACACTATTTGGGTCATTTTGGAGACGTTGCTTCCAGTTTTGTGGGACTTTTACCCGACGTTGAAATGAAATGACATCTCAAGCCCTACATCCCAAACACACAAATAGGGTTTATATGCAGAAAAGGTCCGAATCGCACCACTTTGCCTGGGCATGCTTAAACCTTCTAAGCGGTTTACTGGTACTCACTGGTGTGTGGTCGGATTCAGATCTGCGTGGAAGCAGCATGCAGCCGAATCTATTTCTCCAAGCCCCGATGGTCGGGTGCCGTAGAGTGGACTAGAATTAAATCTACAGCTGCATCAAATCATTGATATGGTTTCTCAGAAAATTATCTAGATCCGCCAACATTTTGTAAACAAAAAATCCAATGCCCTTGGTGTGACTTTGGTCAAAAATAGAAATAGTATACAAAGCGAAATGTGTCTATATTGCATCATCTATTTACACTTTTTTACAAGCCAGGTCAGGAGAAAAGAGTGCTTATCACTAATACGAGCAAGAAAGGCTCTGGCGAGTCTGCGCATAAGCGCAGTCTCGCCAGAGTCTTTCTTGCTCATAGACGAGCAGAGGAGAAGGTAGTTCCATGCAATATGTCATGCATCCGGCCATATTACTTGTCATCACATGAACAAGTCTGCCTCCGTGGCCTAGTGGTTAAGAGCGCTGACTCTTGATCATAAGGACTCTCACCGCTGTGGTTCGAGCCTCGCTCGGGTTACATGTGAGACGCAAAGTTCTGCAACGGAAGGTCAGGTGGTTTTTCTCCGGGTACTCCGGTTTCGCCCACCTCTGATTAACGATCGGCTCGATAGAAGTGAAATAATCTTCAAAGGGCCGTAAAACCAAAAAAAAAAAAAAAAAAAAAAAAATGAACAAGTCTGTGAAATGAACACCCCTCTAAACCCCACTTTATATAGAGAAAACTGGGGTGTACGGGGATAAACATTATTTTTCTTATTTCTGCTCCAAGACATAGGTTGTGGGTACTCTTTAGAACCGCCTCAATAAGGCGGTTCTAACGAGCACCCACAACCGATGTTTGCAGTATAGTAGCAATAAGAAAAATATCACGGATTTTCATCAGAAAAGTAGCTATTTTGGAGAAGTGAAAAAACTGCGAGAGATCTCGCACGTTTGAAGGACAAGCAGGCTAAGAATCCTTTACTAATGTGTCGGTTACCTATAATAGAAGATTTGCTTTCTATCAAGGCCAAGAATATAATTATTATTATTGTTATTTAATAGTGCAATTATCTGCTACGTTGATATTTACGTCAGGATCAATGCTGCTTCCAGCATAAAAAAAAAGTAATTATGGCTGCGTTTTTTTGTGCACATCTGGTCTTTTGATATATGGTCAACGAGTGCAGTAGATTCATGATCATCGTCATCATCATCAACAACATAATTTTTATCTGTTTATTATCTTCTGTCTTTCTGCACACAGTCCGTCATATCTCAGTTAGGCGACTGAATTTAGATTAAAGTTAAACTCACTGGGTGAATCATTAAATCTGTTGAACAGGGCCCCCTGCAACCCGGGGCTTAGGGGCGAAATAGATTGGGCTGGATGGTGCTTCAACGCAGAACTGAAACTGGCCGCACATGAGTACTGGTAAAACGCTTAGATGGTCTAAGCCTGCCCAGCCAAAGTGGCGCGAGTCAGACCGTCCAATGCATATAAACACTTTGTGTTTCATTGGGCGGCAGGGCTTGAGATGTCATTTCATTATCAATGTCGGGTAAAAGTCAAAAAAAAAAAAATGGAACTTACGTCTCCAAAATGACCAAATTATTGATTACGGGAATCAAACAAAACAAACACAAACAAATGTATTTAACGGAGGTATTACTAAACCTTATGCTTCTAAGACAACAATCTAAATTCTCTGCAGTCTTAGCATCTGTTTTTAGCTCACCTGGGCCGAAGGCTCCAGGGGAGCTTATAGTATAGTGGGTCCTCCGTCGTCCGTCGTCCGTCGTCCGTCGTCCGCCGTCCGTCCACACTTTTGAGCAGCTATATCTCTGTATCCTGCAGGCTGATCTCAATCATTTCTCATCTGTAGCATGCCTCTGGTGGGGCATTGATGACATAAACTTTTTTTCGAAATCGCTCTAAAACTGTGGTTCCTATGGTAACCACAAGGTCCCATAGACTTACTATGGGAAAACGCTTGTCATCACCGTAGCGCCTTCAGTTTTGATCGGATCTTTCTGAAACTTATATGTAAGGTGACTGGGGATAAAAACTCGGATGAGTTCGAAAACCGGCCAAGTCGGCCCAATTTTCTTAGAGTTACATCCCTTTGATTGCTGAAAATACCAATTTTCGACCTTGTCATCACCGTAGCCCCTTCAGTTTTGATCAGATCTTTCTGAAACTTATATGTAAGGTGGCTGGGGATAAAATCTCAGATGAGTTCGAAAACTGACCAAGTCGGCCCATTTATCGTAGAGTAACGTCCCTTTGATTGCTGAAAATGCTGATTTTTGACCTTGTCATCACTGTAGCCCTTTCAGTTTTGATCGAATCTTTCTGAAACTTATATGTAAAGTGGCTGAGGATAAAATCTCGGACGAGTTCGAAAACCAGCAAAGTTGGTCCATTTATCACAGAGTAACGTCCCTTTGATTGCTGAAAATGCCGATTTTTGACCTTGTCATCACCATAGCGCCTTCAGTTCTGATCAGATCTTTCTGAAACTTATATGTAAGGTGGCTGGGGATAAAATCTCAGATGAGTTCGAAAACTGACCAAGTCGGCCCATTCATCGTAGAGTAACGTCCCTTTGATTGCTGAAAATGCTGATTTTTGACCTTGTCATCACTGTAGCCCCTTCAGTTCTGATCAGATCTTTCTGAAACTTATATGTAAGGTGACTGGGGATAAAATCTCGGACGAGTTCGAAAACCAGCAAAGTTGGTCCATTTATCACAGAGTAACGTCCCTTTGATTGCTGAAAATGCCGATTTTTGACCTTGTCATCACCGTAGCGCCTTCAGTTCTGATCAGATCTTTCTGAAACTTATATGTAAGGTGACTGGGGATAAAATCTCGGATGAGTTCGAAAACCGGCTAAGTCGGCCCAATTATCATAGAGTAACGTCCCTTTGATTGCTGAAAATACCAATTTTCGACCTTGTCATCACCGTAGCCCCTTCAGTTTTGATCGGATCTTTTTGAAACTTATATGTAATGTGGCTGGGGATAAAACCTCGGATGAGTTCGAAAACCGGCCAAGTCCGCTGATTTATCATAGAGTTAAGTCCCTTTGATTGCTGAAAATGCCGATTTTCAACCTTGTCATCACCGTAGCCCCTTTAGTTTTGATCGGATCTTTCTGAAACTTATATGTAAGGTGGCTGGGGATAAAATCTCGGATGAGTTCGAAAACTGATCAAGTCGGCCCATTTATGGTAGATTTACGTCCCTTTGATTGCTGAAAATGCTGATTTTTGACCTTGTCATCACTGTAGCCCTTTCAGTTTTGATCGAATCTTTCTGAAACTTATATGTAAAGTGGCTGAGGATAAAATCTCGGATGAGTTCGAAAACCAGCAAAGTTGGCCCATTAATCACAGAGTTACGTCCCTTTGATTGCTGAAAATGCCGATTTTTGACCTTGTCATCACTGTAGCCCTTTCAGTTTTGATTGGAACTTCCCGAAACTTCTATGCAAGGTGGCTGGGTATAAAACCTCGGATGAGTTCGCATACCAGCAAAGGTGGCCTATTTATCATAGAGTAAGGTCCCTTTGATTGCTGAAAATGTTGATTTTTGACCTTGTCATCACTGTAGCCCCTTCAGTTTTGATCGGATCTTTCTGAAACTTATATGTAAGGAGGCTGGGGATAAAACCTCGGATGAGTTCGAAAACCGGCCAAGTTGCCCCATTTACTATATAGTTATGTCCCTTTGATGGCTGAAAATGTCGATATTTTACCTTGTCATCACCGTAGCCCTTGCAGTGTTGATCTAATCTTTCTGAAACCTATGTGTAAGGTGAATGGAAATAAAACCTAGGATGAGTTGGAATACCGGCCAAGTTGGCCTATTTATCATAGAGTTACGTCCCTTTGATTGCTGAAAATGCCGATTTTTGACCTTGTCATCACGGTAGCCCCTTCAGTTTTGATCGGATCTTTCTGAAACTTATATGTAAGGTGGCTGGTGATAAAATCTTGGATGAGTTCGAAAACAGGCCAAGTCAGCCCATTTATCGTAGAGTTATGTCCCTTTGATGGCTGAAAATGTTGATTTTTGACCTTGTCATTACCGTAGCCCCTTCAGTTTTGATAAGATTTTTCTGAAACTTATATGTAAGGTGGCTGGGGATGAAACCTCGGATGAGTTCGAAAACTGGCCAGGTCGGCTCATTTATTTTAGAGTAACATCCCTTTGATTGCTAAAAATGCCAAATTTTGACCTTTTCATCACCGTAGCCCCTTCAGTTTTGATCAGATTTTTCTGAAACTTATATGTGAGGTGGCTGGGAATAAAATCTTGGATGAGTTTGAATACTGGCCAAGTCTGATCGGATCTTTCTGAAACTTACATGTAAGGTGGCTGGGAATAAAACCTCAGGTGAGTTCGAATACCGGCCAAGTCGGCACATTTATCATAGAGTGACGTGCCTTTGATTGCTGAAAATGCCTATTTTCGACATTGTCATCACTGCTGCCCCTTTAGTTTTGAACGGATCTTGATGAAACTTACAAACAAGGAAGTCAGGCAGAAAGCTTGGAGGAGTTTGAAAACTTGTTTTTGAACTTGTCATCACCATAGCCACTTCAGTTTAGATCGGATCTTCTTAGCAAGTCAGGAATAAAAGCTTGAATGAGTTTGAAAACCGGTGAGGTCAGCCTGTTTATCATAGAGTTACATTCTACTTGATTTTCAGAAAATGCTTACCCTGTCATCACCATGTCCTCCTATAAAGCCTTCAGTAAAGGTTGGCACTTCCTTTAACTTTGAATCTGTTAGCTCAGGTGAGCGATACAGGACCAAGCTTGGTCCTCTTGTTTATTGAACTTGTTACAGGGGTCAAGATTCTATCATTATCATGTCGTCTGCTGAATCTTCTTGCAAACTTTTTAGAATTTTTTTTTTTCATACAGGCAAAATGTGTGGACCCACATCAGACTGCAGTCTGATATGGGCCCACACTGTTTGCAAAAACTGACTTTTAAAATAAACGGCAGAGAAAAATAACCGACAATGCAGACGACAATTGCCGTGTTTGGCATTTTATGGGTTCAGCTTATGAATGCTCATTCACACCAAACTTTTTCGTGCAGTTATGAAAATGTCGTATTCTCCCAGCCGACACTCCTTACATATGCAACGTCGCATCAACTTCGATGCAACGGCATCACGCTGCATCGACATTTGTTATATGAACCATTAGGAAAACATGTCCGTAAGAAATAATTTCGCCCAACATGGTGTCAGAAAATGACAAATACTAGATAAAAATGATAACATCTAAATTATTTCTGCTTTCAACATTGATTGTGGGTGCTCGTTAGAACCGCCTCAATGAGGCGGTTCTAACGAGTACCAACAATCTATGTTTTTGAGCAAAAATAAAGCAGATAATGTATACCCCCGTAAACCCCACTTTTCTCTATATAAAGTGGGGTTTAGGGGGGTCTTTGTTTCACGGACTGTATAGCGTGATGGAATTTTATTTTTGTGGATTTGTTCCATGTGTAAACTTCGATAAAATCCACGAAATGAAAGTGCATTCCTAATAATTCCAATTTTGTCATCGAAATGTCAAAAAATGCCACAAAAATGGTAAATCTTAGGAATTCTTTAAGCGTGAGAGTGAACTTACTGATGGCCATTAGGAATTCTTTAAGCGTAAGATGGCCACGGCGGAATGGTTACTCAATTTGAAACTGCCGTCTTTGAAAGAAACCCTGGCGAAAAAAAAAAGAAAAAAAAAAAACTTAGTTTCTAACATTGGCGTTAACTATTGTTTTTCATCTTTTAATAAAGCCGTGTATTAGATTAGGTAATCCACCAGTGGATTAAATATGCAAATTAGTCTGATACGTATGTACGACGTCCTTAATGAAGTCGCATTTACTGATGAGGAATATTGGCATTTACAAAAACAAGAGGCTAATGGGCCACTTCGCTCACCAGACGTCATGTTTTTAGCTCACCTAGGCCGAAGGCTCCAGGGGAGCTTATAGTATAGTGGGTCGTCCGTCGTCCGTCCGTCCATCCGTCCGTCCACACTTTTGAGCAGCTTTATCTCTGCAGCCTGCAGGCTGATCTCAATCATTTCTCATCTGTAGCATGCCTCTGGTGGGGCATTGATGACATAAACTTTTTTTCGAAATCGCTCTAAAACTTTGGTTGTTATGGCAACCACAAGGTCCCATAGACTTACTATGGGAAAATTCTTGTCATCACTGTAGCGCCTTCAGTTTTGATCGGATCTTTTTGAAACTTATATGTAAGGTGGCTGGGGATAAAAACTCGGATGAGTTCGAAAACCGGCCAAGTCGGCCCATTTATCTTAGAGTTACATCCCTTTGATTGCTGAAAATGCCGATTTTTGACCTTGTCATTACCATAGCCCCTTCAGTTTTGATCGAATCTTTCTGAAACTTATATGTAAGGTAGCTGGGGATAAAACCTCGGATGAGTTCGAAAACCGGCCAAGTCGGCCCATTTATTATAGAATTGCTTCCCTTTGATTGCTGCAAATGTCGTTGTTTTACCTTGTCATCACCGTAGCCCCTTCAGTTGTGATCAAATCTTTCTGAAACTCATATGTAAGGTGGCTGGGGATAAAACCTCGGATGAGTTCGAAAACCGGCCAAGTTGGCCCATTTATCTTAGAGTAACGTCCCTTTGATTGCTGAAAATGTTGATTTTTGTCCTTGTCATCACCGTAGCCCCTTCGGTTTTGATCGGATTTTTTTGAAACTTATATATATGGTGGCTGGGGATAAAAATTCAGATGAATTCGAAAACCGGCCAAGTTGGCCCATTGATCATAGAGTTACATCCCCTTTGATTGCTGAAAATGTCGATTTTTGACCTTGTCATCACGGTAGCCCCTTCAGTTTTGATCGGATCTTTCTGTAACTTATATGTAAGGTGGCTGGGGATAAAACCTTGGATGAATTCGAATACCGGCCAAGTCAACCTATTTATCAAAGAGTAACATCCCTTTGATTGCTGAAAATGCCTATTTTTGACCTTGTCTTCACCGTAGCCCTTTCATTTTGTATCGGATCTTACTGAAACTTATACGTAAGGTGGCTGGGGATTAAATCTTGGATGAGTTCGAAAACTAGCCAAGTCAGCCCATTTATCATAGAGTAACGTCCCTTTGCTGGCTGAAAATGCCAATTTTGACCTTGTCATCACCGTAGCCATTTTTGTTTTGATCAGATCTTTCTGAAACTTATACGTAAGGTGGCTGGGGATAAAACCTCGGATGAGTTCGAATACCGACCAAGTCGGCCCATTTATCTTAATGTAAAATCCCTTTGATTGCTGAAAATGTCGATTTTTGACCTTGTCATCACGTATCCCCTTCAGTTTTGATCGGATCTTTCTGAAACTTATACGTAAGGTGGCTGGGGATAAAACCTCGGATAAGTTTGAAAACCGGCCAAGTCGCCCCATTTATCATAGAGTTATGTCCCTTTGATGGTTGAAAATCCGATTTTTGACATTGTCATCACCGTAGCCCCTTCAGTTTTTATCGGATCTTTCTGAAACTTATATGTAAGGTGGCTGGGGATAAAACCTCAGATGAGTTCGAAAACCGGCCAAGTTGGCCTATTTATCATAGATTTATGTCCCTTTGATTGCTGAAAATGTCGATTTTTGACCTAGTCATCACCATAGCCCCTTCAGTTTTCATTGGAACTTTCTGAAACTTATATGTAAGGTGGCTGGGGATAAAATCTCGGATGAGTTCCAAAACCGGCCGAGTCAGCCCTTTTATCATAGAATAACGCCCCTTTGATGGCTGAAAATGCCGATTTTTGACCTTGTCATCACCGTAGCCCTTTCAGTTTTGATCAGATTTTTCTGAAACTAATATGTAAGGTGGCTGGGGATAAAACCTTGGATGAGTTCGAAAACTGGCCAAGTGGGCCCATTAATCTTAGAGCAACATCCCTTTGATTGCTGAAAATGCCAAATTTTGACTTTGTCATCACCGTAGCCCCTTCAGTTTTGATCAGATCTTTCTGAAACTTAAATGTAAGGTGGCTGGGAATAAAACCTCGGACGAGGTGGAATACCGGCCAAGTCGGCACATTTATCATAGAGTTACGTGCCTTTGATTGCTGAAAATGCCTTTTTTCGACCTTGTCATCACTGCTGCCCCTTCAGTTTTGATTTGATCTTGTTGAAGCTTACAAACAATAAGTCAGACAGAAAAAGCTTGGAGGAGTTTGAAAACTCGTGAGGTTTGTCTATTTATCACAGAGTAACATCCCTTTGATATCAGCAGTTAGTTGCTTATTTTTGAAATTGTCATCACCATAGCCACTTCAGTTTAGATCGGATATTCTTAGCATGTCAGGAATAAAAGCTTGAATGAGTTCGAAAACCAGTGAGGTCAGCCTGTTTATCACAGAGTTACATTCTACTTGATTAGCAGAAAATGCTTACCCTGTCATCACCATGTCCTCCCATAAAGCCTTCAGTAAAGCTTGGCACTTCCTTAAACTTTGAATCTGTTAGCTCAGCTTGGTCCTCTTGTTTTAACATATACAGGCATGGCACCCATCTTGGTCATGTGATTGCAATCCCACGTATTACATTTTATGGGCTCATTCCACAGATCGTCTTCATGTGATTTGGTTTCAGTCAGCCTAGCAGTTTTAGTGGAGAATGAGATAAAAAATATTGAATCTAAGTCATCCAGGACAAAGATCAGTAAATGACCTTGACCTTATGAATTGATAAACTTCCATTCAGCTGATTGCAAATCTCAATTCTGATGCCAAAGGCTACAACAGAATAAAAAAAATCCACTGTCTTTCCTTTTTTCCATACAAATGTCTTAGTGACCAAATTTGATTATGACGTAAAAAAGGTCAAGATTAACCAAAGGTCATCATTTGAACAATTTGGTAGGACCCAAGTCTATAATTCTATATGCCAAGTCCGAAGGTATATTGCTCACTTTGTTCCAGAGAAAAATATTTGAATGGATTTTAACATATATGGGCATAACAGCTATATTGGCCATGTGACCCATTGGTCATCCTTACACACAAACTTTCGTCCCCCTTCCCATTCAGGCTCCACATGTATTTTGGTTTCAATCAGCCTAGCAGTTTAAGTTGAGAAGAAGATCCTCTATATCCTCGTTAATTCTCGGGGTTTATCATGCCTAAACGGCCCCCGCCCATCAGGGCTTGAAGAAATATATGCACGCAGAGCTGAATCCGACCGCACACGAGTACTGGTAAACAGCTTAGAGGATTTAAGCCTGCCCAGGCAAAGTAGTGCGCACGAATCGGACCGTCTATGCTTATACACCGCGTTGGTTTCATTGGGCGACAGGGCTTTGGGATGTTATTTCATCTCAATGTCGGGTAAAAGTCCCATACAATTGGAAGCAACGTCTCCAAAATGGCTTATATAGTATTGACGGGGACAAATCAATCAATCAATCAATCAAAGCATGGCTTAACTGCTAAACACGATTTCCATACCTTTGCAAACAGTGGAGATCCAGTTCAGATGAAGTCATCTTATCAGGATGTAACAGGTAGGGCTGGCTAATCGGAGCTGAAAAGATAGTCGATTATCAGTCCTGTCTTTGCGATCGATAATCGATTAGTAACCGCTAAGGTTTTTGTCATAATTTTACCTGTCTGGCTTTCTGTCTGAGCATGACTCTTACCATATGTTGCACGTTACCATAAATATATTTGAACAGACATGCCTGAGCAAACAGTGTAGACCCAGATGAGACGCCGCAAAAAGCGGCGTCTCATCAGGGTCTGCACCGTTTGCCACTCATCCAGCTATTTTAGGCATAACTTTGGGTAGCAAATTGTACCTATCAAGTAATCGATTAAAAGCAAATCAAAAATGAAAATCATTTTTGTGGAATTTATCGATCGATTAATCGATTATACGATTAATCGTGTAAGCCTTAGCCCTGTTTGTCATGCAGTTTATAGATGGATGAAGAACAGTATTATACAATTCATGTTCGAGTTCATCAAGTAACATGATTGTTGGATTGTCAGAAATTTGTCTGGCTAACTTAATTTATTCAGCAGTATTAGGGTTAATGGTTGTACTGTGCAGATTGATTTAAGTATTTGCTCGTTACATAGTTTTGTTTACTTGATTTGTTTGATTTGGGGTTTAACGTCCCCGTCAACACTGTAAAGGTCATTTTGGAGACGTTGCTTCCAATTTGGTGGGACTTTTACCCGACATTGAGATGAAATGACATCTCAAGCCCTGTCGCCCAATGAAACCAATAGGGTTTATTAGCATGGGCGGTCCACCTCGCACCGCGGTTCCTGGACAGGCTTAGATCCTCTAAGCGGTTTACCAGTACTAATGTGCGGGCCGGATTCAGCTCTGCGTTGAAGCATCATGCAGCCCATATATTTCTTCAAGCCCCTATGGGATAGTTCATTCAGTTTGTAGGTCATAAGAATCTTATATGGGGTTCTGTTGTAGATGGGTGTTTCCAACCCGAGGGATGACCGTGCTAAGCGGAACCGAGGCTATGCCGAGGCTCCGCTCAGCACGGTCATCCCGAGGGTTGGAAACGCCCATCTACAACAGAACCCCATATTGGATCCTTTTTCTTGCACAACACCTCGCAAACATTTCCTTTTATATTTTTTTTAACGTTTCATTTTTTGTGAACTATACTTTTCATTTATTTAACAATATTCATGATTTTCTTCCGCTGTTTTGTCGGTTAGTTTTGACATCTCGCACATGTGTATTGTTTACAAAATGAAAGTAGTGCGGAAGAAGTTCCGGCAGTTGAATAGAATTGAAATGCCTGGGTCAGAACATAAATTTCTATCCCAAGGTAAAATCGCAGATTTCTTAGTCTGGTGTGCAAGAAAAGTAGTTCTTTTTTTTTTGTTTTTTTTTTTGTTTGGGTTTTACTTTCAAGATTATTTCACTCATATCGAGCCGATCGTTAATCATAGGTGGGCGAAAACCGGAGTACCCGGAGAAAAACCACCTGACCTTCCGTTGCAGAACTTGGCGTCTCACACGTGACCCGAGCGAGGCTCGAACCCACGGCGGTGAGAGACCTAATGACTAAGAGTCAGCGCTCTTATCCATTAGGCCACGGAGGCCCGTAGAAAAGTAGTTCTATATGTCTTTCTCTGACTTCAGATAACCCACAAAATCCATCACCTCCATGGTTTTCCGGGAACCAGTATAATCAAGGCAGCGGAGGATTTCAAAGCGGGTATGATCATCTGTGGCAGTCGAGGACAAGGCCTTATCCGACGGACAATAATGGGCAGTGTCAGCGACTATGTACTCCACCACGCCCATATACCAGTGATTGTGTGTAAACACGAAGATGAGCAAAAGAAATTGAAGACCGAAAGACAAGACTCAAAAGATTCGAACAAATCTGACAAGTCGAGGAAGTCGTTTAGTTAGCCATTAGTTTTTACGCCATATATAATGTAGTTGCAGAAGTGATAATAATGTGATTCTACTCTTCGGCTTTTTTCCCTGATTGTCCGTAGAATAGGAAATACTCGTATGTCTGACCATCTGACTTTTCATACTTAGGCCGTTAGTTTTCTGTTAACTGGCCCCGTCCAATCAATGACATTATTTGCCCTTAACCCATTTTATAAGGGGTAGTTGGCAAACAGTGCAGGCCCAGATCGGACGCCGCGAAACGTGGCGTCTGATCAGGGCCTTCACTGTTTGCAAAAATATACAGCCAGTTTACAAATAGATTTTGAAGAAAACACAACCTGACACTCCTAAATTTTGAAATGGACTCCTACTGTTTATAAGGAGGAAGATTCCATTTGGTACAAAAGGGTTAAAATTGTCAAGTCTATGGATAGGAAAAATAAAATAAAAATATACTACTCAAAAGAATTAAGGAAGTACATGTATGATTTTTGGATACTCTATTTCTCTTCTGGCCCTGAAGCTTTGTTTTGTTGACGTTTGTTTTGTTTTAGCTTTTATATATGCAGTGTGTTGTCTGGCTTCGTTCTTCCTGGCAGAAAAGATTGAAGTTTTAGGGACCATAAAAGGGAGATGGTAATGTATCTTCAGTTTGAGAGACAGTAAAATCATCAGTGTCTCAGGATTTTCAGACCTTTGGGAAAGTTCAAAGGCGGTTTTTGAGTAGAGGAAACCCAGAGGCTTTCTCGGTATCCTTTTAAAAGCAGAATTAGCCTTAATTGGTGCAGGCCTTCATTAGGAAAACACGTCCGTAAGAAATAATGGCGTCCAACATGGTGTCAGAAAATGATAAATATTAGGTAAAAATGATAACATCTTAACTATTTCTGCTTTCAACATAGATTGTGGGTGCTCGTTAGAGCCGCCTCAATGAGGCGGTTCTAACGAGTACCCATAATCTATGTTTTTGGGCAAAAATAAAGCAGATAATGTATATCCCCGTAAACCCCATTGTCTCTGTATGAAGTGGGTTTTAGGGGCGGGGGACGGTCTTCGATTCACGGACTTGTTATAGTGATGTTGTAGCGGAATTTCAATGCATTGACACCACGAGAAACAACATTAAGTTTTGACCTTCTCTATTATTATACATTGCAATACTAATCCGCGTAAAACAATAAAAGTTAGAATGGATTTTATTTGATACTGAAAAGAAAGATAATCCATATAAAACTGTCAGCACTTCATATTAAACCCCAAATCAAACAAAACTTCATATTTCATTTATTTGCATTATAAAATTTTGAGTGTTTGCATATTTTTATTTTATTTTTGTGCGCCTTAATTCTTTTGAGAAGTGTGTTTTTTCAAAGACTTACATGTATCGTCCTGAAACGGGTATCTGTTTACCTGAGCATAACTCCAGATCAGGGGCAGTAATAAGGATAAGTTGAGGATAACATTTTTTTTTTCACAATATAAACACATATTGTGGGTACTTGTTAGAGAGGCGATTCGCTTCTAACAAGTACCCACAACAAACGTTTCTAACAAGAAATAAGTAAAACTGTCCCGTAAGGTGAATGGGAACATCTGGCAGATTTTTTTTTGCCATTTTTTCAAAGGGAGACAACTTTCGGAACTTCTTGTTCGCTTCTCTGTAAGCCCTGCCCCCCCACCCCCCCCCCCACCCACCCCCTGAAAAAGGGTAAACTCTTAAAGGAAAGAATTTGCTCCCCAAGAGCAAATTCTTTCCTTTAAGAGTTGACCCCTATTGACAAGAAAGACAAAATTACTTTTGAAGGAGTTGCCTCCCGTGAAGGTGTATACAGTCCCCTTAACTATCCACGTTAGGCCTCCTTATCTGGAGCTATAAATTTCAAACTGAAAATACCCCTGACATGCCTTCCTATGTTGTTTAAAGGTGCATTATTGAGCTACCGGGTCTCAAAATTTTTTTTCTGGTTTTTATCTTCAATGCATACTCCTTTGTCATGTGTACACTTTTGGAGCCAAATACAGCTTCAGAACTTTGTGAAAATGGTCGTTTTCATTCGTGTTTACCCTTCGCTCTGAACACATGTGTTCGGAATTTCTGTTCTAAAAATAAATCTGTCACTTTACACATACATGGCGACAGTATACATATCGTCTCTGAGTGTCGTTACTTATGGCATGGTATTCAGCGTCATATTTTTCCGATTCAGGCATGGCCTAAGCAAACCAGGCCAAAAATGAACGTCGCATAACGTCATATATGGGGATTCTATTTATGTCACGAACTAAAAATAGATCTAACTAGTGTTCGAAACCTAGTTAGGGAATCCCTCTCAAACTCTTTTACCTGGCATCATAATTGTTCGCATTTTTGTATAAAATGCATTCATTTCTATTGTTTTAAAGAAAAATACCGGCTATATGTATTTTACTTTTGGAAGCATTTTTTCCAGATAGCTCAATAATGCACCTTTAAGGGAAGAATTCATATTCTTACCCTTTAGATTATTTTTTATTTTTAACGCATTCAGACACCAAAAAATCCACTTCTAATTTTCTTAAATTTTCGTTTCAAATAGGAGGCGCATTTCCTATGTCATTGTCGTGTTTAAAACTCTCAGTGCAGCTTCTGATCAGGTTCAGGGCAAATATCGACGTTATAACATGTTAACTTTACTACTACAGTACAGCCTCTTTTGGCTACTCTTATATTT
The DNA here is from genome assembly GCA_963580285.1 of Lucinisca nassula. Classification (NCBI taxonomy): domain Eukaryota; kingdom Metazoa; phylum Mollusca; class Bivalvia; order Lucinida; family Lucinidae; genus Lucinisca; species Lucinisca nassula. The sequence goes on along the minus strand of OY757018.1, from coordinate 4,449,693 downwards.
ATGTGTTTCCTGGTTTGTTTGTGTAGAATTAGATCTTTTAAGTGTGTGATAGCATTTCAGCAATTTGCTGTTTTGATGGGGTCGGGTCTTTGTATATTTTGGGTAATCATACGATGTAAAGAATTAGGCCGTGATAAAGTGGAAATTAGGGGATGCCACTGAGGTTGAGTTATCAGAAAATAATTTAGAAAATAAAAAGTTAAATTTTATACAAATAGTGAAGGCCCTGATCAGACACTGCTTTATGTGGCGTCTGATCTGGGCATGCACTGCTTGCCAATGACCCACATTGGGGTTTCCCATCTAATATGGGTTATTAACCCAGCAGGCACACGGGCCGCCATTACGAAAACACGCCTATACAATACATTGTAAATTTAACCGCCGAAAAATCGAAAAATTGTGATATTTTTCTTATTTCTGCTCAAAATATAGATTGTTTTTACTCGTTAGAACCGCCTCGTTGAGGCATCGTTGAGGCGGTTCTAACGAGTACCCACAATATATATTTAGAGCAAAAATAAGAAAAAATAAGGTTCACCCCTGTAAACCCCAGTTTTACTATATAAAAGTGGGGTTAAAGAGGGTTAAAAATTATTTGTCTTTTCGTGATGCACACCGCGTATAGGCAACGTTGTATCAACGTCGAAGCAACGTTGCTTTAGCGTCTTGTGTCGGTGGGGAATATACAAGACACCGTTTGTGATATTCGTTGGAACTCTTCAGTGAGGCGGTTCTAACGTTACCTACAATCTATAGTTTTTATTAGAAATACAAAACATGGTACATGTGTATACATCATTTTTCTTATTTTGTGACCTGTCAAAGTGCTATGAATGCGCCGTTTTTCTGATTAATACTTAATGATCTCGAGGGCTCCAAGGCCTGGTGGGTAAGAGCGCCAGCGCTGTCTCCTAATTATTGGGTGGTTTGAGCCCCGCTAGGGTCACAGGTGAGACGCCAAGTTCTGTAAAGGAATGCCAGGTGTTTTTTCTCCGGGTACTCCCGTTTGCGTCCACCTCTGATCGGCCTTAAACAAATGAGTCTTGAAAGGGCCGTAAAACAAAACAAAAAATGAATTATATTCACTGTTATTATAAACAGCTTGTATACACTACAGTAGTAAAATATGTAAACACTTAAGCAAAGTAAACTCATCACCACTGCTCTTATTTTTCCGCAAAGGTCAAATGCAGATATAGTAGAGCAACTTCGATGGCTCGAACAACGATGGCTCGTTTACCATGGATGAGTCGAACCCATTCTTGAGCCCCTAGTGAAATCCTCTACATAAGAAATAGTGGGGGATAATTAAGGAGATTTTAGTCTTTTATCTTGCAAATATATGCTGTGTGCACTCATTAGAATCGCCTCGATGAGGCGATTCTAATGAGTACACACAGCATACATATTCATTATAGAACATCGAAAAGATGTCTAAAAGTATCTCGTTATGCCTCCTGACAGTAACCTCAGTGGCTTAAACTACCCCTGTTCGAGGTCCCAAAGGTGTTCGAGCCATTGAAGTTCGACTGTATATGTGAGTTAATAAATCTCTTGTACCTCAGCTTTTAAGTTTAAAAGTACAGTGAGCCAACACGAAAACAATCCTATATAATGTTGACCCCTTGAACCCCACTTTTATACAGTAAAATTGGGCTTTACATGTACAGGGGTAAACCTTATTTTTCTTATTTCTGCTCCAAAATATACATGTAGATTGTGGGTAATCGTTAGAATAGTCAACGCTTTTTAGGTGATTTTTGAGCCGGTCAGTTTACCTGTGCACACTTTTCCTGGGCTGGCTAACCAGTAAAGTGCACATTCTTTCGCAAGAAACTGACAACTGCCCTTCTTGAATCATCGGAAGGAAGTGAATGACCCTAGAAAAGATTCCATGGTCAATCTCCACGAAAGAATGTTGCCGACCCCGGCAGGTATCGAATCCGCGTTCTCCTGATCACCAGTCAGACGCGCATACGACTGAGCTACTGAGGCTAACTTATTCTCTGAATGTATTTAATTATGGTTTCACTATGCATTAATTAAATTTGAAATGTACTGTTGTCGGATGATAAGTTTAAAAGGACGTCAGCGAATGTTTTTGTTATTAAGCATTATCCACTGTTGTCAAAAGGTTTTGTTTGTTTGTTTTGGAGTTTAACGGCCCAGCCAACACTATTTAGGTCATTTTTGAGCCGGTCAGTTTACCTATCCACACTTTCCTGGGCAGGCTTATACGTAAGCGGTTAACCAGTACAGTGCACATTCTTTCGCCAGAAACTGACAACTGCCCTTCTTGAATCAGCGGAAGGGAGAGAATGACCGTAGAAAAGATTTCATGATCAATCTCCACGAAAGAATGTTGCCGACGTTGTCAAAAGGTAACGGCGCTTCGGTAATGATAATTATAAGGGTATATAGTCTGTTTTGCCAGCCAATGATGGGTGAGATAATGATAACGGTGCAACCTGTCAAACCTACCTGTCCTGGTATACTCTGTTACGTCACTGTCTACTTATCCTCAGACAACAGTACTGTTGTCCGAAGTTAAGTGGAAAGTGACGCCAGCGATGTGTTTGTTTGTTTGTTTCATTTGATGTTTATCGTCCCCGTCAACACTGTGTAGGTCATTTTGGAGACGTTGCTTCCTATTTTGTGGGACTTTTACCCGACATTGATATGAAATGACATCTTAAGCCCTGTCGCCCAATGAAACCAATAGGGTTTATAAGCATGGACGGTCCGACTCGCACCGCTTTGCCTGGGCAGGCTTAGATCCTCTAAGTGGTTTACCAGAAATCATGTGCGGTCGGTTTTAGTTCTGTGCAGCCTACAAGCCCGGATTTCTACAAGCCCGGATTGGCGCGATGTTTTTGTTATTAAGCATTGTCCACGGTTGTCAAAAGGTAACGACGCTTCGGTAATGATAATTATTACTGTATAGTCTTTCTTTCCAGCCAATGATAGGTATGATAATGATAATGTGCAACCTGTCAACCTAGCTGTGGTGTTATACACTTTTACGTCCTCCGACAACAGTACAAGATCAAACAAACCTCTTAAGAAATATTATTTCTATGCATTGTTTGTGCCATTGTAGTTTTGTGTAATTAAACGTTACATGTATAATTAATGTTAAACATGTGTAGAAATCAATGCATTATCAATACTCTTTGTACATATAGTTTTTATTGCATTGATAGAACTTGCCAAAATTTTACTGACACATAGTGTATATATTTTCTGTTGTCATGTACAGTCAGGTTGCTAGGCACAGGCGTGGACAAAATCATCACGAAAACACGCCTATATAAATTTGACCCCCTTAATCCACTCTTTTATTAGCTCACCTGTCACGTAGTGACAAGGTGAGCTTTTGGGATCACTTTTTGTCCGTCGTCCGTCGTGCGTCCGTGCGTCCGTCCGTCCGTGCGTCCGTCCGTAAACTTTTCTTCAAACGACATCTCCTCCTAAACCACTGATCGGATTTTGACCAAACTTCACAGGAATGATCCTTAGGTGGTCCCCTTTCAAAGTTGTTCAAATGGTTCCGGTCCATTGCACATATAGGTCACAGTAGCCAAAAATAGATTTTTTTCACCGAAAACTTAAAAAATCTTCTTCTCTGAAACCGCAAGGCCCAGGTCTTTGATATTTGGTATGAAGCTTCATCTAGTGGACCCCTAACAAGATTGTTCAAATTATAGTGCTGGGGCCAAAAATGCCCCCGCATGGGGGCCCTTTGGTTTTACATGGGCTTATATAGGGAAAATCTTTAAAAATCTTCTTCTCTGAAACCGCAAGGCCCAGATCTTTGATATTTGGTATGAAGCTTCATCTAGTGGACCCCTACCAAGATTGTTCAAATTATAGTGCTGGTGCTAAAAATGCCCCCGCACGGGGGCCCTTTGGTTTTACATGGGCTTATATAGGGAAAATCTTGAAAAATCTTCTTCTCTGAAACCGCAAGGCCAAGGTCTTTGATATCTGGTATGAAGCTTCATCTAGTGGACCCCTACCATAATTGTTCAAATTATTGTGCTGGGGCCAAAAATGCCCCGCACGGGGGCCCTTTGGTTTTACATGGGCTTATATAGGGAAAATATTTAAAAATCTTCTTCTCTGAAACCGCAAGGCCCAGGTCTTTGATATTAGGTATGAAGATTTATCTAGTGGACCCCTACCAAGATTGTTCAAATTATAGTGCTGAAGCTAAAAATGCCCCCGCATGGGGGCCCTTTGGTTTTACATGGGCTTATATAGGGAAAATCTTTAAAAATCTTCTTCTCTGAAACCGCTAGGCCCAGGTCTTTGATATTTGGTATGAAGCTTCATCTAGTGGACCCCTACCAAGATTGTTCAAATTATAGTGCTGGGGCCAAAAATGCCCCCCGCACCAGGGCCCTTTTGTTTTACATAGGCTTATATAGGGAAAATCTTTAAAAATCTTCTTCTCTGAAACTGCAAGGCCCAGGTCTTTGATATTTGGTATGAAGCTTCATCTAGTGGACCCCTAACAAGATTGTTCAAATTATAGTGCTGGGGCCAAAAATGCCCCCTCACGGGGGCCCTTTGGTTTTACATGGGCTTATATAGGGAAAATCTTTAAAAATCTTCTTCTCTGAAACCGCAAGGCCCAGATCTTTGATATTTGGTATGAAGCTTCATCTAGTGGACCCCTACCAAGATTGTTCAAATTATAGTGCTGGTGCTAAAAATGCCCCCGCACGGGGGCCCTTTGGTTTTACATGGGCTTATATAGGGAAAATCTTGAAAAATCTTCTTCTCTGAAACCGCAAGGCCCAGGTCTTTGATATCTGGTATGAAGCTTCATCTAGTGGACCCCTACCAAGATTGTTCAAATTATTGTGCTGGGGCCAAAAATGCCCCGCACGGGGGCCCTTTGGTTTTACATGGGCTTATATAGGGAAAATCTTTAAAAATCTTCTTCTCTGAAACCGCAAGGCCCAGGTCTTTGATATTAGGTATGAAGATTTATCTAGTGGACCCCTACCAAGATTGTTCAAATTATAGTGCTGAAGCTAAAAATGCCCCCGCATGGGGGCCCTTTGGTTTTACATGGGCTTATATAGGGAAAATCTTTAAAAATCTTCTTCTCTGAAACCGCTAGGCCCAGGTCTTTGATATTTGGAATGAAGCTTCATCTAGTGGACCCCTACCAAGATTGTTCAAATTATAGTGCTGGGGCCAAAAATGCCCCCCGCACCAGGGCCCTTTTGTTTTACATAGGCTTATATAGGGAAAATCTTTAAAAATCTTCTTCTCTGAAACTGCAAGGCCCAGGTCTTTGATATTTGGTATGAAGCTTCATCTAGTGGACCCCTACCAAGATTGTTCAAATTATAGTGCTGGAGCTAAAAATGCCCCCTGCACGGGGGCCCTTTGGTTTTACATGGGCTTATATAGGGAAAATCTTTAAAAATCTTCTTCTCTGAAACCGCAAGGCCCAGGTCTTTGATATTTGGTATGAAGCTTCATCTAGTAGACCCCTACCAAGATTGTTCAAATTAAAGTGCTGGGGCCAAAAATGCCCCCGCACCAGGGCCCCTTTTGTTTTACATAGACTTATATAGGGGAAATCTTTAAAAATCATCTTCTCTGAAACACAAGGCTTAGGTCTTTGATATTTGTTATGAATCTTCAGCTAGTGGACCTCTACCAAGATTGTTCAAATTATAGCCCTGGGGCCAAAAATGCCCCCGCTCTGGGGCCCTTTGGTTTAACATAGACTTATATAGGGAAAATCTTGTTTTACATAGACTTCTATATGCAGGGTAAACCTTTAAAATCTTCTTCTCTGAAACCAGAAAGCCCAGGTCTTTCATATTCGATATGAAGCTTCATCTTGTGGACCTCTACCAAGATTGTTCAAATTTTAGCCCTGGGGCCAAAATTGACCCTGCCCGGGGCCCACTTGTTATGCTTTGGATCAGGTGAGCGAACCAGGGCCCTCTGGGCCCTCTTGTATGGTAAAACTAGGGCTTGCGGGAGTATACAGTATTTTCCTATTTCTGCTCAAAAACATAGATTGTGGGTTCTCGTTAGAACCGCTCGTTGAGGCGGTTCTAACAAGAATCCACAATCTAGGTTTTGAGCAGAAATAAGAATAATATCGAAATTTTTCACGTGAAAATTTTCATTTTTCGGTGATAAAATTTACAATGTATCTGTATAGGCGTGTTTTCGTGATGTTTGTCTTGTAGACCCCACTCTATCTGGTGAAAACTGGGGTTTACAAGGATTATTGTTTTTTTTTTTTTTCGTTTTCTCTAAAACGTAGTCAGAAGTGGAAGCCTCTTAAGGATGTCTGTTGACCGACATAGATTGTGGGTGCTCGTTAGAACCGCATCAATGATGCGGTTCTAACGAGCACCTACAATCTGTTTCTGTTGCATTAGTAAGAAAAAAAAGTGGAAATTTTCCCTTGAAACAAAGAAACAACAACAACAATAATAATTATAATAATAATAATAATAGAGTGAGGTTTAGAATGCGGACGAGAGTAATGAATCAGTATTATAAATAAATACAGTAAAATTCCGCTATTAAGACCACCTAAAATTAAGACTAAATCTGCTTTAAAAAGCTTATTGAGAAGATATCACTTGTTCTTTCTTTGTGTTTTCTACACCTGGTGTCTCCTTTTGAGAGACCATCTTTTGGACTGTTCAAAAGTGGTCTTAAAGACCACTTTTGAACAGTCCGAAAGGTGGTCTTAATATAGGAATTTTACTGTATATGTATTAAAAAGGTGCAAACTTCACACCCTTTCACCCCTGAGTTGTTGAAAGTGGTTCCTTCCTTTGTTGAATTTGGACACACCCATTTTTATAAAAAGTGGCTTAAACAAAATAATAAACAGGGTGGCAAACATTGATCCTGGTGAGGCGGTCCGTTATGAACCATCTAACCTGGATCTATACTGTTTGCATAGACATGTGTACCGGTTTATAAGGGAGCCTCCGCCCATTGAGTTTTGAAGAAATAGATCGGGTTATATGGTACTTCTCCACTGAGCTGAAAGCGACTGCACACGAGCATTGGTTTCAGTGGATGGCAGGGCTTGAGATGTCGTTCCACAAAATTGGAAATAACGTATGCAAAATGACCGATTTAGTGTTTAGCAGGAAGCTCATCCTCAAACCGGTTTACAATCTTGAAAGGATTAAAGCAGAAGAGACCGTCACGAAAACACGCCTATATAATTGTGACCCCCTTGAACCCCACTTTCATATAGTACAACTGGGGTTTACAGGGTTAAACATTATTTTCCTATTTCTGCTCTAAACTATAGATAGAAAAGCATCGATAAGGCGGTTCTATCGTGTACTCTCAATCTATATTTTGAGCAGAAATAGGAAAAATATTACAATTTTCATCTGAAAATTTTCTTTTCTCGGCAGTGAAATTTACAATGTATTTGAATAGGCGTGTTTTCGTAATGTCCTGCCTATTGAGTGGCTGTTGATGACATCACACACATAGAGTTATCTTCCTTGCTGGAGACACCAAGGCTCATTTCAAATATTACTTTTATGTACTTTCTGCATAAATAATTTTCTTGTTTCTGGGAAAATAATGGTTAAACCCAGACGTCTTTATTCTTATTTATCATATGACGTCGCGTCGGAGAGTGTAATAACGTCATGTAATATTTTCGATAATCCACTAGTGGATTAAATATGCAAATTAGCTAGATACGCCCCGTAACGTTACATGTACGACGTACTTAACGACGTCGCGTTTACTAACGGCGGAAAATTGACATTTTTGTAAACAATCGTGAATAAAATGCGTTTTAAATGTCATATGATAAATAAAATCTTGCATTCGTGCTCATGTATTATTGAATTTATTAAACTCGTTGAGGAAAAGGGATAAAATGCTCGGCAAAGCCTCGTATTTTATCCCTTTTCCTCAACTCGTTTAATAACTTCAATAATACATGAACACTCATGTAAGATCCTCTATGACCCTTTCTAACAATCACAGACACAGTTTAACCCCTTTAGTGTTTTGATCATTGAGGGATAGTTGGACCCCAAAAAAGAATAAACGGGCATGTCGGATCAAGGGAGATTAATCTAACAAAACTGGTACGTTTGCAACCTCACAATAAGCTATTACCTGTTACCTATCACAATATTTTGTTAACCCTTATCTTGCTGTTCACAACAACCCCTATCTTTGCAAACAGTGTAGATCCAGATCAGATGGCTTCTGAAGAACTCTTATCTTGCTGTTCACGACAATCCCTATCTTTGCAAACTGTGTAGATCCAGATCAGATAGAAGCCATCTGATCAGGATCTACACTGTTTGGCATTCAGTTTATGAATTTGTAGCAATAAATTACATCAAGTAATTTGATTGGTTGATAGACAGAAATGGGAGTGGCTTAAATGAATATTCAGCAAGAGAAGGGTTAATTATGCTATGCTTCACCCCACGGGAAAAGCAAAATATTTAAATTCCTTTTTTTTTTCTTAACATAAGAGGGGAAGGGTTATTATATCACTAAGGGAGACAACCTTTTAAAACGTTTTTCATCTCAAGTGTGAATATAGGGGCTAACTCTTTTTGTTTGTTTGATTTGAGGTTTAACGTCCCCGTCAACACTGTAAAGGTCATTTTGGAGACGTTGCTTCCAATTTTGTGGGACTTTTACCCGACATTGAGATAAAATGACTTCTCAAGCCCTGTCGCCCAATAAAACCAATAGGGTTTATTAGCATGGACGGTCCGCCTCGCACCGCGGTTCCTGGACAGGCTTAGATCCTCTAAGCGGTTTACCAGTACTAGTGTGCGGGCCGGATTCAGCTCTGCGTGGAAGCATCATGCAGCCCATATATTTCTACAAGCCCCTATGGGCGGGGGCTTAGGGCTAACTCTTAACCCACATACATGTATATATAGCGTTCCAAAAAAGGAACACTTACAAACAGTGGTGACTCAGATCAGATCTGTGTCTTTACTATTTCTTTGAAATATTTCTTTCTTCTTTTTGAAAACTTCACAAGAAATAAACTAATTAGTCAGTAGCAATGGACCTGTCTAATGCTGTGAGGTGTGAGATTCTATGTTTCATACATTATGAAAACACGCCTATACAAATACATTGTAAACTTTACCGCAAAAAAAAAAAACAAAAAAAAAAAAAAACGAATATTTTAAGATGAAAAAATGTGATAATATTTTTATTTCTGCTCTAAAATATAGATTGTGAGAGCAGAAATAAGAAAATAAGGTTTACCCCTGTAAACCCCAGTTTTACCATATAAAAGTGGGGTTCAATGGGGTCAAAACTATGTAGGCGTGTGTTCGTGATGTATGGGCTGAAGGAAGGGATTGCTCCTAAGTCTGCGCTTAAAAGAAGCATTTAAGTTTGCTTCTGTGGAGGAGCGCAGTGAAATTCAGCTAAAATTATTAGTTTTCCTTGTGTTGTATACACCCAATGTCTTCTTGAAAGGTACCAACTTTGGGACTGTTTTAAAATGGTCTTAAAGATACACAACATATGTCTTGGATTAGAAATAAGAAAAATAATGTATACACCCCTAAACCCAAGTTTTCACTATATAAAATGGGTTTAGTGGGCGTGTTCATTTCACGGACTTGTTCACTTGATGCCTTTGCAAAAGCAAAAGCTACTCACATTTGTTCAGCAAAAATACATTACATACTCTACTTGCTAGAGCGGTTTAAATTTTGAATACCAACGAGTTTCAAAGGTAGTGGTGCTCTCACCAACTGAGCCCGGGCTTATTCATCCTTCCCCTTAACTTCCACACCCATCTCCTAGTTTTTGACAGCTTTTTGTATGACTGGTCTATTGATAATTGAAAAAAAAAAAATACATGTATTTGGTATTGTTTTTGCAGGTCTAGTCTCGAAATACAATGTCTCCAAATGCATTATTTAGCTTATATATGTATACATTTATATCTAGGACAGCTTCTAAATTATGTGGTAAGCTAGTATACATTTGTATATAGTTAAATAAATTGCTTGCTTCATGCAATATTATACACATTTATCTTGAAATAATTGTAGTACTAATGAATACTTTTTTTTTCATGCATATATGTAGCATGACAACAGAGGACTAACTGATCTGTCTCTCTGTTTGTATCAGGACAAAATGCCCTCTTGTGAAAATGCTTTTTCTCCATGTTTTTCTGTTGATATTTTAGTACCGGTATATGTATATGGCTTTGTTTCTGAAAATAAAGAAAATGATGGCCTCAGTTTCCAGGTTTGCAGCGTATTTATTTAATAGACTTGTTAACATAATTATTGTACTTACTCATAAGACATCATGGGTAGAAGCCCATGAAAAAACACATCCGAAAACCCAACTTGATACATCGAAGCATGGGGTTTAAGTGGATACATCACGTGAACAAGTTCGTGAAATGAAGACCCCCTTATACCCAACTTCATATAGAGAAAACTGGGTTTACTGGGGTATACATATGTTTTCTTATTTTTGCTCCAAAACATAGGCTGTGGGTACTCGTTGGAACCGCCTCACTGAGCGGTTCTAACGAGCACACACAATCTATGTTTGCAGTATTTCTAAGAAAAATATCAATGATTTTCATCAGAAAAGTAGTAATTTTGGAGATGTGAAAAATGTACTTTATCGCACGGATATGTTATCGTAATGTACATTTGTTCTTATTTCCGCTCCAAGACATAGGTCGTGGGTAGTCGTTAAAACCGCACCGATCAGGCGGTTCTAACGAGCACCCACAACCAATGTTTGCAGTATAATTAAGAAAAATATCACGGATTTTCAACAGAAAAGTAACCTTTTTGGAGAAGTGAAAATTCACTACGTCGCACGTGTGTGTTATCGTTGCTGTACAATTCTATTATCTATGACTGCAGTCATGACATGTTGAGATTGGGCTTTTGTAATATTTTATTTGTTCTCCATATATGTTTCAGTATCCTCACAAAACTGCCTTAAATCTCATATTCGGCTGATAGATGAAATGGGTTCGCCAGTATATTTTTCATACACGTTTTAAAACAGGAAGGTAATAATAATAATAATAATTATAATAATAATAATAATAATAATAGTAATAATAATAATAATAATCAAAATTATAATAATAACACCAATATTACATCTTTGCTTCTATCTCAGTCATTACAAAAATACGGCTATTCAAATGTATTGACAATTTTGCCACAAAAAAATGAAAATTTTCGGATTAAAAATTCTGAAATTTTTCGAACTCTTTTCAAAATATAGATTGTGGGTGCTCGTTAGAACCGCCTTAACGAGGCGGTTCTAACGAGTGTCTACAATCTATGTTATTGAGCAGAAATAAGAAAAATAATATATACCCCTGCAAACCCCAGTTTTACTAAATAAAAGTGGGGTTTAAGGGGGTCAAACTTTTCTGAGTCTTGGTTTCCACTAAATAAGGTGTAAAAAAAGTAAAATAAAAGAATAATCAAGTCTTATTATGCCCGCATGCAACTTGTCCGGCTGAATACATTTATTTCCCACACCTACATGTACTTTTTATTATCAACCAATCAAACTACTTGATGTATGTTTTCCATCGCCCCCGCCCATCGGGGCTTGAAGAAATAGATGGGCTGCATTATGCCTCCACGCAGAGCTGAAACCAACCGCACACGAGTACTGGTAAACCGCTTATAGGATCTAAGCCTGCCCAGGCAAAGCGATGCGAGTCGGACCGTCCGTGCTTATAAACCATATTGGTTTCATTGGGCGACAGGGCTTGAGATGTCATTTCATCTCAATGTTGGGTAAAAGTCCCACAAAATTGGAAGCAACGTCTCCAAAATGACTAATACAGTCATCACGTGAACAAGTTCGTGAAATGAAGACCCCCCTAAACCCCAGTTTATATAGATAAAACTGGGGTTTACGGGGGTATTCATTATTGTTCCTATTTCTGCTCCAAGACTTAGGTTGTGGGTACTCGTTAGAACCGCCTCAATGAGGCGGTTCTAACGAGCACCCACAACCTATGTTTGCAGTATTTATAAGAAAAATATCACGAATTTACATCAGAAACTTGGCCATTTTTGAGATGAAAAAAATGCACTATGTCGCATGGGCGTGTTATCGTAATGGTTGACGGAGACGTTAAACCTCAAATCAAACAAACAAACTTGATGTATTTTTTCCTATAAATTGACCAACCGAATGACAAACGGCGAAGATCCTGACAGTATTTTCATTGTTTGCGAAAGTGTAGCATATCCTGGCTCAGCAGGATAAGAAAGGTTCGAGGTATAGTTAGTGGATAACTGTACTGAAAATTGTCATTTGGGGAGGTAAATCGGAGGTTTTACGGTCGGAAATTTCGTTTTACGGCGACGCGTTAGCGGAGCCGTAAAACGTAATTTGCGACCGTAAAACCGACGATTTACCTCCCCAAATGACAATTTTCAATACAGTTATCCCCATTCTAATGTACTTTTTCGGTTGTTAAGCTAAAAAGTGTACTATTTTGCCCAAGGCGACAAGCGCTGTGAGCTGCGTAAAACCAAATGTCAGCCAATGAAAAACGACGTTAAGTGGTGACCTCGGATTTCCGACAGTATATCGTGCAATATACTGTCGCAAATTTTTGACGTTATCCAATCAGACGTCGCGTTACATACGAATGTGCATTAGAATGAAGGTTCGAGGTCACTCATGATAGTGGTTAAGCTACCCATCTCATAAACCTGGGATCGTAGGCTCGATTCTGGACTTCTCCGGACTTTTAGATGAATCTTGGTAACAAATAAACAGCAGTTCAAGGGCCAATGCATTTCAGTGCCATATGTAATAGATATATCCAGTACATGATAACAATACATTTATCAAAATTTATTAGTACTGCCAGCATCAAAGGAAAGTACTGGAAGCTGTGGATTAAATAGAGGATCTTACATGAGTGTTCATGTATTATTTAATTTAGTAAACGAGTTGAGGAAAAGGGAATAAAATGCGAGGCTTTGCCGAGCATTTTATCCATTTTCTTGAACGAGGTTAACAAATTCAATAATACATGTGCACGAATGCAAGATTGCATATCATTGTATATCATAATGTCGCCTTTGAAGTAATTAACTAAGCTTATTAACAATAATTATGTAAATAATGTAAAGACAATTGTTGTATGAATATTGACTGTACATAAAAGGTATAGAACAAATAAGCCGTGTCACGTGAAAAAACTGTGATGCTAAATTACATGTTAATGTTCTGTTTTGAATATTGAGCTGTGTAAAATATAGATCTGGGTACATGTAATATAGATCTGAGATTTATACATGTCGTGAATATTTTGTACATGTGTATATCCTCTGTGTCTGTTAAGTATTTTGTTGACTACTGTAAACTCTTTGTCATATTTTTATCATTATTAATTCATTTATTTTCAAACAAAAGTGTCACTATTACGTTTTTAACTTTAAATGTGTTAATATCTATTTTTTATTAATTGACTATCCTGTATTAAACCAGGTCAACCGATATTAACCGGGTGTCAAAAATAATAAAAAATGTTTTTTAATTGCATCAATTAATAAAATTGTCATTGATGAAGTAATTTCGCATTGACACAGTTACATATGACATTACTTGACTCAGGCCTGCCTGCGCATCCGCTTTAAGAGGCGGAAAGAGAAAGCCATATCTTGCATACCACATAAGAATACCCGAAATTTTGCACATGGAATAGAAACTCTTATCTCACCCTCTTTATCTAGCCCTCCTTACCCACACTATTGTGCATAATTTGCAGAATGGGAAGGACGAAACACTGCAATATTGCCTGTGTTGTCTTTTTCATCACGAAATATGACCCCCTTAAACCCCTGCTTTATATCGTAAAACTAGGGTTTACAGGGGTGTACATTATTTTCTTGTTTCTTCTCAAAAGCATAGATTGTGGGTACTCGTTAGAACCGCCTCGCCAAGGCGGCTCTAACGAGTGAGTACCCACTATCTATGTTCGAAAATATGGAAAATATCATATTTTTTTTTATCTGAAAATCTTCAGTTTTTAATGGTAAAATTTCACTATATTATTTGAACGGGCGTGTTTTCATAATGATTTTCAGTTAATCTCGAGTTCTGTGTTTTATACCATATTTTCATGAAGCACTATTTATTGCTCGTAATCATACGTCATGTTTGGCCTTGGCATCGCAATACCAAACATGCGAGATGTTCACTGAAAGAAATAATGGTAAAGATAATGAAAAAATAGAAATGAAAAAGTTGTGATATGCAAGAAAAATAATCTTTTACTTCATTACGATAACATACCCGTGCGACATAGTGCATTTTTTCAAATCTACAAAATGGCCATTTTTCTGATGGAAATCCGTGATATTTTTCTAATAAATACTGCAAACATAGGTTGTGGGTGCTCGTTAGAACCGCCTCATTGAGGCGGTTCTAACGAGTACCCACCACCTATGTCTTGGAGCAAAAATAAGAAAAATAATGTATACCCCCGTAAACCCCAGTTTTCACTATATAAAGGGGGTATAGGGGGGTCTTCATTTCACGAACTTGTTCACGGTGTATGGATACGATACATTCGTTTCCAACCATAAAGAGATGCCTTGACTACTAAATCGCGTGATCAAGTCCGTGAAATGAACACCCACCTAACTCCACGTTATATAGAGAAAACTGTGGTTTACAAGGGTTTTCATTATTTTTTTCTTATTTCTGCTCCAAGATATAGGTTGTGGGTACTCGTTAGAACCGCCTCATTGAGGCGGTTCTAACGATCACCCGAAATCTGTGTTCGAAGCATAAATAAGAAACGCAACACCGATTATCATCAGAAAAGTAGCCATTTTGGAGATGTGAAAAAATGCACTATGTCGCACGGGGGTGTTATAGTAATGCATGGATTAGATATAGTCGTTTTATCCTCCGGATGCCTGGTCACAAGTTCGTCCCATTATGAAAACACACCGATTCAATTATATTGAAAATTTACCACCAAAAATGAAAATTTTCCAATAAAACATTCTGATATTTTTTTTTCATATTTTTGTTCAAATCATAAATTGTGGGAACTCGTAGGAACCTCTTCGGCGAAGCGAATCTAACGAGTACCCACAATCTACTTTGTTTTTAGCATAAATAAGAAAAATAAAGTATAACCATGTACATTCTTAATTTTACTATATTAATGTGAGGGTTAAGGGGTCATAATTATAAATAGACGTGTTTTCCTTATGCGGCCCGGGCATGAAACGCTTATTTTGAATCTGATTGTTATAGTCTCGAATAATGGGACGCGTTGGCTGATCTTGTAACTGCGGAAATGGGCAGTCTTGGTTATGCTAATTTATTTCAAGAGTTGATGACCCCTATTGACATGGGATACTCCTTTGTCTCCCCTGAATGAAAGGAATTGTCTCCCCTGAATGTGAATTCATTCCCCTTAAGTGGAATGGGTGCTCATGCAAGGGAAGCAACCCACTAGAAATATTCTATCAATATTGTTCTGAACACGTTGACAAGTCCGTGAAATGAAAACCCCGTAAACCCCAATTTATATAGAGAAAACTGGGGTTTAAGGGAGTAAATATTATTTTTCTTATTTCTGTTCCAAGACATAGTTTGTGGGTACTCGTTAGAACCGCCTCAATGAGGCGGTTCTAACGAGTACCCACAACCTATGTTTTGTTCCAAGACATAGTTTGTGGGTACTCGTTAGAACCGCCTCAATGAGGCGGTTCTAACGAGTACCCACAACCTATGTTTTGAGTGTAAATAAGAAAAATATCACAAATTTTCCATTTTTAGAGATATATGAAAGAATGCACCGTGTCACATGGATGCCATTGCGTTATCCCAATACATTCTAAACAGAATGACTTAGTCCTTCCTGTAGGATTGTAGATTTCTTTTTCGGTTTAGGCATGGATAACGGGAAAGCAAACCAGAAATTACAAAAATTATCACTTTTAAAATTATAACGGCGGATCCTTTCACCTTTTAAAGCGAGCTGTGATGAAAACGTCACTTCTGACATAGGCTCTTTTACCTTGCTTGTGTAGCATAAGCTTGTAATTGTTTGTTAAACCTAAAGACAATAAAGTATTAACTGTACATGCATTTGCTTTATTCATTCTACTATTTCCAGGATTATCAAAAGACACATATGGGACACCACCTTGTACACTAAGGTCAAGAGTTCGATACTTAAGACTGGCTTCCCCAGACTTAGTCCCCATAATTACATGTACCAAATGTTCCATAAAAGAAACATTGGCAAACAGTTTTGGCCCATATCTGAGTATGTTGTTAGCTTAATAATCTACGTACAAAAATTTCTGTCACACACGAAATAAAAGTAACCAGACACCCGTTAAAGGTCCCAAATTATTTAGCGAAAGATTCTGTGTGCCATATAGGTTAAACTAAGGTTCGTCTCCATCTGACCTTTCTTATGTTGTGTATGCACACATGCACGCTCACACGAACCCGTGTATATGCAACTATCTTTCATGGCTCAACAGACCGCACTTTCTGATGAAAATATTGGATATTTTATATATTTTTGCATTAAACATTGAAAGTAGGTGCTCGTTTGATCCCCTCTTTTTGGCGGTTCTAACGAGTACATTTACCTATGATCTATGTTATGGAACAAAAAAGGTGAAATAATAAATGCGCACCAACATTCCTTACTCATTATCCTATTCATGAAAGGTGGCTTTACAAGACAGTTCCTGTCCCCCGCCCACCGGGACTTGGAGAAATAGATTGGGCTGCATGGTGCTTCCACGCAGAGCTGAAACTGACTACACATGAGTACTGGCAACCCGCTAAGAAGGACTAAGCCTTCCCAGGCAAAGTGGTGTGAGTCAGACCGTCCAATGCATATAAGCCTTTTGGTTTCATTGGGTGGCAGGCTTGTCATTTCATCTCAATGTCGGGTAAAAGACCCACAACATTGGACGCAACGTCCTTAGAATGACCTAAATAGTGTTGACGGGGACGTTAAACCTCATTTTAAACAAACGAACAATGGAGTACTGCGAAACATTTGCATTTTCCCTAGAAACCCTGTCTTCTGCGTTTGGACCTGTGTTGTTCTCAGATAAAGTTGTTTTTGTTGTTGTTGTTGTTGTCCGCAGATAACGGATCTTAACTGATTTGACGAGAACATATATTCGTGCAGCACTGCTATCTCTTTCCGGCAAATCAGTTTAGAACCATCTCCTTTTGGGTCGTCCGCCATCGCCCATAGGGGCTTGAAGAAATATATGGGCTGCATGATGCTTCCACGCAGAGCTGAATCTGGCCCGCACACTAGTACTGGTAAACCGCTTAGAGGATCTAAGCCTTTTCAGGAACCGCGGTGCAAGGCGGACCGTCCATGCTAATAAACCCTATTGGTTTTATTGGGCGACAGGGCTTGAGATGTCATTTCATCTCAATGTCGAGTAAAAGTCCAACGTCTCCAAAATGACCTTTACAGTGTTGACGGGGACGTTGAACCTCAAATCAAACAAACACAATCTCCTTTTGGGCCGTAAGAACAATGAACTGTTTGATCCGAGTCTTCTTCCTCTTAAAGTGTTCACTTATTCTGGTCTTTCTTCGTTGTCAGTTTTGACTGATATTAAATAGTTTGACGAATGCATATTATAATGAAATTTGCATAAAAATGAGTTAAATGACACAATGATCTACAGGTTATCTCGATTTGTGTCAAGAAATGTGTGCTCCAGGTTTTTTCATTACCTTCGATTTGTAAAATGAATAAAATACAGTAAATTCCTGTATTAAGACCACCTTTGGAACTGTTCAAAAGTGGTCTTAAAGACCACTTTTGAACAGTTCCAAAGGTGGGCTATGACTAAACGACAATGTATGAAGAAAACACAAAGAAAGAATAACTGAAACTTTCTAAATAAACTTTTTAAAGCAGAATTGTCTCAATTTTTGGTGGTCTTAACAGTGGCATTTTACTGTAGTTTATTTGTGTATTGCGTGTAAGTTTTATATAATTATAGTATGCATAGGTCTATGTTAAAACTTAAAAGGTTCTTAATTACCTGTTACCAAGTTACCACAATTGCTAAATATAAGGACCATGTATGTTGACGTGCTTGCTGACATATCTGCGATATCCATCAAAGCAGGGTCGATTCTGTCACAGAGTATAGGAAATTTCCAAAAACGGGGTCTTGGACTAAATCCCTCGATTTCTGTCCTTTAAGCAAACGGTGTCAACCCAGATCAGTGGTGTCTGATCCGGGTCTACAAGTTTTGCCTAACCAAGCACGCGAGACCAATCCAGATTTAATGATAACCCTCTTTACGCAGTACTCTGAGGTCCCGGATGTTTACGGAACAAATTTTAGGGGAATAGGAACATCTGGCAGATTTTCCGCCATTCTGCAAAGGGACACAACTTTCGGGAGTCAAGTTCGCTTTTCGGTACGCTCAGTCCCTCTGAAAAAGGGGTCTACTCTTAAAGGAAAGATTTTGGTCCTCATGAGTAAATTATTTCCTTTAAGAGCTGACCCCAAAAATACTTTTGCAGGAGTTGCCTCCCCTAAAGGTGTATCAATTTCTTTGAATGGTAATATTGGATCGAACCAAACATGCCATTCTTCTAGTTTATACTAATTTATTTTAGTTCGATTGCGATGAAAGCTACAAGCTTATTGAATCGCTCTCGAACACTCATTCCGGGTTTCCGGGTGTTTTCACGCGCGCGAGAGAGAGAGGCAGTGGCTACCCATTTACACCTGGGTGGAGTGGGGCAGTGTCATTACGTGTCTTGCCCAAGAACACACCTCGATACCGGTGGCGGATTCGAACGCACAACCTTTCGATCGTAAGTCGAACGCGCTAACCACAGCCATTCTTCTGATCAGCTTTCATAATAATTTTTGCGGCCCTCGCCCATCGGGGCTTGAAGAAATAGATGGGCTGCATGATGCTTCCACGCAGAGCTGAATCCGACCCGCACACGAGTACTGGTAACCCCTTAGAGGATCTAAGCCTGCCCAGGCAAAGCGGTACGAGTGTCAGACCGTCCATGCTTATAAACGCTATTGGTTTCATTGGGCGACAGGGCTTGAGATGTCATTTCATCTCAATGTCGGGTAAAAGTCCCACAAAATTGGAAGCAACGTCTCCAAAATGACCTTTACAGTGTTGACGGGGACGTTAAACCTCAAATCAAATAAAAATAAATAAAATATAATAATTTTCTTATTTCTGCTTGAACCATATACATAGACTGTGTGTGCTAATAAGAACCACGCCTCCCCAAAAGTAGATTGTGGGTTTTCATTAAAATTGTCTCATTCCAAAATGAATATTCCTGAAAACTGTCTCACTCCAAAAACAGAATGTGGGCGTTCGTTAGAATCGCCAGGCATAGATTGTGGGGGTTTGTAGGAAAACTCTCATTCCAAACTTAGATTGTGAATGTTCCTGAGAAGGTTTTTCTGTGTTCGTTTTCACCTCTTCACCCAAAACATACGCTGTGTGTGCTCGTTACAGCCGCTTCACTCCTATAATAGACTGTGGACATTATTTATGAGACCCGCCTCACTCAAAACTTAGATTAGAACTGCCTCACCACTCAAAGCTGAGATTGTGAGTGTTCGTTCAAAGCGCTTGCCCTTAGGAACTGACAAGTTAGGCTATTCAAGCATATCTGAGGCGTCACAATCTATTGGAGGAAAAACAAAGGGTTTCCTAAAATAATGTATTTCCTAGCAAACCAAACGTTAAACCTAAAATCAAATCAATGGCTAAAGGGGATCTGCAGTTTGCTGACGCGATTCGAATTATATATATATATATATATATATATATATATATATATATATATATATATATATATATATATATATATATATATATATATTATATATATATATATATATATATATATATATATATATATATATATATATATATATATATATATATATATATATATATATATATATATATATATATATAAGTAAAATTCCAATAATAAGACCACATTTGGGACTGTTCAAAAGAGGTCTTTAAGACCACTTTTCGCCCCCACCCATCGGGGCTTGAAGAAATAGATGGGCTGCATGATGCTTCCACGCAGAGCTGAAACCGACCGCATACGAGTTTTCGTAAACCGCTTAGAGGATCTAAGTGCGTCCAGACATCGCGGTGCGAGTCGGTCCGTCCATGCTTATAAATCCTATGGGCTTGAGATGTCATTTTATCTCAATGTCGTGTAAAAGTCCCACAAAATTGGAAGCAACGTCTCCAACATGACCTATACAGTGTTGACGGGGACGTTAAACCCCATATCAAACAAACAAATAAGACTACTTTTGAACAGTCCCAAAGGTTGTGTCTTTCTACAAGAAATGACTATGACTGAAACCGGTTTAATATGCTTTTGAAAGACATATTAGTCTTAATGTTAGGTGCGCTCACTGTACCCCAATTGAAATCCGGAAGATCCGCCAAGAATTAAAACGCGACCGAAAACAAATGCCACATGTGACAAAATGGCCGAGGCGGAGGAAAGGCATAGCGCGGAAGAATTAAATTTTCGAAGAAAACGGATAGTTTTAATTGCCATGGATGGCAGCAAACATTCAGAATATGCTTTTAACTGTAAGACAACATTTTACTCGTTTTCTTATTTTCATTGTTTATTGATTATTTAAAACTTAAGTCTTTAAACTGGGGCAATTAAAATTTAAAAATTAAGCTTTAAGATCAGGTGAGTAAACACGACATAGAGCTTAACTTTCCCTGGTATTATCATATTTAGCCTCGAACAGCTGTCGGAGCACACTGAACGCGTTAGAGACGCTGTTATCGTCAGAACTTCATTTAAACCCATTTAAGACGTGAATCCCATACAACGTTCATGCAGCCATATTCTAAAATAATTCAGTAAGTAACTTTTGAGTTTCTGATTCATTTCGACAACACATCCGTGTCTTTCATATCTCAAAAACGGTTATTTTTTGGATGAAAATTAGTGATGTATTTCTTATTAATGCTCAAAACATAGGTTGTGTGTGCTCGTTAGAACCGCTTCATTGAGGCGGTTCTAGCAAACATCCACAACCTATGAATCGATTGGAGTGAGCAGAAATAAGTAAAATGATGTATACCCCTATGAACCCCAGTTTTCGTTATATAAAATGGGGTTTACAGGAGTGTTTATTACACTGACTCTCTCTCTCTCTCTCTCTGAGTCTCTCTCTCTCTCTCTGAGTCTCTCTCTCTCTCTCTCTCTCTCTCTCTCTCTCTCTCTCTCTCTCTCTCTCTCTCTCTCTCTCTCTCTCTCTCTTAATCTCGACTGTACTCTCCCTTTCCCTCACTTAATCTCGACTGCATGTTTGAAGCGTAGGACCTATATGCGTGTCATGTTTATCGAAAAGTTGCTCAAAATATTGTAAAACTTGGCGCCATTGAACCCATTGACCCTAAAATGAGTGCCGTTTTATTCTGTTGACATTCACGTTCAAGTAGACCGCTTTGTTAAAAGGTCGACGACCCCATTATCATTGAACTGAGCCTGGGTTCAGCATTGCCTACAAGACGACAAGCTAAACAGCTACTGGCTAGATCCGCCACTGTTCAGTTAGAAGGTCACAGGTTATGGTTGAAAATTAAGCTAGTCAGGTCAGGGGTCATTAGGGTTACGGTAAGGGTTTGGTTTCATAATATGCGGACGTGTTCCAGATATGCCTTATCTTTCAAACAATGAAGATCCAGATCAGATGGCTTCTTCAGAAGCCATCTGATCAGGATCTTCATTGTTTGTCATTCAGCTCATGAATTTGTTGCAATAATTTGCATCAAGTAATCTGATTGGTCGATAATCAGTAGTGGGTGTGGCATATATAAATATTCAGCAGGTCAAGGGTTAAGTCGCTCCACTCCAGTAAGTTACAACACACAGTGAAGACTTTGATCAGACTTGTTTTGCATACACATCTGAAGGCAGATATTTTCTTACCGGCCGCAGCTTATTATTAATTATATCAGACTGGGGTTTACCAGGGTGTATACCCAGTAGGAATATGACGTGTAAGCAACGACCATGCGGTCCCCGCCGATCGGGGCTTGAAGAAATAGATGGGCTGCACGATGCTAAAATTCGACCGTACACGAGTACTGGTAAACCACTAAGAGGATCTAAGCCTGCCCAGGCAAAGCGGTGCGAGTCGGACCGTCCATGCTTATAAACCCTACTGGTTTCATTGTGCGATAGGGCTTGAGATGTCATGTCATCTCAATGTCGGGTGAAAGTCCCACACAATTGGAAACAACGTCTCCAAAATGACCTATACAGTGTTGACTGGGAGGTTAAACCTCTAATCAAACAAATAAACAAAAGCATCAACGTTGATGCAACGTTGCGCGGACGTCATCTACCCAGTGGGTTTAATTGCATGAATTTGTGAACGTGATAATTAGCATATCACGCCAATGATGTAGCAGAAGGAATTATTTTCCATGTCATGATTTAAGTATTTTCGTTACGGTGAATGTCATTGAATATATTATAATTATTTATATGTATTTTGACTTGAAGTAGGCAAGTATTAATGCATATGAGCCCCGCCGAGCGAATTTGTGTCTTCGAGCATTCCGTCATGACAAATATTAACTGCGCATGCCCAGCCATTCAGAGGGGCCAGGGATATGGCTTTCTGTCTGAAGGTTTCTCTTGATTCACCGCTTGTATGAGCGAGCACGCGGATCCGCAAGCTCGCCTGAACCTTCGCTGCTCGCATAGGCGATAAGTACCAAAATCGCTTGACGGGGCCCATATTATACAGGGCTCAGTTTTATTCTTGCATTTTTCTATTAGTCTACATGGCCATCGCCCCCACCCATGGGGTCTTTGAGAAATAGATTGCGCCGCATGGTGCTTCCACGCAGAGCTGACACTGACCACACATGGAGTGGTAAACCGCTTAGGTTCAAGCCTGCCCAGGCAAAGTGCTGTGAGTCAGACCGCCCAAGACATATAAGCGGCAGGGCTTGATATGTCATGTCATCTCAGTGTCGGGTAAATCTCCCAGCAAATTGGAAGGAACGTCTCCAAGATGAACTAAATAGTGTTGACGGTGAAGTTAAACCTCAATTGACTACATGACAACTGAGTCAAGATCTAAGCAAACATGTAACGTATCTAAATCTATTTTAACTTTGTGCCAAACATAGCTAAGTATTATGCATATCTGAATTGCCCGCCAGGCATATTGCCTTGAAACTTGGTGTGTAACATCAGGTAACTGAATTTGCTACTAAAGTAATACATTTTTGTAGCAATCATGAACCTACATGTTTGTTTATAATGATGAATATTTAACTTCAATCATCTTATCCTAGTGACCTTGAGCCAAGGTCATCATGGGGTGGCACTCAAGTACATGTACTAACAAATGCGCCCGAATTGATGAACTAGTTCATCACAGTGCATTTTTCATAACTCCAAAATGGCTACTTTTCTGATGAAAATCCTCGATATTTTTTTTTATTATAATTCAAACATAGATTGTGGGTGCTCGTTAGAACCGCCTCATTGAGGCTGTTCTAACGAGTACCTACAGCCTATGTGTTCGAGCAGAAATAAGAAAAATAATGTATATATATCCCGTAAACCCCAGTTTTCTATATATAAAGTGGAGTTTATGGAGTGTTCATTTCACGGACTTGTTCGCGTTATGGACATGATCTTGATCTTTTATGGCAATCCTTGAAATTCCAGAAAATATTTCCAGATGGTTACCACAACTAGCTTGAAGAGTTCATGACCTGTTCAGTGGTTTTTTTTTTTTTTTTTTTTTTTCTTGCATTTTTACTGCATATGGGTTAGACTAGCTACTAGTCGGATATCATATTTTAAAGTTAATAAGTAATATTCTTCTATATTTTTTTACTTCTTTTTCCCTCTCTGATAGCAACTTGTTTTATCTTGGGAACTTCTTAATGTCTGAGACAAGATTAAAGGTATTTGATGAACACACCAGGAAGGTTGGTCATTGGTAAATTTGACGTTAAGGTCTAAGAACTAGACTACATATGGGTTAGAAGCCCCTGTGGTGTAGTGGTTATTCTAGTCGCCTGATAAACCAGGGATTGCAGGATCGATCCCGGGCTTCTCCAGACTGTCGGATTAGTCTTTAAACGGAGGTCTCGTCTCCGTATGACCTTAGCTGTTGGTGAGACGCAAAACTGAAACACACTCACTCATTACTGCATATGGACATGGGTTGTCATCTTGACGATTTGACCTAGATCATTTGAATGTAAGTTTATTCTCTCAGCCCCACTAGGCTCCAAATGTAATATGACATCAATCATCTTAGCAAAAACCTTTGAAATTTAAACATATAAAATCCTAGAGAAACGGGGGCCCAGTAACACCAGCAACATAATCTTTTTTGAAAAATATTTTTTTCCTCTTCAAAAGCCCGAGGGACCAAATTTGGCCTTGCTGTAAAATGTGTCTGACATGGTGAACATAGGCACATCATTTAGACAAATTTCAGGTTAGTCAGGCACCTGTTGCTACACACCAAGTATCAGGCAACTGGTCCAACGGTTTTGTTCATTAGTGTTTAAAATATATGGGCATTGTGCGGAACCCGGGAAGGGACATGATTTTTTTTTATTTTATAAGTTGTGCGCACTAGATAATATCTTGTGCGGACAAGATATTATCTTGTGCGGACAACATATTATTTTGTGCGGACAACATATTATCTTGTGCGGACAAGATAATATCTTGTCCGCACAACATAATATCTGGTCTGCACAAGATATTATCTTGTGCGGACAACATATTATCTTGTGCAGACAAGATATTATCTTGTCCGCACAAGATATTAAGTTGTGCGAACAAGATAATGTCTTGTCCGCACAACTTCCCAAGATCTATGTTGTGCAAACAAGATAATATGTTGAGCGAACAAGATAATATCTTGTGCGCACAAGATATTATGTTGTGCGAACAAGATCATATCTTGTCCGCACAAGATAATATGTTGTCCGAACAAGATAATATCTTGTCCGCTCAAGATATTATCTTGTTCGCACAACATAATAAAAATAAAAAAATCATGTCCCTTCCCGGGTTCCGTAGTATTGCGACCACATCACGAAAACATGACTATATGAGCCCCGCCAAGCGAATTTGTGTCTTCGAGCAATCCGCCATGACACATTTTAACTGCGCATGCCCAGCAATTTAGAGGGGCCAGGGATATGGCTTTCTGTCTGAAGGTTCCTCTTGATTCAGTGCTTGTATGAGCGAGCAGCGAAGGTTCTGGCGAGACTGCGCGGATGCGCAGGCTCGCCTGAACCTTCGCTGCTCGCATAGGCGATAAGTACCAAAATCGCTTGACGGGGCCCATGAAATTCTGACCCCCTTGAACCCCACTTTTATACAGTAAAATTTGGGTTTACAGGGGTAAACCTTAATTTTCTTATTTCTGCTCTCAAATATAGAGTGTGGGTTCTCGTTAGAACCGCCTCGATGAAGGGGTTCTAACGAGTACCCACAATCTATATTTTGAGCAGAAATAAGAAAACTGTCACATTTTTCATCTTAAAATTTTCGCTTTTTCGGCGGTAAAATTTACAATGTATTTGTATAGGCGTGTTTCGTTAATCCATCTGTTCCATTGACAGGAGACTGCTTATTACATTGTATTGAAATCGGCGCAATAGTTTCAGAGAAGTCCTTTGAAATGTTGACAGACATTCGATCCTAATGACCTTTAAAGCCGTACGGGACCATTTTGACCTTGTTCTAAGATAGGTCATCGTCAACCTAGGGTCATCATTTGAACAAAGTTGGTAGTCCTCTGTAATCTGATGCTGTATTTGTAGAATATTGTTCGAGTTTTTTTACTATATATGGATATGGTGGTCATCCTGGTCATGTGAACAACTGATTATTTTCCCACTGCCTGGAGACTGTATAAAGTCGGTCCATCGCTTTCAGCGTGTGGCAGGGCTCGAAGTGGCAATTATGCTATCTGCCACTGCTCAATCAATTGGAAGCAAAACGTTTCTATTTTGTTTATATAGTGCCCTCAACGTTATTAACTTGCCGGCCTCGGTCGGTAGCTCAGTCGGATGCACGTCTGACTTATGTTAGGAGGACGCGGGTTCGATACCTGCCGGGGTCGGCAACATTTTTTCGTGGAGATTGATCTTGAAATCTTTTCTACGGTCATTCTCTCCCATGCGCTGATTCAAGAAGGGCAGTTGTCAGTTTCTGGCGAAAGAATGTGTACTGTACTGGTTAACCGCTTATGTATAAGCATGCCCAGGAAAGTGTGGGTAGGTTAACTGACCGGCTCAAAAATGACATAAAACAGTGTTGACTGAGCCGTTAAACTCCAATACAAACAAACAAACAAACGTTATCAACTTGGAGTATTGTGAGCGATCATAATCATTAAACTGAAAACGGGCCAAAACAACAATATAAATAGCTCCCATCTTTAATACAGTGCGGACTGTTGCGATAACACACCCATAAGACGTAGTGTATTGTTCCATATTTGCAAAATGGCTTTTTTTATGATAAAATATAAAATCCTTGATATTTTACTTATTTATACTGCAAACATAGGTTGTGGGTGCTCGTTAGAACCGCCTCAACCTATGTGTTGGGCTTTGGCATTGTTTGAATTAGCCTTTTTAAAATAAGTGCTGTTGTCCATTTCTAAATAGTCGGTACTTTGAATGTAAAATTATTCAGCTATCGGGTCCCAACTGTATTTTTTTTCCAAATGAAAAAAGAAACAAATCTGCGACAAGAGATGCACAGTCCGTGCCCGTCGGAATACCATCCACAAGTCTATATAATTTAGGAGAGATTCCTATCAAATAAAATGAAATACAAGAAAAATTCCATTCAATTTACGGTAATTGATTATAATACGCATGTGTTTCTTTTACCAATCAGAAGACAATCTAAATACACGTACTCCTAACCCTTTAGTTTTACTCTTAAACTGCCAATCACGATATTTGCAGACATCAATGTCAAATATCTTTTTCCTACTTTTCAGTGAAAATAAGGCTGGGCATTTGTGAACACAACCGTGCGATAAAGTGCATTTTTCACATACCCAAAATGGCTACTTTTCTGGTGAAAATCCGTGATATTTTCTTATAAATGCTGCAAACATAGGTTACGGGTGCTCGTTAGAACCGCCACAATGAGGCGGTTCTAACGAGTACCCACAACCTATGTTTTGGAGCAAAAATAAGAAAAATAATGTATACCCCGTAAACCCCAGTTTTCTCTTTATGAAGTGGGCTAAAGGGGGTGGGGGTCTTCATTTCACGGACTTGCTCACGTGATGATATGTAGTGTTTTAAGGCTTAATCGTAAACATGTCAGACTGAGGAAATCTTACCAATTTCACGCCTAATAAAGAAAAGGTGACGAAAACTAGCAACTGATTTACGTCATAGAACGGCCCAGCCAGTAAAGAACGCCGGGCGAACGTCGGACCGACAGCGATACGACGTCGTCGGAGGCCCGACTTTGGTCCGCTGTTAGGTGCTGAATGGGATTCGATGTAATAGACTGGTTGTGATATAACTGCAATGTACGTTGGGTGCGTGAGAGACCGTATATCATTTTTTTTTTTTTTTTTTGGGGGGGTTTTACGGCCCTTTCAAGATTATTTCACTCATATCGAGCCGATCGTTAATCAGAGGTGGGCGAAAACCGGAGTACCCGGAGAAAAACCACCTGACCTTCCGTTGCAGAACTTGGCGTCTCACACGTGGCCCGAGCGAGGCTCGAACCTACGGCGGTGAGAGACCTAATGACTAAGAGTCAGCGCTCTTATCCACTAGGCCACGGAGGCCCGTCACCGTATATCATAGAACAGTTAATACGTCAGATTGGTACATTAGCAAAACATGGTAGTTTTTTTTTTCAGGGTATGTGGAGAATCTGCACAAGAAAACAGACCAAGTTATTATAGTTTACTGTACAGAACATTTTCATTTGCCATGTAAGTACATGCAGATATAGTATGATTTCTATATTAAGACCACCTTTGAGACTGTTCAAAAGTGGTCTTAAAACCACTTTTGAACAGTTCTAAAGGCGGCCTCATACTAGCCCTAAGCACTGGGTGTATAAAACAGAAAGACTGTTAAATATGTTTCAAAAGAAAAATTGGTCTTAATTTTACCTGGTCTTAATAGCAGAACTCCTCTGTATAAGCCAGTTCATAAGATCAGATACTTACATGATGGTCCCCGTCCATCTAGGCTACATGGTGCTTCCACGCAGAGATGAAACCGACTACGCATGCCTTCTGCAAAAACTCTTAGAATGTTTTAGTCTTGGTGGCAGGGCTTGAGATGCCACTTATCGGGTAAAAGTCCCACAGAATTGGAAGTAACGTTAGCAAAATGACCGAAATAGTGTTGACGGGAACTTTAAAACTCAATTCAAACAAAAAAAAGGCTTGTACCTTATTTTGGACCCTTTCAAGATTATTTCACTTATATCGAGTCAGTCATTTATCAGCGGTGGATGAAAACGGGAGTATTCTGAGAAAAACAACCACGCATTCCGTTGTAGAACTTGGCGTATCGGATGTGACCCGAGCGAAGTTCGAACCCACAGCCTTTAGAGAGGAAAAACTTTAATCTCAAGTCGAGACTCTCCCAAATTTGTTTGCTTGATTTGAAGTTTAACGTCGCCGTCCACACTGTAAATGTCATTTTGGAGTCGTCGCTTCCAATTTTGTGGGACTTTTACCCGACATTGAGATGAAATGACATCTCAACACTGTCGCCCAACGAAACCAATAGGGTTTATCCGACTCGCACCGCTTTGTCTGTTCTAAGCGGTTTACCAGTACTCGTGTGCGGATCGGTTTCAGCTCTGCGCGGAAGCATCATACAGCTCATCTATTTCATCAAGCCCCGATGGGCGGGGGCCGCGAGAGAGACTCTCCCTAAGTAAATAAGCCAGTGCACGGCAAAACATATAACATGAGCCCAGTTGTTCAAAGCATCGTTAGATTGACGAGCTATTTAGGAGTCATATTGTTAACTTTTAAAGCAAGTATAGTAGTAGAAGATAAGATCTGTTTGTTGATATTGGGGTTGAACGGTCCCGTCAACACCATTTAGGTCATTTTTGAGCCGGTCGGTTTACCTATCCGCACTTTTCCTGGGAAGGCTTATACGCAAGCTGTTAACCAGTACCGTGTACATTCTTTCGCCAGAAACTGACCACTGCCTTTCTGGAATCAGCGGAAGCGAGAAGCGAGAGAATGACCGTAGAAAAGATCCATGATCAATCTCCACCAAAGATTGTTGCCGAACCTAGCAGGTATCGAACCCGCGTATAACAGGCGGAGCTATTCAGCTATTGGTTTAAACATATTTATTACAAAATTAATCCAATAACATGGTTACAAATTTGACATACAAGCAATATAGGATTAGCTATTGTCAATATATGTCACATTCGTTGAGTCCACCAGTGCCTTTCGCATGCTTTCTGCAATCATACAC
The DNA here is from genome assembly GCA_963580285.1 of Lucinisca nassula. Taxonomy (NCBI): domain Eukaryota; kingdom Metazoa; phylum Mollusca; class Bivalvia; order Lucinida; family Lucinidae; genus Lucinisca; species Lucinisca nassula. The sequence goes on along the minus strand of OY757018.1, from coordinate 4,420,095 downwards.
GCCACAGCTTTTTTGTGTCACAGTTGCATTCACACAATTGTGTGACTTGGTTTTCCATTCATTCAAACGATAGCTCCTCCTAGTCAATCTTATCTTCCACTACTTTACAATATCTAAAATTTTGGTATTCTTGCTGACAAAATGTGAGTAGCTGCTACAATTATTTCAGCAAAAACATAGCACATTTGCCATATTAAAGATCAAAATTTAACGAAACGCTAACTAACGACGTCATTAGTTTTGAACAACTGGTCTCAGATCTGTTCGACGAAGTCTGATCATAGTCTTCGCTGATCGCATGAGCCTTCAACCTTCAGCCTTCTACAGCCTCCGAGATAATGGGATTTTTTTTTTTATTTGTAAGGAGTTTAACGGCCCAGTCAACACTTTTTAGGTCATATCCAACCGGTCGGGTTATCTGACCACACTTTTCCTGGATATACTTATACATAATCATATGCGGTTAACCGGTTCAGTGCACATTCTTTCGCCAGGAACTGACAACTGCTCTTCTTGAATTAGCGGAAGGGGAGTGGCTAAAGATCAGAATCTCCTCGATGAGGCTGTTATAGTGCCACACAATATACATTTATATTAACCCTTGTCCTGCTGAGCCTGGATATGTCTTATCTTTCAAACAATGAAGATCCAGATCAGATTGTTTCTGCTTCTGAAGAAGCCATCTGATCAGGATCTTCATTGATTGTCATTCAGCTCATGAATTTGTTGCAATAATTTGCATCAAGTAATCTGATTGGTTGATAATCAGTAGTGGGTGTGGCATATATAAATATTCAGCAACTATTCAAGGGTTAAAGAATATCAATTGCATATGCCCAAATCATTCTGTTGCTCGAACTAACCCTGTCTCGAACTAATTTGCTTGATTCGGTTACTTCTAAAATTCTTGTTTTCATTCTAGGGTATTGTACAATTTTGTCATGGGTGCTAATTCGTTATCCATTTGTATTCTTCAGCGACATCTCTAGTGGGAACCAGCGATCATGATGTAGACGCTCTCTACCACGCCCACGTTGAAGAGAACAAAAAGCTTTTCAGACATATAGAAGAACTAGCGACAAAACACAAGGTCATTTTCATTTTGTAATTATGATATTTAAACTTCCAGTCTGTTTTCTAACTAACATATGTGACTGTCCAGAGAAGTTCCAGATTACTGGCATAATCACTGTCTTGGCCAGCACAAAACAATTGGCAAACATCGGGCCAGTATCGGTACGTTGGTCCGGCATCCTTTGCTTGATGCATTGAATTTTGATTGGTTGATTTGAGGTTTAACGTACTGTCAACACTGTATAGGTCATTGTGGAAACGTTGCTCCCAATTTTGTGGGCCTTTTACCTGACATTGAGATAATTGACACCTCAAGCCCTGTCGCTAGTTTCAATAGGATTTATAAGCAGGGACGGTCCGACTCGCACCGCTTTGCCCTGGCAGGTTTAGATCCAAGAGGTTTACCAGTACCCGTGTGCAGTCGGTTTCAGCTCTGCGTGGAACCACCATGCATTCTATTTCTTCAAGCCCCGATGGGCGGGGGCCGTATGCTGGATGTATCTTCGCTGCTCACACATAGGCCGAAAAGACTGGTGTGACTGCATGAGTGGATATTGTTAGGTCGCACATGATGATATATACATATATGCCAATAGAATTTATAAGCACGGACGGTCCGACTCGCACCGTTTTGCCTGGGCTTCTGGGCTAGTATAGATGTAAGCGGTATGCGGTCGGTTTCAGCTCTGCGTGGAAGCATCATGCATTCTATTTCTGCAAGCCCCGATAGGCGGGGGCCGTATGCTGTATGCATCTTCGCTGCTCACACATAGGCCGAAAAGACTGGTGTGACTGCATGAGTGGATATTGTTAGGTCGCACATGATGATATATACATTTTTTGTCCTGTACAAATTCTGAACTATTACCTGGGCATAAGTTGTGGAGGCGACGATGTCGTGCGAAATTTGGCGTTCGGGCATCTAAGTTTGTTTCTCTCTCTCTCTCTCTCTCTCTCTCTCTCTCTCTCTCTCTCTCTCTCTCTCTCTCTCTCTCTCTCTCTCTCTCTCTCTCTCTCAGCGTGTGTGTGTTTTCCGGCTACTTTGCTGTCTCTTCTCTTATTTTCTTTTGAAGACGACCCACAGATATTGACTTGTCATTTAGGTCCAACACAGCAAGAATTATCTAGGCAATATGGCGACGTTTTCTGCGTGCTCGTTTGTGCGGAAATGGCGAAAACAAGATTCACCTTTCCTTTCAATGATTCTAAAAAACAACGATATTTTATGTATGTCATGGTCATGCATTAGATCATCTTAACCCATATGTCACATGGAATACTAGTAGTTCCATTAATAGTTTCTGGCAAGGCAGCTCCATTATCAGTGTAAGGGGTGTCAGGTTAGTTTCATTTATTGCACGTGTACATTTAATTCATATAACTCTAACTGTACTTTAAGCAATTAATGTACACCCTGATTTGATGCCACTTTATGCGGCGGCTGCTCTGTGACTACGCTGTCTGTCACTGTCCCTTTTATATGACGCTACACCTATAATATAAATTCATATAATATGCGTACTAGTACATCATTTTTTCGCCCAATATATAGCGAGGACAAAATTTCTGTCACACAACATACCTGTTTTGCACAGTCTTGCTCCCCAGTAAGAGTTTCTCTTATCATCTTAACAAGGCTAGAATGGATGCTTTTGGTAAAATAGAAGTGGAGGCAAAGATCAGGAATCGATACAATTAACCCACAGCTCCCATCAGAGACACCAAAGGAAAAGAAACACAAACATGAAACAACAGACCCCAACGGAAACAACAACAGCGGAAAGCCAAAAGGACAGTTACTTTCCCACAGAATGGCCAATAGGCTATCCAAAATAAAATAATATAAGCGACACAAACACCCAAAGACAAACCATAACAAAAATAAACCGCGACAGAAGAACCGCCTTGGAACGGTCAGCGGTAACTACACACTCACAAGAACACTGGCCCGTTTTGGCCATTTAGGCCTCATTAGTGAACAGGGCTCGATGTTCCTGAATGAAATACAACTATTGGCGGCACTGTCGTGGAATACGGGAAGACGTTCTGCCGCCACTACACTACAACATACCAGCCGCAGGGGAATGCACGTAACGAACGATTGAATACAGTTGGTATATACGAACTTTATATTGACACAATTGTGCTTTACTTGAGTGTTTATTGATGTCATGGTTCTGTTGCAGAGCACAGACGGCTGACACTCGATGTGGCGTAATGAGTGCCACCAGTCTGTGATTGGAACATAAAATATAAAAATATTACAGATTTTCTTTTGAAAAGTGCGGACTTTTGTTTCATGCTAACATAATGCCTGTAAGAGTGGGGCTCGTGGTATTAACTATTCCAGCCAGTATAGTATTCATGTCGTGTAATACGCATGTAAGTAATAAAGTAAAATATAATGAGAGAACTCTCCTTCTGGAGCAGTGTCTGTCCATAGCATAGGAATACTCGTAAAAGAAAGACGTTTCTTTCCCAAGTATAGGGCGGCTCTTAAAAGAACGTACATGCTCCGGTCGGGGGCGTTTCTACATCCATTCTCTCCCTCGACGGACTGTGGTTGAATAGGACGCCACATACGCCGTCGTTAAGTTTGACAACAAGTGCACGTACAGTGACGTCAAAAACGTCGCATTATTGTCTTCCAAATATGGCGGACATCGCCAATTGAAGTGACTGCATAAAAAATCCACTCTTAGAAATGAAAGGTTTGTAGATAAAAAGAATATTACATGGTAGTGAGGGATAGATAGAAAAATCCGTCCCTCGAGATCACTTGGCAAACCTCATAATGCTGTACAGTGACCCTCGAATGGAATTTTCTGTCCACTCCTCACGCCCATGTAAGATTCTTATATTCTGCATTTGCTCCTTCTGCTTAACAATGGTCTTCTTCTTGCTATTCAAATGAGGTCCATTTGGAAAAGTTAATTTATTAAACGAGTTGAGGAAAAGGTTTAAAATGTGGGCTTCGCCGAGTATTTATGCCTTTTTCTCAACTCGTTTCATAAACTCAATAATACACGAGGACGAATAAAAGATTCTATTTATCATATGTCATTTTTAACAAATTTGTCAGAATTCCGCCTTTAATAAACACGACGCCGTTAAGGACGTCGTACGTGTCACGGCTAACTCACTTGCATATTTCATCCACTAGTGGATTATCGGATTTAATATATGGCGTCATTACACTTTCAGACGCGTCATACTGTGGTAAATAAATATCATTTTCCACTTTAAACATAGTAAAAATGAACAGTCTTATTTTGTGTTCCAGGTCGCGCACAAAGTGGAACATCTCCATGGTTACCCCGGGCCTAGTATAGTGAAGGCAGCCGAACAACATAAGGCAGGCATGGTTATCTGTGGTAGTCGGGGGAAGGGCCTTTTCAGAAGAACAATAATGGGCAGCAATAGTGACTACATACTTCACCACGCTCATATACCAGTCATTGTTGTCAAGCATGAAGACGAGGTCAAGAAACTAAAAGCGGAACGGCAAGACTCAACACAATCATCACACTCGGTTAAATCAGAACGACAACGGGTAGATTCGACCTCTTCCAGCAAGTCGACTAAGAGTCATTAGTTTTTTGTTTTTTTTTTGTTTTTTTTTTTGGTTTTGGTTTTACGGTCATTTCAAGAATATTTCACTCATATCGAGCCGATCGTTAATCAAAGGTGGGCGAAAACCAGAGTACCTGGAGAAAAAACACCTGACCTTCCGTTGCAGAATTTGGCGTCTCACATGTGACCCGAGCGAGGCTCGAACCCACAGCGGTGAGAGACCTAATGATTCAGAGTCAGCGCTCTTATCCTCTAGGCCACGGAGGCCCGTTTCATTAGTTTTGAACAAATACAACTCAGCAAAATGAATTACGGTGCAAGAATGTGTGTCTATTGTGGTGTTTACACTAAGAGATTGATTCAGTGCAACTTATCCGGTTAAAATCGATCCCGATCAAATTGCCTGTGTACTTACGGGATAAGGTTGATCAACTCTAGGTTGTGTTCACAGGTTGTGTTCATATCAGGTTCAGGTTGATCTCTATATAATCTTAACCTAAACGCAATTTGATCCGGATTAATTCCTGAGTGTGAACGCGGCATATGTCTTATGTGCAGCCATACCAAGAAGACTCGAGAAAGACTTCTCAACCTGCCTCAGCACCGGAAACGTCCACAAAATGTTAAACTTATACAGTGAAATTCCGGTATTAAGACCACCTGGAATTCCGACTAAATCTGCTTTTAAAAGCATATTTAAAATGTTTACTTTAATGTTATCTTTGTGTTTTCAACACCCAGTGTCATCTAATAAGAGACCATCTTTTGGGACATGTACAAAAGGGATCTTTGGTTCAAAAGTTCCAAATGTGGTCTTAATATAGGAATTTTGCTGTACTTTAACGTTTTTAACTGTAAATATTTTCCAAACACAAAGAGGATTGAATACATTGATGTATGCTTGACATGGAGCTGGGTTTTATTCCAAAGCACTTTCCCACAACCATGACCTTAAAGTCAAGGTCACAGACTTATGGTTAACTATGGCAATTGTTCAGTCTGCTCTGAGTGTTATTTAGCTCCAGAAAAGGGAGTGCCGGGGGGGGGGTAGTACCAAGAATAATGTGGGGATATAGTTTCTTATTTCTCCATGAAAGCATATGTTGTGGGTACTTGTTAGAATCGCCTCAATGAGGCGATTCTAACAAGTACCTACAACATTTGTTTCTAGACAAGAAACAAGAAGATTTATACCTTAATTATCGTCAGTTTTCTATCTTGTCTTTAGATATGGTCTTTGTAGGGCGATATAATGTTTTATATGGTATGGGCAATGGTGGAGGGGTGTGGTTAAGGGTGTATGTTGGGCTTTTCATGTTATTGTGGTAACAGTCGAGTTTTATCATATCTAATACAAGTGCCTCTATTTATCTACACGTATTTGTCAACAACTCCGTACATTGAACCTATTTATCTAAGACAACAAACTCATATTTTAAAAATAAATAAACAATAAATAAAGACGATATTAATAACATTATATAGGTCAATGACCTTTGAGGGTTTAAATTTCAATATGCCAAAATATTGTGGACAGACTGTTTGCAAGTGAATGAGTGAGTGTTTGCGTTTTACGTCTCACCAACAGCTAAGGTCATACAGAGACCGGACCTCGGTTTGAAGACTCATCCGAAAGTCTGGAGAAGCCCGGGATCGATCCTGCGACTCTTGGTTTACAAGGCGAGTAGCATAACCACAGCACCACAGAGGCTTCTCTGTTTGCAAGTAAAAGATGTCAAACCTTATTTTCTTTTGTTTTAGGTCATTTTGGAGACGTTTGAAAAGCAAAAAAAAAATATATATATATATATATACTTCGCGAAAGCTCTCTGCCAGACAAGGGACATACCGGGTAATTAGTTCTGCATCAACAAACGCGTATCAGTCTCGTCTCGTCTCCATATAACCTTAGCTGTTGGTGGGACGTAAAATTCAAACGTTACAAACTGAACAGTGTGGTGAGATCTAAGTTAAACTGGATGATAATGATGATGATGATGATGATTTCGTGTTTAACGACGCGTCAACCCTCTCTGTGGGTCATAAGCGTCAAGCGGTTAAGTCCACATATAAAACCATATAAATAAATACCTGGGAATTCTCTGTAATAAGTTGAAACCATTTTTTTTGTTGTTTTATGTGTTGTGTTGAGTTGAAGAGATTTGTGCCTTCATTAACATAACTGTTGTCAATTTGTTAATATTGTGGCTGTAATTTGCTTTTCAGTGTTCCTGAAGTGGGGTGGGAATACCTGGCATATTGTGCCGCCATTTTTCAAAGGGAGACAACTTTCGGAACCTCCTGTTCGCTTTTCAATAAGCCCTGTCCCCCTGAAAAAGGGGTCTACTCTTACAGGAAAGAATTTGCTCCTTTAAGAGTTGACCCCTATTGACATGGGAGACAAAAATACTTTTGCAGGAGTTGTCTCCCCTGAAGTTGTCCCAATTCCCCTGAAGTGTCTAGCTGCCATCTCGAGAATTGCAATTGGCATTTTTAACAGAAATCAGCCTTGACCTCTGTGAAGATGCTTCCATAGTTGCCTTCACATTACGAACACACGCCTATACAAATGCTTTGTAAATTTTACCACCGAAAAATGAAAATTTTCAAATGAAAATATGTTATATTTTTCTTATTTCTGCTCAAAACATAGATTGTGGATACTCGTTAGAACCGCCTCGGCGATGCGGTTCTAACGAGTACCCATAAACTATGTTTTTGAGCAGAGATAAGAAAGATAATGTATACCCCTGCAAACCCCAGTTTTACCCTATTAAAGTGGGGTTTAAGGGTTCAAAATTATATAGGCATGTTTTTGTGATGAAATGGTCAAAGCAACACATAATGTGGGTATTGAATAGCTCTCCTTATTTTTCCATGTACATTTATGTTGTGGTTATTCATTAGAACTGCCTCGGCGAGGCGGTTCTAATGAATAACTAAAACATAGATTTTTAAGGATAATTGACAAAATCTGTCATTCAATTATCACAAAATACCAACCTTAACTGTTGCTATGATGGTCTACAAAAGCTTTATGTCGGCAGCGAAGGCTCTGATCAGACTGCACTCAATAGTACAGTCAAATTGCATGCATTAGCGCAATCTGACTACACGCATTAGCGCAGTCTGAGAAGAGCCTTCGCTATTTGCACATGTTGTATAGCAACACGCGCGGCACATGCTGCTACTTTTCGTCTGTTCTGCTGTCTCCCCCTAAATTTTATGCAAGTCCGAAAGGACAGACACTGCCTTCATTGGATGATCTTTAATGATGTGACAAAGCATTGACCTATTATGAGGACAAAGTGCCAGGGGTGTGTGGTACGGCATCGGTTTTCTGAAAATGTCTTGTACAGTGATTGCCTATTTGTTTAATGATCTATATATGTAGTCCCAAGGACGAGCATGGACATTATTATAACGCTCATTTTAAAAATGTAATTGAGGCCTTTCTCTGTTACAATCAACTAGGAGTTACATTCGTCCTGCTTAAATAATTTTTAACATGTCAGTAGTTGCATTAAGTTTAATAATTATGAACAGGACAATGTCAAAGCTCAATTTAGTTGAGCAAGAAAAAAGTTTTCAATGTCGGGCCAGGTTAATTTATCAACCCATAACAGAACTCGGCGAGGTGCTGAACAAAGTTTTTATTACTGTATTTTTAGATTTATAACACATGTAATTATAACAATTTTATCTATCTTATAACTATGATTTTTCGGGGGCGATTGTTTGTCAGTCGACCCAAAGTTACTAAGCATTAAAGCTCTTCAGTGCTAAAGTCCACGTGATTATCACTGATGTGCAGGGAATCCAGGTAACTTATTTATAGAAAATAGCAGCGTTAATTTATCGCAGTGAGGTCAGCGTGTTACCTGAGTGTGTTATTTATAGAAACAAGGCTGGAATCATGGGTTGGGCTTTTCAAACAGTGTGGACCCAGATCAGACGCCGCAAGTCGCGGCGTCTATCTTGGTCTACACTGTTTGCTCACAGTACAAGAATTTAAGGGCCAGACGCCACAAAACGCAGCTGCTGATAAGTGTCTACATAATTTTTTGCCTAAAAATTAGAATTTAAGGGTTAAATGGAACAGTTTAAGTATCAGTTAAGGACTATTTTCCCAGCCTACACTCAGAGACAATCGACCCGACAGTACTCTTAAGTGCTCTGATTGAACTTGTAGGAACATCTTGACAGTAGCCCACCAAAGATTCAAAGCACTGCCAGCACTGATGGGTCGATTGTCTCTTAATGCATGTCAGGAAAATGGTTCTGGGCGGGGACTTAGATTGTTTCTTTTAGCTCTTAGATTCCTTCACTTAAAGCAAACAGTGTAGATCCTGATCATATGCCACTTTCTGTGCCTCTGATCAGGATCTACACTGTATGCAAAAAAAAAAAAAAAAAAAAAAAACATACATGCCAAAATCGATTTTATAGGTAACACTCTCTAAACAATGAGAATAGCACAGCTTTACACAACTGTTACCTGGCTTTCGTACAAATCAGTGATAGTCACGTGATCATCAGCGATTCAAAGCTAATGTGCTATTGATCTTAGGGCCGAATGACAATATCGATCCAAAAGTCAGTCAATAAGAGTACTTAATTAAAGGGCATGAATAACCGTGTGTGTTTCCTGTCATTCCTGCTGGACAGAGACAATTTTGGGACTCCTTGTTTGCTTTTCTGAAACTGAACAACTCTGGAAAAGATGTTCTACTGTTGAAAGAAAGAACTTGCTCCTGGTGATCCAATTTTGCATCCATTGTTTATCAGTCAACCAAACGTTACTAAGCACAGTAGCTCTTCAGTGCTGATGTTCATGTGACTGTCACTGATTTGTAGAAAATCCACGTAACGGTTATGTATTGAAAATATTGTCGATGTGAGGTCAGAGAGTTGTGTAAGAGGCTTATCTATTGAATCTGGACTGAAATCATGTGATGGGTTTGGCAAACAGTGTAGACCCAGATCAGACGCCACAAAGTGCGGCGTCTGACGGCGTCTGATCAGGGTCTTCAGTGTTTGCTAACAGTACATGTATTTAAGGGTTAAACGAAACAGTCTGATTCCCGCTTTCAGGGTCTTTTTTTTTAGCCTAAACTCAGAGATAATCGACCCACCAGTAATTTACTCTAATAGTATAGTGCGAACAAATTGACCTGAGATTGGTGAACTCTATTAACATAATTTCATAGCCGACTGAATGCATATATTTGTCCTCGTCATTTTCCGAATTTGGCAATATTGTTATAAAATACATAGAGGTCGGTAAATGGACCGCTATTCACGTGATGCCGAAAATTCACGAGACGTTTACGAAAGCCGACCTATTAGGCGATAACAATTACTAATGTATTCCTTGCATAAAGGTCAGTCTCAGGTTAAATTGTTCGCACTATACAACTCTTTGTACAAGGGAAACAGCTGTATTTGTAAAAGTAGGGGTATTCATTCCCCTTAATTTGAATAATTTACTTTAATAGAACAACTCCTTGTACAAGGGAAACAACTGTATTGAAATAGTAGGCATATACTTTCCCCTTAGTTTGAATAATTTGTTACATATCTTTTGTCAATCAGTATACTTTTCAAGCATCGCTCGGTCTCACACTGGCTAGTCAGTGACTCTTTAAGGTATAATGCATTATGTATTTTAGAATTAGCATTATGATGAAGTAGTATATTCAAATTAAAGTCGCCTTTTGATTTTATGTACATCAAAATCAAACCATATGCCTAGTCATCTGTACATTGTGTAATTGTATTAAATTTTAACGGACTGCCATTTTGTGCCATACCATACTTTTGGTGTCTTTTGTTTGGGGATGTGTCTACATTCTGTACATCTGACCTTCCATGCTCATTTTATGCATGACTATTATAATTGTTTGTTCGTTTGTTCGTTTGATTTGAGATTTAACGTCCTCGTCAACACTATATACGTATTCCGGAGACGTTGCTTCCAACTTTGTGGGATTTGTACACGACAGAGAGATGAATCGACTTCTCAAGCCCTGCCATCCAATGAAAACGAAAGTGTTTATAAGCCTGGATGGGCCGACTCGCACCACTTTAACTGAGCAGGCTTAGACCTTCGAACTGGTTTACAAGTTCTCATGTGCGGCCAGTTTCAGCTCTACGTGGAAGCACCATGCCGCCCAATCTATTTCTCCAAGCCCCGATGCGCGGGGGCCTCCACGCAGTCTGATCAGAGCCTTCACATGCAGAAAATGCAAAGAGAGAATAACTCCAATCTAATAAATAAGCTTTTTTTAAAGCAGAATTAGTCTTAATTTAAGGTGGTCTTAATAGCGGAATTTCACTGTATTTCATCAGAAACACACACTCATGTGACATAGTGAATTTTTTCGTGGCTTAGAAAACAAACATTTTTCCTTTTTTTATTATTTCTGGGGCAAACAAGGAGTGTGGATACAAATTAGAACTGCCTAATTTTGGTGGTTCTACCTATGCCTATTTTGAACAGAAACATGGAAGATAATGTATATTCCCTTGTAAACCCCACTTTTCACCATAAACAGTTAGGTTTATACCAGTTCTAACTAGACGGACTTATTAAAACGTGATGGATTACAATGTAGGTATATAGCGACGATGGACAATGTTTTGATCCTAGTCTAGTTTGCCCAGTTACTAAATAACGGCCGGCCTCGGTTTTGTTTGTTTGATTTGAAGTTTAAAGTCCCCATTTACACTGTATAGGTCAATTTGGAGACGTTGCTTCCAATTTTGTGGGACTTTTGCCCGACATTGAGATGAAATAACATCTCAAGCCCTGCCGCCCAACGAAACCAATAGGTTTATAAGCATGGACGGTCAGACTCGCACTGCTTAGGGCAGGCTTAGATCCTCTAAGCGGTTTACCAGTACTCGTGTGCGGGTCGATTTCAGCTCTGCGTGGAGGCATCATGCAGCCCATCTATTTCTTCAAGCTCCGACTGGCGGGGACCACCGGCCTCGGTAGCTCAGTCGTATGCGCGTCTGACTGGTGATCAGGACGACGCGAGTTCGATACCTGCCGGGGTCGGCAATATTCTTTCGTCGAGATTGATCATGGATCTTTTTTACTGTCATTCTCTCCCTTCCGCTGATTCAAGAAGGGCAATTGTCAGTTTATGGCGAGAGAATGCGCACTGTACTGGTAAACCGCTTACGTATAGGGCTGCCCAGGAAAAGTGTCGATAGGTCAACTGACCGGCTCAAAAATGACCTAAATAGTGTTGACAGGGTCGTAAAACTCCACTACAAACAATCTAAATAAGGATTGTATTTGGTCAGAAAAAAGCAACTGCATTTACATAACCATTGAAGGGAGTTTTTTTTGTTGTCAGAAATAGATTTTTTTGTTGCTTTTTCATTGGATGTCTGTTTGTTTATTTGTTTGTTTGTTCACAGGCGCTTGAAGTTTGGTCCATCAAAACGTATTGAAAATGTCCAAATATAAAGACTCTGCTGCAATTTAGGGTCACTTTTGATTTTGACCCTTATAAACTACTTATGGACAGAACTTCAAGTTCCTGTGGTTTGTTTTATTCTGACTTTAGTCATCTGTACTATGTGGCATCGGATCTGGATCAACATTGCTTGAAAAAAAATTTAGCACTATGCTTGTGTTTTAGATGTGAGTTGAATAATCTATGAATATTTTGTCACTCAGCGGACCAAATAAAATGGCTAATAAAATATTTTTCTGTGTCGTATTTTAGTGTTACCAATGTCGTTGTACTTTTTCCTGGACCCTGCCAGAATATTTCCCCAATATCACCACGAAAACACGCCTATATAATCCTGACCCCTTTGAACCCCACTTTTATACGGTAAAACTGGGGTTTACAGAGGTAAACCTTATTTTTTTTATTTCTGCTCTGAACTATAGCTTGTGGGTACTCGTTAGAACCGCCTCGATGAGGCGGTTCTAACGTGTATCCGCAATCTATATTTTGAGCAGAAATAAGAAAAATATTACAATTTTTCATCTGAAAATTTTCGTTTTTCGGCGGTAAGTTTTACAATGTATTTGTATAGGCGTGTTTTCGTAATGAGCCAAACCATTGGTGATGAGTCAGTCTTTGTAATGAATCCCCTTGGAACCCAAACTTATCTATAGAAAACTGGGGGTGGGGCACAAAACGAAGAATGTCTATTCGTTTTCTTTGTCTAACAAGTCCGTGTAATGAACACCTCTCTAAGCCACACTTTATATAGAGAAAACTGGGGTTTACAGCGATATACATTATTTCGGTTGTGGGTACTCGTTAGAACCGCCTCAACGAGGCGGTTCTAACGAGCACCAACAACCTATGTTTGCAGTATAAATCAAAACAATATCACGGATTTCCATCATAAACGTAGCCATTTTGGAGATGTAAAAATGCACTGAGTCGCCGAGTATGTTATAGTAATGGTTAGATTGGCCCCCGTGTAATTGATAATTTAGTCAATTATGATATAATTTTTATATATTTTTACCTGAAATATTTCTCTTTTTTTTGGAATTCGGTTTTACAACCCTTGCAAGATTATTTCATTTATTTTGGAGCCGATCGTTATTCAGATGTGGTCAAAAACCGGATTACTCTGAGAAAAACCACCTGGGCTTCCGTTGCATAACTTGGCGTCTCACATGTGACCCGAGGCGGCATGCAGGCTCGAACCCACAGCTGTGAGAGACCAAATGCTCTTACCCGCCCGTAAAAGGCTTGAGTTTCTCCGCCAGAAAAGGGAGATGATAAAATAACCAGAAAAATAGTCAAACAGGAAGGAGTACTGTATCTTTGTTTTAGTTCGTTTGTTTCATTTGATGTTTAACGTCGCCGTCAACAATATTTAAGTCGTTTCCAATACCCGACATTGAGATGAAATGACATCTCAAACCCTACCGCCCAATGAAACCAATAGGTGTTATATATGTATATATAGACGGTCTGATTCGCACCACTTTGCATGGGCAGGCTAGACCCTTCTAAGAAGTTTACATGTACCAGTAGTTCAGCTCTGCGTTTAAGCACCATTCAACCCAATTTTTTTCTCCAAGTCCCAATGGGCGGGGGCACTTTTATCTTTGTTAGAAACCTCAACTGCATTTTCCGTTCCCGCCAAGCACAAAGGATCTCCATTTTAAAAGACCAAGACCAAACTGCGCCTGAAGAAGTCTGCAGTGATCGATCTTGTTGGCACTTTTCAGACACGTTTACCCCTTCAAATGGTGTAGACAATTCTAGAGTGTTTGCTTGATTCAGGTTTAATGCTCTCCTTTAACACAATTTAGGTCATTTTGGAGACGTTCAACTTCTACACAGCAGTCTATTCTTTCTCACTTTTCGGCGAAAATAAGGCTTGGCATTACATGTGAATTGTCTGCCCAGCAGACGATTCACATGTAATGTCAAGCCGTATTTTCCCTGAAAAAAATAAGAATGAAAAGTTAAATGTCGTCTGTAACAGTGCTTAGCGCTTGAAGGGTCAACTGAGTCGTGACAAGCGAAAATGTATCGTCGCGCATGCGCGTCCAGTGAAGACTTAGCCAAAAATTATAAAACTTTTTCATACCCAACTCAAATCAGCATGAAATTTGTCCTGCTCATAAACAATTGTTGGCATTTTAAAATTTATGAGGAGGACGAACCATTTTCTGCTTATCTAAGCAGGGAAATGGCCCCGTTTGTTTATATTTAATTTTAGGAACATTTCAAATTCATTCTCATCTCATTTGAGTGTGAAAATTGTAAGTCCTGCACATGAACCAAAAAAAGGAAAATTGTGGCAGGGTGTATTTTAAGTTTATGAGCATTTCAAATTTCATGATTAAATTAATGTGTTGTGAAACACGAACATGTCCCCGGGCAATGTCATTTTTTCTTCTTCAAAGTTTGGTCACAGGTCAAGGTCACAGGTCGAATTTTTTTGTATAAGTGGAAAGCCCTTGACACAAGGAACCTACATGCCAAATATGGAGGCCATATCTCCAACGATTCAAAAGTTACAACCAATGTTATTTTTTTCTTTTAAGTGGGTCAAAGGTCAAGGTCACAGATCAATATTTTTGTATGGTTGTGAAACGATAATTACAAGGAACCTACATGAAAAATATGAAGGCTTTATCTCAAAATGTTCAAAAGGTATTACCAATGTGATATTTTTTTCTTTTAAGTAGCTCAAAGGTCAAGGCCACAGGTCAAAACGTTTTGTATGGATGCGAAGACCTTGTCACAAGGAGCCTACATGCAAAATATGAAAGCTCTATCTCAAACAGTATAAAAGTTCCAACAAACAAACCAACAAACAAACACACAGGGCAAAAAATATGCCCCACCCCCACCTGGGACATAAAAAGGTTTAGGCCTGTATCTCGGCACAGACCTCTTTGCTTGAAGCCGTATGGAATGGTCCGGAGTCATCAACCCAAAGATTCTTCAGCCCGACCAGGTCGGCTGTGCTCTGACTGAGTGAGTAGACACAATCATATTTGTTTGTTTGTCTTGAGTTTAAGTCCATGACAACACCATTTAGGTCATATCGAGCCGGTCAGTTTACCATCCAGTTTACCTAACCAAACTTCTTGGGCAGGCTTATATGTAGCAGGCCGGTAGCTCAGTCGGTAGAGTGTTCGCACGGTATGCGAAAGGCCCTGGGTTCGAGTCCCGGTCGAGTCATGTTCTTTTCCACCCCTGTGACATTTGGTGGCCAGTGTGGGTCCAGCACCGCGTCTGAGGGCATGAAAGAGTATGAAAAATAAGTCTTGCAGCCGGACTGGATAGGACTTAAAGATTCGGGACAAATCTCATTAGAAGAGATTCGGGACGAATCTAATTAGACAGGGGGGGGGGGGGGGGGTGTAACAGGTCGACCGTGTGGCTCGGTAGCTCAGACGGTAGAGTGTTCGCACGGTATGCGAAAGGTCCTGGGTTCGAGTCCCGGTCGAGTCATGTCCTTTTTCCACCCCTGTGACATATACATAAGCGGTTAGTCAGTAGGAACAAGATGTGTTTGTGAAACACTGATGCCCCCGGACAGCGCATGTTAAATATGAATGCAGTATCACTAAGCAATCAAAAGGTATGGCCAATGTTCAAGTCTTAAAAAAGTAGGTCAAGGTCACAAGGTAAAAAGTTATGGAATTGTTGAAAAGGTCTTGTCACAGAGTATGCACATGTGAAATATGAAAGCCCTATCACTTACCAATTGAAAGTTATGGCCAATGTTAAATTTAAAAAAAATGTCAAACATCAAGGTAACGAGGTAAAACTAGAGTGATGACAATGTTTCTCTAAAAATAGCCATGGTGACCTTGACCGCGAAAGTAGATCTTGCTCAAGATATTATCATAAGCATCTTTTGTGTGAAGTTATATTAAAATCTGTTAATAAATGTAAGCGGTAGAGCGATGACAAAGTTTTTCTAAAAATAGCCACAGTGACCTTGACCTTGAGGTCAAAGCAACTCAAGATGTCATCATAAGAAACATTTGTGTGAAGTTCTATTAAAATCCATCAATTAATGTAGGTGTAGAGCGATGGCAAAGTTTTTCTAAAAATAGCCACAGTGACCTTGATGTTGAAAGTCAAAATCGCTCGAGATATTGTCATAAGGAACATTTATGTGAAATTATATTGAAATTGGTGAAAAAATGTAAGCGCTAGAGCGATGACAAAGTTTTTCTAAAAATAGCCACAGTGACCTTGACCTTGAAAGTCGAACTCGCTCGAGGTATTGTCATAAGTAACATTTGTGTGAAGTTATATTGAAATCGGTGAAGAAATGTAAGCGCTAGAGCGATGACAAAGTTTTTCTAAAAATAGCCACAGTGACCTTGACCTTGAAAGTCGAACTCGCTAGAGATATTGTCATAAGGAACATTTGTGTGAAGTTCTATTGAAATAGGTGAAGAAATGTAGTCGCTAGAGCGATAACAAAGTTTTTCTAAAAATAGCCACACTGACCTTGACCTTGAAAGTGGAACTCGTTCGAGGTATTGTCATAAGGAACATTTGTGTGAAGTTATATTGAAATCAGTGAAGAAATGTAGTCGCTAGAGCGATGACAAAGACCTTGACCTTGAAAGTGGAAATCGCTTGAGATATTGTCATAATGAACATTTGTGTGAAGTTATATTGAAATCGGACAAAGTTTTTCTAAAAATAGCCACAGTGACCTTGACCTTGAAAGTGGGACTCGCTAAAGATATTGTCATAAGGAACATTTGTGTGAAGTTATAATGAAATTGGTGAAAAAATGTAAGCGCTAGAGCAATGACAAAGTTTTTCTAAAAATAGCCACAGTGACCTTGACCTTGAAAGTGGAACTCGTTCGAGGTATTGTCATAAGGAACATTTGTGTGAAGTTATATTGAAATCAGTGACGAAATGTAGTCGCTAGAGCGATGACAAAGTTTTTCTAAAAATAGCCACAGTGACCTGGACCTTGAAAGTCCAAATCGCTCGAGATATTGTCATAAGGAACATTTGTGTGAAGTTATATTGAAATCGGTGAAGAAATGTTAGCGCTAGAGCGATGACAAAGTTTTTCTAAAAATAGCCACCTTGAAAGTGGAACTCGTTAGAGATATTGTCATAAGGAACATTTGTGTGAAGTTATATTGAAATCGGTGAAGAATGTAAGCGCTAGAGCGATGACAAAGTTTTTCTAAAAATAGCCACAGTGACCTTGACCTTGTGGCCATGACCTTGAAAGTCGAATTCGCTCAAGATATTTGTACAAGGAACATTTGTGTGAAGTTACATTGAAATTGGTGAAAAAAAGTAGGCGCTAGTGCGATGACAAAGTTTTTCTAAAAATAGACACATTATCCTTGACCTTGAGGTCATGACCTTGAAAGTCGAACTCGCTCGAGATATTGTCATAAGGAACATTTGTGTGAAGTTATATTGAAATCAGTAAAGAAATGTTGGCGCTAGAGCGATGACAAAGTTTTTCTAAAAATAGCCACAGTGACCTTGACCTTGAGGGGGGTGTCTGGATGGACAAAAATTATGGTACCACTAGAAAGGTCTTGTGACAAGGAGTGCACGTGTGAAATATGAAAGCCCTACTACTTACCTATCGAAAGTTATGGCCAATGTTAAAGTTTATAAAAGTAGGTCAAATGTCAAGGTCAAGAGGTCAAAAATTATGGTACGACTAGAAAGGTCTTGTGACAAGGAGTGCACATGAGAAATATGAAAGCCCTACCACTTACCAATCGAAAGTTATGGCCAATGTTAAAGTTTTTAAAAAGTAGGTCAAACATCACGGTCAAGGTCACAAGGACAAAAATTATGGTACCACTAGAAAGGTCTTGTGACAAGGAATGCACATGTGAAATTTGAAAGCCCTATCGCTTTCCAATCGAAAGTTATGGCCAATGTTAATGTTTTTAAAAATTTGTAAAAAATAGGTCAAAGGTCATGTTCAAGGTCACGAGATCAAAAATTATGGTACCACTGGAAAGGTCTTGTGATAAGGTATACACATGTGAAATGTGAAAGCTCTATCTATTACCATTCAAATGTTATGCCCAATGTTAAGGTTTTTGTAGACAGACAAACGGAAAAATTTTGTAAAAAATAGGTCAAAGGTCAAGTTCAAGGTCACGAGATAAAAAATTATGGTACCACTGGAAGGTCTTGTGATAAGGTATACACATGTGAAATATGAAAGCTCTATCTATTACCATTCAAAAGTTATGCCCAATGTTAAGGTTTTTGTAGACAGACAAACGGAAAAAATGTGTAAAAAACAGGTCAAAGGTCAAGTTCAAGATCACGAAATCAAAAATTATGGTACCACTGGAAAGGTCTTGTGATAAGGTATACACATGTGAAATATGAAAGCTCTATCCATTACCATTCAAAAGTTATGCCCAATGTTAAGGTTTTTGTAGACAGACAACCAGACAAACAGACAGACAGACCAAAAACTATATGCCCCCGAATCTCTTAGATTCCGGGGGCATAAAAATGGTAGTTTAGTGGGAAATTTAAAATGTGTGTTTTCACCAGTGTTTTTCAACCGCCGTGATGAGGTGTAAAATGAAATCTGGCGATCAGTGAATCGGGCTGGGTATCGGTTCGAGAATCAGGCAATCGGCTTTACCCGAAACGACTTCGGTAAGTAGTTTTACTTTCCCAACTTTTACACCCATTTTGAATGGTTTCCAGCTTTTATCCCCTAGAAAAGTTAATATAGTAAAATTCCGCTATTAAGGCCACCACAATTAAGACTAAATCTGCTTTTAATTTTAAGCTTATTGAGAAGGTTTTATTTTTTCTTTCTTTGTGTTTTCTTCACCCAGGGTCTCCTAACAGGAGACCACCTTTGGGACTGTCCAAAAGTGGTCTTTAAGACCACTTTTGAACAGTTCCAAAGGGTGTCTTAATACAGGAATTTACTGAATCTATTCAAACAAGATGGTAAGGCAAAGCCAGGAACCAGCACTTCTACCATCGGGCGATTGGCGCCTGCAGTGCTGTTTCTTTCTACACACTGAAAAGGGTGACTTTTTAAGAGAACACAGTGAAAAGGGTTACAAAGTATCATATTTTAATATTTCGAATATACTTAATAATTCGAACACACTGTTTAGGGTCTTGTTCAGGCATCGGTACCAAGTTGACCAGCAAGCCCCACTCCCCCGCCTTTCCCCACTACCCCGACACCCGGGTGTTTAACGCACCTTTGATGACGACACTGCTTACGAGGATGACGACACTGCTTACGAGCAGCAAAAAAAAAACAAAAAAAAAAAAACGTCTGTACCAAAGCCCTATCGTTGGCAAGCCATACCGTGCAGATACTTGACGTAATTGTGACGTCACATCAACGTCGGAGCAACGTCATTACGTTTATGCAACGTCACATCTACGTCAGTGCAATGTCACGTTGATTTGATGTTGCCCTAGTGGGATAGATCGGTATGTTTCTTTGATTCGATGTTTTACGTCCCTGTCAACGGCCCCCGCCCATAGGGGCTTGAAGAAATATATGGGCTGCATGATGCTTCCACGCAGAGCTGAATCTGGCCCGCACACTAGTACTGGTAAACCGCTTAGAGGATCTAAGCCTGTCCAGGAACCGCGGTGCGAGGCGGACCGTCCATGCTGATAAACCCTATTGGTCTTATTGGGCGACAGGGCTTGAGAAGTCATTTCATCTTAATGTCGGGTAAAAGTCCCACAAAATTGGAAGCAAAGTCTCCAAAAGGACCTTTACAGTGTTGACGGGGACGTTAAACCTCAAATCAAACAAACAAACGTCCCTGTCAACGGCCCCCGCCCATAGGGGCTTGAAGAAATATATGGGCGGCATGACGCTTCCACGCAGAGCTGAATCCGGCCCCCACACACGAGTAGTGGTAAACCGCTTAGAGGATCTAAGCCTGCCCTGGCAATGCGGTTCGAGTCGGTACGTCCATGCTTATAAACCATATTGTTTTCATTGGGCGGAAGGGCTTGAGATGTCATTTCATCTCAATGTCGTGTAAAAGCCCTACAAAATTGGAAGCAACATCACCAAAATGACATTTACAGTGTTGACGGGGACGTTAAACCTCAAATCATTCAAACAAACACATTTGTGACCCAGAAAGATATATGACACATTTGCACTGTATAAAGATGCGAATCGATAAAACAGCCAGTAGAAATAGTAAATAACATGTTTACAGCATCCCTTGATCAATAAATATAATAACGATGATGGCCTTGTAACTGGTGATCTATATTTTAACCCTTTTTGTACCAAATGGAATCTTCCACCTTATATATGACAGGAGTCCATTTTGAAATTTAGGGGTTTCAGGGTGTGTAGTCTTCAAAATTTATTGGAGAAATGGCTTAACTTTTTGCAAACAGTGGAGGCACTGATCAGACGCCGCGTTCTGCGGCGTCTGATCTGGGCCTTCACAGTTTGCCAAGGTACCCTTTAGGGGTTTCTGGTACTGACTGGGTTAAGCCTTATAGCGCGCTTTGCAAAACAGCCTATGGCATTTTCTTTAAAATTATCATTATTTTATTTGTTAAATCAGGCTTTACATTTCATGTGAAGCGTCAGTCAGACGCTTCACGTGAAATGTCAAGACCGACTTTCTCGTAAAATAGAAAACAAAAAGAAAAAAAAACAGAAAAGAAAAATGTTGTCTGCTTCAGAAACTAGAGGGCTTAAAATAGACTTAGGCCTAGTTTATTTCAAGAACTAGTATCCGGCCGGTATGTGTTTTTTAAGTGTTTAATAGATCTACATTGTGCAAAATAATGATATGACAATAAGATGAATTAATGTAGTTCATGTGGGAATAACTTTGACACAGAAAACTACATTTTCTTCCTCTCGTGTCTTTGCTCTCAGAGGTAAGAATCGGTTTCCAGTTTAACATGTTTATTTATTTATTTATTTATTTATTTATTTATTTATTTAACTATCTATTTTCACTTTTTGTTGTTTACACTCTTGGTGAAGAACATAAATAGAATTTATAATGGCCTAAGCATGCTAATTTTAAACAAAAACAAATTTCTCTAAGATATACAGTTAATTTTAGATTTCTTAAAATTGCAAGTTTATCAAAAAAGACAGAAAGTCAGGCTTTTGACATACAATCTGAAATATGAAAAGTATTTAGAAAATGTAAATTGTGAAAAATGCAGAAAATTTTGATATTTCCTTAAAGACACATTTTTGCTATATGTAAAAAGGGTGGCCTGTTTAATTGTATGAAACAAACACGTCCTTCGGACCACAGTACACGTCAAAGACTTATCTTATCTAAGTGATTTTGTTTGATTTAAGGTTTAACGTCCCCGTCATTTTGAAGACGCTGCTTCCAATTTTGTGGGACTTTTACCCGACATTGAGATGAAATGACATCTCAAGTCCTGTCGCCCAATGAAACCAATAGAGTTTATAAGCATGGACGGTCCGCCTCGCACCGGGGTTCCTGGACAGGCTTAGATCCTCTAAGCAATTTACCAGTACTAGTGTACGGGCCGGATTCAGCTCTTCGTGGAAACATCGTGCAGCCCATATATTTCTTTAAGCCCCTATGGACGGGGGCCGCTTATCTAAGTGATTATGAGGCGATTATCAACAGGGACTCCCTGAGAGCTATGTTCAAGAGGGTGTTTCATTAACTCAAAAGCAAAATTATATAGTAAACAAAGGGTGCAGCCAGCTTCGACTTAGCAGTTTGTGTAAACATCAGCAGACTACATTTTAAAATATTCTCTTATCATCACGAAAACACGCCTATAAAATACTGACCCCCTTCAACCCCACTTTTATATAGTAAAACTGGGTTTACAGGGGTAAACCTTTTTTTCTTATTTCTGCTCTAAAATAGAGATTGTGGGTACTCGTTAGAACCGCCTCGATGAGGCGGTCCTAACGTGTACCCCCAATCTATATTTTGAGCAGAAATAAGAAAAATATCACAATTTTTCATCTGAAAATGTGCGCTTTTTCTGCGAATAAGTGTACTATATATTTGTATAGGCGTGTTTTTCGTAATGTATTTCCAGAAAACAGATATTGACATTTCGTAAAAGCTGTCTCTAATGTCAAAATGGAAGGGAAGGCAATGATCAGGAATCGATACATATAACCCACAGCTCCCATCAGAGAACCTGTTTCCATGGGAAAATAACTGAAATAGGACTATCATCAAATTGTCGTCTGCTGAAATAGCCCAGAGAGTGGTAAAAGATAAGGACGAAAATGGATCTGGGACGCTGTTGTCCATAGAATACGACTGCTTTTTATGCTTTGATCATGATAAATTTCGTTGGTATAAGGCATTTTGTATGATTGACAGATTGGCCTTTCCGCCTTTTCCTTTCAGTGAGCTATTTTGAAGGTATAGAAAGATGTTTAATGGAAATAATAATGTGCCAAAAGGCTTAGTTTAAAGACCTATTTGATCGAAAACGTCTCAATTTTTAGATCGTTTGTTAACACTTTTTGTACAAAATGGAATCTTCCTCCTTTTATATAGCATATGTCTATTTAAAAATTTAGAGGTGTCAGTTTGTTGTTTTTTTTTTCAAAATTTATTTGGAAAATAGCTACAGCGTAGGTCCTGATCATACGCCGCGTTCTGTGGCGTCTAATCTGGGTCTGCTCTGTTTTTGAGGTTTCTAGTACATGTGTATGTGTGTGAATTCGGGTTTAACGTCGCTTTCAACAATTGTTCATTATTTATTTTTATTATTTTTGCACTAAGGCATAGGTTGTGGGTACTCGTTAGAACCGCCTCAATGAGGCGGTCCTAACGAGCACACACAACCTATGTTATTCATATAAATAAGAAAAATATCGTGGAATTTCCCAGGAAAAGAAGTCATTTTGGAGATGTGAAAAATGCACTATTTCGCACGGTCGTGCTATCGTAATGTACTGTGTTCAAGTGTATCTGTGACGACAGTATTTTGTGATTTTTATCAGGACAAATATCTAATCAATTGTGTGTACATATTTTTAACTTCGGATTTTTCTATTTACGCCCACAGTACTCAGAAAACAGCACCTGTACTTTTTCGGGAAATAGTGGTCTGCCACTCTGTGTTAAAGATAACGTCAGGTGAAACGTCATAAACGTTCTGAAGCACGTGTTCTGTTCCAAATTAGAATGGCGACACAGACGGAAAAGAAACCAAGACTTGTGCTGATTGCTATGGATGGGAGTAAACACTCCGATTACGCTTTTGAATGTAAGTTTAATTTGGCAGGCCTATGTAACTTTATGCCTTCTTTTATGGCTCCAAAAATGATTTCTTTTTTCTGAATACTATATGCAATGTTATCTTTCTTATGCTGTGTTTGTTTGTTTGATTTAAGCACAGGACATTGACGTTTCACCATTAACACTAAAACAAGCCTAAATCCACATATTCTCTTATTAAGCTTGCTTATAGGGGTATAAGTGGATTTAGGCCACTGTGAGGGCTCTTTTAAGTTTTCTGATGAAACGTCAATGTCCTGTGATTTAAGCTATTACGTCCCCGTCAACACTGTAAAGGTCATTTTGGAGACCTTGCTTCCAATTTTGACGGACTTTTACCCGACATTGAGATAAAATGACATCTCAAGCCCTATCGCCCAATAAAACCAATATGGTTTATTAGCATGGGCGGTCCGCCTCGCACCGCGGTTCCTGCACAGGCTTAGATCCTCTAAGCGGTTTACCAGTACTACTGTGCGGGCCGGATTCAGCTCTGCGTGGAAGCATCATGCAGCCCATATATTTCTTCAAGCCCCTATAGGCGGGGGCCATATCTTTCTTATGCATCACGTTAACAAGTCCATGAAATGAACACCCCCGTAAAGCCCACTTTAAAAAGTGGGGTTTAAGGGGATATACATTTTCTTATGCACTCCATGTAATACTCATCTTCATGTGTATTGGAGTATCCGGCAGATTCAGTTTATTTTTGCTCCAAAACCTAGGTGGTGGGAGCTCGTTAGAACCACAGGAGCTTGACGTTCTGTCAGGAATACATGTCAAAATAACCCAAATCGAGTATCCTATATAGCTTCCCCTGTGGTTAGAACCGCCTCAATGACATAGGTTGTGGGTACCTCATGGAGGCGGTTCTAACGAACACCCACAACCTATGTTTGGAGTTTAAATAAGAAATTTTTTCAAAATTTCAAAAGACAAAAACAACCGTTTTGGTGATATTGAAAAATGCTGTATGTCACACGGATGTGACATCGTAACACAGATTGACTGGCTCGTTAAGGAAATTATCTCAAACTTTTTATCAGAAAAATAATCTTTTTGGGGGATATAAAAGAATGCTGTATGTCACACGGATGTGTGGTCGTCATATTGAGCTGCAATTACAGATTGGTTTGCTCGTTAGAAACCCCTCGTTGTAACGAGGCGCCACACAATCTATGTTTAAAAAGCAGACATTGCACAAATTAACTTCACTTTTTCTGTATTGTGTTGTTTATCTATAAAGCATTTTATTGCTGCTTATAGCCACATTTCTCATGGTATATGGGAATGTCTATTTCTAGGGCATTCAGTTTGTTTGTTTGTTTGTTTGTTTGATTTGAAGGTTAACGTCCCCGTCAACATAGAATAGGTCAGTTTGGAGACGTTGCTTCCAATTTTGTGAGACGTTTAACCGACATTGAGATGACTTGACATCTCAAGCCCTGCCGCACAACGAAACCAATAGGGTTTATAAGCATGGACTGTCCAACTCGCACCGCTTTGCCTGGGCAGGCTTAGATCCTCTAAGCGGTTTACTAGTACTCGTGTGCAGTCGGTTTAAGTTCTGCGTGGAAGCATCATGCAGACCATCTATTTGTTCAAGCCCCAATCCGACCCGGGGTGGGAGGAATGTCTTGTTAACGTGACATGATACAATTTGTCGGATATGCAGCTGGCACCGGGTTATGTTCAACTCACATAATTGTGAAATTTGTCTCAAAATGCCTGCATTCTATATTTTTCCCATGCTAAGATGTTCGAGGCCGACGTTTACAAATGTTTTCACGAACTGTCAAAATGAAGTACAACATATTTTGTTAAAGGTCACTATGTCGATGTTCATGCCTTGGCTACCAACAGGGAGACAAATTCGAAAAATCTTTCAGACCTTCTTCTAAATCCCGTTTGTACATTTTTGTATGTTGCATATTATATTACCATGTACATGTATACAGTATTGTAACAATTGTACATTGAAAATAAAGTTTAACGTAAACGTTTCAGCACTGCGCGGAAGCACCATGTCAGCAAGCCCCGATGGGCGAGGGTTTGGGGAGGAGGAGGGTCGCTCGCCATGTCGTGAAAAAATCTGATCAAAAATGAAAGTTTGTCATTTTCGAACATCATTGGTGCAGATCAACCTGTGCAGACTGATCGTCACCTTTGTATATTTAAAAATGTTCAGTATTATACATTCGCAAGTCCCATCACGTGAACAAGTCCGTGAAATGAAGACCCCACTAAACCCCATTTTATACAGTGAAAACTGGGTTTTACGGGGATATACATTATTTATCTTATTTCTGCTCATAGACATAGGTTGTGGGTACTCGTTAGAACCGCCTCACTGAGGCGGTTCTAACGAGCACCCTCAATCTATGTTTAGAGCATTGATAAGAAAAATAGCAAGGATTTTCATCAGAAAAATAACCATTTTGGAGATGTGAAAAATGCACTATGTCGCACGGGTGTGTTATCGTAATGGTATAGCTGAGCAGGCAGGTCTGGGTCTGATTACGATACCACACCCGTGCGACGCAGTGCATTTTTTGCACATTTCCAAAATGGCTTCTTTTCTTTTGAAATCCATGACAGGTTTCTTATTTATACTGTAAACTTAGGTTGTGGGTGCTCGTTAGAACTGCTTCATTGAGGCAGTTCTAACGAGTACCCATAACATAAGTCTTCCAGCAGAAATAAGAAAAATATTTTTTCCCTCATAAACCACAATTTTCTCCATATAAAAGGGGTTTAAGGGGGTCTTCATTTCACGATGATGCAGCCCATCAATTTCTTCAAGCCCCGATGGGCGGGGGCCGTTACCTTCTGGTAACGGCCCCCGCCCATCGGGGCTTGAAGAAATTGATGGTCTGCATGATGCTTCCACGCAGAGCTGAATCTGGACCGCACACTAGTACTGGTAAACCGCTTAGAGGATCTAAGCCTGTCCAGGAACCGCGGTGCGAGGCGGACCGTCCATGATTATAAACCCTATTGATTTCATTGGGCATCAGGGCTTGAGATGTCACTTCATCTCAATGTCGGGTAAAAGTCCCACAAAATTGGAAGCAACGTCTCCAAAATGACCTATACTGTGTTGACGGGGACGTTAAACCTCAAATCAAACAAAACCTTCTGGTAAACCTCGCAGACAGGCTTTCTCCGGACAAGGCTCAAACCAGCTGATGCGTTTATAAGATGCATGCTCAGGTGAGCATGATTTAAGTTACACAGTAAATTGACAACACTTTGTACAAATTATAGCCAACATTTATAAAGTTTTGCTCCAAAGAATAGGCTGTCGACACCCACCCATCGGGGCTTGAAAAATATATGGGCTGCACGATGCTTCCACGCAGAGCTGAAACCGGCCCGCACACGAGTACTGGTAAACCGCTTAGAGGATCTAAGCATGTCCAGGCAAAGCGGTGCGAGTGTCGGACCGTCCATGCTCATAAACCCTATTAGTTTCATTGGGGGAAGGACTTGAGATATCAATACATCTCAATGTCGGGTAAAAGTTCCACAAAATTGGAAGCAACATCTCAAAATGACCTTTCCAGTGTTGACGGGGACATTAAACCTCAAACAAACAAACAAACAAGAATAGGTTGGAGGTACTCTGTTTTTCTTACGTCTGCTTAAAAATTAATATAATAGGCGTTCTTATTATGGTCTGCCAGAGAGTGCATACAATAACATGCCCATGAAAAAAACAACTTCTGCCCGAACACAAGAACTCAAAGCCTTTTCCTCAACTCGTTTAATAAATTCAATAATACTTGATTCTATTTATCATATGACATTTAAAACGCATTTTATTCGCGATTGTTTAACAAAAATGTCAATATTCTGCCATTAGTAAAGAACGTTACGGGGCGTATCTAAGTAATTTGCATATTTAATCCACTCGTGGATTTTCGAATGATTACATTTTCAGACGCGGCGTCAAATGATACGAGATTTAAAAAAAAGAACCTTTTGATTGTTTTTTTTTTTTCAATCATTCGGTGATATCCGATATAAAACTCTCATTCTAACATGACGTTAACATTTTTATCCCCCGACCGAATAGGTTCGAGGGATAAAGCGATCAGCCTGTCGTCCGTCCGTAGACACAACCTTGTGATGGCCATAACTCCAATACCCTTAGAGATTCATTGATGGTACTGGGCACACTTGTTCACAAGGCTGAGACGACGTGTCATGCACAAGAACCACAACTCTGGATGCCATAGTTTTTTTTACTTATCTCCCCTTTTAAAAACATAGAATGACTACTTTGTGATGGCCATAACTCCAATACCCTTTAAAGATATATTGCTGGTACCTTGCACAATTGTTCACAATGCTAAAACGGCGTGTCACGCACAAGAACCACAATTTTGGTTGCCATGAGTCATCTCCCCTTCCAATAAAATAGAGTGACTATCTTGTGATGGTCATAACTCCAATACCCTTTAAGATATATTGATGGTATCTGGCACAGTTGTTCGCAAGGCTGAGGCGGCGTGTCATGCACAGGAACCACAACTCTCGGCGCCATGGTTTTTAGTTACATGTATCTTCCCTTCCAATAAACTAGAATCACTACCTTGTGATGGCCATATCTCCAATGCTCTTTGAGATATATTGATGGTACTTGGTACAGTTGTACATGAGGTTAAGCAGCTATGTCATGTGCAAAGACCACGACTGTGGGTGCCCTGGTTTCTTAATTATCTCCCCTGACAATATAACTTTGTGATGGTCATAACTCAAATACCCTTTGAGATACATTGATAATACTTGGTATAATTGTATACGAGGTTGAGACGGCGTGTCATTCCTACGAACGACAACTCTGGGTCCTATGGTGTTTGAGTTATCTCCCCTTCCAAATTAACAGTATGACCACCTTGTGATCACCATCCCTCCAATACCCTTTGAGACATATTGATGGTACTTGGTGCAGAGGTTAAGCAGGTGTGTCATGCGCAAGAATTACAACTCTGGGTGCCCCGGAATTTTTAGTTATCTCCCCTGACAATATAACCTTGTAATGGCCATAACTCCAGTACCGAGATATATTGAAGGAGATTGGCAAAATTGTATACAAGGTATAGAAGGCGTGTCACGTGCAAGAACCACAACTATTGGTGTTGTGGAATTTGTGTTATCTACCCTTCCAATATAACAGTATGATCAGCTTGTGATCTCCATATCTCAATACCCTTTGAGACATATTGATGGTACTTGGTTCAGAAAATACATGAGCTTAAGCAGGCATGTTATCCACAAGAACCACAATTCTGAGTGCCCTGGTTTTTTAGTTATCTCCTCTGACATGGCCATAACTCCAATACGCTTGGGATATATTGTCTGTCACAAATGTAAAGGCATTTCATGTGCAAGAACAACTACCCAGTATACCTATAATTTGTACATTGGAAGTCTTGGATCTTTATCATGTTGAGAGGCGATCCTTAGTATCATTAGGTGAAGATAGTCTCAATAAACATTAATATACAAAATATACTGTGGGCTTACTACAGTCTTTTTTTTCCGATGCAACAATCTTCTGGGGGATTTGCCATCTCCTCTGATAGTTATTTTCCAACTGAGCATCGTGGTCAACGTCGTGCGCGCATAAGGGTGCGTTTGATGACGTCACATATAAACGTACATTACAAAAGGGCTCTTTGGAAAACATTGCAACAATATACAAAATGTCATTAAGCTAAATTCGTTATTTTGATTCCTGGCGGAAAACATGGGATCACATGTTCCCTGTCAAGAATATACATGTATTCTAATAGGTCAGTCTGATTCATGCTCATTTGACATAAATTTAAACGAGAAATACATGTTAACCTTTGCTTGTTTTGTTTGTATTGGAGTTGAACGTCCCAGTCAACTCTATTTAGGTCATTCTGAGCCGGTCAGTTTACCTATCCACACTTTTCCTAGGCAGGCTTATACTAAAAAAGGTTCACCAGTACATTGCACATTGTTTCGCCAGAAACTGACAACTGCCCTTCTTTAATCAGCGGAAGGGCGAGAATGACCCTAGAACAGATTTCATGACCAACCTCCATGACTGAATGTTGCCGAGCAACTCACAAACGACAGACCCTGACCAGATGCGGCATAATGTGTCGTCTCATAATGAGGACTTACCAACGCCAGCATGCATGCAACTGTTTAGAACGTCTCGCCGCATGGGATAGTCGATAGACCGAACGGCTTAAACGTATTTAACCCTTTTTGTACCAAATGGAATCTTCCTCCTTACATGTATATATAGCAGGAGTTCATTTCAAAATTTAGAAGTGACGGGTTGTGATTTCATCAAAATTTATTTGGAAAATGTCTGAACTTTTAGCATATAGAGTAGGCATTGATCAGACGCCGCGTTCTGCGTCGTCTGATCTGGGCCTGCAGTGTTTGCCAAGGTACCCATTTTGGGGTTTCCGGTACAAAATGAGTAAATAGAGGCCGCAACGCATGTTCTGGAGCGAAGTAAGAATAATGATTTATGGCCATGTAAACCATAGAATGGAGTTTACTGAGGTGTTCATTATACGGTGGCGGGTTGTGATGGCTATGTTACTACAACAATGAGCAGACTATGTTGTGTCTTCAGCGGTTGCACAAGCATTTTTGTAGATTTTAGAATTTAACTTCCCTTATAATACAGGTTATTTGTGTTCTGAGCGTCGCTATTCTTCAGACCTGGGATTCGGGTCAGAGTACTTGACAATGGTGGATTTATTCAAACTTTTACCTGTTAAAGCGCCAATCTCGACTGTTACATATAACCGGCAGGCGACATAAAAAAACATAACAAAACTGAGAAAATTAAAAAAAAAAAAAAACATATTTGACTGACATTTTATGTGAATCATCTGATAAAACATATAAACATGAAATAAAAGCCTGGTTTTCCAAAAAGAAAAAAAAAGAGAGAAAATGGAATACTGTCTGCTTTACAATTGTGTTTAGCATTTCAAGGGTGAAAACTTGTTCAGGAGCACTTGAACCCCACTTTAACAAAGTTTTATAATATTTCATAAACCGCAGGGCGACCGCGATTAAAACGTTCTTATAATTGAGTCCGGGCACAGCATTTCCTGCAAAGTACATGTACATGCGCGCTCAGTCAGCCGGCGCACCCATATAGTCTGACCAGAGACTTCTCTTGCTGCATGAAGTAGCATTTGGCACTTAGCTATCCTTAGAACGTAAAACGAAGACTCTGATTAGACTGCGCGGATGTGCAGGCTGATCTGAGTCTTCGATAGGCGCAGATGTAAATTGTAGGACATGCTATGTCCCCGCTCATATTACTGTAAATTAAACAATAGTTATAGATACGACATATCATTGCCGGCCTTTTGACCTAATAGATACGACATATCATTGCCGGTGTAACGTAAAAAAAGTGGACCGTGAAAAAATGAGACATTTCCGCCAATGCGCATGCGCAACACATTTGCTCCGCCTACCTTAGATACGTTTTTTTATCGGATTGCTATTTGCTTAATTATCGTGTAGTCTGGCAGTTACCTCCCCTCATTCGCCCTGTTAGCGAGCTTTAAGGTGAGTTCTCCTTGTAACAGCGTTTGCAGATGGAACAGACACCACCACCAAGTCACTTTCAGTTTTGAAGTCTGTAACACATCAGTTTCTTTTGTATTCTTTTGCAGCATGTATTAGAAGAAGCATCATGTGTCAGGGACATGATACTTCAGTGAGGCAGCACTATAAAAGTGAGCATTGAGCTCCCTGTCACAACCAGACACCGTCGTGATATGATTGAAAAATTGTTGCAAGCGACGTTAAACCCGAATTCACACACACACACACAACCACACACACACACACACACACACACACACGCGCACGCACGCACGCACGCACGCACACACGCACGCACACCTTCTTAACCTTCTTTACAACTGTACAACGACCCATCATTATTCTCACATTACGATGACACACCCGTGAAATTTCTTTTTCCATGCAAATTAGTGATAGTTGTCTTATTTTTACTCCTAAAATAGGTTGCGGGTGCTCGTACGAGTACCTATGACCTATGTCTTAGAACAGAAAAAAAGCAAAATAACTTATACCCCTGTAAACCCCAGTTTTCTCTAAATAAAGTGAGGTTTAGAGGGGTTTAATTTCACTTTTTAACATGAAGAAAGGTGTTAAAGATATTGTGTTGCCAAGATTATATTCTCAGGGATGATAACTAAAATACCATGACACCCGGAGTTATGGTTCTTGCTCATAACACGTCTTTTTCCCTCATGTTTTCTTTGTTTGAATTAGTGTTTTACGTCCCCATCAACACTATTTAGGTTATTTTGGAGAGGTGGCTTCAGTTTTGTGGGACTTTAACCCAACATTGATATGAAATGACATCTCAAGCCCTGCCGCCTGAACAAGCCAGAAGGGTTTATATATAGGTGACGTTCCGATTTACAACACTTCGCGTAGTCAGGCTTAGATCCTCTTAGCGGTTTACCAGTAGTCCTGTGCGGTCGGTTTCAGCTATGCGTGCAAGCATGATGAACCCAATCTATTTCTCCAAGCCCCGATGGGCGGGGCGTAAATCTTCACCTCGTGTTGGTTGGTTGATTTGAGGTTTAACGTCCCCGTCAACACTGTAAAGGTCATTTTGGAGACGTTGCTTCCAATTTTGTTGGACTTTTACCCAACACTGAGATGAAATGACATCTCTAGCCATGTCGCCCAGTGAAACCAAAAGGGTTTATTAGCATGGACGGTACGCCTCGCACCGCGG
Source organism: Lucinisca nassula (assembly GCA_963580285.1). Taxonomy (NCBI): domain Eukaryota; kingdom Metazoa; phylum Mollusca; class Bivalvia; order Lucinida; family Lucinidae; genus Lucinisca; species Lucinisca nassula. The sequence continues at coordinate 4,387,909 of OY757018.1, read as the reverse complement.
TTCCTGGACGGGCTTAGATCCTCTAAGCGGTTTACCAGTACTAGTGTGCGGGCCGGATTCCGCTCTGCGTGGAAGCATCGTGACTAAAAAGTGAAGCACCCGATCAAACAACATATTTTGCGGCATCGGAACTGTTAGTTTATTGTCTAAATTTGATATGCCAGGCTTATACGGGTTAATCGGCGTCTGACCTGGGTTTGCACTGTTTGCCAGTCCTGAAAGAAACGCTTAGCTTACGACGTTAACGCGGCGTCTGACCTGGGTCTGTGCCATTTGCCTTAGTCCTAAAGTAGAAGCGAAAGGCTAACGCTGGTTAAGCAATGCCTGATCTCGGTCTGCATTGTTTGCCTAAGCCTTGAAATGGTTATACTAATCGCCTCATTGACCAGGGTTAGTTTGTTCCATTTCGGGCTTCTCCAGACTTGCGGATATTAAACCGAGATCCCGTATCATTATGACCTTAGCTGTTGTTAGGACGTAATTCTCAAAGAAATACACAACCCATATAAGCTAAGTGTCTCTTAGGACATAGGAAAACAGTGTAGACGTAGCTCAGATGTTTCTGAACCCAATTAAGCGCAGCATATCTGTTTAATGACAAAGGCAAACAGTGCAGACCAGATGATGCCCCGTATTTTTACATTGGCAATGGGAAAGAACTGTGTCTATTATGCAACAAATCACGGTGCGGAAAAGCGGGCCGAGTGAAATCGTTTAAAGCTGCAAATTTATGATTCGTAGACGTTAGACGGTGTAACGTCTGTGTCTAGCACCGACAAGGTTTCAAAAGGACATAAATGCATGTGTTACAGTCGATTTCTTTTAACAATGGTGAAAATGTTTGAGAATTTGAAGGAAACAACAACATTATCTAAGAGTTTCAGCGTGCTAGAATCGAAATAACTCAGCTCTAGCCAGTGATTTGTTTGGTAATAAATCACAGTTTGTCGGTCAGTTGTAAGTAGACAAATCACACGCGCTACGCGCTCGTGATACGGACCTCCAAACTGTGATTTATTACTCAACAAATCACAGCTAGAGCTTATCTATCACTAGTCGCTTATACAGCCAATGGTTAAATCCGGTGATATATTGCGTGATAAATCACTAGGCGAAAAAGCGTGACGTGAAGAGCCGCCGTTTTATGAAGTTTTGCGACGTTATCGATCCTTTCCTTTACGTTAGACCGTGTAACGTCTTTTTCAGTACGTTACACATGCGTTACAGTCAAAGATGTTGGCGGGATTTCTTCAAACAGTGGCGGAATGTTGAGAGAATATGAAGGGAACAACAGCATTTTAGTAGACTTTCAGTGTTATCAGCTCTATTGTTACGTGCTCGTGATGTGATCTATCATACAACGGACCTCCAAACAGTGATATATTACTCAACAAATCACCGCTAGAGCTGGTTTATTCAATATTAAACCAAATTAGCACATCACCTCTATTTAAGGCCAAATGGATACAGCGCAGATCCTCGCAGACCCGGCTCAGATGTCGGTTAACCCATTTAACCCAACATCTAAAATAAAGGACACTAGGAAACATTGCAGACCCAGATCAGATGCCCATTAATTCATATCATACCAAACTCTCTATGTATGGACACTACGAAAACAGTGCAGACCTAGATCAGACGCTCCTTAGCCAATGTTCGCCATGGGCACAGGGAAAAGGTGCTACACCACAGAGGCCAAGTTCTAGGCGTATATGGGTTAAACCGATGCACAGTTTACGTATCTCCTATAACAGAGACAGACTTTCGGATGAGTCTTTAAACCGAGGTCCCGTCTCCGTATGACCTTAGTTGTTGGTGGGACGTAAAACTCAAACACTCACCTCACCTATAACAGAGACAGTAGTCGTATATCAGTATAGGAATATCTATCTGATCGTGATGTGCACTAGCAAGCGTAGATTGCAGTGTGAGGTTACGAGACCTCCATCAAACGCGGGTCGTTTAGGGTAAGAAATCACGACTTTTGGATGCCAAAATTACTTTGAATTTCTTTTCCACTATTAAAGGTCAAGAATACGTAAATAAATGGCACAATTATTTAAGAACGTTGCGAAAGACGTTACGTCTGACACTGCAGCGCCACTTTCAAAATGGCGGCGTCAATCGCCGTTCGTCAATGTAAACTTAAATATAGGTATAGCTTTGTTTGTTTGATTTGAGGTTTAACGTCCCCGTCAACACTGTATAGGTCACTTTGAAGACTTCGCTTCCAATTTTGTGGGACTTTTACCCGACATTGAGATGAAATGACTTCTCAAGCCCTGTCGTTCAATGAAACCGACTCGCATCGCTTTGCCTGGGCAGGCTTAGAACCTCTAATCGGTTTACCAGTACTTGTGTAGGGCCTGTTTCAGCTCTGCGTGGAGACATCATGCAGCTCATCTATTTCCTGAAGCCCCGATGGGCGGGGGCCCTGGTCTTGAGATATAATGGTGATGAGAGGAGGATATTTTTGCAGTCTTCTCTAAGTTAACAGAACCCCTAAAACTGGCAACCTGGCAAACAGTGCAGGTCCAGATCAGAACGCGGCATCTGATCGGGGCCTACACTGTTTACAAAAAGCTCAGCCATCTTCCAAATAAATGTTGAAGAAAACACAACCTGTCACCCCTAAATTTGGAATGGACTCCTGCTATATATAAGGAGGAATATTCCATTTGTTACAAAAAGGGTTAAGGTTAAAGGAATACTGTGAGTACTCATTTAGGCGAATTTGGTGATTACACGCAACATACCTTTTTAGACAAAATGAACTATTCTTTATATATGGACAACCTAACGGAAGCTATAGGATTAATTCTCTAGGGTCTAAGAACGAGTTCGAATTATCCGTGGTAAACCCGCCATCCCTCTTCGAGACATTTCAGATTCACTGTATATAGCCTAAAATCAGCCTGTTGCCAAGGTTTCTTCACATATTGTTTGTACGAGCCACATATCTTTTACTGCGCTGTTATGTTCAGTTCGTCTAAGGCCTTATACACTACGTATGAGTAAAACCAGGCGATTTTTTCTGGTTTTAAGACCCATTGGTTTTCGAGCAGACCGTTAATTAACGGTGGGCGGCAACTGGAGTACCTGAAAAATATATGACCTTTACTTTGCGTCACACATGCAAGGTGATTAAGAGTCAAAACTTTTACCCACTAGACCATGAAGGCCCCAAAAAGGCAGTATACACTGTTTTATTATTGACAAAACGCAATAAGAGTGCAGGATAACCAAATACCTGCTAGTAATTTTGTTCGTTCGTTTGTTTGTTTGTTTGATGTTTAACGTCCCCACCAACACTATATAGGTCATATTTTGGACGTTGCTACTTTTACCCGACATAGAGATATAATGTAATCTCAAGCCCTGCCGCCCAATGAGACCAAAAGGGTTAATATGCACGGATGGTTCGACTCGCACCGCTTGACATGTGCAAGCTCAGACCCTCTAAGCGGCTTACCAGTGGTTTCAGCCTTGTATGCAAACATCATGCAGCCCAATCTATTCTGCCAACCCTGATGGGCGGGGTCCGAGTTTTTGTTCGGCAGTTTGTGTGAAGTTTAACGGCCTTGTAAACACCATTGAGACAACGCCGAACAGGCCATCTTACCTTGGGCAGACATGCACATCAGTGGTTGACCGGTACAGTGCACATTCAGAAACAGAGGGAAAAGCCGCAGAAAAATCAAAGCAAAACAACACAAAACAAAAAAAACAAGAGGCCCATGAGGTCCTGGTCGCTCCCCTGAGCCCTGTGCAAATTGGTAGTACTCAATCACCTGATGCTATAAACCAAGTTTCAAGACAATCAGTCAAGTGATTCCGGAGATGAAGATTTTTTAAGGTTTTTACCATAACAGGGCATGGCGGACTGTTACATTTTCAACCCTTTTCACGCACATCTTCTCTTTTTCATTCCTTTTCTTTGTAGAAGCCTCCATGGTGCAGTGATTACGTTACTCGCCTTGTAAACCAGGGATCGCAGGATCGATCCCGGGCTTCTCCAGCCTTTCGGATGAGTCTTTAAACCGAGGTCCCGTCTCCATATGACCTTAGCTGTTGGTGGAACGTAAAACTAAAACTCACTCACTCCTTTTCTTTGTATTTCTTTATGTCCACTTTTTGCACGGATTGTTGCCTTATCTATTTTTCTTTCACGTCAGTGTACATTTTTCTTCGTGATTATCCTTATCGCGCGCGCCTTCTTCTTTCTTGGACTGGTACCTTTTCAACCATTATCACGCACATCTTCCTTTTTCATTCCTTTATTTTGCATTTCTTGATGTCCACTTTTTTCACGGATGTCCACTTTTTTCACGGATTGTTGCCTTATCTATTTTTCTTTCACGTCAGTGTACATTTTTCTTCGTGATTATCCTTATCACGCACATCTTCGTCTTTCGCGGACAGGTACCTTTTCAACCCTTTTCACGCACATCTTATTTTTTCATTCCTTTTCTTTGTGTTTCTTTATGTCCCTTTTTTCACGCATGTCCACTTTTTTCACAGTTTGGTGCCTTATCTATTTTATTTTCACGTCAGTGTACATTTTTCTTCAGGATTATCCTTTTCGCGCACATCTTCTGCTTTCGCGGACTGGTACCTTTTCAGCCCTTTTCATGCACATCCATCTTTTTTCATTCCTTTATTTTGCATTTCTTTATGTCCACTTTTTTCACGCATGTCCACTTTTTCACGGATTGTTGCCTTATCTGTTTTTCTTTCACGTCAGTGTACATTTTTCATCGTGAATATCCTTTTCACGCACATCTTCTGCTTTCACGGACTGGTACCTTTTAAACTCTTTCCACGCACATCATCCTTTTTTCATTCCTTTTCTTTGTAGAAGCCTCCGTGGTGCAGTGGTTACGCTACTCGCCTTGTAAACCAGGGATCGCAGGATCGATCCCGGGCTTCTCCAGCCTTTCGGATGAGTCTTTAAACCGAGGTCCCGTCTCCGCATCACATTGGCTGCTTGTGGGACGTAAAACTAAAACCGACTCACTCACTCCTTTTCTTTGTATTTCTTTAAGTCTACTTTTTTCACGCGTGTCCACTTTTTTCACGGAGTTTTGCCTTATCTATTTTTCTTTCACGCAAGTGTACATTTTTCTTCGTGATTATCCTTATCACGCGCATCTTCTCCTTTCTCGGGTTGGTACCTTTTCAACCCTTTTCACACATCTTCTTTATTCATTCCTTTATTGTGCATTTCTATTTGTCCACTTTTTTCACGGATGTCCAATTTTTTCATGGATTGTTGCCTTATCTATTTATCTTTCACGTCAGTGTACATTTTTCTTCGTGATTATTCTTATCACGCACATTTTCTTCTTTCACGGAAAGGTACCTCTTCAACCCTTTTCACGCACATCTTCTTTTTTCATTCCTTTTCTTTGTATTTCTTTATGTCCACTTTTTTCACGGATGTCCACTTTTTTTACGGTTGGGTGCCCTATCTATTTTTCTTTCACGTCAGTGTACATTTTTCTTTGGGATTATAATTTTCACGCACATCTTCTGCTTTCACGGACTGGTACTTTTTCAACCTTTTTCACGCACATCCATCTTTTTTTATTCCTTTATTTTGCATTTCTTTATGTCCACTTTTTTCACGGATGTCCACTTTTTTCACGGAGTGTTGCCTCATCTGTTTTTCTTACACGTCAGTGTACATTTTTCTTCGTGATTATCCTTTTCACGCACATCTTCTGCTTTCAAGGACAGGTACCTTTTCAACCCTTTTCACGCACCTTTTCTTTTTTCATTCCTTTCCTTTGTATTTCTTTATGTCCACTTTTTTCACGGATGTCCACTTTTTTAATGGATTGTTACCTTATCTATTTTTCTTTCACGTCGGTGAACATTTTTCTTCATGATTATCCTTATCATGCACATCTTCTTCTTTCGCGGACAGGTACCTTTTCAACCCTTTTAACGCACATCTTATTTTTTCATTCCTTTTCTTTGTGTTTCTTTATGTCCATTTATTTCACGGATGTCCACTTTTTTCACAGTTTGGTGCCTTATCTATTTTATTTTCACGTCAGTGTACATTTTTCTTCAGGAGTATCCTTTTCGCGCACATCTTCCGCTTTCGCGGACTGGTACCTTTTCAACCCTTTTCACGCACATCCATCTTTTTTCATTCCTTTATTTTGCATTTCTTTATGTTCACTTTTTTCACGCATGTCCACTTTTTTCTCGGATTGCTGCCTTATCTGTTTTTCTTTCACGTCAGTCTACATTTTTCTTCGTGATTATCCTTTTCACGCACATCTTCTGCTTTCACGGACTGGTACCTTTTAAAATCTTTTCACGCACATCATCCTTTTTCATTCCTTATCTTTGTAGAAGCCTCCGTGGTGCAGTGGTTACGCTACTCGCCTTGTAAACCAGGGATCGCAGGATCGATCCCGGGCTTCTCCAGCCTTTCGGATGAGTCTTTAAACCATGGTCCCGTCTTCGTATCACATTGGCTGCTGGTGGGACGTAAAACTAAAACTCACTCACTCACTCCTTTTCTTTGTATTTTTTTATGTCCACTTTCTTCACGTGTGTACATTTTTTTCACGGATTATTGCCTTATCTATTTTTCTTTTACGTCAGTGTACATTTTTCTTCCTGATTATCCTTATCACGCGCATCTTCTTCTTTCTCGGGTTGGTACCTTTTCAACCCTTTTCACGCACATCTTCTTTATTCATTCCTTTATTTTGCATTTCTTTATGTCCACTTTTTTCACGGATGTCCACTTTTTTCACGGATTGTTGCCTTATCTATTTATCTTTCACGTCAGTGTACATTTTTCTTCGTGATTATCTTTATCACGCACATTTTCTTCGTTTACGGAAAGGTACCTCTTCAACCCTTTTCACGCACATCTTCTTTTTTCATTCCTTTTCTTTGTATTTCTTTATGTCCACTGTTTTCACGGATGTCCACTTTTTTCACGGTTTGGTGCCCTATCTATTTTTCTTTCACGTCAGTGTACATTTTTCTTTGGGATTATCCATTTCACGCACATCTTCTGCTTTCACGGACTGGTACTTTTTCAACCCTTTTCACGCACATCCATCTTTTTTCATTCCTTTATTTTGCATTTCTTTATGCCCACTTTTTTCACGCATGTCCACTTTTTTCACGGATTGTTGCCTTGTCTGTTTTTCTTTCACGTCAGTGTACATTTTATCTTCGTGATTATCCTTTTCACGCACATCTTCTGCTTTCACGGACAGGTACCTTTTCAACCCTTTTCACGCATCTTTTCTTTTTCATTCCTTTCCTTTGTATTTTTTATGTCCACTTTTTTCACGGATGTCAACTTTTTTCACGGATTGTTACCTTATCTATTTTTCTTTCACGTCGGCGTACATTTTTCTTCGTGATTATCCTTTTCACGCACATCTTCTGCTTTCACGTACATGTACCTTTTCAACCCTTTTCACGCACATTTTCCTTTTTCATTCCTTTGTATTTCTTTATGTCCACTTTTTTCACGGATGTCCACTTTTTTCACGGATTTGTTGCCTTATCTGTTTTTCTTTCACGTCAGTATACATTTTGTCTTCGTGATTATCCTTTTCACGCACATCTTCTGCTTTCTCTGACTGGTACCTTTTCAACACTTTTCAAGCACCTTTTCTTTTTTCATTCCCTTCCTTTGTATTTCTTTATGGCCGCGTTTTTCACGGATGTCCACTTTTTTCACGGATTGTTGCCTTTTCTGTTTGTCTTTCACGTCGGTTTACATTTTTCTTCGTGATTATCCTTTTCACGCAAATTGTCTACTTTCACAGACTGGTACCTTTTCAACCTTTTTCACGCACATCTTCTTTTTTTCATTTCTTTTCTTTGTAGAAGGCCACAGTGGTTACGCTACTCGCCTTGTAAACCAGGGATCGCAGGATCGATCCCGGGCTTCTCCAGACTTCGAATGAGTCTTTAATCCGAGGTCCCGTCTCCGTGTCACCTTAGCTGTTGGTGGGACGTAAAACTAAAACTCACTCACTGCTTTTCTTTGTATTTCTTTATGTCCACTTTTTTCATGGAGGTCCACTTTTTTCACGGATTTTTGCCTTAACAATTTTTCTGTCACGTCAGTGTAAATTTTTCTTCGTGATCTCCTTATCAGGAACATCTTCTTCTTTCACGGACAGGTACCTTTTCAACCCTTTTCACGCACATCTTTTTACTTCATTCCTTTTCTTTGTATTTCTTTATGTCCAATTTTTTCACTGATGTCCACTTTTTTCACGGATTGTTGCCTTATCTATTTTTCTTTCACGTCAGTATACATTTTTCTTTAGGATTATCCTTTCTAGCACATCTTCTCCTTTCCCGGACTGTTTTATTTTTCAACTCTTTTCATGCACATCCATCTTTTTTCATTCCTTTATTTTGCATTTCTTTATGTCCACATTTTTCACGGATGTCCACTTTTTTCACGGATTGTTGCCTTATCTGTTTTTCTTTCACGTCAGTGTACATTTTTCTTCGTGATTATCCTTTTCACGCACATCTTCTGCTTTCACGGACAGGTACCTTTTCAACCCTTTTCACGCACATCTTTTTTTCTTCATTCCTTTTCTTTGTATTTCTTTATGTCCACTTTTTTCACGGATGTCCACTTTTTTCACGGATTATTGCCTTATCTATTTTTCTTTCACGTCAGTGTACATTTTTCTTCGTGATTATCCTTATCACGCACATCTTCTTCTTTCACGGACTGGTACCTTTTCAACCCTTTTTACGCACATCTTTTTTCATTCCTTTTCTTTGTATTTCTTTATGTCCACTTTTTTCACGGCTGTCCACTTTTTTCACGGATTGGTGCCTTATCTATTTTTCTTTCACATCAGTGTACATTTTTCTTCTGGATTGTCCTTTTCACGCACATCTTCTGCTTTCGCGGACTGGTACCTTTTCAACCCTTTTCACCCACACCCATCTTTTTTCATTCCTTTATTTTGCATTTCTTTATGTTCACTTTTTTCACGCATGTCCACTTTTTTCACGGATTGCTGCCTTATCTGTTTTTCTTTCACGTCAGTCTACATTTTTCTTCGTGATTATCCTTTTCTCGCACATCTTCTGCTTTCACGGACTGGTACCTTTTCAACCCTTTTCACGCACATCTTCTTTTTTCATTCCTTTTCTTTGTAGAGACCTCCGTGGTGCAGTGGTTACGCTACTCGCCTTGTACACCAGGGATCGCAGGATCGATCCCGGGCTTCTCCAGCCTTTCTGATGAGTCTTTAAACCGAGGTCCCGTCTCCGTGTGAGCTTAGCTGTTGGAGGAACGTAAAACTAAAACTCACTCCCTCCTTTTCTTCGTATTTCCTTATGTCCTCTTTTTTCACGGATGTCCACTTTTTTCACGGATTTTTGCCCTATCTTTTTTTCTTTCACGTCAGTGTACATTTTTCTTCGTGATTATCCTTATCACGCGCATCTTCTTCTTTCTCGTGTTGGTACCTTTTCAACATTTTTCACGCACATCTTCTTTTTTCATTCCTTCATTTTGCATTTCTTTATTTCCACTTTTTTCACGGATGTCCGCTTTTTTCACGGATTGTTGCCTTATCTATTTATCTTTCACGTCAGTGTACATTTTTCTTCTTGATTATCCTTATCACGAACATTTTCTTCTTTCACGGAAAGGTACCTCTTCAACTCTTTTCACGCACCTTTTCTTTTTTCATTCCTTTTCTTTGTATTTCTATATGTCCACTTTTTTCACGGATGTCCACTTTTTTCACGGATGTCCACTTTTTTCACGGATTGGTGCCTTATCTATTTTTCTTTCACGTCCGTGTACATTTTTCTTTGGGATTATCCTTTTCACGCACATCTTCTGCTTTCACGGACTGGTACTTTTTCAACCCTTTTCACGCACATCCATCTTTTTTCATTCCTTTATTTTGCATTTCTTTATGTCCACTTTTTTCACGGATGTCCCCTTTTTTCACGGATTGTTGCCTTTTCTGTTTTTCTTTCACGTCAGTGTACATTTTTCTTCGTGATTATCCTTTTCACGCACATCTTCTGCTTTCACGGACAGGTACCTTTTCAACCCTTTTCACGCACCTTTTCTTTTTTCATTCATTTACTTTGTATTTCTTTATGACCACTTTTTATACGGATGTCCACTTTTTTCACGGATTGTTACCTAAGCTATTTTTCTTTCACGTCGGTGTACATTTTTCTGCGTGATTAATAACTGATTATCCTTATCACGCACATCTTCTTCTTGAACGGACAGGTACCTTTTCAACCCTTTTCACGCACATCTTCTTTTTTCATTCCTTTTCATTGTATTTCTTTATGTCCACTTTTTTCACGGATGTCCACTTTTTTCACGGATTATTGCCTTATCTATTTTTCTTACACGTCAGTGTACATTTATTTTCGTGATTATCCTTTTCACGCACATCTTCTTCTTTCGCGGACTGGTACCTTTTCAACCCTTTTCAAGCACATCTTCTTTTTTCATTTCTTTTCTTTGTATTTCTTTATGTCCACTTTTTTCACGCATGTCCACTTTTTCACGGATTGTTGACTTTTCTGCTTTTCTTTCACGTCAGTGTACATTTTTCTTCGGGATTATCCTTTTCACGCGCCTCTCCTTCTTTCTCGGACTGGTACCTTTTCAACCCTTTTCACGCACATCTTCTTTTTTCATTCCAATATTTTGCATTTCTTTATGTCCACTTTTTTCACGCATGTCCACTTTTTTCACGGATTGTTGCCTTATCTGTTTTTCTTTCACGTCAGTCTACATTTTTCTTCGTGATTATCCTTATTACGTGCACCTTCTTTTTTCTCGGACTGGTACCTTTTCAACCCTTTTCACGCGCATCTTCTTTTTTCATTCCTTTATTTTTCATTTCTTTATGTCCACTTTTTTCACGGATGTCCACTTTTTTCACGGATTTGTGCCTTGTCTATTTTTCTTTCTTGTCAGTGTACATTTTTCTTCAGGATTATCCTTTTTACGCACATCTTCTGCTTTCACGGACAGGTACCTTTTCAACCCTTTTCACGCACCTTTTCTTTTTTCATTCATTTCCTTTGTATTTCTTTATGTCCACTTTTTTCACGGATGTCCGCTTTTTTCACGGATTGTTACCTAAGCTATTTTTCTTTCACGTCGGTGTACATTTTTCTGCGTGATTAATAACTGATTATCCTTGTCACGCACATCTTCTTCTTGAACGGACAGGTACCTTTTCAACCCTTTTCACGCACATCTTCTTTTTTCATTCCTTTTCATTGTATTTCTTTATGTCCACTTTTTTCACGGATGTCCACTTTTTTCACGGATTATTGCCTTATCTACTTTTCTTACACGTCAGTGTACATTTATTTTCGTGATTATCCTTTTCACGCACATCTTCTTCTTTCGCGGACTGGTACCTTTTCAACCCTTTTCAAGCACATCTTCTTTTTTCATTTCTTTTCTTTGTATTTCTTTACGTCCACTTTTTTCACGCATGTCCACTTTTTCACGGATTGTTGCCTTTTTTGCTTTTCTTTCACGTCAGTGTACATTTTTCTTCGGGATTATCCTTTTCATGCGCCTCTCCTTCTTTCTCGGACTGGTGCCTTTTCAACCCTTTTCACGCACATCTTCTTTTTTCATTCCTTTATTTTGCATTTCTTTATGTCCACTTTTTTCACGCATGTCCACTTTTTTCACGGATTGATGCCATATCTACTTTTTTACACGTGTATCTCCTTTTACACGCAGGCTGCAAATTTAGGGTTTCTCAAATGTACTGATCAATAGCTCGTCTACATAACTCAGAGTGAGGATGTTTCGTTATACTTCAGCATATGCAGGATCTTCTCGTTGTTAATGTTACTTTTAAAATGCATCGATACTTTTGTTGTTTTTTTTTTTTGGCACCTGTACACAATTTTCGAGGTAACAAAATCATAATTCTTCTCCCAGATGGATTAGAGAAATACTCAGAGAAGTGTAATACTAAACTAAACAGAGGGAGAGGTAGAAGTTTAATAAAAAAAAAAAAAAAAAAAAAAAATATATTTTTTTTTCTTTGTTTGTAGTGGAGTTTAACGGCCCAGTCAACACCATTCAGGTCATTTTGAGCCGGTCAGTTTACCTATCCACACTTTTTCTTGACAGGCTTATACGTTAGCAGTTAACCAGCACACTGCACATTTTTACGCCAGAAATTGACAACTGCTGTTCAAGAGCAAAATGTCAGTAACAGTCACAGAGGTGAAACTTCCATTTCATGGTATAACATATACTTCCCAGCTATTACGCAATAGCCGGCAAATATGAGTCTGAGAGCGAATCGACGTTGATACGTCGTATCGCTGTCGACCCGACGTTGGTCCGATGTTTTTGGCAGGCTGGGCAATAGTTCATTCAAGGAGGATTGAAAATGTGACTATTGATTTGTTTATCGTGTAAGCCCCGCCTTAAACAATCGGTTAACGCCCACTTGGCAACGCGCATGCGCAGTGGCGGAAATGTCGCATTTTTTCACGGTCCACTTTTTTTACGTTACACCGGCCTTTTGACCTAATAGATACGACATATCATTGCCGGCCCTTTTGACCTAAATACAACACAAATAAATACATAAATGCTTCGTCAACACAAATTAATAAGATCCTTTCTTTGTCATACAAATAGGATCCTTTTTTCAGAAAGCTCATTGGCTGGGAAAGCAAACAGGAAGTCCCTAATCTTTCAGTTATCTCCCATATTAACATATGCCGGAAAAATTATCAGGTAACCCTTATCCAGCTGAATAATTAATTTAACCACCCCAATTTCTGACTTTGAACCAATCAGTGGCCCCCGCCCATAGGGGCTTGAAGAAATATATGGGCTGCGTGATGCTTCCACGCAGAGCTGAATCCGGCCAGCACACTAGTACTGGTAAACCGCCAAGAGGATCTAAGCCTGTCCAGGAACCGCGGTGCGAGGCGGACCATCCATGCTAATAAACCCTATTGGTTTCATTGGGCGACAGGGCTTGAGATGTCATTTAATCTCAATGTCGGGTAAAAGTGCCACAAAATTGGAAGCAACGTCTTCAAAATGACCTTTACAGTGTTGACGGGGACGTTAAACCTCAAATCAAACAAACAAACAATGAACCAATCAGATTACTCAGTGATGTAATTTCTTCCTGCAAATTCACAAACTGAATGTCAAACAGTGTCGATCCTAATCAGAAGCCATCTTATCAGGATCTACACTGTTTGCAATAGTAAATTTGTTGTTAAGTGTTAAGCCAGATGATTCGCTTTCAGGGACTTTCCCATGGTCAGCTAATTAAACTGCTCATGAATGCATTTTTCTCTGATTTTTTGAGCGGTTGGGCTTGAGATGTCATTTAATCTCAATGTCGGGTTAAAGTCGCACAAAGTTGGATGCAAAATGACATACACAGTGTTGTGGGGGACGGAGAACCTCAAATCGCTGGTGTTTTAATATTTTGTAAAATTCGCTATTACGGCCAGATTTGCTTGTTTGATTTGGAGTTTGTTTGATTTGATTTGAGGTTACGTTCATGATCAATTAATACATGTATATGAATATGAATAGGCTTTACTTTACCATTTCAGGGTATGCGGATCATTTCCACAGAGGCGACGACCATGTGATTCTACTATTCGTCACTGACGCAGCGCCCATTCCAGGTAATTTTGCTAAATTAGCCTATTAGACCTTGCGACCGTAAGTTTCTGTAGAAATTGAATTTGTTAATAGAGTGTTCAGTCAAAACAGACAGACAGGAATCACCATACCAGTCGAGGCCCACACTGTCGACTCAACGTTGAATAAACATTGAACCAACATTTTTTTTTCAATATAGTGTTTCATGCATTTACATTCGCCGGGTCCCGAGGAAGCTGTTTGAACATGGGGCCTCCAGTCCCAATGGTGGTCTTAATAAAGGAAATTCACTGTATCAAATATCACGTATATCCCAACCTTTTTTCTTTTAAAATTGTTGTTATCGTTTATGTTTAAAGCTCTGCTAAAGAAAAATTGAAATTTTAGGTGAAACCAAAAGAAGGTAGAGAATGAAAAGATTTCATGATCAATCTCCAAAAATGAATCCTGCCCACCCGGCAGGTATCGAACCCGCGATTACCTGATCATCGCGCAGACACGCATTCGACTGATTTATCGAGGAATGTGACCCGATACTTCAAAATAGTATCTACAGTATCAAGAGGGGTGGTTGGGTGAGGCGAACGTGGCGTTTATTTTGCGTCACCGATGCGTCCATCTGATATTGGCTTACATTTGGACAAGACCTGCTGTCCTTGCAGCAGTTAAGGGTGGAGGTGAATGTTGTTATTTTTTTTCTATTTCTACAGTACCGTTCATTTTCCTCTTTTTCCAATCCCCTCGTTTTCATCTACTCTAGTATCTCTTCTATCTCTTTTCTCCCTTTCTCTAGGAGACGACACAAAATGACCCACAAGGGTTGACGTGTCGTTAAAACCAAAATAATCAATCAATTAAAGTATCGAGATGTCGACTTATTATCTCGAAATTTCGCGGTCATTAGTCGAGATTTCTTTTGATAAGACGATATCATACCTCAGTATTTCAAGTTATCGTGTCGAAATTTCGAAATATTAAATCCAAATTTCGGGTAATTGTGTCAAAATTTCGGGATATTGAGACAAACTTTCGAGATATGAAGTCGAAAGTTTTAGTAATTAAATCGAAATGTCAAGATACCTTTCAATATACTGTGAAATTCCGCTTTTAAGACCACCTATTATTATGACTAATTCTGCTTTAGAAACCTTATTTGGTAAGTTGCAGTAATTCTTTCTTTGTGTTGTCTGCATACAGTACCGTCTTGAAAGAGGCCACCTTTGGGACTGTTCAAAAGTGGCCTTAAAGGCCACTTTTGAACAGCCCCAAAGGTGGTCTTAATACAGGAATTTGACTGTAGATCTTACCAATCAACAACATCATTAATATTTTTGCATGTTTTTAGCGACAACATTGTTGTCAGGGAATGTAGCTATGGTCCAAGACAAAATCCACGAGTTTGAAAACTATTGCAAGGAAAGACACGCACATATAGAAGAACTAGCTAAGAAGAAAAATGTAAGTATTGCATCATCTTTAGACGTGAGGGAGGAGTTCACGTGGAGTGGCGTGGAGCGGAGAATTGGATTTGAGTGAAATGACATGTAGAAATACAGAAGTTCACTTCAGGTACTATGGAGGGCTTCGCTTTAACGGAAAAAAATACTCCCACTACTAAGAAATAATTTCCCTTAACCCATTGTATGCTAGTGGACTCTTCTATTGCTGTTGGACAAGTCGATTTGTCATATAATTTGTTTGTTTGTTTGATTTGAGGTTTAACGCCCCCCGTCAACACTGTAAAGGTCCTTTTTGGAGACGTTGCTTCCAATTTTGTGGGACTTTTACCCGACATTGAGATGAAATGACATCTCAAGCCCTGTCATCCAATGAAACCAATAGGGTTTATATGCATGGACGCACCGACTCGAACTAAATTTCCTGCGCAGGCTTAGAACCTCTAAGCGGTTTACCAGTACTCATGTGCGGTCAGTTTCAGCTCTGCGTGGAAGCATCATGCAGCCAAATCTATTTCAAACCTCGATTGGCTGGGCCGATTTGTCATATAAGGCATGTCAGGCATATATTTTCGTTTTTATTCTATTTTTGACGGAAAATTCTGTTAGCAAATAGTGCCGGTCCTTCGTCTGATCTATGCGAGAACTCTTTGCCAGGGTACCCGTTATGGCGTTTCTGGTACAATATGGGTTAACCCTTGTCCTGCTGAGCCCGGATATGCCTTATCTTTGAAACAATGTAGATCCAGATCAGATGGCTTCTGAAGAAGCCATCTGATCAGGATCTTCATTGTTTGCCATCCAGTTTATGAATTTGTTGCAATAATTTGCATCACGTAATCTGATTGGCTGATAATCAGTAGTGGGTGTGACATATTTAAATATTCAGCAGGACATCCGCAACTTTTATTGACATTTATACCTTTGGCGCAAAGGATTAAGCCTTTTACTGTGCGCTGACCTTCTCGGCTTACCTGTACAGAATCTCCTGTTGGAAATAGCAGGCGCTTTAATGGAAAACAATTTTTAAACAAATGTAACTTTTTTATTTTACAATTTGACAAACATGTTTCGATTTAATCTAATTGTCCATTTAAATTCCTTTAAAACGATATCAAATAAGTGGAACTTTTATTTAATTAGCTGCCGGCATTTTTATATTCAAATTAATAACCCTTAATCCTTACTTGAATCATACAAAACTGTGGAAAAACAACGACAGTACCCTACTTTAACGGCTAAAATCTGCACTTTTTGTTAATAGTATGAAAAAAACGCCCGTATCAGACGCAATGTGTTTACAATAGTGTGGAATTTGATAGCAATTATAATATTTCAAGATAATATTTAATAACGGCATTTTGCGATTGAATTTGGAGCTTATTCAGAAAAAGCTTTATTGTCTACACACGCGTGTAATCCCAAAGCGGGTCATTTTCAATCGACTGTAAAATCAACACATCTTCGCCTGGGCATCTCCTTGGAATGTAAATCAATCTAAGAATACAACTACAACTACAACTACAAAATGGTTTATTCAGGCACAAGCAATACAGTGCTTCTCGCCCTATAATACCATGTAACGGCGGCACGAGAAGAGTATGACAGAGTATAATAAGTAAAACATCATCCAAATAGACATTTAACGCATATAGCTAATGCAAGGATGCAGATATTAACAATAAGTATTGAGGATATCTCATAGGTGATACTTTGCACCCATCCGCCCCATCACGAAACACGCCCACACAAATCCACCGTAAACTTAACCGCTGTAAAAAAAAAAAAGAAAACTCCAAGACGGAAAACCGTCCCCGCCCAAAATACAGATTGTGGGTATCCGTTAGAACCGCCTCATCGAGGCGGCCCTAATGAGTACCCAAAATCCATACCTTAGAGCAGAAATAAGAAAATATAAGGTTCACCCCCTTTAAACCCCAGATCTCCTATATAAACTTGTGGTTCCAGGGGTCTCAATTATATAGGCGCTTCTGTGACGCCCTGCGGAGAGGTACATCGGAACACCAATCGACATTGCCAAGGCATATTTCAGCATGATCCTAAATTTAAGTAACAGCATTTAGGGTAGACATTCTTTTTTTTGTAGCAACATATATAAACTTAGCTAACTTTTTTGAAGTGCTTACCCGGGTATCATTTAAAAGCATCTTGAACTTGAAAGTTGATGGCCATCTACAGTAATATTTGGGTAAAAGGGATATACGCAGTTCTCGATACATCGGACATACCAGGAGAAAATGATACTCGTCTTCAACAACGTTAGCATTGCAAAACTGACACAGTCTAAGGTTTCTATCTATGCCCCTGTACCTTCCCTCTTCTATCATGAGCTTGTGTGCTGCAATCCTAAATCTACTGAGTGCAATTTTATGGTTTTCAGCAACAACATCATTTAAATACTGCTCGTATTTAAATGATTTGTGTGTGATTCTATATACATTGAGTTTGCTGGTATTATTCACATCAGCGTACCAGTTTTGGAGAAATTGATCATACAATGTCTGAACTACCACATTAAGCTGAAGTCGGCTCATATTCTGATTGACCCAGAGGTATTGAAATCCTAAATTATCAAGAAGGCGCTTTAGATGTGAAGCCCAACTGTTGTCATTTACACCATTATTAACATCAGTAACCTGTTGAAAATATACCTTATACATGAGCGACTGTGGATTGGACAAAAGTTTGAACCAGTACTTTATAACTCTTGTTTTATGTAAGACACTTAGAGGAACCCGACCAAGCTCACCGTAAACAGCTAAGCTACACGTTTGCCTACGGACACCTAGAATTTGTTTCAAGAATTTCAAATGAATTTTTTCAGCATCCTGGCTTTTGGAAAGGGACCAAATTTCACACCCGTAATTAAGGATAGGTAAAATCAATGAGTCAAATAATTTCAATTTTTCATTGACACATAGCTCGTTCTTGTCTAAAATATGACCAAGTGAATATAGAGCTTTAGATGCTTGTTCTGAAAGATGTTTTTGAGCATGAGAGAAATTACCATTGCTTGTAACATTTACGCCTAGGTAGATAAAATTTCGTACAATATCAAGCCTTACATTGCCATAAAAGATATCAACATTCTCTGGCCTATTAGACCTTTTAAATATAAGAACTTTTGTTTTATCTGTGTTTACAGTTAAATTCCATTTCTCGCAATAGATAGACAATTTATTGAGCAAAATTTGTAAGTCTGAAAGCGTTTCAGCCAGTAAAAGAGTATCATCAGCGAACAGTATCACAAATTTCTGGAATTCGTCTAATAACAAGTCATTATCTATATCCATATCTAACTCACCCGAGAGGTCATTTAGAAACAGTATAAACAAAAGGGGTGATAATGGCTCCCCTTGTTTGACTCCGACTAAGCTATCGAAACAGTCAGTAAGCTTTCCGAGTGACTTAACACAAACTTTAACAGAATTATAAATTGCTTTAATAGACCTAACAAACTTCAGTGAGACTCCTATTTGACAGAGTTTATACCATATTCCGTTTCTATAGACCAAGTCGAACGCCTTCTTGAAGTCTATAAAAGCGCAATGCAGTTTCTTTTTCTTGCTTAACTGCTTATTAACAATAGCTTGCAAAATAAAAAGACAATCTATTGTACTTTTATTTTGTCTAAAACCGTACTGGCTATCATTAATTATATTATTGGTCTCTGACCAGGTTCTCAGTCTTAAGTCAAGTATCTGGGAATATATTTTAGAAAATATGCTTGTAAGAGTTATACCCCTGTAGTTATTGACATTGTTTTTATCGCCTTTTTTGGGGACTGGCACAACTATACCTTTAGTCCAAGTGGAAGGATAAATACTGTTGCTGAAAATATAATTAAACAATTTACATAACATGTTCCCTATTAAATCAACTGAATCTAAAAACAACTCTGGTGGTAGGAGATCAATTCCAGGACTTTTATTGCGTTTAAGCTCAGATATAGCTTTTCTGACCTCACTTATAGAAATTGCAGCATCTAATGATGAAGTGTCGAAGTTCTGGTCGCCATTCAATGGCTCACTGTCCATATCTGACAAATTGCCGGAAGCAAACTCCTCAACAAAATTTTGTGTGAAATTACAGTTTTCTGAGTAGATACTCTTAAAATGCTCAAAGAAATCTTGCAATGACAACTTGCTACTACAATGATCGCCCCCCTTCATGCGACGTATTTCACGCCAAAATGCTTTTGGATTACTTGCAGCCATTTCATGCAGTTTTTGCTTATTATTTAGACTATACAACGAACGCGCTCGTCTTTTAATTTGACAATATTGTTTTCGTTTCTCAACTAATGTTATGTGTAAGTCATGCGTCTTGTATCGCCGGAATATTTTATTGGCTCGCTTGAGTTCCGCTCTAGCAATCTCACAATCATGCGTGAACCACGGACTAGTGTATTTGCGATGTGTATTAGATCGATTGGTATTGACCCGTTTTACCTGACCGAATACCCGAAAGGCGTTGTCGTACAGTATACCCGCAAAAGTGTCAACCCCTTCATCAATGCTGCAATTTCCAGATACCACGCTGTCAACCGAAGACCGGAGCTGATCTAAACTATTTAGTACAAGACTCCTGAAGTCAGCGACTTTCGAGGTATTCCACTTAATACTTTTTACTTCTGCGCTCTCGTTGGGGATTCCGGTTTTCGCGCTTAATTTAAATGTAATTTGTACCGGCGCATGATCTGATAACACTGAGATATCATGGACAAAAAAGTTAGAAATTCTGTCAAATAACCGGGGAGGCAACAGAATATAGTCAATTACACTTTTCCCTGTTACTGATTGGAAAGTGAAATTGCCAATGCCCTTGTCATCGCCTGCCCGCCCGTTTACTATTCTAAGGTTTGCCTCTTTACAAATTTCTAACAGTCGCATGCCAGAAGAATCAACCTTCTTGTCCAATGAAAACCTCCTCCCAACCGAAGGATCCTGTTCGTTTAGATCAGAACCGTCTAAGGTATACAAATATTTCTCAATACCACTGCAGTCAATAGATTCGTCTGGTTGTAAGCCACTTCTCGAATTCATATCGCCCATTACTGTTACTGAGCCCAATTCTGAATAATGTCTAATCCCTATTTCGAGTACATCAAATAAGTCGATTTCGACATTCTTGAAATAGACCGAGTCTTTAGGAGGGATATAGCAAAAACATATAAATAGATCAGATTCAAATAAGAAAAAGCTTTTAGATAATTTTGCCCATAGAAAACCACAGGAATTCTTTTCCACTATTTCAACACCCTCGATAAGTGAGTGCTTTATGTAAAGGCAGATACCACCATGACCGCGTTTGCCTTTACCCCTAATATTCAAACTTTCAGGCCTAGGAACCGTAATACAGTCATACCCTTGAATATTAAATCTGCTACCCCTTCTCTGCCACGTCTCACAGCAGAATACAATGTCGTTTTGTGACACAAAGTTAACAAAATCACCATCACCAAGACAAGAATCTAAACCCTGAACATTCCATGTAACAATGGATAAGCCACACCCTTCTCCAGACCCCTATTCTACGAGCTTGCCATTTACATATAGCTTGTCTCTGATCAACGTTGCCTTGTTTCCCCTCTTTCGCTCCTCCAACATCGAGGGAATAAGTGTTTTACGCCTTTCACGGACTTCTGGGGGAAGCTGATCCGTCACCCTAAATTCGCCATTAATCGGTGGAGCCTTCAGATTAACATTGTTTAAAGCGGATTTCACCAAATCCTTGTGCTCAGTAAGAACAAATTTGACAACAATAGGACGTATCTTATTATGAGCCCTAGTACCAATTCTGTGTGCACGGTCTATTAGGATTTTATCCCTGGGGTTCTCGATCTTGAGTATATTCTCACAGAATGTCCAAACGAGTTCTTTACAGTTCTCCCCTGTCTCAGTGACTTTCGCAAATGAAGCACTTGATGAAGTACGTTGGCTGGTTGTATTCAGACCACCAGTACCTATGGCACTAGAACCATCCGAAGAATCCGATGCTTCCATCGCACAAGCTCCCCCTTTGTTTCCACCCGACTGGGAATAATCAGAACCAGGGCCAGTGTATAGAGGGGCTACACTCTCCGGAATTCCGAAAAATAGCATGTTGTCCCGCATAGAGCGACATTTCAAGTCAGTTACATCGTCTTTCAGCTTTTTATTTTCTTTCATAAGTTCTGTTTTTGCCTTGTTCAAATCTTTGACCTCACCCTGTAGACGTGTTATGTCAGTTTTGTTAGCATTATTTTCAGCTGAAATGACATCATACTTGCTATTAATCAGACCTTGACTTACGTCGATATCATTCACTTTTTTGGTTGTAAGCGTAAGCTTAGATTCAATGTCATCGAGCCGCACAAGGAATGAGTTCTGATTCTTCTCAATATTGGATAGTTTTTCAAGGATTGTATCAAGCTTACCAGAATTATCATATTGCAAGGGATTAGAAGGAGGCATATAAGTCGGAGCCCCGAATAATGCCGCGTTCGGTGCTTGGAAGGACGATGGTACCTGGAATACGTTCGATTTGGAAACTACAGGTGAATCTTTTGAACTACCCTCTTTTAATGCAGCCTTGCCTCCTGTAGCCATGTTCAAATTTGATTCAGAATTACCGCCCTTTGTTTTGTTTCTGGCACTCTGGGCCCTTCCAGGCACAAATTTCCTTCGTTTGGTCACAGGCTTTTCTGAAGACATCCGCATTTACCAATAGTTCATGCCCACAGTCCCAATCGCACTAATTCTGACATTAAGAGTGCGAACAAACTCGGGGAAACTTGTCAAATCCAATAATTTTTCCCTCTGCCTCTTCAAAACAAACACTGCCGCCATTACCGATCACGTGACATCTAAGAATGCGGTGTCTGATCTGCATCTTATTTATTTATTTATTTATTCACGTAGTTTTTTATTTCAATGTCCTGATTAGATTTTTGCACATTCTTTATACTTACTACGCAAATTTAAATAAACATTGCTAGTAATAAGATTTATGATTACATTTGTTTGTTTTGTATGTTTGTATGATTACAGCTGAAAGAAAGAAAGAAAGAAAGAAAGAAAGAAGCCCATGTGAATTCGTCACTAAATTTCTAAAAAGTTAAAAATTTATCTTTGTTATAATTTATATCTTATTTCCATTACTCAGATACAGGCTAATCTGACATTTCGTTGTTCGCACATTGTTTTGCTGGAATACCAGAGGAATGTTTGTTTTATATATATTTTTTTCTTTTTGTAACACTGTTTGATTATTTAAATGCTTTTGTGAATTCAGTCTGGTAAATATAAAAAAAAAACCGTAAAGATGCCATTAATGCCTATGCTAATTGTTTTGTATTCATTATTATCATCTTGGTTGTAATGAACATCTCATTAAAAACTGCTTTATATAGAGAAAATTGGGGTTTACTGTGGTATTCATTTTATTTCATTTCTTGTCCAAAACATAGGTTGTGGGTACTCGTTGGAGCCACCTCAATGAGGCGGTTCTAACTATGTTTTAAGTATTGATGAGTTTACTTTGACGAATTAATTGTTTTTGAGATATCAAAATTGCACTATGCCGCACGGATGTATTATCGTAATGTGATTATTATTATTATTCTATTCATTTATGTATAATCTAATGATAATTAGAAAAGTTTCTTATTTATTTATTTATTTATTTATTTTAACTGTTAAATGATTTAAGATAAGGCGTGCGCCCTTTTTCTGGTGTTCTCTCCATGATGCTGTGAAAAAGAATATGCTTGTAAACCAAACTTTATACAAAACAGTCAGGTAATCAGGAATCAGTATGATTTTACACAAAAACATAGGTAGAAAGTACTTGAAAGAATCATATCAGTTTGGCGGTTCTGTGCCCATATATTTTTTCAGCTCACTCAGGGGGTGGGGGGGGGGGTGTGAAACATCACTGAAGACAATTATCGCTTTTTATGACACACGTAATGTGTATTGTATACCGGATACTGACCGTCAGGATTAATGGACACGCGCGCATTGTATACTGTATTACTGTCTTTCAGGAGAGATTAAAATTTAGGCAGTGGCTAGCCGTCCGGTACCGGACGAGCAGCCAACGAGTCTGCTCGTCCGGTACCGGACGGCTAGCCAACCCACGCAGGAATGGCTAGCCGTCCGGTAGTACATTTAAGTCTATCATTTTATACAGGGTATTAATGCATGCGTGCGTTTCAAATAATATTATCCACTTTATGGTGTAATAAAAATATTTCTTATTTACTCTAACTTATTCTTATCACCTGTTTGTCGCCATTTTTTCACTAAATTTCAGTAAGAGACATAATTGTAATTGATGCAATAGACTGCTGTACTCAAAGCCTTGTCCAGGCACTGTGACTGTTATTATTATTAATTATTTTTATTATTATTATTATTATGTCATTGTTATAATTTCTATTTTTATAGTTTTATTGTTAAAATCTGCAAATGTTTGTCCGATGTTGAGGTTGATATTAATTGTGATAGATTAACATTAAATTTGGGGAGCATATTTATTTAACCTATCAGTTCAACATGGTAGGTACAAAGAAATATCAATTAGGGGTAGTTATCTTGTTAGCAGGGCACACATAAATGCAACGATCCAAAACTCTATGAGTAGAGCAATTACCGTAATGACCCTATGTATTGGGACAGATAGGCTTCGACAAATAATGCAGTCCCAGATCAGACTGCTCCTGAAGCAGGGTCTACACTCTTTGCCATTTCATCTGCACCCTGAAGGCAGTGGCTAGCCGTCTGGACTCTTTGCCGGATCGCGAAACAATTTTTTTTTAAATTTTGGAGAATAACTGCAAGTCATCCAGATCCTTATTTCTTAGGATTTTACGGTACTGCACAGTTGCTATTTAATTTAGTTGTTTTTCGCGACGCTTGGATCAAACGTTTTAGTACATTCAAGTCGCATTTACATAGGGAAAGGAAAATATATAAACTTATAAAAAATATTAAGTTATATTACCGATTGGTAGTTACTTATAAAAAAAATATTGATGGTAATAATACTAGAAATAAGTAATCACGACTACAGTTTTTATTATCACAAGCATAATTGTAACGACAATCATGCATTACCGATACGGCTGTGTTTATTTGCTTTATTTTTAAAATGATCTCAATGACATTTAAATAGTCTCAAAGTAGGAACTATCGAGCATCCAGTACTCCAGAAAATGATATGAGTGCTATTCAGCATTCATACCCTATATGAAATGAGAGACCAAAATTTACTACCGGACGGCTAGACATTCCTACGTGGGTTGGCTAGCCATCCGGTACCGGACGAGCAGACTCATTGGCTGGTCGACCGGTACCGGACGGGCAGACTCGTAGGCTGGTCGTCCGGTACCGGACGGCTAGCCACTGCCTAAAATTTATCACATGACTTTATTCATATGCATTAAGTTCTAAGCAGAATCGGTACTATTTAGATAATGAGTATCTATTATTATTATTATTTTTTTTTTTTATATCTTGGATCCAAAATACATGTTTGTTTTGTTTGTTTGATATGAGGTTTAACGACCCCGTCAACACTGTATAGGTCATTTTGGAGACATTGCTTCCAATTTTGTGGGACTTTTACCCGACAATGAGATGAAATGATATCTCAAGCCCTGTCACCCAATGAAACAATAGGGTTTATAAGCATGGACGGTCCGACTCACACCGCTTTGCCTGGGCAGGCTTAGATCCTCTAAGCGGTTTACCAGTACTGGTGTGCGGTCGGTTTCAGCTCTGCGCGGACGCATCATGCAGCCCATCTATTTCTTCAAGCCCCGATGGGCGGGGGCCATGAAATATACATGTATACTGGGTCCAAGTTACGAGAATACATCCGTTTGACATAATACCTTCTTATAGGTTGTGGGTTTTTGCTAGAACCCTTGCTTTGAAAGTTATTTTAATTGCTTCAGCAGACAAATACATATTAACCAAGATTTGCTAGAGTCGTTCTATAGAGTACCTACAACCTATGTCTTGTACAGAAGAAAATGTTTGGGATGATTGCTGGAAACGCTTCATTGACAACATAGTCTTTATTTTGCCCCCATCAACACTGTATATGTCATTTTGGAGACGTTGCTTCCAATTTTGTGGGACTTTTACCCGACATTGAGATGAAATGGCATCTCAAGCCCTGCCACCTAATTACACTAATAGGGTTTATATGCGTGAACGATCCAACTCGCATAGATAGATAGATAGATAGATAGATAGA
Source organism: Lucinisca nassula (assembly GCA_963580285.1). NCBI lineage: Eukaryota > Metazoa > Mollusca > Bivalvia > Lucinida > Lucinidae > Lucinisca > Lucinisca nassula. The sequence goes on along the minus strand of OY757018.1, from coordinate 4,362,508 downwards.
TAGATAGATAGATAGATAGATAGATAGATAGATAGATAGATAGATAGATAGATAGATAGATAGATAGATAGATAGATAGATAGATAGATAGATAGATAGATAGATAGATTATTGTGTCAATGAAGATCTGCCCGCATGAAACTCAGTAATTGCTTTAAAATGTGCCACCAGTATTATGTCTAGGAAAACCTTTTACTTTCTAAATCTTCAGAAACGCATTGTCTTTATTCAGTAATTTTTGCGTACAACTCGATATGACAACAATATCATTCTATGTCTGCGGCGTAAAACAAATTAAATAAAAAAATGTTGTAAATAATTATATTGTCTAAATGCACGGCCAGTATTGTGGCCCAAAACAACAACAACAACAAAAAAGTAATATTCAGCATTTCAGCAGCCTCACTGAGGCGGTTCTAACTAGTACCCACAACCTATGTCTTGGTGCAGAAATAAAGAAAATAATGTATACCACCGAAGCCCCACTTTTCTCTATTTAAGTGGGGGTTAGAGGGTTTTCATTACACGGACTTGCTATCGTGGTGATAAATCGGTGATTATTTAAGCAAGAAGTGTAATTTCGGATGAGACCCGGCGTCTTAATTGTTCATTATAGCTGAAATATTCTAGGTATATGATATTACTTTCTAAATACAACTACAGGTCAAGTTGCCACTTACCGTGACTACCGTGTTTAACAGCGCGCGTCACGATACTTGGTGATAATTCGATTATCGACAGGTAGTCGGAAGTGTGCTTACTCAATGTATTGATCGATTAACAATCCATCATGAAGATTATATTGACGAGCGTCATCTACCTGAGCAGCAAAAAAGACAGAGCGCATATGATGAAGTTATCGTCAAAGATGTATCGTCAGTTAAGAAAAAAAGAAAGATTTACTTGTTTTGCACGAAAAAATAAGGAAGAGAAACATATAAACTAGCTAAGAGACATTTGCAGCACAGGCCGCCACAATTACCTCTTCACGGGAAAGAGAATAATAAAGTATTCTTATTGCTTGTTGCTTGTTTAAAATATAGACTGTTGGACCTCATTAGAATCGCCTCGACGAGGCGTTCTTACGTGTGCTCAAACTCTGTGTTATCAGCATAAATGAGAATATAACAATATTCCATTTGTATTTTCAAATAAATAAATAAATAAATAAATAAATAAATAAATAAATAAATAAATAAATAAATAAAGATGAATCTTATTTGTGAACAACTAAAAACTAGAATTGTATTATGCGAAGTTGTTTATCAATGGTGGCATGATAAGGCTTACTGAGTCATTAAATAGACAGATAGATAATCGGCTATTATTGTGTCAAGACAGATTTATCCGCATTAAAATCAGTAAGAGTATCTCCTCTGTATTTCTATGCTTACAACTCAGACGTAAGGTTCTCGTCTTAACGGATATATTACGAAAACACGCCTGTACAAATACATTGTAAATTTAACCACCAAACAAAGAAAATTTTCAGATGAAAATTGTGTTATTTTTCATATTTCTGCTCAAACCATAGATTGTGGGTGCTCGTTAGAACCGCATCGGCGAGGCGGTTCTGTCGCGTGCCCAAAATCTATGTTTTTGAGCAGAAATAAGAAAAATAATTTATACCCCTCCAAACCCCAGTTTTACTGTACGAAAGTGGGGTTTAAGGGGTCAAATTTATATCGCCATGCTTTCGGGATGTAGCTCGATATAACAGTTATTTCACAGGCCGGTACGTAAACCTTGCAGACAACAATAGAAAATATATACTTCTATATAACTGCTTTAAAATATGCGACCAGTAATATGTCTGGAAAACTTTTAATTCGAAATCTTCAGCAAAGCACTGTCTGTATTTTTGACATACAACCCGATACTCGATATGTCAACAATATTAATGTCTGTGGCGTAAAACAAATTTAATAATTATTAAATGATATAAATAAATATATTATCAATATGCACGGCCAGTATTGTGGCACAAAACAACAAAATAAAGTAACATTTACATTTACATTTGAGCAGATTAGCGTTTTAGTCACTTTCTGCTGATCCGCAGCCTGCTAATTATATAATTATATATAAATTCAGCAGGTTTTTCAGCGTATTAGACAGGCCCCATTAAGATAGCATATCCGCGTGACATAGTGTTTTTTTTTTTTTTCGTATCTCCAAAATGGCAATTCATATCTCAAAAAACGGTTATCTACTATGTCTTGGTGCAGATATGAAAATTGTAATATAGGTTTTCTCTATGTAAAGTAGGGGTTAAAGGGGGTTTCATTACATGGACTTGTGATAATGTGGCATTTCTAAACAATGTCAATTAAAATAATTCAACTGACACCCACCATAAAGTATTAAGTTTTTTCCCCCTTCTTCTTTTTTTTTCTAATATATAAAGAAGAATATTTCATTCCAGCACACACAAAAATAGGATTTTTGAGAACCAATAATATTTTGTGTTAAGCACAAAAAGACTCACTTTTAAAAGAGTATTTTTTTAGTAACGACAGAACAGAACTTTATTTGGAGATAAACTCAGACCACACCAAAACAGCCAGTCCGAAATTAACTAGACATCAGCTGATATGAGCGATTCTCGTTCAGTATCCCCCGGAGTCATAAAAGCGAAACTGATTTCACACACAGCCGGCTTATAACACAGTTGAGATTACACAACAGGTACCTATTATAGGCCTCAGTCAAAGGGAGACAATCCAATATCGACTTGTAGTGTGACTATCGGGGAACAGGTGAATAGATTAAATGTCAGATAAAGTTGGCCATGCAAGGGTTAAAATTGAGAAGAATCGCTTTATAACTGCAGTCCATTTTACATAATTCAGTTCCATGTTTAAATTTATACAAACAAAGTAATATTTAAATTTATCATATGACGTCGCGTCTGAGAGTGTAATAATGCCACGTAATATTTTCGATAATCCACTAGTTGATTAAATATGCAAATTAGCTAGATACGTCCCGAACGTTACATGTACTACGTCCTAACGACGTCGCGTTTACTAATGGCGGAATAGTGACATTTTTATACAATAATCGTGAATGAAATGCGTTTGAAATGTCATATGATAAAAAGAATCTTGCATTCGTTCTGATGCATTATTGAATTTATTAAACTCGTTGAAGAAAAGGAATAAAATGCTCGGCAAAGCCTCGCATTTTATCTCTTTTCCGCATTTTATCCCTTTTCCTCAACTCGTTTAATAAATTCAATAATACATGAGCACTCATGTAAGATCCTCTATATTTCTTTTTATAATCATCCACTTACATGTATGCCATTTCTGCCTGGTGTCCCATCATAGACACGGATCGGACACACACATCGCGGCGTCTGATCAGGGCTTATTGTATTTGACATAAAGTGTATATACTTTAGAATTTTTGTAAAAAAATTAATCGAACAGTGCAAATGGGTGTGTCCCAATCTACCAGGAAGAATCAACGAACTTTTCAGCATAAATGCTGCTTTAAGCATATTTAATTTCAAAGTTCAAAAATAGGTTTTTCTCAGAGGTTTTTACAATTGCAACACGGACTTCGTAAGTTGGCCCTGCTTGGGAATCGTCACGAAAACACGCCTATATAATTGTTAACCCCTTAAATCCCACTTTTATACAGAAAAACTGGGGTTGACAGGGGTAAACCTTATATTACTTATTTCTGCTCTAAAAATAGATTTTGGGTAATCGTTAGAACTGCCTCATCGAGGAGGTTCTAACGATTACCAACAATCTATATTTTGAGCAGAAATAACCCGGGAAGGGACATGATTTTTTTTTATTTTATAAGTTGTGCGCACAAGATAATATCTTGTCCGCACAACATAATATCTTGTGCGGACAACATATTATCTTGTGCAGACAAGATATTATATATGCGCACAAGATATTAAGTTGTGCGAACAAGATATTATCTTGTCCGCACAAGATAATATCTTGTCTGCACAACATAGATCTTGTGCGCACAAGATATTATCTTGTCCGCACAAGATAATATCTTGTCCGCACAAGATAATATCTTGTCCGCACAACTTCCCAAGGTCTATGTTGTGCAAACAAGATAATATGTTGTGCGAACAAGATGATATCTTGTGCGCACAAGATATTATGTTGTGCGAACAAGATCATATCTTGTCTGCACAAGATAATATGTTGTGCGCACAAGATAATATGTTGTCCGAACAAGATATTATCTTGTTTGCACAACATAGACCTTGGGAAGTTGTGCGGACAAGATATTAACTTATAAACTTATAACTTATAAAAAAATAAAAAATCATGTCCCTTCCCGGGTTCCGTACATTTTTTCATTTTAAAATTTTCATTTTTTCTGCGATAAGGTAACAATGTATTTGAAAAGGCGTGTTTTTGGTAATGGAAATGAAGTGTTGCACTTCAAACTTTTCCATAATCTTTTTTAAAGTCCACATTGTTTTACAAAGCAGGAAAATAAATATATATTTACACACTGTCACCGACTCTTTAATCAAAGTACTGAAAGTATTGATGAAATTTGATATTTGAGCTGAATCAACTTTCAATAAACATAACAAAGTCTGTAAACCTGACATCGTGAATCGATTTAAGGCCCTCAGTGGAATTCGTTAAGGCAGTTCTTCTGTCGTGGTTTATTTTTGTTATGGCCTGTCTTTGAGTGTGTGTATCGCTTGTATTATTTTGCTCTTGATAGCCAATTGGTCATTTTGTGGGAAAGTAACTGACCTTTCGGCTTTCCGCTATTGATATTTCTGTTAGGGTCTAGTTGTTTCTTTCCCTTGGTGTCGCTGATGGGAGCTGTGGTTAATTGTATCGGTTCCTGATCATTACCTTCACTTCTATTTTCTTTGATATTTCAGATATAGCTTTAAGGATAGACTACACCTTGGGACAGTTGTCATTTTTAAATGATTCTTACTCAGTCTTTACAAGACGTAACCGGTTCTAACGAGTACCCACACTCTATATTTTGAGCAGAAATAAGAAAAATATCACAACTTTTCATCTTAAAATTTTAAAGTTGTGACTTCAAAGAACATGACGGTTTATTGTCTGTCACACATTATGCAATTTGGACGCTAATTTAAGAAACTGTATCCACCCACACAGAATTTCATTTTTCAGGACAGTTGAAAAACGTGTGCTGTCCATTAAATCTATTTTAAATAAGATTGACTGGGCTGATACAGCAGCCCCTTTCCCAATTTACCAATCCATGTTCACAAAAAATGCATCAGTATTATTCTGGGTGTTTTAACCCTTGTCCTGCTGTGCCTGAATATTCCTTATCTATCAAACAATGTAGCTCCAGATCTGAAGAAGCCATCCTATCAGGATCTGCATTGTTTTTCATTCAGGTTGTGAATTTGTTGCAATAATTTGCATCAATTAATCTGATTGGTTGAACATTGGAAGTGGGTGTGGCATATATGAATATTCAGCAGGACAAGGGTTAATTCATTAAATGTGTATATTTCTCAAACTTTTCATATTCTACTCTTAGACATACCTCAACTGCTGACCGGTAAATGATTGACCATGATGCTAAATGTTACACATTACGAAAACACGCCTATACAAATACATTGTAACCTTTTTAACCGAAAAAAAATGAAAAATTTAAGTGGAAAAATTGTGATATTTTTCTTATTTCGTCTCTAAACATAGATTGAAGGTACTCGTTAGAACCGCCTCATCGAGGCGGTTCTAACGAGTACCCACAATCTATATTTTAGAGCAGAAGGTAGGGAAATAAGGTTTACCCATGCAAACCCCAGTTTTACTATATAAAAGTGGGGTTGAAGGGGGTCAAAATAATATAGGCGTGTTTTCATGATGTGATTGCTTCTCACCTAGTTACAGACTTATAGATTTATTGAAGATGAACAAATGGAGTTTTATGGCCATTAACCACAGCTGTGTCTAGTCTCTGATGTACTTATATCAAATGGTCCATGGTCATAAAATGGACAAAGTGCTTATTTGAAACAAAAACAAATCTGCGAGATTTTCAGTAAATTTTATATTTCTTTTAATTGCAAGCTTATTACAAAAGACAGAAAGTCAGGCTTTTAATATAGATGCGAAATATAAACGGGATTTAGAAAAGATGCAAAAATTATTTGTCATATGACGTCGTTGATAAGCAGTGGATATCGCCGTATGTCAAAAATCGTACGACCACACGTGTACATGTATAATAACACTTTGGTGGGATAAAGTAACGTCATGACGACGTCCATGTCAACCATGCATTTTTGTGGAAAAAAATAATGGCGATAAAATCTTATTTAAAGTAGTCATATGATAAACAACAGCTTTCACTCGTGGTCATTTCAAACTCACCGGAGGCTTGTTTCATACATTTCATATGAAATGACCACTCGTGTAGGATCCTCCAATTATATCATGCTGCAGTCTATGGTGAGCTGTAAACCTAACTCATCCTACCGATTTTGCTCTATGATTGCAGATAAATCACCAATTCGAGCGAGTTGAGGGTCATCCAGGTGAAACGATTGTCAAAGCAGCTCATGACCGCCACGCTGATTTCATCATCTGCGGAAGTCGAGGACACGGCGCCATCCGGCGGACAATCCTGGGAAGCATAAGCGGATACATTCTGCATCATTCGCATGTCCCTGTCTTAATCTGCAAACACGAGGATGAAAAACACAGAATTGAACGCCAGCAAAGTAGAGAGAAACATTAAACACTGGATATTCTTCCATTTGAGGCAACTGCTTCAAATATATTATCAGTACGGCTAGAACAGCCGTGAAACTTCTTTTGCTCAAGCATCGATAGTTTGTTTATGATGACTGAGTCGAAAATAAGCTTAAGAAATTCTTCCCGTTGTTTTTTGATAAGAAATACAGAAGAATTCCGCTATTATAAGACAAATTCTTCATTTAAAACATATTTAAAAGGTTTAAATTCTTCTTTCTTTAATTTTTCTACACCCAGTGTCCTCCGGTAAGAGATAACCTTTGGGACTGTTCAAAAGTGGTCTTTAAGACCACTTTTGAAGAGTCGTAAAGTTGGTCTTAATATAGGCCGATTTTACTGTTGTTTTAGTTGTTTGATTTGCTGTTTAACGTCCCCGTCAACACTATATAGGTCATTTTTGAGATGGTGCTTCCAATTTCGAGAGACTTTTACCCGCCATTGAGATGGAATGACACCTCAAGCCCTGCAACCTAATGAAACCAATAGGATTTATAAGCATGGGCGGTCCGACACGTACCACTTTTCCTGGGCAGGCTTAGAACCTCTAAGCGATTAAACAGTACTCGCGTGTTGTCGGTGTCAGCTCTGTGTTGTGTGAGTTCGTTCATAGAGGATCTTACAGGAGTGGTCATTTCATATGAAATCTACGAAACGAAAGTAAATTCCATATGAAAAGACCACGAGTGTAAGATTCTGTTTATCATATAACGATTTTAAATTGTTCTTGATTGATAAGAATTTCATTAGAAATCATAGGGATCGTCACGAATGGCGTCATGACGTCAGGCGCCAGCAACCATGAGTTATGCCACGACGTGTGGCCAAATGATTTTTATGACTTGAGTTATCCACTAGATAACAACGAAGGTATTTGATAAGAATTCTAATGAGTAAACACAGCATACCTTCAATCTATAACAGCATTATGCCACTTGACAGGGCTCAATGAATAACCCTCATTTGCTGGAACTACCGCTGTCTCGAACTAATTATCATTGCCACATTCAAGCCAGCAAAGAATGTTGAAATGACATCTCAAGCCCTACCTCAATGCAAACCAAAATGGTGCAGGGACGGCTCGACTCGCACCACTTTGTCTGGGCAGGCTTAGACCTGCTAAGCGATTTACCAGTACTCATGTGCGGTCAGTTTTAGCTCTGCGCGTAAGCACCGTGCGGCCCAATCTATATATCTCCAAGCCCCGATGGGTGGGGCCTTATTTACATTTACTGGGCCTTGGCAATTGAAAAGGGATTTTTTAGTATTTGCACTCAGAGATGACTCCAAACAGCCGGAGTTTCCATCAGTTATTGTACAGATTTCTCCGTCTCTATTTAGATGGCTGCTTTTCTTTTTTTCTTTCTTTCTCTTTCTTTCTTACTTTTTTTTTCTTTCTTTCTTTCTTTCTTTCTTTCTTTCTTTCTTTCTTTTATTTCTTTCTTATACTGCGACCATTACTCGCAAATGTACATTACATGCACACCAGGTTTGCAGGATACAGAAAGAATGTAATTACGGTAGGGGTCTTTAACCTGCACAGGGCATGACTCTCCCTCCACAGGGTGCCGCCAGTTCCCGATCCGAAGGACGGTGCATTTTTTGACATTCATCCTGCAAATGATGCCAATGGAGCGTGATCGGACACCGAAATTTTATCGCCGCTGCCGGGGATCGAACATCAGAGGCAAGTGCACTGAGTTATTCATTGTCCGATCAAAATGTGTGATATCTTTCTTATTTTCACCCCGAACATAAGTTGTTGGTACTCGTTAGAATCGCCTCATCGAGGCGGTTCTCACGAGTACCCACAACCTATTGTTTGTTTGATTGGAGGTTTAAGGTCCCCGTCAACACTGTAAAGGTCATTTTGGAGGTGTTGCTTCCAATTTTGTGACTTTTATCCGACACAGAGATGAAATGACCTCTCAAGCCCTGCCGCCCAATGAAACCAATAGGGTTTATAAGCATGGACGGGCCAACTCGCACTGCTTTGCCCTGGCAGGCCTGGGCGTTTACCAGTACTTGTGTGCGGTCGGTTTCAGCTCTGCGTGGAAGCATCATGCAGCCCATATATTTCTTCAAGCCCCAATAGGCGAGGTCCGACCCACAACCTATGTCTTGAAGCAGAAAAAAGCAAAATAATGTATACTTCATGTAAATCCCAAGTATTCTCAATATGAAGTGGGGCTTAGAGGTTTGTTCATTTCATGGACTTGTTTACATGAAGATAGTTGGGTCAAGGCACATGCATATAGGGCACAGTGAAGCTTTGGAACTGATTATGCAAGCTGATCTGAGTCTTCGATAGGTGCGCCTTTCGATTTACGCAGTCCATTTCATAGCCCAGAGCAGACACATAACGTAATTGTGACGTCACATCAACTCGGTGCAACAAGGTTGCACCGACGTTGATTTAACGTTGCCGCCTGCTGGGGGTAATATAAACTTTAATTTTGGAGAAAAAAAACTGTATCAGTGATTATGTAGTTGTTTTAATTGTGACAAATGGACTTATTGTAAAGCAGAACAGAATATTTCATTACTAAATTTTTCGCTATGCAATTGTGTATTTGTTTTTCAATATTTATTAGAAGTTCTGAGTGCTTACCCGGCCCTGAGATTTAATTTCTGGATATGCATAAAATGTAGGCATACCCCTTGATGTGATTTGTGTATATATCATAGCAATGCCTGAACAACCGCCTGTCTTAAAATCCCAGCAGGCACGCGTCGCTAGGACAACGTCAAATCAACGTCGTTGCACCGATGTAGATTTGACGTTGCATAAACATCATGACGTCGCACCGACATTAATGTGACGTCACAATTTCGTCATGTGCCTGCTGGGTTGTGATCGCATAGGTACCGGAGTCGACCTTAAGACAGACAGAGAAAAAGGAGTTTTAGAGTTCTTGTCCGATCAGCTCGTTATACCATAGGGGCTTGAATCATGAAAAAATGAAAAAAAAAAAAAAAAAATTTTTTTTTTTTTTTTTTTTTTGCATTTTTTTCATGATTCAAGCCCCTATGGTTATACATAGTGTTTGGGTCGATTGTTCATCAGACAACACGACTACTAACAACACTGGTTCCCACCTGCTATTGTCCCCGTGACTATCGCTGACCTTGCGCAGAATTCCGTTAATGGTTATTTATAGCAGTGCTTTACCTATTCTTGTGGCGTCAGAGTGCTGTGTCGGCTAATATGCTTGGACATTGGCGAGCAGTGTAGACCCAGATCAGTTTTAAATACGGAAATTTAGGGTTAAATGTAATTAATAGTCAAAGATTTGATCTGGATCAAAAAGGAAAGAACTTGTTCCTCGGGAGCAAATTATTTCCTTTAAGAGTTTATCTCTGTTGACATGGGAGACAAACATATTTTGCAGGAGTTGCCGCCCATGAAGGTGTATCCATTCCCCTCAAAAGTGGAGTTTCACTGGCGTGCGTGTGTGCGCGCGTTTTGAGTTTTACGTCCCACCAAGAACTGAGATCATATGGTGACGGGACCTCGGTTAACAGCCTCGGACTCAGAAGCCCCGAACCGAACCCACGATCCTTGGTTTATGAGGCGTCAGCTTCTTACCCTAACGCGAAAACCACAACTCCGAGATGGGGAAAGAATTTGCTCCCGAGGTCGAGAGTAAGAGCAACCTGGGTATAATGTAATGAAAAATTCTATATTTTATGTGGATTATCTTTATTGCAAATAAGCACTTGACGTAATTGTGACGTCATATCAACGTCGGTGCGACGTCATGACGTTTATGCAACCTCACATCTACGTCGGTGCAACGTCGTGACGTTGCACCGACGTTGATTTGACGTTGCGCTAGCGACGTGTGCCTGCTGGGACTACGCACAAGGCTAAAGTAACTTTGAACTGGATCCGCCGTGTGAAAGGGGAGATAATTGCAATATTATCGAGTAACCTTTTTTAACCCAAAACGCAGAGACATGTAAAGTATCATGTATTTTGTACTTTATAATGTGACTTTAACACTAAGGAAGATATTTATTTCTTCATAGTTTCTTTACTTGTCTTTACGGCGCCGTCTTCACTTGTAATTGCGTCAGTCATCAAGGTCGCCTCGGGATATTCTAGGACTATTAAAAATAGACAGGGGTCATTAAACATCACGCGGAATGGCATCTGCAGATGCTGCTGGAAATGACCCTGGGGTAGAAAAGGCCCCGGGAGAGGAAAAGAACACCGGGAAAAAGGCGAGAACGGTACTGGTATCCATGGATGGAAGCAAACACTCAGACTATGCTTTTGAATGTAAGAAATTTTATTTTTTATACATACCTTATAATACATACTAAGCCTTTCCTGTATTTATACAATGATAACAGCTTTAATCCTTTCATCAATTCGTCCCAGTGGGCACGAAACGTTGCAAGGACGTCGTATCAACGTCGATGCGACGTCACTACGTCGCATCGACGCTGATACGACGTATTTGAACATTAGACATGTCCGTCCTCGCAAATAGGATTTTGTTTGTTTGTTTGTTTGTTTGAGGTTTAACGTGACGTCAACACTGTAAAGGTCATTTTGGAGACGTTGGTTCCGATTTTGTGGACTTTAACCAAACGTTTCGATGAAATAGCATCTCAAGACCTGTCGCCGGGTTTATAAATAAGCATGAACGGTCCGATTCGCACCGCTTTGCCTGGGCAGGCTTAGATCCTCTAAGCGGTTTACCAGTTCTCGTGTGCGGTCGGTTTCAGCTCTGCGCGTGGAAGCACGTGCACTCCATCTTTTTCTTCACGCCCCGATGGGTGGGGCTGGTTTTAAATTTTAAGTCAAAATCATAAATAAGGTAGCAAATGGTGAAGCTCCTGGTTAGAGAACTGAGCATTTAAAATGTTTTAAAACCTTGAATTTCGTCAGTGTGATGCTAAATAATCCATCGTATTCAATATTTTTTTGTTGTTTTTTTTTATGTTACACTGGCCTTACTACAGGATTGAAAATGCCATTGAGCTATTTTAATAACCTTTAATTCTAGGGAGTTGGTTGAGCGTTTGGTATTTTGCATTATGTAATGGGGAAACCTTGTCTTAAGAAGGATTGAATGTTTTGAAAACAGTGAATGCCCTGAACATACACCGCGTTCTGCGACTTCTGATATGGACTTTCCCTTTTGGAAGTTCTGTTCTAAAATGGGCTACTATTCGATTAGAAAGCACGTGGTATTTTCTTGTTTTGATTATCCGGTCATTTGTGGTCACTGGCACAAATCAATGGCCTAATTGACCAAAAACAGGCTTTTGTGATTGCTGTCATGTGACTTTTCGTTTTGTGACCGATCGTTTGTGGATCGATATGAAGTTAACAATTATACTGGATGCTATTTGATGCTGTCCACGTGATAATCACTGACCAATAAAAAACATGCAAAAATAAAGGTTTTATCTACGTCCATGGGCGAAGACATTTTAAACATAGGGTTTCACATGGAAGTACAGCCGTTAGTTACCCACTATGCAGGCTGGTGGGCGGACGATTTGGCCAGCGGACTATTTGGCCCGGACGATTTGGCCTAGGACAATTTGGCCAGCCAAAAATACCGGGTAGGACAATTTTAGCCAAACTGATTTCTCCTAGCGGTTTTACAAATTCTTATTCTATCAATCATTTCATTTGCATTTTTTTTTTTCATTTGGCTACATATTTTCATCAAATATTTCATGTTTTTTTTCAGTGATTTCATCTGTCATTTCTTGGCTTTGATGAGTGAAAATCAAATGTTGACATATACCAGGAAATTGCATAGTTTGAGCAGCTTCTTCATTTGACAACATGTTTTTTTTTTATCATACATCATTACATATATTCTGATCATATATAGTATCTGAGCCCAGTCAACACTACTTAGGTCATACTGAGCAGATACGTTTCCCTAAGTGTAATTGGTTAACCAGTGTGGTGCAGATTCTTGAACCAGGCTGCTGGCAGGCATCACGTGCAGGCTGACCTTTATATTTATGCAACGACACATGAAAAGCGGCCCATAGCAAGTATAAGTCTTCACACAAAAGAGGCCCACGGGCAGAGTGCTATCACAATTTGTACCAGCCCATATTTGCTGTATGTACAGGTCAATGCAAAATATACATCAACAAACTCTCGACCACCTCAGACTATTGCTAACTTGAGTACTGGTAAACAGCTTCGGTCTAAGCATGCCCAAGAAAAGTGATGTGAGTTGTACCGCTCCTTAAACCCTAGCGGTTTATAAGGGCGTTAGGGCTAGTGATGTAATTTCATCTCACTGCCGGGTAAAAGTCCCACAGAATCGGAAGCAACGTCTCCAAAATGACCTTAATAGTGTTGACGGGGACGTAAAGTCTCAACTCAAACAAACAAACAAACAAACAAAATAAGCTCCCCAGGAGCCTTCGGCTCTGGTGGCTCGAATTACTCCTGTCTGAAACAATTTTTTATTTTTGAGCTATATAAGTTTGGATGTATTTTCATTTTATTGCAAGCATAGGATTAATGCTTCTATAAACATGATAAACAGTTTCAGATTTAATATTGGTAACTTGTGTATGTTTTTTTTTTTTTTTTTTTGCAGGGTATATAAGTGACCTACGTGTAGATACAGACCATGTGATTATTGTTTGTGTTACAGATGCAAAACCTATTCCAGGTCAGTGCTCCCTCCCCTTGCCCACCCCTTGATTATACACTGTATATGTTTTACTTATTTGAGCCGGTTCATTAGGGCTCATTAGGTTTTTATACCACAGGTAACCATCAAAGACTCCGGCGAGCCTGTGTATAAGCCCACCCGGTCGCGCCAGAGTATTTGCTGCTGGCAGACATGTACAGTCACGCCCCCCCCCCCCCCATCGGGGCTTGAAGAAATAGATTGAGCTGCATGATGCTTCCACGCAGAGCTGAAACCGACCGGACATGAGTACTGGTAAACCGCTTAGAGGGTCTAAGCTGTGGTGCGAGTAGGACCGTCCATGCATATAAACCCTATTGGCTTGAGATGTCATTTCATCTCAATGTTGGTTAAAAGTCCCACACAGTTGGAAGCAACGTCTCCAAAATGACATGTATAGTGTTGACGGGGACGTTAAACATCAAACAAACACACATGTACAGTACACCCTCATTATTCCGACATTCGATGTGACGACAAAACTCGTTATAACGGCAATTTCAATTGAAAAAACCCTAAGCGCAAGATTAGTTAAATGAGATGATTAATGAGATATTCAAGAATAGTGCGTTTAATTCTCCAAGAAACAAAAGCTGTGGACATTCGTTAGAATCGCCTCAGCGAGGCCGGCTGCTGTGGAATTGTCTCAAAATTAACCCTTATCTTGCTGAATATTCATCTAAGCCACACCCATTTCTGTCTGTCAACTAATCAAATTACTTGATCTAGTTTATTGCTACAAATTCATAAACTGAATGCCAAACAGTGTAGATCCTGATCAGAGAAGCCATCTGCTATGGATCTACGCTGTTTGCAAAGATAGGGGTTGTCGTGAACAGCAAGATAAGGGTTAAAATTCAGTGTTTGAAACTGATGACGGTATGTCTATGTATGTTTGAAATAGGATGTACAATTTATCCCTATGTTGATATCCCTTACAACCAGATACAGATACTTAACCCTTCTCTTGCTGAATATTCATATAAGCCACTCCCATTTCTGTTTATCAACCAATCAAATTACTTGATGTAATTTATTGCTACAAATTCATAAACTGAATGTCAAACAGTGTAGATTCTGATCAGATGGCTTCTTCAGAAGCCATCTGATCTGGATCTACACTGTTTGCAAAGATAGGGGTTGTCGTGAACAGCAAGATAAGGGTTGAAATTCAGTGTTTGAAACTGATGACAGTATGTCTATGTATGTTTGAAATAGGATGTACAATGTATCCCAATGTTGATATCCCTTACAACCAGATACAGATATTTAATATGCAAACAGTATCGACCATGATGCGATAGCTCTGAGCCATCTTATTGGGATATATTGCTTGTCATTCAGCTACACACACTATTTAGTAGAATGGACGTGCCCAACTCCAGCAATGGAAGAGTGCACCCCAGAAACTAAAGGGTGAGAGGGTTTAAGGGTAAATATATGAAAGCACTGACAGCACTGATTGGTCGATTTTCCCTGTGTGCAGGCTTGGGAATTGGTCATCAACGAGAACTTGGAATGTTTGGCTACATCCTTAAGTTCTTGTACCAAATGCAAACGCTGTAGACACTGATCAGACGCCGCAACCAGACACATGATTTCTGTCCACATATACGCGACACTCTGACCAAAAAAAACACGGCAATTTTTGGGTCGATTGTTTGTCAGTTGACCCAAAGTTACTAAGCAGTAAAGCTATTCAGTGCTAAAGTCCACGTGACTATCACTGACATGTCGAATTAAAGTTTTATTTTTAGAAAATAGCAGCAGTGACTGAGGTCAGTGGGTGGCGTAAGAAGGTTATCTCGGAATCATAGGTTTGGCTTGACAAACAGTGTAGACCCAGACCATTTGCCTCGGAACGCGGCACCTGATCAAGATCTACACTATTAGCTTAAAAACCGGAAATCTAGGGTTAAATGAAACAGTTTGGACAATTTCGCCGACCTACACGCAGAGACAACCGACCCACCAGCACTCTCAGTGCTTTGATTTGAACAGTTATGGTCCTCTCTCACTCACATCAGTGTCTCCTGCATGTAGTCCCCGTAGCGCAGTGGTCGCGGGTTCGAATCCCGCCGGAGATGATTTCCTTTTTATCCCCACACTTTTTTTTAAAGAAAACAAAGTGGGTTAAATGGCCTCCGACCGTCCGTCCATAATGATATCTCCTTCTAAACCGTTAATCGGAATGCAACCAACTTTGGCGTGTAGGTTACTTACATGAGTGGGGTTTGCAAAAACACATATGTTTTGGCCCCGCCCAAAGGGGCTCTGGGGAGGGGTCATCAGATCAAATATCAATAAAATTCAATTACAATGTCCATTTTATAGACTTTGAATACAAACTTCGCATGCAGAAGGTTTTATTTGATTTGAGGTTTAACGTCCCCGTCAACACTGTAAAGGTCATTTTGGAGACATTGCTTCCATTTTTGTAGGACTTTTACCCGACATTGAGATGAAATGACATCTCAAGCCCTGTCGCCCAATGAACCAATAGGGTTTATTAGCATGGACGGTCCGCCTCGCACCGCGGTTCCTGGACAGGCTTAGATCCTCTAAGCGGTTTACCACTACTAGTGTGCGGGCCGGATTCAGCTCTGCGTGGAAGCATCATGCAGTCCATATATTTCTTTAAGCCCCTATGGGCGGGGGCAAACATGCAGAAGTAATGAGTAATGAAATATGTAAAACATATTGAACGGGATTCGGGCTGTGACCCCTGGTCATGCCCTAGGGGTCAGACTTGGGGGTCGGGGTAAAAATTTAAGTGTTTCGGAACATAGTCATGTGGCATATCAAATCGAAGAGGTTGTTTAGTAGAATATAATACAAGCAAACTCTTCACCCTATGGCCAGACTGGGGCCCTTGGACGAGCACAAAAGGTCAAATGTCAATAAAAGTCAGAATTACAAAGTCAGTTTAATAGATTTTGCTGTCAAACTGTGCAGAAATATTGAGTAATAGATAATGTAAAACATATTGAATGGGATTTTGGCTGTTACCCCTGGATCATATCTCAGGGGCTGTAGGTGGGGGTGAGAGGGGGGAGGGTCGAGGCGTGTACTTTTGAAATATGGGCCCCGTCAAGCGATTTTGGTACTTATCGCCTATGCGAGCAGCGAAGGTTCAGGCGAGCCTGCGCATCCGCGCAGTCTCGCCAGAACCTTCGCTGCTCGCTCATACAAGCAGTGAATCAAGAGGAACCTTCAGACAGAAAGCCATATCCCTGGCCCCTCTGAATGGCTGGGCGTGCGCAGTTAAAATTTGTCATGACGGAATGCTCGAAGACACAAATTCGCTTGGCGGGGCTCAAATGATGTTATTTGTTACTTAGCACCTGTGAAGCTAGCGTGGGGATTTGCGATGGCGTGTCATAGACCGCATTCTAGTATTTTCATTCCCACCACACGACAGTGGTGGGGTATTATGGTGTACCTTCGAGTGGCTGTCCGTCCGAACGTACGTCCGTCCATCCGTCCGCACCATTTCCGAACGATAGCGAGTAATTTTTCACGATTGTTTTTACAATTTCGCATACACGTTTAAACCAGGGATGAGTGGTATGCGATTGTTAACATTTGACAGAGCTACGCCCTTGTCAGTTCCAAATAAATGGTTTTCGGGCATTTCCGATCGATTTCACGGATTTTCTTCAAAATTTGTATATATATTGGTATTGAGGATAAGTGGTTTGGGATTATTAATGGGCAAAATACGTTAACATTTGGCGGAGTTATGGCCGTTAATAATTCCCATTAAATGGTACTTAAGATTTAAGTACGCATTGTATTCCTGGGCCCTGGTCAGGTCTTAAAGTGGGCACTTTGAATTGGAGACTGGGTATACAAAGCATAAAGGGGAATAACTGAAACATTTTACATATGTTTTTAAAGAAGGATTTAATTTTTAGCTGGTCTTCATAGCGAAAAATTACTGTATAGCCACTAATTTTGAAAATAAAGACTCGATTTTATCTCGCATAGTCATAACTAGAGATGCGATGTCCCTCTGATGACAGGAAGGTGACCAGGGAAAAGCTATACAGTCAGGGACAAAATCGTGAGGGCCTCACGATATTGTCCCTGACTGTAGCTTTTCCCTGGTCACCCTATCAATGTTATCCCATAGGTTGGGGATGACGGACTTGTCCCGGGGAAGTAGAGAAATTTCAAATGCTTGTGTCAAAATACAGTAAAAATTCCACTATTAAGACCACTTATATTTAAGACTACTTCTTTCATATCATATAAAAAAGGTTTCAGTTATTCGTTATTTCTGTTTTCTACACCCAGTGTCCTCTGGTGAAAGAACACCTTTGGGAATGTTCAAAAGTGGTCTTAAAGACCACTTTTGAACATTCCCAAAGGTGTGATGAATATATTAATTTTACTTCACCTCATTGAAATTTGAAATCCCCTGGATGGGCTTTTAATCCATTTGTCCCCAATAGAACCGACTGCCTTACATATGCCTAGGACTGCCAGACATTTTTTTTTTTAAATCATGACTGAAAACGGGCTAGGGAAGACATTTCACCCTAAAACCTGATGTTTTGGGCCAATTAGCCTTGCCTCATCCATTATCAATAGGAACCAAATGTCCCGTTCGGTATGTGAAAACAATCTTTGTGATCACATCATAGGTCATGGCACAGGGTCACCCTAAGCTGAAACATGCGCTCGGGGACTTTATTTTTTGCGTTTTTCTCTTCCTAGTTTTCCTCTCCTTCTCTCTCTTATCTCTCGTGGCCTCGGTAGCTTAGTCGGATGCGCGTCTGCCTGGTGATCAGGAGGACGCGGGTTCGATTCCTGCTTGGGTCGCAACATTCTTTCGTGGAGATTCATCATGAAATCTTTTCTACGGCCATGCTCTCCTTTCCGCTGGTTCAAGAAGGACAGTTGTCAATTTCTGGCGAAAAAAATGTGCACTGTACTGGTCAACCGTTTACGTATACAAATGTAAACCTGCCCAGGAAAAGTGTGACTAGGTAAACTGGCCGGCCCAAAAATGACCTAAAATAGTGCTGACTGGGCCGTTAAACCCCAAAAGAAACAAATACCTGTGATAAAAATCAATATGGTCTGGATGGTTTGATCAACCACCGATAGAACGACCTTTCCGTTAGGTAGTCCCCGTAGCGCAGTGGATAGCGCGCTGGACTTCTAATCCAGAGGTCGTGGGTTCGAATCCCACCGGGGATGATCTTTTTCCTCGGATGCTTTTAGTTCACCTATATTACTTTGCAGTGTTTTTAGTGTTCATCTATATTGCTTTGCAAAAAATCCTATTGCTACAGTCAAGCGTTCTTTTATCGCGGAGTCTGATCAGGTTCTACACTGTTTTCACAAAGAAAAGGCATCACCATTACTCTCCGTTGTAAGGGTTATTTTCCCAAATCAGAGACAACCTACCCGCCAGTGCTGACAGTACTCTGATGTCTACACCTATCTCATATTTTCATCCGAAAAAACTGTTAAAGTTCATTCGAAAATGCACACTCTTTTCATGGTCAATTTTTGTCAGTCGACCCATGGATAGTAAGCGCAGTAGCTTTATGTTGTTAATGACTACGTGACCAGGACTGTTGTGTAAAGTGGGCTATCTGTTGCATTTGGCGGTGGTGTACACATTTGGTGGTGTACACGACCCAGATCTGACGCCGCTTAAAGCGGTCTTTCATGCATCTTATGGGAGTCTTCTTAACTGTTTGCCTAAAGTATAGGATTTTACGGGTTAAAATTAATCTATCTTTGTCCACTTACATTACCGTTCCCCAGGCCTACATTCAGACACTATCGACCCACCAGTGCTTATCATCCATGGGCTAATTTAATCATAGTTACATAAATAGGGTCACTCCATTAATTTTGAATGCATGCTTGGGTAACCGAAGTCACTTACAAGTAAGTGCATATGTATGGACCCTTTACAAAAATAAACTAACCTACTTTTCAGAGCTGACAACTACTGTAGTGTTTAGTTCCAAATTGAATGTTGTTGCTGTTCTTGCTGTTGTTAGTGATGGCATTACGCAAACACGCCTATACAAATACATTGCCACCTTTATCGCCGAAAATATGAAAAATTTATGATGAAAAATTGTGATATTTTTCTTATTTCTGCTCAAAATATAGAGTATGGGCACTCGTTAGAATCGCCTCATCGAGGCGGTTCTAACGAGTACCCACAATCTTTATTTTAGAGCAGAAATAAGAAAAATAAGGCATACCCCCGGAAACCCTAGTTGTACTATATTCAACTCTGTGAGGCAGTTCTAACAGTAATCTACGTTTACAGCAAAGCCAATGGAATTAACTCTCTTTGTACCAAATGGTTGTGTTTTCTCCAAATGAGTGAACTTTTAGCAAACAGTGGAGGCCCTGATCAGACGCCGCGTTCTGTGGCGTCTGATCTGGGCCTGCACTGTTTGCCAACTACCCGTTTTGGGTTTCCGGTACAAAAAGGGTTAATGTGTACTTTTGTAAACCCCTTTACCCCTTTATAAATTGGAGTTTCCCATGGTGTTCATTACATAAACAGGAGAAAAAAATGTTTGCGAAATGAAGGCACATAAAATCACAAAACAAGACATACAACATCACACAATCTAATAAGCACAGAACTTGAGGGACTGTAAAGAAACGCAGATCTTGGCGGTTCAGCAGAAAAACTTATTTGTTGGGGTGTAGGCGGAGTGGGGTTTCAACTCGGGAGTTTAAGAATGTCCAGCCTCAATGCCAATGCATATGCCTACAAAATAAGGATCATGTTCCCACAAAATAAGAATTTTCTACAAATTAAGGATTACTTTCCTACAAAATAAGGATTATAGTCCTACAAAATGAGGTTTATTGTCTTACAAAATAAGGATTATTTTCCTACAAAATAAGTATTATATTCCTACAAAAGAAGGATTATATTTCTACAAAATAAGGATTATTTTCCTACAAAAGAAGGATTATATCTCTACAAAATAAGGACTATATTCCTACAAAATAAGGATTATAGTCCTACAAAATGAGGATTATTGGCTTACAAAATAAGGATTATTTTCCTACAAAATAATGATTATTTTCCTACAAAATAATGATTATTTTCCTACAAAAGAAGGATTATATTTCTACAAAATAAAGACTATATTCCTACAAAATAAGGATTATATCCCTACGAAGAAAGGATTATATTCAAACCAAATAAGAATTTTTACAAAATAAGGATTATATTCCTACAAAATAAGGATTCTTTTCCTACAAAAGAAGGATTAAATCACTACAAAATAAGGATTATATTCCTACAAATTTAGGGTTATATTCCTACAAAATAAGGATTATATTCCTACAAAATCAAAATAAGGATTATGTTCCTACAAAATTAGGATTATTTTCCTACAAAATAAGGATTATATTCCTACAAAATAAGGATTATTTTCTTACAAAATAAGGATTGTATTCCTACAAAATAAGGATTATTTTCTTACAAAATAAGGATTGTATTCCTACAAAAATAAGGATTTTTTTCCTACAAAATAAGGATTATTTTCCTACAAAACAAGGGTAACCGAATGACCTGCATGGAGGAATTCTAGACAATTATGAATCAGGGTTGAGAAATTGAGGACTTGACAACAGTTTGATGTCAGAGCAGAAGGAAATGTTATGCATAAGAATTTATTTTTCTGATTCCCACTTTCACCCCAGTGTTGACCTAATAGTGCTATAAATATCTTGTTAATCTTCTTATAGAAGATTCTAGAAAACTGAGTCACAGATTAATTTCATTTTTGTAAACAACATGTTTACAAGGAAAAGTACTTCAGAACCTTCCAGAAAGTTCTGGGTTGCATTATTTTTAGAAAAATACCTCATCTTATTCCACAGCCCTCTGGAATGTTCTAGAGAAATCTTAGGGTCTATAAAAGAGCTTGATTTTTCTCATTGAGTCAGACTTTGGAGTTTGAAGTTTGGGCTTAGAAGAAAAGTTATTTCTGAATTCTGTGTTGGATTGTTAAAGGATATTACTTTTCAATTTGGACTGTGAATTCTGTGGGATCAAGGAATATAGATTCATTCAGGATATTTCATAACAGAGCGAAGTACATTTAATTTTCTTACTTCTACAGGTTAAAGTTAACTTGTAAATAAATTTTGTTAAATTTTTCCAAAAGGCTTGTTTGCTTTTTCTTTCTGCTACGCCTGGCTCGTAACAGAAATTGGGGGCTCGTCCGGGATAAACCATTTCGAGCATTTTAAAACCGACATTTCATGTGACGGCAGGTAATTGTCATTTCTTATCAAATATAGACTTGGCAGTTGCTTCAACAGATCGGTATTTCCCTATAGGCATATAGGGGATTGTCATTTCATGTGAATTGTTGTTTCAGGTGAAATAGTACTTGTCATTTCATGTGAAATTCTTATTGGGCTTGTCATTTCAAAAAAAAAAAAAAATTGTCAAATTAACCTCAATCTTAATTACCATAATTACTTTATAAAACATACAAAAAGCAAACATGTCGTTTGATTTGAGAAGCTTTTTGGCTCAGCCTACTCAGGAGTTGTTTAATCTGGCCAAAAGGACAGATTTGTTAGAAATTGCTTCCCATTATGGGGTCACTGCTGTCAAAACAAGCATGAAGAAGCATGAAATTAAGAATATTTTGGTACAGTTTTTTGTTGATGAAGAACTTTTCGATCCATCTGCTTTGTCTCTCATTATGGTTTCACATACTGAATTGCAAATGAGACAAATTGAAATAGGAAGGCAAATTGAATTAGAGAAGTTAAGGTTAGAAATGGAAGAAAGAGAGAAGGAAAAGCAAAGAGAAATGGAAGAAAGAGAGAAGGAAAAAGAAAGAGAAATGCAGAGACAAATGCAGATGGAAAGATTAGAAATGGAAGAACGAATTCGAAAAGAAAAATTAGAACAGGAAGAAAAACAAAGAGAAATGGAGGAACGGATTGAGTTAGAAAAGGAAAAAATGAAATATAGTATTGAGGAAAAAGAAAGGGAAAGGCAATTTCAATTAAGGCTGAAGGAAATGGAACTCCAGGGTCAGGATAGGGTGAAACATACCCCTGTTTTTGACTCTGGCAGTTACTTTGATGCCACAAAGCACATAAGGTTAGTTCCGCCATTTCAGGAAAAAGAGGTAGATAAGTATTTTTTGCATTTTGAAAAAGTTGCAGAAAATTTAAAATGGCCGAAAGAGCATTGGACCTTACTTTTGCAAAGCGTTGTTGTCGGAAAGGCTCGAGACATTTACACTCAGCTGACTGTCGAGCAAAGCTCAGACTATGATCTGGTCAAGGAGCTTATTCTTAAGGCATATGAGTTGGTCCCTGAGGCTTACAGGCAGAAATTTAGGAATTGTAAAAAAGAAATTTCCCAGACCCATGTAGAATTTGCTCGAACCAAAGAACAGTTATTTGATAGGTGGTGTTCTTCTAAAAAAGTAGGCTCTAATCATGACAAACTTAGGCAGCTTGTCCTTGTTGAAGAGTTCAAACGGTGCATAAATTCAGACATTAAATCTTTTCTCGATGAGAGACAGGTTGAAACTTTGGAGGAAGCTTCTCGTTTGGCAGATGATTATGCTTTGACTCATAAAGTCTCATTTGTGAACAGGCCTTATCCTCGAAAACCTTATAATCCACAGACAGGTCCAAGATTATATCCCAGTAATCCTTCTGGTAGTTATAGCCATACATCTAGTACTATGCCCAAACTTTCTGGTGAAAATAAAAGCCAGAATCCATCCAAACCTTCTGGTGAAAACAGAAGCCAGAATTTTTCCAAACCTTCTGGTGAAAACAAAGACCAGAATCCCTTATCTCAATCTCAAGTAGTTTGTTATTATTGTAAAAATACAGGTCATTTGATCTCTGAGTGTTTAAAATTAAAGCGAAGGAAAGAAAGAGAAAGACAAGAGGAACTTAAGCCTACAGGCTTGACTTCTATAAGGCCAAAACCACAGTCTTGTGTAAGGGAGGAAACTCTTTCTGATATCAAATTATCTGAGACTGATTCAGTTATGGAGATATATGAACCATTCTTATCAGATGGCTTTGTGTCACTAAATGGTGACAGTTATGCCCATCCTACCCCTATTAAAATCTTACGAGATACTGGAGCTTCTCAATCTCTTATTCTAGCAGATACTCTGCCTTTTTCTGAGAAGACTTCTTTGGGCCAAAGTGTCCTTATTCAGGGTGTGGAATGTGGATTTGTTAATGTTCCGCTTCATAACGTTTATTTGTCATCAGACTTGGTATCCGGTTCAGTGGCTGTTGGTATTAGACCTTCTTTACCTTTTAAAGGTGTTCATTTGTTGCTAGGCAATGACTTAGCTGGAGATAAGGTTGTGGTAAACCCACTTTTGACTTCTAATCCTTGCACTGATCAACCACCTGATCCCATTGAGCAGGAAATTCCTGATCTTTATCCGTCCTGTGCAGTCACAAGGGCTATGGCACGTAAGGCCAAGCAAACTGATGGGGAACAGGATTTTGATTTTACTGATACCTTTTTGGGTCAGTCTTTTAATGACGAGATAACAAGGTCTCTGTCTTCAAGCCTGCCTGATAAGCAGACAGCTTTTCATGAGAATAACTCATCTGTCGATCTAGGCCAAGACAAAATGTCCGGGTCTCAACTAGCTATAGAACAGCACAAGGATCCTGAAATTTCGCCTTTGTTTGAAAGGGCTTTAGATGAGCAGGAAGTATCTCAGGTCCCAGTCTGTTATTATGTCAAAAATGACATTCTTATGAGAAAATGGCGTCCACCAGACGTCTCAGCAGAAGACGAGTGGACTGTCAACCACCAGATAGTGGTTCCACGGGTTTACCGTCACGAAATATTAAACTTGGCACATGAAACTCCCATGTCAGGACATTTAGGTGTCAATAAAACCTATCACAAGATTCTTAATCATTTTTACTGGCCTGGGTTAAAATCAGATGTTTCTCAGCACTGTAAGTCCTGCCATACATGCCAAATGGTAGGAAAACCCAATCAGACCATACCTAAGGCTCATTTGCAGCCTATACCTGCTTTTGATGAACCTTTCAGTCGAATAATTATAGACTGTGTGGGTCCCTTGCCCAGAACAAAGTCTGGCTGTGAATATTTATTGACTATTATGTGTGCTTCCACACGTTTTCCTGAAGCCATTCCACTAAGAAATATCAAAACGAAGACAATCGTCAAGGCCTTAGTGAAGTTTTTCACATTTGTTGGGCTTCCTAAATCTATTCAGTCAGACCAAGGCTCGAATTTCATGTCTGGAATATTTCAACAAGTAATGCATGAACTTGGCATTGTACAGTATAAGTCATCGGCCTATCATCCTGAAAGTCAAGGCGCCCTTGAAAGATTCCATCAAACATTGAAAAACATGATAAGATCATATTGCTTTGACACAGAGAAGGATTGGGATGAAGGCATCCATCTGCTTTTATTTGCTGTCAGAGAATCTGTGCAAGAATCTCTTGGCTTCAGTCCATTTGAATTAGTATTTGGCCATACTGTTCGTGGTCCTTTGAAACTTCTCAAAGAGAAATTTCTCTCCAATGATGACACCTCCCTGAATTTACTTCAGTATGTGTCTGATTTCAAAACTAGACTTTCAAAAGCTTGTGAGGCTGCTCGGGCCAATCTTCAGTCAGCCCAAAGAAAAATGAAACAGCTATATGACATAGGGACAAAAGAAAGGAATTTTAAACCAGGTGATAAGGTACTAGCTCTTTTGCCTATTCCAGGGAAATCGTTGCAGGCCAGGTATTATGGTCCATACACTGTAGACAAAAAGATCAGTGACGTAAATTACACAATAAACACTCCTGGGAGGCGCAAGCTAAAGCAGCTATGTCATATTAACATGCTTAAGGCATACATAGATAGGGACAATACATCTTTAACATCAGTCAATCTAGTTAGCTCTGTTCCACTTAATTCAAGTGACAATGACTGTGAGGATATTAATTCAGTGAAGTCGGATCCCACATCATCAAAACTTCAGAATTCTGACATTCTACGGAATCTTGACCAGAAACTGTCACATCTAGAGCCAAATCAGCGGAATGAACTGAAACAGCTGATTTTTGAATATGAACACTTATTTCCTGACATTCCAACACGGACAGACAAAATATTTCACGATGTGGACATAAATGGTTCTAAACCTGTAAAACAACACCCTTACAGGATGAATCCTGTGAAACAAAAATATCTTAAAGAAGAAGTTCAGTATCTATTTGACAATGACTTTATTGAACCAAGCCAAAGTGAGTGGAGTTCTCCTTGTATTCTTGTACCAAAACCTGATGGGACATATCGTATGTGTACAGATTTTAGGAAAGTTAATTCCTTAAGTAAAACAGATAGCTTTCCTATTCCAAGAATGGATGACTGCATTGATAACATCGGGAATGCCAAATACATAACGAAATTCGACCTTCTGAAAGGATTTTGGCAAATTCCACTTACAGATAGAGCAAAGGAGGTTTTGGCATTCACAACACCAGACGGATTATTTAACTATAAAGTCATGCCATTTGGAACGAAAAACTCTCCGGCAACATTTCAGCGCTTAATAAACATGGTAATTGCGGGGCTGAAAGGCTGCAGTGCTTATATCGATGATGCTATCATATACAATGACCAGTGGAATCAACATCTTGGGACTATTCGAGCATTCTTTGATAGACTGAGTAATGCCAAATTGACAATAAATCTTGCTAAAAGTGAATTCTGCCATGCAAGTTTGACATTTCTAGGTCATGTTGTAGGTCAAGGTCATGTGAAACCCATTGATGCTAAAGTTGAGGCTATCTCAAATTTTCCCGTACCCACGTGCAAAAGACAGCTGATGCGATTTCTTGGTATGGCTGGTTATTATAGAAAGTTCTGTAATAATTTCTCTGTCATTGCTGAGCCTTTGACAAATTTGCTCAGCAAAAGAACAAAATTCCATTGGAATGCAATATGCCAAAATGCTTTTGATAAACTTAAAGCCATACTCAAGAGTGAACCAGTTCTCTTAGCACCAAACTTTGAAAAGGAGTTTAAGCTAGCTGTAGATGCTAGTGACGTAGGTGCAGGTAGTGTTTTGTTGCAGGAAGATGAAAATGGTGTGGATCATCCAGTTTGCTACTTTTCCAAAAAGTTTAATAAGCATCAGAGAAATTACTCTACCATAGAGAAAGAGTGCTTGTCTCTGATTCTTGCTCTGCAACATTTCGAAGTTTATCTTACCCCTACTACTGCACCGATTGTTGTTTTCAGTGATCACAATCCACTGACTTTCATACATAAAATGAAAAACAAAAATCAGCGGTTGCTCAGGTGGAGTCTTATGCTACAAGAGTATAATTTAGACATAAGACATATCAGAGGGAGAGATAACATTATCCCTGATGCCCTTTCAAGAGCTTGAGCAGTGTCAGGAGTTGTGTTTTTCTTTCCTACTAAAGTGGATTGTAGATACATGTAATTTTATATGCTATGCTCAATATTTTATTATTCTTAAAGCAAAAGAAAGCTTTATTACATAAATCTTTCTTTTCCTCGAAGAGGGGGAGTGTTATGCATAAGAATTTATTTTTCTGATTCCCACTTTCACCCCAGTGTTGACCTAATAGTGCTATAAATATCTTGTTAATCTTCTTATAGAAGATTCTAGAAAACTGAGTCACAGATTAATTTCATTTTTGTAAACAACATGTTTACAAGGAAAAGTACTTCAGAACCTTCCAGAAAGTTCTGGGTTGCATTATTTTTAGAAAAATACCTCATCTTATTCCACAGCCCTCTGGAATGTTCTAGAGAAATCTTAGGGTCTATAAAAGAGCTTGATTTTTCTCATTGAGTCAGACTTTGGAGTTTGAAGTTTGGGCTTAGAAGAAAAGTTATTTCTGAATTCTGTGTTGGATTGTTAAAGGATATTACTTTTCAATTTGGACTGTGAATTCTGTGGGATCAAGGAATATAGATTCATTCAGGATATTTCATAACAGAGCGAAGTACATTTAATTTTCTTACTTCTACAGGTTAAAGTTAACTTGTAAATAAATTTTGTTAAATTTTTCCAAAAGGCTTGTTTGCTTTTTCTTTCTGCTACGCCTGGCTCGTAACAGAAACCACTATATACTTATGGATATTCCAACTCATGACATAAAGCATCGAGCTCCATCCCTCTTGAAAGATGTAGGACGGTGGTCAATTTTGCTTCGCTCTTTGGTTGCACGAGGTCCTGGGCCAGACTTCGAACTCCGTGACAGACTTTGTCTGGCTGGAAAATGCCGTGATACCGTAATTACGAAAACACGCCTATACAAATACATTGTAACCTTTATTGCCGAAACAAATAAATGAAAATTTATTATGAAAAATTGTGATATTTTTCTTATTTCTGCTCAAAGTATAGATAGTGGGTACTCGTTAGAACCGCCTCATTGAGGCGGTTCTAACGAGTACCCACAATCTATATTTTTAGCAGAACTAAGAAAATAAGGTTTACCCCTGTAAACCCCAGGTATAAAAGTTGGGGTCAATGGGGGTCAAATTATAAAGGCGTGTTTTCGTGATGATTGGATGTTAAGGCAGCCTCATAACGTGCTATATGCTGTCCAGGATCCAGTTGTCAAAAACAAACTATGTCGTTAGGTATTTTGATAATTTAATATTGCAAATATACGGAACCCGGGAAGTACGGAACCCGAGAAGGGACATGATTTTTTTTTATTTTATAAGTTGTGCGCACAAGATAATATCTTGTCCGCACAATATATTATCTTGTGCGCACAAGATATTATCTTGTACGGACAACATATTATCTTGTGCAGACAAGATATTATCTTGTCCGCACAAGATATTAAGTTGTGCAAACAAGATATTATCTTGTCCGCACAAGATAATATCTTGTCTGCACAACACAGATCTTGTGTGCGAACAAGAAAATATGTTGTGCGAACAAGATAATATCTTGTCCGCACAAGATAATATCTTGTTCGCACAACTTCCCAAGATCCATGTTGTGCAAACAAGATAATATGTTGTGCGAACAAGATACTTTCTTGTGCGCACATGATAAAATGTTATCCGCACAAGATAAATTATGTTGTCCGCACAAGATAATATCTTGTGCGCACAACATATTATCTTGTCCGCACAAGATAATATCATTGTTCGCACAACTTAATATCTTGTTCGCACAACATATTAAGAAAAAATTATTTCCCTACCCGGGTTCCGTACAAATATACTTATATTTTTGCTGTATAAACTTGAGTAGCTTCTGACTCTTTTCAGCAATAATGCCACTATGTATTATACTTACTAGAAAACCTAACTTAGTCAGTCGGATGCGCGTCTGACTGGTGATCAGGAGGACACGGGTTAGATACCTGCCGGGGTCGGCAAGATTCTTTCGTGGATATTGATTATGAAATCTTTTCTACCCTTCCGCTGATTCAAGAAGGGCAGTTGTCAGTTTCTGGCGAAAGAATGCACTGTACTGGTTAGCCGCTTACGCACAAGCCTGCCCAGGAAAAGTGTGGATAGGTAAACTGACCGGCTCAAAATGACCTAAATAGTGTTGACATGGCCGTTAAACTCTTTGGCAACATATCGTTAAATTTCTATAATTTAATATGGGAAATATACTAGTATATTTGCTGAAAACATGTGGGTAGCCTTTGTAAGTGCAAGATTCAATTTTATCAGCAAAATCACCACGTTATTACATAGTAGGGTCCTGCGAAAAAAAAGACAGTCCGACAGAGAAGAGACCGCAATCATCAGCAAACAACCGAACAGATGACCTTAGACATAAGGGAGATCGTTAATGAAGAACAAGAAAAGGGCATGTCTGAGAACTGAACTTTGGCACACACCGAAAAATAACAGGAACTTGATCTGATGACCATATAGTACCACTTGTTGCGTGAGCGCTCAGATAGCCAAGAGTTAATCCCCACCTCCCTCCCCCCCCCCACACACACACACACAAGCCATGATAATTAAATCGTACTGTTGTTGACCCTTATTGACACAATCCAGATTACTTACATTGTCATTGTGCTCGAAAAAGCGGACAAGTGGGTTTCGAAATAAACAAA
This sequence comes from Lucinisca nassula, assembly GCA_963580285.1. NCBI lineage: Eukaryota > Metazoa > Mollusca > Bivalvia > Lucinida > Lucinidae > Lucinisca > Lucinisca nassula. Next base: position 4,332,945 of record OY757018.1, on the reverse strand, counting down.
CCTGACAATTAGAAACATTAAGAGACCATCGGGGCTTGGAGAAATAGACTGGGCTGCATGATGCTTCCACGCAAAGCTAAACTGACTGCACACGCGTATTGGTAAACCGCTTAGAAGGCCTAAGCCTGTCCAGGTTAAGTGGTGTGAGACAGACCGTCTTATAAGCCTTTTGGTTTCATAGGGCGGCAGGGCTTGAGAGGTCATTTCATCTCAGTGTCAGGTGAAAGACCCACGAAATTGAAAGCAACGTCTCAAAAATGACCTAAATAGTGTTGACAGGGACGTTTAACCTCAATTCAAACAAACACACAATAGAAACGCTAAGTACTTGTTGAGGTTGCCAGCTGATAAAAAGTACAGTGAATTATCGCTATCAAGACCACCTAAAATTAACCCCTCTCTTCCTGAATATTCAGATTAGCCACACCCCTTTCTGACTTTGAACCAATCAGATTACTTGATGTAATTTATTCCTACAAATTCATAAATTGAATGTCAAACAGTGTAGATCCTGATCAGATGGCTTCTTCAGAAGCCATCTGATCTGCATCTGCACTGTTTGCTGAGGAAAGGGTTGTCGTGAACAGCAGAATAAGAGCTAAGACTTATTCTGCTTTAAAAAAGTTTATTTAGTAGATAGCAGTTATTTTTCTTTTTGTTTTCTGCATACCGTGTCCTGTGGTCAGGGACCACCTTTGGGACTGTTCAAAGGTGGTCTTAATATAGGAATTTTACGACTCAGACTATTCTGCGCATGCGCAGTCTCGCCAGAGCCTTTGTTCCTTGCAGAGGGTAGTAAAGACCTTGGGGGGAAACGTCATAATATTGATTGTGCATGCGTATTTGGAGAATATTCTTGTTTGTTTGAATGGTGGTTTTTCGTTCCTATCAACACTATTTAGGTCAGTTTGGAGACGTTGCTTCCGATTTTCTGGGACATTAACCCGACATTGAGTTGAAATGACATCTCAAGCCGTGCCGCTAAATTAAACCAATAGGGTTTTTAAAGACTATAAATTCGAGAATGTTAACCCATTGCATGCGGGAAACCCTTAAAGACGTACCTTGGCAATCAGTCAGGCCCAGATTAGACGCCGCAGAACGCGGCGTCTGATCAGGGCCTGTACTTTTTGCTAACAAAATTTTCTGTCAAAATAGAATGAAAACGAAAAAAAGGCCTGACACCCCTTATACGACAAATGGGCTTGTCCAACATATAGTAATGGAAGAGTCAACTTGTGTTTGTTTGATTTGAGGTTTAACGTCCCCGTCAACACTGTAAAGGTCATTTTGGAGACGCTGCGTCCAATTTTGTGGGACTTTTACCCAACATTGAGATGAAATGGCATCTCAAGCCCTGCCGCCCAATGAAACCAATAGGGTTTATTAGCATGGACGGTCCGCCTCGCACCGCGTTCCTGGACAGGCTTAGATCCTCTAAACGGTTTACCAGCACTAGTATGCGGGCCGGATTCAGCTCTGCGTGGAAGCATCTTGCAGCCCATATATTTCTTCAAGCCCCCATGGGCGGGGGCTGCTGAATTTTACTGTACATGTATTTTCAGCGACTCTTCTATTTTCTGGGAGTGCGGAGATGATTCAAGACAAGATACATGAAGCTGAAGAGCATTTCAAAATAGCATACAAACATGTAGAAGACTTGGCTAAAAGACATAATGTAAGAAAGCTTTAAATTTCTCTTTCCGTGAGAAGCCTCCCTTGTGTAGTGGTTACGCTAAAAGACATAATGTAAGAAAGCTTTAAGTTTCTCTTTTGGTGAGAAGCCTCAATGATGTAGTGGTTACGCTACTCGACTTGTAACCAGGGGTCGCAGGATCGATCCCGGGCTTCTCCAGACTTTCGGATGAGTCTTTAAACCGAGGACCCGTCTCTGTATGACCTAAGCTGTTGGTTGGGCTTAAAACTCAAACACTCACTCACTCTCTACATATTATATATTAGTTTCTTATTTCTGTATGAAAACATATTGTTGGTACTCATTAGAAGCGCCTCATTTTCAAATAATAGACAAGTAAAATCTATTTAAGCCCCCCATCCCCAACCCCAGTGGAATTTGTTTCGCGCTGACCATTCCAAGGCCGATCATCTGTCGCAGTTTATTTTTGTTATGGTTTGTCTTTGAGTGTGTTTTTCTCTATATTATAAGTATTTTGTTTTGGATAATAAATTGGCCATTTTGTGGGAAAATAACTGCCTTTTTGGCTTTCCTCTAATGATGTTTCCATTAGGGTCTAGTTGTTTCATGTTTGTGTTTCTTTCCCTTTGTTGTCTCTGATGGGAGCTGTGGGTTAATTGTATCGATTCATTATCATTGCCTTCACTTCTGCTTTGTAGTATCCATAAGTTTGGGGGGAGTTTAACTTTTCATGTAGTTGATGTTTTTTTGTTTTTTTTGTTTTTTTATGATAATCTGAAATAATGGCTTACAGTTGCCGTAGAATATTCTCAAAACATCTTATTGGTGTCAGATTTCAAAATAATTTGGTATCATTGATCCATGGCGAACCATGGTTTGATGATAGAAAACATGGATGCACGGTTCTAGGCCAGTTTCTCCCACTTGAGCTATGGTGAGCATAGTGGCCATGAGCCTGTTGTAGACCGCTATTTGCGGAACGTTTGAAAAGATTGCCTCTGCTAATGATGTATCCACGCCCATCCCCAACTTTACTGTAAGGAAGTTTTATCAAACATAATTATCCATAGAAACCATCACGTGAAATGAAGACCCCCTAAACTCCACTTCATATACAGAAAACTAGGGTTTACGGGGGGTACACATCATTTTTCTTATTTCTGTTCCAAGATATAGGTTGTCGGTACTCGTTAGAACCGCCTCAAGGAGGCGGTTCTAACGAGCACCCACAACGTATGTTTTAAGCATTTATAAGAAAAATAGCACGGATTTTCATCAGATTAGTAGCAATTTTGAAGCTGTGAAAAATGCACTATGTCGCACGGGTGTGTTATCATAATACAGATTAGATATTTTGTGATAATTGAATGATGATTTTTGTTAATTTTCCATAAAACATATGTTTATATAGAGAAAATAATGAAAATTATCCTTCAATTATCATAAAATACCATCTTATCTGTTGCTATGGTTATTCATCTTTGGTATTTCTTCAATACAGGCATCACGAAAACACACATGTATACATTTGATCCCCTTAAACCCCACTTTTATATAGTAAAATTTGGTTTGCAGGGGTATACATAATTATCCTTATTTCTGTTAAAAACATACATTGTGGGTACTCTTTAGAACCGTCTCGTCGAGGCATTGTTAAAACAACATGCATCCTTAATCGATGCGGCCAGCTGGAACTGAATTGACATTTCATTTGGAACTGTTCAAAAGTTTTCTCACAGACAATTTTTGAACAGTACCAAAGATGGTCTCTTGTTATAGGACACTGGGTGTACAAAAACAACAAACAAACAAAGAAAAAGCTGAAAAAAGAAAATCAGATATATATTTTAACAGAAGATTTTGTATGGATATTAGCTTGTCTTATTCCATTTCGTACCCAAAACGGATACCCAGAAACCCCAAAAGGGATACCCTGGCAAACAGTGTAGGCCCAGATCAGACGCCGCAGAACGCGGCGTCTGATCAGGGCCTCCGCTGTTTGCTAAACTTCAGTCATTTTCCAAATAAATTTTGATGAAAACACAACCTGACACCCCTTAATTTTGGAATGGACTCCCGTTATATATAAGGAGGAAGATTCCATTTGGTACAAACAGGGTTAATAGTGGAACCGTACTTTCTCGGTATAAAGCTTTATAATTGCACGACCCGCAGAAAAAGCGACCGACTGAAGTCGGTTGATTTTCTAAGAGTGCCCTAAAATCACCGTGCCATTCTGTCAGTCTGTCTGTCCGTCCGTAACCCGTTTGTGAAAATTGGTGATAGTGACTTAACCGATTGGAATATTTAAATAATTTTTGGCATACTGATAGATATCAATGGATACTAACCAATGAATTTGCCAAATATTACATTCCGTTTAGAATAGCCTCGCCGAGGCGAAAAATGTGAAAATTTTCGAACTGCTTCTCCTCGGAAACCGTTGGGCCGATTAAAGTCAAATTTCATATGGAGCCTCTATGGGATGGGTAAAACCAAAATTTGCTCATGGGGTCCAGGTCACATGACCAAAATTGCCGCCAAGCCATATATGGTAAAAACCCTTCAAAAATAGTCTTCTCCAGAACTACTGGGCAGATTTTCGCGAAACTTGATAAATAGCATCTGGGACGTAGGCCCATCATAAAGTGCTAAAATGGTGACCCTGGGTTGACCTTGACATTCTTTGTGCCTAGGTCAAACTTTGACACATATGCTTTTGTATTTGAAAAATAAGAATGCATTTTATCCTGCAAACGATTCTGAATACAGTACTAAAGTATAAGACATATTTTTGCTCCTTACGATAAGGCGCATTTATTGGGGGAACCGTTTTAGGTCCAGGTCACATGACCAAAATGGCCGCCATACCCATATATGGTAACACTCATAAAGCTAAAAGCATCCGGCGGGTCGTGCACTTCAGCTGTTTCCATTTTCTTCACTTCTAGATTGTAAATGCTCTGGGATATCTGGTGGCAACTCATAACTTTTGATGGGGGTGGGGGTTTCGTGCGAGGTACATGGATTATTGTGAAATGTATCTTTTCCTTTCCCCTTATTTTCAGATAAAACACAAATTTGAGCGTCTAGAGGGTCATCCAGGTCATGTGATTGTGAAAGCAGCAGACCAACATCACGCGGATTTTATCGTCTGCGGAAGTCGCGGTTTGGGTGCAATCCGGCGGACCATACTTGGTTCTGTTAGCGAGTATATCCTGCACCATGCACACTGTCCTGTGCTGGTGTGCAAACATGAGGACGAGAGACACAAATATGATCATCACAAACAGAAACATTAATACTGTAAACATTCTAAAAAATTCAGACAATTTGAGAATTTGCTGTAATTCTCCAAATATTTTGACACATTTGTTCCAGCGAGGAGTCCAAAAGGTGCAGACGGAATAGCAAACAGTGTAGACCCAGATCAGACTGCTCCTTAAGGAGCAGTCTGATCTGGTCTGCACTTTTTGCTCCTAATACTTAGGAACATTGTGATAGTCGTGTCCTATGGAAGCATGAAGCTATCATCGTCGTGTCCTATGGAAGCATGAAGCTATCATCGTCGTGTCCTATGGAAGCATGAAGCTACCATCGATATTAACAATGTTGCACTTACTTTATGAAAGGATCAGACTCCTTAACCCATGACATTTATATTTTAAAATATTTTTCTTATTTTTTTTTTTTTTTTTTTTTTTTTTTGCATTATGTGTACACATGATTCACATTGAATGTCAAGCCTTGTTGCTCAGAAAAAAATAAATAAATAAAAAATAAATAAACTGCTGTCTGCTCTTAACATTTATGTGTTGCTTAATTACAGAATAAAATTTTATTTTCAGTTTGACATTAGTTTATAGAAGTAAAGGCAATGATCAGGAATCGATACTATTCACGACAGCTCCAATCAGAGACATCAAAGGGAAAGAAACACAAACATGAAACAACAGACCCTAATGGAAGCATCAATAGCGGAAAGCCAAAAGCACACTTACTTTCCCACAAAATGGCCAATTGGCTATCCAAAACAAAATATGAGCGATACACACACTCAAAGACAAACCATGACAGAAATAAACCGCGAAAGAAGAACCGCCTTTGAACCGCCTCATAGGCTACAGAAGTGGAGGCAATGATCAGGAATCGATACAATCAACCCAGAGCTCCCATCAGAGACAACGAAGGGAAAGAAACGCAAACATGAAACAACAGACCCTATTGGAAACATCAAAAGCGGAAAGCCAAAAGGACAGTTACTTTCCCACAAAATGGCCAATAGGCTATCCAAAATATAATATAAGCGACACAAACACACAAAGACAAACCATAACAAAAATAAACCGCGACAGAAGAACCGCCTTGGAACGGTCAGCGGAAACGAATTCCACTGGGGGCTTAAATCGATTTTACGTGGCCACAATCCTCGCCCTTACTTCCGTCGCGATTTAGACAAATAATTTGTTCAGTCCGCATGAAGGCCTCCTAACCCATCAGTGCAACATCTCCGTGAACACAAATAATCAAACAACCACAGAGAAGAAACAACGGTGAGGACTCGACAGCAAGAAACCACTGAAATGCTGGAGCAAAAGAAAACCAACAGTTAAACTCCGATGGGCCCGACCTATGATTAGCTATTGACCGACATAACGCACATGCCATTGGATATGTTATAGATCCATTGTGTCTGTGAGAGTAGGCTGGACAAGAACGGGGACTTGGACGGTTTTCTTTAACCCTTTCCTGTATTGTAAGCAAACAGGGTAGACCCTGATCAGCTGCCATGCTCAGTGGTGTCTGATCTGGGTCCATACTGTTTGCCAAATCCAACACATGATTCTAGTCCAGATCTGTAGATTATATCCTCTCACGCAAACGGGTGCCCATGGCCCAGTGGGTTGACATGCTGGCTCTTAACCATTTTGGTACCAAATGGATTCTTCCTCCTTATATGTTGCAGGAATCCATTTTCAATATTTAGGGGTGTCGGGTTGTGTCTTCATCAAAATTTATTTGGAAAATGACTGAACTCTAGCAAACAGTGGAGGCCCTGATCAGTCGCCGCGTTCTGTGGCGTCTGATCTGGGCCTACACTGTTTGCCAGGTTATCCGTTTTTGGGTTTCTGGTACTGAATGGATTAGTCCATAGGTCTCTCACCACTGTGCATTCCAGCTTCACTCGGGTCCGTTTAAGACACCAGTTTCTGCAACGGTAGGTCAGATGGTTTTTCTCTGGGCCATACAGTTTTTGAAAAACCTCCGATTAATGATAAGCTAAGAAATAAGTGAAATAATCTTGAAAGGGCCGAACAACCAAAACAAAAAAACAAACATTTCTTACACAACATTGGCCTCGCAGCGACAAGGATAACGCAGTTATAACAATATATATGAGATATCTAGCTCTGAATTGTCTGTTACAGATAGAGCAGCAGAGGCTAGAGGAAGACACCTCTGTTGCTGCTGATGCATTAGCTCTGGCTTTGCGCTGTGCGCGTTTATGCTCAGCTTCACTGATTCTTTTTGCCTCGTTTTCACTGGCACCCCTTCTGATGAGATCGTGTCACTTTGTTCTGTCCTGTGCAGTTTGTTCCCACGACTCTGTTGGAATGTTGAATTCTCTGAGGGAGGCTTTGAGAGTGTCCTTCTAGCGCTTCTTCTGACCGCTTTGGAAGCGTTTGTCCATTTCTAGTTCTCCATAGAGAATTTTCATTGGCAAACAGTCCTCAGGCATTCTTGTAAAATTTCTGTCTAATATCAGAAGAGTTTGTACACTTTGCATCCCTGTCCTGTTCAGGACTTCCGTGTCTTGCCACTTAATCTTGGACAGCTTGTATGGAAGTGATTCATTCTTCTGGCATGCAGTTGGACAACTGTCCATGTTTCACATGCATACAATAATGTTGGGAGCCCCACAGCTCTGTAAACTTTCAGTTTCTGGCGAAAGAATGTGCACTGCAATGGGTAACCGCTTACGTATAAACCATACATAAATGCAAAGACTAACTAACCATTATGATAACACACCCGTGCGTCATAGTGCATTTTTCACACTTCCAAAATTGCAACTTTTCTAATGAAAATCTGTGATATTTTTTATATTTTTACTTCAAACATAGGTTGTGGGTGCTCGTTAGAACGAGTACCCACAACCTATGTCTTGGAGCAGAAATAAGAAAAATAATGTAATGTAAACCCCAGTTTTCCTTATATATAGTGGGGTTTAGGGGGTATTCATTTCACGGACTTTTTCACGTGATGACAAAAATAAACCGCGATAGAAGAGCAGCCTTTGAACGGTCTGTAAAACTTATTCATTGTGGGGCTTAAATCTTTTTACGGTTATTCTCCTCCTTCCGCTAATTCAAGAAGGGCAGTTGTCAGTTTCATTCAAATTACTTGCACAATACAGTTTAACCGCTTATGTATAAATCTGTCTAGGAACAATTGACCTGATAAACACGAAATAAAAATTGTTGACCGGTACATTAAATTCTGAAACAAACAAAACATCCCATTGACATGTTCGTGTAATGGACACCCTCTAAGCACCATTTAATATAAAACATTCTTTCGTGGAGGTTGATGATGGTCATTCTCTCCCTTCCGTTGATCCGTTGATTCAAAAAGGGCAGTTGCACTGTACTGAGTGTGGATAGTTAAACTGATCGGCTCAATAATGACCTAAATAGTGTTCACTGGGCTGTTAAACTCCAATACAAACAAACAAACAAACAAACAAAAAACATTTAATATACAGAAAACTGGAGTTTACAGGGCTTTGCAATATGCCTCGGTCACCAATTAGGTCGACCTTATCAGAGCTATACAAGATGTGGTGGATAAGAAAGTTCGGAAGCTGAGGTCTGGCTAGGTTCTGGCAAAAGGTATGTCAGACCTGAGCTAGAGGGACATCCGCCTGGAATCGGGCGGTAACTACCAGACGTTTGCGGGAAGCATCCGCGTAAACGCCGTGCGAAAATCGGCCCGTGTACTGCAGGTTATGCCAATCATATACCTGGCGATTGTTACCAGCCGGCATAGTATTGGTCGCTGTTGTACGGATGTCCGCCTTATGTCCGGCCGGGCATGGTTGGCTACGAGCGAGGGAAGGCTGTACACCCAGCAAAATGAGAATACATATTGTCCAACCAGCCCACGGTGATTCTTAGCCTTTTTGGTCATATCTTTTGATGGTATAATGCATCAATTTCCAAAAACGTTACCAAACTTTCACCAAAAAATGCTGAGCTGTGCACCCTCTTGAAGATGGCATGCAGCTGAGATCGGGCATAATATAGTCGGTCGCTGGCAGGAAACTAATTGGCGATTGAGCGGTGACAGGTCTAAGCCGATTTCGAGGATCGGATTCCGCCCGATTACTTTCGGGCGCCGAACGGGCGTCTGCCGATAACTGTTCGATTATCTCACTGGTCGGGACCCGCTCTAAGTCAAGCGGATGTCAGCCGACGCATGTCCAATGTCATAAACGCCGTTCCGATGGCGGTACGAGCTTTGCTCGGTTATTATTTAATGTTTCACAAAGCTAGTTGTCGGTGAGATTTTCAAGTTCCAGTTTCGCTGGACCCTCCCAGCCAAAACACCCAATCACCCGGCCGGGCGCTGGCCGATCTCCAGCACGATTTCACCATCATCAGTCGTCTACTAGTCAGACGCAATCAAATAATGATTTGGGACCGTGGCTTTAATATTCTTCTTATTTTTGCTCCAAATTATAGATTGTCTCGATAAGGCAGTTCTAACCATTTTGTACAATCTAAACTTGGAACATAAATATGAAAAGTATCAGTTTTGTTCTGTTAATATAAAACACCTGGGTGTTCTATGGAATAGCTTGTGTGTACTTGGTAGAACCACCACAATGAACCAGGTGGGAGGTTGTGTCTGTGCTGTGTAGCTTTCAGTGTCGGGGCGTTGTACTGCATTGGCTTCAATATGACAAGCGCCTGCTGTGCATGCAGGAGTGGGATTGATTTTTTTGTGTTTTCTTCTTTTCCCTTTCTTAGAGACCCATCTCTTAGGAGACGGGTTTAATTTTATGTAAAGTTGGTTGGTACCTGATGCTCTGTCTCTGGTCGGGCCCATCGGAGTCTAACTACTGGTTTTCTTTTGCTCCAGCACCCCAGTGCTTACTTGCTGTAAAGTCCTCTCCGTTGTTTCATCTCTTGGTTGTTTGGTTTGTGTGTTCTCGGAGATTTTGCACTGATGCGTAAGGAGGCCTCCATGCGGACTGAACATTTTTTTTTTGTCAAAATCGCGAGGATTGCTGCCGCGTAAAATCGATTAAAGCACCCCCCACCCACCACCACCAGCCCCAGTGGAATTCGTTCCACTAACCGTTCCAAGGCGCTTCTTCTGTCGCGGTTTATTTTTGTTATGGTTTGTTTTTTAATTGTGTATGTCGCTTGTTTTTGTGTTTCTTTCCATTTGGTGTCTCTGATGTTAACTGTGGGTTAATTGTATCGATTTCTTTTCATTGCTGTCACTTCTGTTTCCGACGAAAGGTTGTCTGAAGCCGTTGACTCACCGGCTGTGGTCGGTTGCTGTTGACTTTGTCGAAAAACAACAACACAAGATAATACAGCACAACGCAATGAATCGGTGTAACAAACGCTAAGCACGTATGTTTGTAGTATAAGTAATGACAATATCATACTTTTTCATCAGACAAACTACATTTTGGACCACAGAGTAATGGTATGGTATGTATAGGTCAGCGCTGAACATTGAAAATTCAGTGAATGTTCAGAAAAGTAGAAGTAAAACAAAGATCAGGAATCGATACAATTAACTTACTCCACCCATCAAAGACACCAAAGGGAAAGAAACACATACATTAAGCGACCAGACCTAATGGAAACCTAAACAAAGGAAGGCCATAAGGACAGTTACTTTCCCACAAAATGGCCATATGGCCATCCAAAATAAAAAGACACAAGTGATACACTAAGTAAGTGTAAGACCTTGTTGCAGAAGAGATTTAAGTCCAATATTGAATTTTGAAATTAAATCAGAATGGCGTCTATAAAATTTTGAAAAGGCTTTGCACCATAGTGCAGTTTATATTTTACTTTTGGTCCTTTGAGATCAGCGTGAATATTCTGAGAAATCGGAAATACATTATTGGTTTAGACTCATATTCTAGACAGGTTTTTAATTATTTGGACCCCATTTTGATTTATATCAGTCTTTGAATCGACTGCCTAGTCGAAATTCGCAAAATTGCAGTATGTTTCCTCTGGCTTTCTTTGCCGGATCATTACAGGGTCACTGATGAGGCTTTAGTATCCGAAACTACGTAGTATGACCCATCTTCTTTCTTATGAATGTTATCATTGCTCTCAAAGGAACTCGTTTTTTATTTTTATTTGCCTTCACTGCAGCTGGTGTTGTGCCGTGTGGCGGCCGTAAAACGTCTCCCCGTACATCAACCATAGTGCAGTTTATGTTTTACTTTTGGTCCTTTGAGATCAGCGTGAATATTCTGAGAAATCGGAAATACATTATTGGTTTAGACTCATATTCTAGACAGGTTTTTAATTATTTGGACCCCATTTTGATTTATATCAGTCTTTGAATCGACTGCCTAGTCGAAATTCGCAAAATTGCAGTATGTTTCCTCTGGCTTTCTTTGCCGGATCATTACAGGGTCACTGATGAGGCTTTAGTAGCCGAAACTACGTAGTATGACCCATCTTCTTTCTTATGAATGTTATCATTGCTCTTAAAGGAACTCGTTTTTTATTTTTATTTGCGTAGTTTATGGTACCGATAACCCTGATTAAGAAGCTTCTATGCACAGCGCTTTCTCCAAAGCCTTAAATATTGTGATAAAGTCTTTGAAAGATCAGGAAGAAATCTGTTTTGGTGTATAAAAAAGTCGAATGAGGTTTTACTTCACTGCAGCTGGTGTTGTGCCGTGTGGCGGCCGTAAAACTTCTCCCCGTACATCAACCATAGTGCAGTTTATATTTTACTTTTGGTCCTTTGAGATCAGCGTGAATATTCTGAGAAATCAGAAATAAATTATTAGTTTAGACTCAAATTCTAGACAGGTTTTTAATTATTTGGACCTCATTTTGATTTATATCAGTCTTTGAATCGACTGCCTATTCGAAATGCGCAAAATTGCAGTATGCTTCCTCTGGCTTTCGTTGCTGGATCATAACAGGGTCACTGACGAGGCTTTATTAGCCGAAACTACGTAGTATGACCCATATTCTTTCTTATGAATATTTTCATTGCTCTTAAAGGAACTCATTTTTGATTTTTATTTAAATACATTTAAATTGAAATTCAGATGTTTTCGTGCTTCAAGTCTGTCTACTTACGAATTTTCCACTCTTTACACTACTCTTCCTCATAATCTTATAAAAGAAAAGCTTAATGATTTAATTGAATGGGCTTTTCACAGAGAAGGTTCTCTCTATCTTGCATGTAATGTCAGAAATGCATTTTTCACTTCTAAAGAGCATAAGAATTATACACTTTGGTCATGTCAGAAAGTGTGTGATGCCCTCACCTTTCTACTTGGCAATATTTATATTAGGTTCGGTACTAAGTCATTTAGACAAATTGTGGGTATTCCGATGGGTACGAATTGTGCACCTTTTGTGGCTGATCTGTTCTTGTATTGTTTTGAAAGAGACTTCATGTTGTCGCTTTCCATTGCTAACCAATCTGAAATTATTGAAGCTTTTAGCTCCATTTCTAGATATTTAGATGAGTTATTAAATATTGATATTACCTATTTCGATGGTTTGATCAGTCAGATTTAACCCCCCAGAACTTCAGTTAAATAAAGCAAATTCTTCTGATACCGAGGCACCGTTTTTGGATTTACATCTATCTATTGTAGATGGGTCTGTTTCATGCAAAATTTAAGATAAACGCGATGACTTTGATTTTGAGATTGTAAATTTTCCTTTTTTGGATGGTGATGTTCCTCGTGCGCCATCCTATGGCGTTTATATTTCGCAGTTAATTCGATTTGCTAGAGTGTGTAGTCATGTAACTGACTTCAACACTCGTAATAAATTATTAACGGCTAAACTTCTTAATCAGGGTTATCGGTACCATAAACTACGCAAAGCCTTTTCAAAATTTTATAGACGCCATTCTGATTTAATTTCAAAATTCAATATTGGACTTAAATCTCTATGCAACAAGGTCTATCGGAACCCGAATTTTATGGTAACTTAGTGTATAAATTCAAAAAATATATAACCGCAATGACTTCAGCATCCAATTTCGTAAAATCAATCTTCGATATAAAAAGATTGGGTACAACATGGATGTTATACGACAGACTGCATGCATGGTAGTCAACCTAATCACGGTTGGCAATTTTGCTTCCCTCTTTAATTGCACGCCGGTGAATCAGGCCTTAGATTCTATGACGGTTCCAACGTAAAGGCTTATTGAGAATTAGAGAGATCTAATTCTTGGTAATGTTGGTTGGTGCCTGATGCTCTGTCTCTGGTTGGGCCCATCGGAGTCTAACTGTTGGTTTTCTTTTGCTCCAGCATTTCAGTGGTTTCTTGCTGTCGAGTCCTCACCGTTGTTTTATCTCTGTGGTTATTTGATTATTTGTGTTCACGGAGATGTTGCACTGATGAGTTAGGAGGCCTTCATGCGGACTGAACAAATTATTTGTCTAAATCGCGACGGAAGTAAGGGCGAGGATTGTGGCCACGTAAAATCGATTTAAGCCCCCAAGTGGAATTCTTTGCACTGACCGTTCCAAGGCGGTTCTTCTGTGGCGGTTTATTTATGTTGTTGTTTGTTACTACTTACTGTGTGTATCACTTGTGTCTTTTTATTTTGGATGGCCATTTGGTCATTTTGTGGGAAAGTAACTGTCCTAATGGCCATCCTTTGTTTAGGTTTCCATTGTGGTCTGGTCGCTTCATGTTTGTGTTTCCTTCCCTTTGGTGTCTTTGGTGGGTGGAGTTAATTGTATCGATTCCTGATCTTTGTTTTACTTCTACTTTACTTTTAAGTCAGCAATGGCCAATATAGATAAGAATTTAATGCACTTGTCCAAGATATTATATATACCTAAAATGAGTCGGAGCACAGCATTTCCTACAATTTACATGTGCACACAGCTCAGACTCGGATTAGTCTGCGCATCAGCGCAGTCTGATCAGAGTCGTCGTTGTGCGCTCTAAGGATCGCTAAGGACCCAACGCTCCTTCATGCAACAAGATATCAGACTATATTGATGTGCAGGCTTATCTGATTTTTTTTTTTGCTAGACGCACATGTAAATTGTAGGAAATACTGTGCCCCGTTCTATAAAAGGGTTATCCTTTGGAAGAAAGGAATACATCACCGAACTTAAAAAGTAGAAGTAGAACAAAGATCAGGAATCGATACAATTAACTTACTCCACCCATCAAAGCCACCAAAGGGAAAGAAATACAAACATTTAGCGACCAGACCATAATGGAAACCTAAACAAAGGAAGGCCATAGGGACAGTAACTTTCCCACAAAATGGCCATATGGCCATCCAAAATTAAAAGACACAAGTGATACACACAGTCAGTAACAAACAACAACATAAATAAATCGCCACAGAAGAACCGCCTTGGAACGGTCAGTGGAAAGATTTCCACTGGGGGGGGGGGGGGGGGGAGGGGGAGGGGGCTTAAATCGATTTTACGTGGCCACAAAACATAATGCAGTGAAACTTCACCATTCGGACTAAATTTATTTTTTTTCGTTTCAATTACATTTTTAAAGGTGCATTTTGTCTTTCTTTGTGTTCTCTATATACAATGTTTCTCAGTAAGAGACCATCTTTGACACTTGTTCAACAACTTTCCAAAAGTCGCAAAGGTGGTCGTAATATAAGAATTTTATCGTACGTACTTAAGTTCCAGAGAAATGATATGATTCCTAGTACACCCCAATCCAACGCCCCCCCCCCCCCCCGCAAGCGCCCAACAAAATTATGAAAAAATAACAAGATTTTTTTTACATTTATTGCTGTATATGCTGGGCAGGATTGCATTAACACTGTTTCAGTCAAAAGATATGCAATGTTTACGGTGAAGAATCTCGTAAATAGAACAAAAGGCCTTACGCCCGCTCCAATCGGAGGCTACTTTTCATGTAGAAATTAGTAAGATATCGTTTTCACATATTTATCAAACTAATAATTAAAATGTAATCATAATAATCTCTGCCCATCGATTGAGCCACATAAGACGAATCGGAGTCTTTTTGTCCCCCTCTTATATATTCCTCTTTCTCTTCCTGTATTCCTCCTCATCTTCCTCTCCCTCCCCTTCAACACTATCCACACCGACTGGCTTGTAGTCTGGTCCTGTTCCAGCGAAATCTTCGTCAAAATCAATAGTTATGATATAGGCATCGTTTGTATTGGAACCTTCGTCCAAATCAATAGTTATGCTAGGAGCATAGTCAAAATTATCATCTATGGTTATAGCTTTTCCATCTGAAAGATAACAAACAAGAGGTCAATGGGACACTAAGATCACCAGAGGTCATGTGGTTTTTACCATATGCAGGCGTGACTCCTATCTTGGTCATGAGACTACAATGCCTTATCGTGTAATTTGGTTTCAATCAACCTAGCGGTTTTAGTGGAGAAGCAAATAAAAATCTGTATCTAAGTCATCCCGGGCAGAATCAAAAGCATCCACAGCTTTGATTTTTTTTCCATACACATGTGTGGAGCGTGGTTGTGTAGAGCTCGGTAGCCCAGAAATTAGTGCACCTGCCATTGATGCTAGAGGCCACCTGTTTGATTCCCGGCAGCGGTAATAAAATGGGCCCCGTCAAGCGATTTTGGTACTTATCGCCTATGCGACCAGCGATGGTTCAGGCGAGCCTGCGCATCCGCACAGTCTCGCTAGAACCTGAGCTGCTCGCTCATACAAGCAGTGAATCAAGAGGAACCCTCAGACATAAAGCCATATCCCTTGCCCCTCTGAATGGCTGGGCTCGCGCAGTTAAAATTTGTCATGACGGAATGCTCGAAGACACAAAATTGCTTGGCGGGGCTCAAATTGTGGTTTCCGAACATGCTCCACTGGCATCATTTGCAGGGATGAATGCAACGAAGTGCACCGTTCTTGGGATCGGGACGTTAACTGGAGCCCCCTGTGCAGTGAGATCCATCCCCTGTGCATGTTAAATTACACGATTACTGTGTAGGCTTGCAAAAAACTGGAGTGTATGTATGTAATGTAATGGAATTTTCAGTTTATAAACGTATTGTAATGGTAACTCATAAAGTTTTTGATACTACTTTACCATGCTTATTTTATTTAAAAAAAAAACTCTAAATCAATTAATTGTGATACATAAAACGGTGTGACTGTTTCCTTGTCTGGCGAACAGCATGCAAATGCAGAGTTCACAGTCCGAACGATCGACACGCAAGCCCCCTTAACAAAACAGGGTGACAGTCTTCAAGGGGATATTTATATATTAGAAATCTTTGTGCAATTAAAGTAAATGTAATAATTTAAAGATAACTTTTAAATAGCTATTTCTTAAATTTGTCAAGGTTATCATACACATGCTTTCTATACAAAGCTGCATGCAAGATGTTTTCTTTTAATTTATCACAGTTAAAAACGTACTGCATATCATCACGAAAACACGCCTATATAATTCTGATCCCAATGAACCCCATTTTTGTATAGTAAAACTGGGGTTTACAGGGGTTAACCTTATGTTTCTTATTTCTGCTCTAAAACATAGATTGTGGGTACTCGTTAGAACCGTCTCGTTAGTACCACAATCTATATTTTGAGCAGAAATAAGCAAAATATCGCAATTGTTCATCTAAAATTATCATTTTTTTTTTCGGAGGTAAAGTTTACTCTGTATTAGTATAGGCATGTTTTCGTAATGTTACTTTGCAAAATTGCTGATTTTGTTAACATTTGTATCTAATATGTACACTGTATTAAATACAAGTATCATAAAATTCTCTATTTGGATGTAATTAACATGTATGTAATTCATATTATTTTTATTTTTATATATTAGCATGTATAAACAATTCATCTTCAGCTAACATTACGAAATCACGCCTATACAAATACACAGTAAATTTTTTTTCACTGTAAAAGTGGGATTTATGATTAAAAATTGTGATATTTTTCTTATTTCTGCTCAAAATATAGAGTGTGGGTACACGTTAGAACCGCCTCATCGAGGCGGTTCTAACGAGTACCAACAACCTATATTTTAGAGCAAAAATAAGCCAAATAAGGTTTACCCCTCTAAACCCCAGTTGTACTATATGAAAGTGGGGTTCAAGGGGGTTAAAATTATATAGGCGTGTATTTGTAATGTTTACATATTAACATGTATAAACGAGTCATCTTAAGCTAAATTGAAAATGTGCTTATTGAAATTACATGTATTATGTTTTATTATCCACAAATAATTATATACAAACATTTTATCAAAATAGAAGTAGAGGCAATGATCAGGAATCGATACAATTAACCCACAGCTCCCATCAGAGACACCAAAGGGAAAGAAATACAAACATGAAGCAACAGACCCCAACGGAAACACCAACAGCGGAAAGCCAAAAGGAGGGTTACTTTCCCACAAGATGGCCAAAAAGCTATCCAAAATAATGTAATATAAGCGACACAAACACCCAAAGACAAATCATATCAAAAATAAACCGCGACAGAAGAACCGCCTTATAAGAGTTGGATAATTAATTCTAATCTACATGTACAATGAACAAAGAGTATACTTCATACAATTTTACGAAATTGAATAATTCGCAATGAAGTTAATTGCTTACTCAAATTAAAATTATTAACAAATATGTATTTACAAAAATACTTTATTTCAAATCACAGTTGGTATCTAATGTTTTGAAAGTACAGAGTGTCCTTGTTGCAATTATATTCACAGCATTGAGAACATTATCGAATGTATTTTGAATATTTGGGCACCGTCAAGCGATTTTTGTACTTATCGCTTATGCGAGCAGCGAAGGTTCAGGTTCAGGCGAGCCTGCGCATCCGCGCACTCTCGCCAAAACCTTCGCTGCTCGCTCATACAAGCAGTGAATCAAGAGGAACCCTTAGACAGAAAGCCATATCCCTGGCCCCTCTGAATGGCTGGGCATGCGCAGTTAAAATTTGTCATGACGGAATGCCTGAAGACACAAATTCGCTTGGTGGGGCTCATTTATGGACAGACATTTTATATACTATATTTATCACAGTTGAATATTTAATGCTTATATACATTGGCTGTGTATGTACAATGCAGAAAGTAACTCATAGGATCGAAATTCTTATCTGTTTGTTATATATCAGTTTCAATTTCTATTTTCACATATCTACATGTAAAAAAAAAGACATTTTTGTTTTCAATTTTACAAACTAAACAAACAAAAAAGGCAGTTACACACTCAAATTGCGATGTATTGTTTTATACACTTTCATATGTACAAAATTCTTTTCATCATCAGCAGTAGCTGGCTTGCTGCACGCATGGCATATCTCAGATAAGTTCGCCGTGAAAATGTACGCTTATCATTCCACTCTCTGCGATCTCTCTCTGTCGGCTGCTTGCAGATCATCTGGTCCACGTGTTCCATCCACCTGTATGTAAAAGGCTGTCTGGAGCGTTCCACATGTCCATGCCAGCGCAGACTTCTCGCCCTCAGGATAAGGTCCACGTCCTCAGTGCCAAGCCGCGCAAGTAGCTCAATGAGTGTCTTGCAGCTTGATATTACAGATCTCTCCGACTATTGCCCTGTCATTCCGATACAGTCAGAGGTTTGGTTTTGTCAATGGCCAAATCTCGCTGGCATGGAGCATTGCGCTCCGCATAAAAGAGATGTAAACACGACCACGTGCCTTAAATGAGAGGTGGCGGGAAGAGCTCCTAGAACTTCCTACAGACTATTTTCACACGTGATGTGGTCGTAAGACTACAGCAACCGGCTGCAGAGACCATGTCTTCTAGGTAGCAAATGGAAGCTACCACCTCCAGCTTGTCAGGTTCGACTTGGACTTCCCATTGTTGTCTGAAGTCTAAGGTTAATACACTTTTATTACAGTTGGATATTTAATGTTTTGAATTTACAAAATTCCTTTACATTCATACAATAAAGGGGGAGTTCCAGCCTATAGTAAATTTCCATAGGGTTCTGCCCACGCACAGATTTCCATGATATTGTGCATAATTAATGCCTGGTAAATGACTGTTCATTATTTAGCTATTTCACTCTCATATCTGTTTTCATTATAAATCTACAATGTTTTCTTTATTTCCACATCCGAAAATAGGGGTACCCTCAAACAAGTGTAGTTATACATAACAGCTTCTTATAATTTGGAGTTATTTTGTTCTCAGGCATAGCTTTAGTCATTTGTGATTATTTTTGTATCACATTTGCTATTGTTCAGTTGAAGTTCCACAGACAATGATCAATTTCATATGGAGCAGACCCCAGATTTCTCAACCATAAAATCTTTTGGAGTATGTTTGACTTTTGATTTCACATTGTTGCAGTTCTTGTCACCCAATCATTTTAATATGAAAATTGCCCATATATGTGTAGAATATTTTATCAAACTTTCTTGAAAATCTGAGACCGATAATATACTGCATTTGAACATTGAATAGTACTGGTCAGATTTTGTATTTTTTTTTTCAAACCATTGTAGCTATGGTATAACATTTTCAATCGAGAAATTGCTAACCAATATATATATACACGTGAATATATGTATGTTTAAACCTTGATTGTATAGTATGAGCTCATTTAATCAGCATTTGTATTATTTATGGTACCCTGGGGAACACCAAAAACACAATTTTGAGTGTTCATTAACATTTCAATCGGATTTTATTAAAATAATATTTCATTTCTTAACAGGTGTTTTTGCATTTAAAGTAATCCTAAAGCCTGCTGAAGCTTTGTTGAAATGGCAAGTAAAATGGATGGTTCTGTAAACCAGACAATTTCGCTCGACTCTCTGAACTGATGCAGTCTACTTAAAAAGTTTGAAAAGTCTGATTGTCATTCCTGAATGACACAGCTTGCTTGAATGGCCA
The DNA here is from genome assembly GCA_963580285.1 of Lucinisca nassula. Lineage (NCBI taxonomy): Eukaryota > Metazoa > Mollusca > Bivalvia > Lucinida > Lucinidae > Lucinisca > Lucinisca nassula. Next base: position 4,313,178 of record OY757018.1, on the reverse strand, counting down.
AGAGTAATGATGTTTTAGTATGGTTGAGCCAGGTATGTCATAATAACATAGACATTATTTTCTGATCTTTTGGCCCGCTGTATACACAGATTACTGTAGACAAAATGGAAACACAAGCGAATTGGCTCTTTTGTCACTTAACAATGCCCCCGCAACTAAAGCACAAACAAATGTTGCCTGCTGTGCAAATCGGTGCCAGAAAGTTATATTATTTATATTCTTAAATATGATCCAAAAACAACCATTATTTTTGAGTATCATGAAATAGTATAATCGAGAAGACTATTCAGTCCAGCTTTCGAACAATTTCAGAGGAAGAAAAGAGCAAACGGTATATTTGCTATCAGTATTATAGGAAAATATAAAGCCAACTGCAGATTTTGGTTCAGAATATGTTTATTGTACCGCTAACAGCTGGTTTACGCCATTTTCAAAAACTGATGAATACACAGCTAGAAAACTTAACATAGATGACAAGTACTGCATACAGATGGCTAAAAATGCGAATGGTATTTCAACATCTAAATATAATATCAGCTATCAAAGGCATTGGTTACAGCTACTTAACTTCCATCTATTTCATTTAGGGAAGTGTATACCAAATGCCAATTTTACAACTAGTTACATTGTGATTAGCTCTGCATTTATTTTGAAGACTAAGACATTGCAGGTTACACTTTTGCAGGTGTTATAATGAACCTAGAAAAAAAATGCAGAAAATGGTTTTCATGATCTCACAAAATCTTTGGTGGGGGTGCCGAGTGTGAAGTAGAAGTAAAACAAAGATCAGGAATTGATACAATTAACTTACTCCATCCATAAAAGACACCAAAGGGAAAGAAATACAAACATTAAGCGACCAGACCATAATGGAAACCTAAACAAAGGAAGGCCATATGGACAGTTACTTTCCCACAAAATGGCCATATGGCCATCCAAAATTAAAAGACACAAGTGATACACACAGTAAGTAACAAACAACAACATAAATAAATCACTACCATGCATGCAGTCTGTCGTATAATATCCATGTTGTACCCAATCTTTTTATATCGAAGAATGATTTTACGAAATTGGGTGCTGAAGTCATTGCGGTTATATATTTTTCTGAATTTATAAACTAAGTCACCATAAAATTCGGGTTCCGATAGACCTTGTTGCAGAAGAGATTTAAGTCCAATATTGAATTTTGAAATTAAATCAGAATGGCGTCTATAAAATTTTGAAAAGGCTTTGCGTAGTTTATGGTACCGATAACCCTGATTAAGGAGTTTAGCCGTTAATAATTTATTACGAGTGTTGAAGTCAGTTACATGACTACACACTCTAGCAAATCGAATTAATTGCGAAATATAAACGCCATAGGATGGCGCACGAGGAACATCACCATCCAAAAAAGGAAAATTTACAATCTCAAAATCAAAGTCATCGCGTTTATCATAAATTTTGCACGAAACAAATCCATCTACAATAGATAGATGTAAATCCAAAAACGGGGCCTCGGTATCAGAAGAATTTGCTTTATTTAACTGAAGTTCTAGGGGGTAAATCTGACTGATCAAACCATCAAAATAGGTATTATCAATATTTAATAAATCTCTTTGACCAAGTGATGTAAGAAAAAATTACCAACACATAGACCGATCAATCATTAGTTGGTTGATTTTAGGTTAAACGCCCCCGTCAACACTGTATAGGTCATTTTGGAGAAGTTGCTTCCAATTTTGTGGGACTTTTACCCGACATTGAGATGAAACAACATCTCAAGCCCTGTCGCCCAATGAAACCATTAGGGTTTATAAGCATGGACGGACCGACTTGCACCGCTTCGCCTGGGCAGGCGCAGTCATGCGGACTGAACAAATTATTTGTCTAAATCGCCACGGAAGTGAGGGCGAGGATTCAGGCCACGTAAAATCGATTTAAGCCCCCCAGTGAAATTCTTTCCACTGACCGTTCCAAGGCGGTTCTTCTCTGGCGGTTTATTTATGTTGTTGTTTGTTACTTACTGTGTGTATCACTTGTGTCTTTTTATTTTGGAAGGCCATATGGCCATTTTGTGGGAAAGTAACTGTCCTTATGGCCTTCCTTTGTTTAGGTTTCTATTATGGTCTGGTCGCTTCATGTTGGTGTTTCTTTCCCTTTGGTGTCTTTGATGGATGGAGTAAGTTAATTGTATCGATTCCTGATCTTTGTTTAACTTCTACTTAGATCCTCCAAGCGGTTTACCAGTGCTCGTGTGCAGTCGGTTTCAGCTCCACGTGAAAGCATCAAGCAGCCCATCTATTTCTTCAAGCCCCGATCAACGGGGGCCTAATCAATCATTTGAACAAATCGAAAAAATCAGTCTGTTCCTTCACAGTTTGCAATTTATTGGCTGCTGTTTTATTTTAAAGAGGTAAAAATGACAACAACAAAAATAATTAATGGAAAACCAATAGGAATATGAAAGTAATTTATTAAGCAGATTCAATATGTCATTGCGTATTACTGACATCAAGTGTCTTTGTATTGCAGGGTTTAAAAATATACAGAAAGACCAAACAAAACACCTTGTCTTATTCCTATTGTTCCATCATATAATTGTTTGAGGATTATCATTTTTGCAATACTGTCAACACATTCATCATGAACAGCGCATGAATGAATTTTATTTTTTCTCTTTAAAATGTTTGGATTGAACTTGTGTACTTTGCTAATGTATGTTCTGATTTACTTTTTAAAAGTCAAACCAAAACTCCTGCCTGTAAACATTTTTTTTTTTTTTTTTTTTTGGGGGGGGGGGGAGGGGGGGGGGGAGGGGGAAGCGGCGGGGCGTGTAATGTGTGTGTGTGTGGCGGAAATAATTTATTTCCTATATGCCTATGCTAAGCTTTGTATGATAATTAAGGTGACACTAAATAGTCATTAGAAACACAATAAAAAATCACTTTAAGGAAGTCTTGTCCCCTCATATTGCAACTGATTTTAGCACAAAAATAGACCTGAACCCATATCTAGCACTCAAAAACAATGTTACCGGTTTCTGACTTTTTTGAAATTTGTTTGCTATATAGAGGATATATGTGGCCTATTTTATATGCAATATCTTGGGGTGACAAGATCAGTAACACATCTAATACTTATGATGAAAATCTTATTTTTTATAAATTTTCATGAAAAGTAGAAGAAATTCTGTAAATAAATTTATCAGAAAATTTAAAAGACATAGACACATTTACATTTTTATATTAGATTAATCCTTATAGAGTTCTGTTGCCAATCAAAGCAACAAAATTTGAAAATAATCATACCTATTGATTTAAGACTGAAAAGTTCACAGGTGTGTATGACCTCTACAGGGGACTACCTCAGGGAGCTCTCCTGAGACCTATAGTAATTTATCAAATGAAACAAAGTTATATATATAGTTGATAGTCCTCAAGTAAACAACAATTGAAGTTTCAAGAAAATCTGTGCGTGGGCAGATTTGGAACTCCCCCTTTTAAGGATTTCAAGTCAAACAAAAATATCCATTCAGATATTAACACACCCAAAACCAAAGTGGTTGGGGGTAGTATGAAAACTACTATAGGCACAGTGTCTTATTGAATTTATTGTAAGGCAAGTAACGTATCAGGCACAGCAATAGGCACATCATGGATAGTAAAGCAAATGTAACGTTTGTTGATGTATAATATATTTATTCTCTGAAACCTGCTTAAACGAGATGTGTTTATCATGCCCCATGACAGCGCATGTGAAATATTAAAGCCCTATCATTAACCATTCAAAAGGTGTGGTCGATCTTCATATTTTTAAAAAGTTGGTCAAGGTCACAATGTCAAAATTATGGTACCACTAGAAAGTCTTGTTACAGAGAATGCTCATGTGAACTATGAAAGCCATATCACTTACCAATCGAACATAATGGCCAATGTTAAAGTTTTCAAAAAGTATGTCAAAAGTCAAAAGGAAGGTCACGGGGTCAAAAACTATGGTACCTCTGGAAATGTCTTGTGACGAGGAATGCACATGTGAAATATGAAAGCCATATCAGTTACCATTCACAAGTTATGCCCAATGTTAATGGTTTTGAGGACAAACAAACAGGCAGACAGACCAAAACCCATATGCCCTTGAATTTGTGATTCCGGGGACATAAAAAAAAAAGTTTTCAAAAGCCTGTATGTGATGTCTTTCGTAATAGAATTAGTGTGAAATCTCAAAAGAATTGCTCACGTGCTATAAGTTTGTACACTCTGAATTATCTATGGCTAATTATGACGTCAGAGAAATTTTGGCCAATAACTCGCTTTCGCCCGGAGTGCAGTTTTGACACCTGCCAGGATCATGTTAGGCGGGTATCCTTCTTTTATGAAAATGTAAAAAGTACTGCTATATTGAAAGTAAAACGAGGATGGAAAGTTTCACTAGGGCCACAGTTGTAAATCACAAATAATACAAGCACTGAATCACGACAGGGAAAAATTGCGTAAAGCAGACACCAGTTTCTTTTTCCTCTCACGAGGCGAAAACAATGTACCGATACTAACAATACAAAACTGCCAACACAAATTGCGAGAGAAACTGACACAAAAAAAATGTAAATGCTACAAGAAAAGTGAATGCTGTCAATAGAACCCACTCCTGCAGTGTGGGAAGCGCTTGGTTATAAATGTTATAGAATTCATGACTATCGAATCCGTCGCCATGTAAACACGATATAAAACACGGACGGGTTTGGCTTGCAGTTTGCACAACACACACTCATGTCTTCAGCAAAGGGAACATACTGGTCACACCACGAAAGACAGGCTAACGATGTATTTTCCTGTACCAGTCACAATCATGTAATTGACATTTGAACCAACATTGAAATACCTTTTAAGGGAAATGGGAACACCTTCATGGGAGGTAACTCCTGCAAAAGTATTCAGTCTCCCATGGCAATAGGGGTCAACTGTTAAAGAAAGAGCAATTTCTTTCCTTTAAAAGAACAGCTCTTTTTCAGTGGGACAGGGCTTAAATATTTATATATAAAAAACAACAACAACAAAAAAAACAACAGAAAGTCCCTAAAGCTGTCTAGCTTTGAAAAATGGCGGAAAAATCTGCCAGGTGTTCCCATCCCCCTTAAGATTTCATGTCTTTATTTTTTTATCTTAGGGTTGGCTTGTTGAATTGTGGTTTAACGTCCTCATCAACGCTATTTATGTCATTTTGGGGATGTTGAGTCCAATTTTGTGGGTATTTTACCCAACATTGAGATGAAATTACATCTCAAGCCCTGCCGCCCAATGAAACCAAAAGGCTTTTATGCATTGGACGGTCTAACTCACATCACTTTACCTGGACAGGCTTTAATTTCGGGGCTACAATCGTTATAATGCACCATATTGATGTAGTCCGAAAAGTGCATCACACATTGAAATTGATGCTTTATTTCATAGAGTGTCTCTTTGAACAATGTAACTGTCCTTTTGGTTTTCCGCTTGTGATGTTTTCATTAGGGTCTAGTTATTTCATGTTCGTGTTTCTTTCCCTTTCGTGTCTTTGTTGGGAAGTGTGGAGTAATTGTATCGATTCCTGATCATTGCCTACACTTCTGTTTTAAACAGGAGCCGAAGGCTCCAGGGGATCTTAAAGTATAGGCTGTGGTCCGTCGTCTGCGTCCTCGTCAACATTTTAAACAAAGTCTCCTCTGAAACCACTGGGCCAATTGAAACGAAATTACATGTGGAACCTCCATTTGGTGGGGGACTAAAAGTTTGTTCCTGGGATCTTGGCCACATGACCAAGATGACTCCCATGCCCATATATGGTAAAAACCTTTAAAAATATTCTCTGGAACCGATTAACAGAACTTTGGGATGCGTCATTGGGGACAGGGGCCCTACCAAGTTTATTCAAATGATGAGCTTGGTTAACCTTGACCTATTTTACATCAAGGTCAAATTTGGTCACTTAGACCTTTGCATGAAAAAAAAGCTAAAACAGTGGATGTTTCTGATTTCATGGTACCCATTGGCCTCAGAAGTGATATAGACAATCAGTTGAATGAACGTTTATCAATTCAGAGGTCAAGGTCATTTACTGACCTTTATCCTTGATGGCTCAGATTCAGAATGTTTATCTTCTTCTCCCCTTAAACTGCTGGATTGATTGAAACCAAATTGCATGTGGAGCCTCTATGGAAATGGGGAACGAAAGCTTCTTCGTAAGGACTGGTTCACATTACCAGTATGGCCGCCATGCCCATATATGGTGAAAACCTTTAAAACTCTTCTCAGGAACCAAACGACCGGTGACCTTGAAACTTGGTATGCAGCATTGGGGACTTGGGCCGTACCGAGTTTGTTCAAATGATGAGCTTTGGTTGACCTTGGCATGTTTTACATCAAGGTCAAATTTTGCCACTTAGACTTTTGCGTGACAAAAAAAGCAGAACAGTGTATTTTTCTGATTGCGTGGTAGACTGTGGCGCCAGAAATGATATTTGCAATCAGCTGAATGGAAATATGTCGATTCCAAAGGTCAAGGTCATTAACTGATCTTTGTCTTGGCTGGCTCAGATTCAGTATTTTTATTTTTTCCACTTAAACTGCTGGGTTGATTGAAACCAGATTACCTTTGGTGCCTCTATGGGAAGGCGGAAAGAAAGTTTATTCGTAAATACTGGGTTACATGACTAATATGGCCGCCATGCCTAATTATGGAAAAATCATTAAATATACTCTCCTCGGGAACCCAGTGACCTTCAGACTTGAAGGAATATAGAATTAGGGACTTGGGTCCACCAAGTTTGTTCAAATTGACCTTGACCTGTTTTACGTCAAGTTCAAATTCGGTCACTGAGACATTTTTCTTTCTTTTCTTTTTATACTGAAATTTCGTTATATCGTTGCAACGGTAAATTGCATGACACTAACAATAATGTTCACGGGCCTCCGTGGCCTAGTGGATAAGAGCGCTGACTCTTAGTCATTAGGTCTCTCACCGCCGTAGGTTCGAGCCTCGCTCGGGCCACGTGTGAGACGCCAAGTTCTGCAACGGAAGGTCAGGTGGTTTTTCTCCGGGTACTCCGGTTTTCGCCCACCTCTGATTAACGATCGGCTCGATATGAGTGAAATAATCTTGAAAGGGCCGTAAAACCCAAACCAAAAAAAAAAAAAAAATGTACAATAATGTAGTCAATGTATGTCTAGTTTAAGTAAACAGTGTTTTTGCTTCCATTTCCATCCATATCTCACTTGAAAACGCATACTGTCAATTTGAACCATTATACTGCATTGCCGTTATATTTACATTTCCAGTGTAAAGTCTAATGTTAACCTATAGAAAACAATTGCGTTCATACTTCCATGAACGCACCGAATCACATGATTTTCAGTGACGTTAAGTGACGTCATTCTAAACCATTGTTCTCTACGGGCGTTGATGACGTCAACGCTGCTCCGCTCTTTGTAAAAAAACAGCGTGTAAATGTTTTTCAGCTTTAAAAGTTTGCCCTACAAGCATTTTATCGCCCAGTTATGAGGGGCAAATAATGTAAAAATAAAAAATAAACGTTTTCTCCACAGTAGGTCAAAATTTGACCTTTTGACCCCTCCCCAGGGCCCCTGGGGGCGGGGACAAAAAAATGTGCTCTTGCGCAAGCCATTCATGTAAGCAACTCGCATACCAAATTTGGTTGAATTCCGGCTAACGGTTTAGGAGGAGATAGCCGAACAGACGGACAGACGGACAGACAGACAGACGGACAGACGGAGAGACGGACGGAGGCGATAACAATATCCCCACTTTTTTTAAAAAACGTGGGGATAATAAACTTAATTTTTCTGCTTTTCATGAAAGTATGGCCGACAGTGGGTCGCTAGCAAAGTTTACATGAACCCCTTCGGGGTTCATTTACTTTGCACGCGACCCATTGCGTTCATACTTCCATGAACTGCAGAAAAATAAATTCCATTCCTTAAATAATTGCAGTTGGTGGCCCTTCATACCCTCCTTAATAAATGAGAAGAAAATGTATAGTTTTCTTACCATCATGAATATCAAAAGCTTATGAAATATGTGAAATTCCTGCAATTTACGGATAAATTTGAGTAAATTAAAGACTTTTAAGTAAGAGTTATAAAATTATTAATTATCACGAAGCGTTTGCTGCGGACTCCATAGCTGCAGGATTCGTACTTCCGGTTGTCCTTTTTCCTATGCAAAACGTACAAACCTTCCTTAAGAATATGTGATTAATCATTTCTTTGACACCTTTATGTCGTAATTGGTCAGAGTATAGGATTAGTAACAGAACATGGTCAACACTTTTCTGTATGGTTTTCATTACAATTTCGAACATCATCATTATTTGATGCCTTTACGCTCGTGGTCCGGGAATGACACCTATAATTTTCTGAAGCCCAGTATATTCATCTTTAATTATCTTAAATTAAATTACTGTTATACAGAGAGTAAAACGAACATGATTGCACAACCTGCAGAAAAAGCGACCGACTGAAGTCGGTCGATTTTCTAAGAGTGCCTTAAAATCACCGTGTCATTCTGTCATTCTGTCAGTCTGTCTGTCCGTCCGTAACCCGTTTGTGAAAATTGGTGATAGTGACTTAACCGCTTGGAATATTTAAACAATTTTTGGCATACTAATAGATATCAATGAGATCTAACCAATGAACTTGCGAAATATTACATTCCATTTAGTATAGCCTCGCCGAGGCGAAAGATGTGAAATTTTTCGAACTGCTTCTCCTCGGAAACTGTTGGACCGATTGAAGTCAAATTTCATATGGAGCCTCTATGGGATGAGGGAAACCAAAATTTGCTAATGGGGTCCAGGTCACATGACCAAAATGGCCGCCAAGCCATATATGGTCTGTCTGTCTGTCCGTCCGTAACCCGTTTGTGAAAATTGGTGATAGTGACTTAACCGCTTGGAATATTTGAACAATTTTTGGCATACTGATAGATATCAATGAGATCTAACCAATGAACTTGCGAAATATTACATTCCATTTAGTATAGCCTCGCCGAGGCGAAAATGTGAAAATTTTCGAACTGCTTCTCCTCGGAAACCGTTGGGCCGATTGAAGTCAAATTTCATATGGAGCGTCTATGGGATGGGGGAAACCAAACTTTGCTCATGGGGTCCAGGTCACATGACCAAAATGGCCGCCAAGCCATATATGGTAAAACCCCTTCAAAAATAGTCTTCTCCAGAACCACTGGGCAGATTTCCACGAAACTTGATAAATAGCATCTAGGACGTAGGCCCATCATAAATTGCTAAAATGGTGACCCTGGGTTGACCTTGACCTTCTTTGTGCCTAGGTCAAACTTTGACACATATGCTTTTGTATTGGAAAAGTGAGAATGCATTTTATCCTGCAAACGATTCAGAATACAGTACTAAAGTATAAGATATATTTTTGCTCCTTACGCTAAGGCGCATTTATACGGGGAACCGTTTTAGGTCCAGGTCACATGACCAAAAAATGGCTGCCATACCCATATATGGTAACACTCATAAAGCTAAAAGCATTCGGCGGGTCGTGCACTTCAGCTGAAGCACTGGTTTTTAGCCATTGTCTGAAAAACGACCACCATCCTAATTGCTCTTTGATAAGCTTTTATAATGCAGCTTTGAATTAACCCGTATACGTCTATCGGGCCTTTTCTGGGACATTGGCAAACAGTGTACACCCAGATTAGACGCCGCTCGACGCGGCGTCTGATCTGGGTCTACACTGTTTGCTTGAAGAACATTCATTTTCGAAAAATTTGCCACAAACAAAAACAAACCTGACACCCCTATAATTGGAAATGGTCCACTCGAAAGTTACTAAGTGGAAGTATGCGTAAAAGTTGTTGGATCAGAACAGCTCCCGTGGTTTACTTGGCTAGTTAATAATGAGCTAGCGCATCAAAAAAACCTACAATAAGACGTGCGCCCAACGAAGACTCAGATCAGCCTGCGCATTCGAACAGTCTGATCAGAGTCTTCGTTGAGCGCTCTAAGGATAGCTAAGGGTCCAGTACTCTTTCATGCAGCAAGAGAAGTATCTGGTTAGACTATATGGATGCGCAGGCTGATCTGAGTCTTCGATGGCTGCACATGTCTTATTGTAGGTTTTCTCCTGCGCTGGATCAAAAAGAATCACAAAGCCCACCCATAATCATATGTTAACAAACTTACCGACTTCTGTTCTCCCAGGTTTGAAAATCAGAAGAAGAAGAACTGCCAACACAACTTTCTGCATCTAAAAACGAAAAATAATGCTATTTTGACCAGAGGCCAGTTTCATCAATAAAAATCGTTCGATTCATCTTGAATTGTCCGTACGCACTTTTAAATAACTGCGTAAGTTCCATCCTTGCCCCCGCCCATCGTGGCTGTGAGAAATAAATTTGGCTGCATGATGGTTCCATGCAGAGCTGAAACCGACCGCAGATGTGTACTGGTAAACCGTTTTGAAATTCTAAGCCTTTACCTGCAAAGTGGTGCGCGTCCATGCATGTAATCCCTATTAGTTTCACTGGACGGCACGGACTGAGATGTCATTTCATCTCAGCATCGGGTAAAAGTCCCATATCATTAGAAGCAACGTCTAAATTTGCGTTTCACTTGAAGGTCATATACAAAGATATAGATATAAACAAGATGACCATGATGGCCCGTGGTTGCTCTCGTGATCCATAGGGTAACAAGTGGGCCAGAGGGAGAGCCATTATTGATCCTATGGCTATAATTTACATAATCTTGGTAGTGGTCTAAAAGGTGAAGCTTCATACCAAATATCAAAGAACGGAGCCTTCTTGTTTCAGACAAGAAGATTTTTAAAGGGTTTCTTTATATAAGTCTATATAAAACCTGCGGGTCCGGGAGCGGTCATTTTTGGCCCCGGAGCACTGATTTGAACAATTTTGGTAGAGGTCCACTACATGAAACTTCATAACAAATATCAAAGACCTTGGCCTTCCGGTTTCAGACGAGAAGATTTTCAAAGGTCTTCCCTACATAAGTCTATGTAAAACCAGTGGGCACCGGGGTGGGCTCATTTGTGGACTCAGGGCTATTATTAGTTACAATTTGAAGTGTGAAATATTTCATGGAAACAGAGCAGCCTCGGACTGCCTCATTAATATTCATGGGGTATTCTATAATGTCATAGATGCGCATTAAAACTTTTTAAATATGAAATTCCTTTAGGAACTGTATAACACAACGTACAACAGCGAATACAGATTACTGCCTCGAAGACAGATCTAAGAAAGAATGGGGGAAGTTTTTTCGTTTGTATAAATCTAGAAGGCAATATGTTGACTTTTACTGCTATTGGAGAAGAAACTAAATGCCTCGAGATATCGCAGCAACATTCTGACTATATTTCAAAGTAGAAGTAAAACAAAGATCAGGAATTGATACAATTAACTTACTCCATCCATAAAAGACACCAAAGGGAAAGAAATACAAACATTAAGCGACCAGACCATAATGGAAACCTAAACAAAGGAAGGCCATATGGACAGTTACTTTCCCACAAAATGGCCATATGGCCATCCAAAATTAAAAGACACAAGTGATATACACAGTAAGTAACAAACAACAACATAAATAAAATGCCACGGAAGAGCCGCCTTGGAACGGTCAGTGGAAGATTTCCACTGGGGGGCTTAAATCGATTTTACGTGGCCACAATCCTCGCCCTTACTTCCGTCGCGATTAAGACAAATAATTTGTTCAGTCCGCATGAAGGCCTCCTAACTCATCAAAACCAGATAAGGCTTTTCCAGTTCGTTGAAAACTATTTTTCAAAGAAAATCGTATTAAATTTTGTTTTCGGCGTCAAGTGCACGCCTACGGAACAAAATATGTTACATTCCCTTGCTCACCCTAAAACTACGATTATTCAGCAGCATTCCTGCCAATTTGGACCGTATAACTCGGTTAAATAAACAAACTACGCTCCCCTAACGCGACCAGGTGTCAAGAAAAATGCTGTCTCTAACTACAGGCTGTTTTTATACGACTGTCCACAAACACAGACCAGAGATTTCGAAGGCTAACATTGATGACAGATCAGAATCTCGTAAAACAATTTCTGTCAAATTTTCCGCTCTATTTTATTCATACTGCACGCCTGATTATGATCGATATGTAATGTTTGTCTAGAAATACCATTCCTCTACGAAGTTAAACCCATTTAACTTGCATTTAACCGCTTTCTTGGCTCTAAGGGGCTCTATAAACATAGCACCCCCTCTAAAATGTGTCGATGTCGTTTAGTTGTTCCTTTCACCAGACGTAAACAATAAGCTTTGATCTAAAAAACACGAGGGTTGTGGTGCTAGCGAGTTAAAATGCAAACACCCACATATGAATATCAACGTATCTTATCAGTAAGGCATCAGGGGACAGTTAATCGCAGCACTTTTTTGTCCGCGCCACACCAAGTTTTTGAATCGTTATCGGCAACTCCTGAAGAGATAACTTCTGTTTTGTTTCAAATTGCTCCACACATGCATGAAATCTAAACAGAATACCAAAGAAACACTTCTCTGTTTGCATAGGCTGACAGCAGCAGCATTTCACTTACCCCACCCACTAATTTTTACATACAAAAAATCATGACTCCACCTCACTGACAGATCCTGTGAATTTACTCCCAAAACACCAGTACTTGGCACCTGTTGAAATGTCATGTACACTCAGTCACATGCAAAGAAATAGACAGATAAGTATACCATAACCAGTAAACTTTTTCAGGAATCCACTTTGAAAAACAGCCACTGTTTAATGCCAAAGCTACCTGAATCTGAATTCAGATATGCCGCTGCACCTTGAACTTGCACAGCATCCAGACAGCCGGGGTGTTAGTTTCGTATTCCATTTCATAAAAGTACAGATACTCAGCAAATAAGCCCACATTGGCAAAAAATATCCACATATCACAATAAATTTCTATGACCAACCATGCCATTATTGACCCTCCTACTATAAAATTTTGAAAAACGTCCACCCTCAAATGCGAAGCTGTTCCCTGATGCCTAATTCACGAAATCAGCTATCATTTTTTTCTGTAAGCCTCTAACGAGCACAAAGTTTTTCGTAAATATACAACTGTTATTGCCTTCGCTTCCATTTTATACATGACTAGTTCGCAGTGAATAACCTCATTTTGGAGCTGGGGAATACCGCCACCGCTATTTTGTTCCTGTGATAAGTATGGATTATCTATGTCTATAAATAAATACTATAAATAGCGTAAATATTGATTGTGGAAAAAAACGCCGTAAGAAAATTCATTTAATGAAAAGAAGGCAAGTAAAAGAAACAACAAAATAAAATACTATTTATCAGAGAGAATATTATTTTTTTATTTATTTCATTTTATTCAGTTACGGAAAATCAACAATTCATTTTTATCAATCAGATTTCAGACCTGATAAAGTCTTTGCTGCAATATAATACAAACTAAAATGGAATCTTCGACTTCGCACCGATGACAATATCTGATCTCAGGTCATATTGCGAGTCTTTGAAGGCATAAAGAGACGTGTTTTATTGCTCGGAAGTCGATGAACATTTTTGTTCAGTCGCCGACTTTCATAAATTTGTTCAACACCCTCACATAGGTATTCATAATAATATTTTGACAAGGAACTGAACGTCGTTGAGAGGAACAAGTTAACGACATTGGCCTATTTGTAACATGGGTGGTGATGTTCTAATAGCTAGGAGTCGGGATTATAAGAATCTTATATGGGTGTGAGGGGTGGATTGAAAAATCCGTCCCGAGGGACACTGTCTGGCATCACGAGGCTTGCCGAGTGATGCCGGACAGTGATCCCGAGGGACGGATTTTTCTATCCACCCCTCACATCCATATTGGATTCTTTTTCTTGCATACCTTCTATTTCTATTGCGAATTTTTAATGCTGCTGTCACTTCGGTTACCGACGTCCGCCATTTTGTGATGACACAACAGGAAAGTTTAGTGACGTCACGCATGACGACGCCGCACATGAGGTTGTAATCAACCAGTGCATTTATCAAACACGCGATTATATTCGATTTGGGGTCGGAACACCAGGGTCAGAACATAAATTTCTATCCCAGGGTAAAATCATGGATTTCCTTGTCTGGTGTGCAAGAAAAATAACTCTTCTTGAAGTTGCTTGGATCTTAACTTGTAGACCAATAGTTTTCTCATTGTGAAGCTGAGAAATGTCACTCTGGGGACATAAATTGGAAGTAAACACAGCAAAACACTTGATAACAGTTCAGCATTTATTTTTGTCTATAATACCCTTGACACTGAATACCTAGACAATATACAAATTCTTAACAAAAATGCTACAAGTCCATGTGGTCTGTGGCGGCCGTAAAAAGTCTCCCTGCCCTACATCATAGTGTAGTTTATATTTTCTTTTCCTTCGGGATAAATGATTCCATTGTTGAATTTTGAAAATATGGAGGGTCACTGATAAGGACTTATTGGCCGAAACTAGCTAGTCTGGCCCAGAAAACATGTACACTCCATATTTTCCAGTTCTGTAGAAATGATCGATGATGTGGTTCTACTGTGTACCCACAAACTGTAATTTGACAATTTTTCATCTTTGGTTTCGGCGGTACGTTTACAATTTGTTTTTATAGGCGTGTTTTCGTTATGTCAAAACTTTCAAATGAGTCTTTAAACCGTATGACCGTAGCTGTTTAGATTAGCACTTGTTATGTACAATGCTCCATATGTTTCATTTACGTTAGTGTGGCTAAACACAGTAATGATGTCCTCTCGCTCAAAAACTTGCCATATTTGGCATTTTGACTTTTGTTTTACGCTTCACTGAAAATGAAAAAGTAAATTCTACAAGATGGTTCGTGTTTGAATGGACAGACTTCTTATGATAATAGTACTAGGTAAAAATAAAGACAGCAATGGTTCAATCAGTAAGTACGATGGTAATGTTAATAATTATTATAATTTACTCAGACTTTTACTACTGATAACGATAACAATAATGGTAATAATTAGATGATAATTAATAATGGTTGTATCAACAAAACGCATAAATTAAGAAAATATTACATATGTAGCAAGGTTTAGAAGTTTTATAAAAATACATATAATAATCATCAATATAATCTTCATTATTTTGATTCTTGTCCGTTCAAACACTAAACAGCTAGAAAAAAAAAACGTATCAAAGTTATTGATTTCTGAGCTGGACAGCGGAGTGCATTTAAGTGCACAATTATTTCAGTTAAGCGTAGACTTTTTTTCATTGCATTACAACATTCACTACTTTCGGCACATAATAATCAGATCAATTTTTCTAGCATCTATCTGCAAATCACAAAGTCTGTGTGTGTGTGTGTGTGTGTGTGTGTGTGTGTGTGTGTGTGTGTGTGTGTGTGTGTGTGTGTGTGTGTATGTGTGTGTGTGTGTGTGTGTGTGTGTGTGTGTGTGTGTGTGTGTGTGATACGGTTTAAAGACTCATTCGAAAGTTTGGACATAACGAATACACGCCTATAAAAATACATTTTTAAACTTACCGCCGAAAAAACGAAATTTTAAGATGAAAAATTGTGATAACGACCAAGTCAACACTTTTAGGTCATTTTTAGCTGGTCAGTCGGATGCGCGTCTGACTGGTGACCAGGAAGACGCGGGTTCGATGCCTGCCGGGGTCGGCAACATTCTTTCCCGGAGATTGATCATGAAATATTTTCTACGGCCATTCTTTCCCTTCCGCTGATTCAAGAAGGGCAGTTGTCAGTCTCTGGAATGTTCACCGTAATGGTTTACCGCTTTCGTATAAGCCTGTCCAGGAAAAGTGTTGATAGGAAAACTGGGTGGTTAAAATGACCTAAATAGTGTTGGCTGGACCTTTAACTCCAATAGAAACAACCAAACAAGAAACTTCCAACTGCCCTTCGTGATTCAGCATAAGGAAGATAATCACCGTGGAAAAGATTTCATGATCAATCTCCAAGAAACATGTTGCCGACCCCGGCTGGTATCGAACCCGCGTCCTCCTGATCATCAGTCAGTCGCGAATCCGACTGAGCTACCGTGGCCGTTCGCATGCCCAGGGGGCTAACACTTAACCATTAGTTCTCTGAAACAAAATGGCTTCCTCGTTATTGACATAAATACCCCATTAACCCATGTATGCCTAGCAGCCTTTTGTAGGGACATTTGCAAACATTGGAGACCAAGATCAGACACCGCAACACCTGGCGTTTCATCTGTGTCTAAACTATTTGCTGAAAGTACATACATTTTTGGCAAAATTAACTGCTAACAATACAAACATGGCTCCCCTACAACTGGAAATTGGACACTCCAAACTTATAGGTTAATGACACAAACAATTACATAATCGACCCACACTGCGTACTTTTAACCAATTTTGTACTGAATGGATTCATCAACCTTACATCAGTATGAACGAGTCCATTTCAAAATTTAGGGGTGTATGGTTGTGCCTCGTTTAAAATTTATCTGGAAAATGCTGAACCTTTCACAAAAAAGCAGGGTATGCCCTAATGAGACTGAAAATAACATTCAACTAGTCATGACCTCCGGAGCAAAAGTCGTTCTTAAGATTGTCTACGCCCGTGGGCGTAGACAACAATAGCAGGTGGTTAGAAACTCTGCTCTATAACGTAGACTACGGGTACTTGTTAAAACGCATCTTTATAAGAAAAGTATTTAGTCCAATTTTCATTTGAAAAAAAAAAGACGTTTCGGTGTTGCACTGGTGACATTTACTGGCTTTTTACTTGTTATTCATTACTGAATATATACTTAGTCAAAAAAGTTAACTATACCAACTTTCGGGTGAAACTCACCAGATATCTGGCAGCTATTGAGCTAAATTTGGCTGTAGACATTTAAATCGGACGTTTAGCTAGAGAATGCTCAAACTTGCATTTGTCCATACCTTTCTGCTCCAGAGTTGTCTTCCAATATGTGCCTAGAAAGATTTTGGTAAAAAATGGACATTGCGCATGCGCAGAAAGTTCTTTTTTGTCTAAGATGGAAGACAATATTCTCTGAACATCGGATAACACTTTACTTTTACAATATCTCATAATCTCGCAATATAAGCGAGGTTTTAATTTATGAAATTCTCAAATTATCTCCCTTGCAATTAAAAATATAGCAATTTTCGAACTGCTGTAATTTTTATTCCTGTCAATCAATTTTTGCCAATTTTTAATGTTATGCATAAGAATTTATTTTTCTGATTCCCACTTGCACCCCACTGTGACCTAATAGTGCTATAAATATCTTGTTAATCTTCTTATAGAAGATTCTAGAAAACTGAGTCACAGATTAATTACATTTTTGTAAACAACATGTTTACAAGGAAAAGTACTTTAGAATCTTCTAGAATGTTCGGGGTGGCATTATTTTTAGAAAATTACATCATCTTATTCCACAGCCCTGTGGAACATTCTAGAGAAATCTTGGGGTCTATAAAAGAGCTTGATTTTTCTCATTGAGTCAGACTTTTGAGTTTGATGTTTGGGCTTTTAAGAAAAGTCATTTCTAAATTCTGTGTTGGATTGTTAAAGGATATTACTTTTCATTTTGGACTGTGAATTCTGTGGGATCAAGGAAAATAGATTCATTCAGGATATTTCATTCAGAGCTAAGTACATTTAATTTTCTTACTTCTACAGGTTAAAGTTAACTTGTAAAATAATTTTGTTAATTTTTTCCAAAAGGCTTGTTTGCTTTTTTCTTTCTGCTAAGCCTGGCTCGTAACATTAAAAAAAAGCTTTGTGTCCACCATTGCTTTTCATCATGATGGTAAAAAATACAGAAAATTCATGTAGCATGTAGCACTATCGATTGCGATTTTCTATGGAGTTCCCATTGAAAGCAGCATTTACACACAACTTCTAAGAATTGGAGGTCAATATGTGATAGCCTGTTTCTCGTAGCTGATGCAACTAAAAGTCGTAATCTTTTGTGAATAGACGCAAATGGTATCTAAAGAAATCTCACATGTATCAAATTTTAGAAATGTAGGGTACAGGGAAATTTTGTGATGTTAAATCATAGCATGTTTTAATGATTTTCTCTGCGAAAATGACACAGAAACCCTTGGGTGTTTAAAGCAATAGTCTAAGATGATGTGTTTACGAAAACGAAAACGAATGATGCTTTTGCACGGAAAAATGAGTCTTCTAATCAAAACATAACAAACTTTGTGTAGTTTTTATCTGTAGTAGCTAAAGTAACAGAAGCAATTTTAGGTATAGGAACTTTTTTGACTGAGTATATTTATTTTCTCACGCTAGCCCATGATCTTTTCAGTTTCATCCTGGGCCTCTCTTTATACTAGGACCAGCATAACAGATGCATCTTTCTGAATCTACAAAATTTCATTGATAACGCTGAAGCGCATATGAAAAACACGAAGCGTCTGATCAGGGTCTACACTATTTTTTCTTAATGAACAGAAATCTAAGTGTTAACAATTGTTAGGAGTCTATGTCAGCGTTCTGGATCCTTATTTATTTACTATTTAGTCAAAACCCTAAGCAAAATTAGCCAGTATGCATACAATTATCCACTGAATCATATATTTTGAGTTTCTGCTTTCAATCAAATTGGAAATATTCATGAGTTTCGGCTTCTGACGATCTTTCATCTGTCTAATTACACGTTTTTGATTTAAACGGATATCTAATTACCTTAAAGAAGATCCCACAACTATTTAATTACTATGAATAATTGGCTGATTAACATATGACCAATTACCACCGAAAGACCAGAAAGCCTGAGGCACAGGCTGCTCTGGGTGTTGACTGGGCGCCTATTTAAATTAAGGGCTTATGACGTGAATTTTGATTTGACAGTCAAGCAGCCAACTCTTGATATAGTTTATAAAAAAAACTAGAACGGTACACCCTCAGAGCAACGCAGTTAAATCCGTCACGCTTTAAAGCAGGCCTATGAAATTCTGACTATGCCACATTTTCGAAGAGCAACGACAGGAACTGATACAATCAGATCCCAAATCCTTCCCTTAACACCATAGCCCAATTTCATGTAGTCAAGGTGGGCGTTTTGGAGTATAAGTTATTTTTCTTATTTCTGCTCAATACAAAAACGTCCTAATTATCATTTGAAGCATTTCACCGTCACGGGTATAACAATTGCAGAGATGTAAAATGTGAATTGTTCACGTGTTGCCATAACTTACCAGTTGCTTCATATATACATGTAAATCAGGAAGCATCAGACTTTCTCGCAAAAGCACATTTCCCGACTTTGTGCTATTGACAGACATCTGGCAAAAGACTCTTCTTTTATTAATGGTAGTTTATTAATTAACAAAATGTTTAATTTTGAGCGTCATCTTATACATTTAACCATAACCACCACGATAACAAGTCCGTGAAACGAGGACCACTCTAAAATAGAAGTGAAAGCAATGCTCAAGAATCGACACAATAAACCCACACCGCCCATGGGGAAGACACAATCATGAAATAACTAAATCCTAATGGAAACATCAATATCGGAAAGCCAAAAGGACAGTTACTTTCCCACAAAATGGCCAATAGGCTATCCAAAATCAAAATATATAAGCGACACACACACTCAAAGACGAACTATAACAAAAATAAACCGCGACAGAAGAACCGCCTTGGAAGGGTCAATGGAAAATATTTCACTGGGTGGGTGAGGGTGGGGCGGGATTTTACGAGGACGAAATACCCCCCGCCCCACCCCGTAAATTCACTGCGATCTAGACAAATAATTTATGGTGTACCCAATCTTTTTATATCGAACAATGATATCACGGAATTTGGTACTGAAGTCTACGGAACCCTGGAAGGGACATGAATTTTGTTTTTAATATGTTGTGCGCACAAGGTAAAATGTTGTGCGCACGGGATATTATCTTGTTCGGACGACATAATATATTTTGTGCGCAGAACTTAACATCTTATGCGCACAAGATATTATCTTGTTTGCACAACACAGATCTTGTGCGGACAACATAATATATTACGCGTCTGATTAAATTGTGCTACAAGATACTATGCTGTGCGATTTAGGCGGTTCTAGCGACACCCACAGTCTATGTTGAAAGCAGAAATAAGAAAGGTGTTAACATTTTACCTCAAATTTGTCATTTGTGACAGCATGTTGCACGCCATTATTTCACACGGACAAGATTTCCAAACTATATACCGCTGAGTTTCTGAAGCGGGTTCTTACATTTTTGGTGTTGCAATAGTTGCGTGTGAGCTGTGAGCATTCGAGATTACAATGTATCATACGTTTGAAGATAAGGATTCAATAATTTTTATGTCCCCCCCCCACCCCCACAACCTCGACGGGAGGAGAGGGGGACATATTGTTTTTGGTGTGGATCCCGTTGGAGTTGGCGTCGGCGTCGCCTGTTTGAAGCACTATATCTCGTGCGTTTGGCATAAGTTTAATTTGTAGGTCCAATGTGGTTTTCGTACCTTTATAGTGGTCCAAAGTAGATAAAATTGGTATCAAAATAAACATGGACATCTTATCGTCACAATGAGACCTATTATCCTTTTCTAAACCATGTACTTTTTGCACCAGGGCAACTCAAATACCACTAGGGTCAGTCGCATTTTGATCTATCTGGATCGCGATATATTTTAGCGGTTTTTGACTTCGTTCACTGTGCCACAGATACGGAGATTGAAAACCCGGCTTCAGTTATGAGGAGTAATCATTTGAATGTCATAAAATTGCTTTCTTAGCAACATACATTGCAAACTCATATCATAAAACTGTGATTTCTAGACTTCAGTAGAACGACAGCCATTTTCACCCACTTGGTGACTTGTTTACATAAAGCGCCTCAATGACGTGCCAAATTTAAAGCGACCTCTGATAATGGCGCGAAAATTAAGGGACGTAACTACGTAAAACGATGTTTTTTGTTCTTCATTCTATTCTAGAGTAGACTATTAAATCTTCTGAATGCGAGAGATAAGAGCATCCAAATTATTTCCGTCACTTATTATAGTAAACTGTTATTAGCTTCCGATGAATACAGATTTTATTACCTCAGCAGGATTGTCAGGATCGACTGTTTTTTGGACGATTGTAAGAAGGACGGCGGTGTATCATTTTTACAATGCTTACAGTAACTTACTCATTTGCATACCGCATGCTAAAACTATATTCAGCCAAGAAATTCCACAAACGTTCATTTTCTGTTCAATATTTTGTATTTTATTATTTTTCAAACATTGACTTAGGAGTTATTCTTTGGTTGCATCTTACATCTTTCTTTTAATAAATAACCAATGGTAAATCACGATGAAGACAACAACAAAAAAGAGGCTCCATTGGGGTATTTGGATACTGTTTGGAGTGTGTAAAAATATTACTACATGCGATTTATTCCGTTAATGCTCTCTAATCGACCTATGTCTATAAAGTGACAAAATGCGGCCTCAAATGCAAAAATATCCAATTTAGCCCAGGCTGAAAGAATGACAGAATAACAGCTTGCTGGAAGACTGGTCTCATCTCTGAATAGGGATGAAACCACATTTTTAGGAAAATGATAAATTCATGGCAAATCTAAAAAATGTGGTCTCACTCCTATATAGAGAAGAAAATATGGTCTCACCTCAAATAACATACTAAAAGTCTGGGCTGAAGGAATGTGGTCTCATCTCTATATAGAGATGAGACCACATTATTGAGGAAAATGATCAATTCATGGCAAATCTAAAAAATGTGGTCTCACTTTCATATATAGAGGAGAAAATGTGGTCTCACCTTAAATCACACACAAACATCCTGGGCTGAAGGAATGTGGTCTGATCTCTATATAGGGATGAGACCACATTATTTAGGAAAATAATACATTCATGGCAAATCTAAAACATGTGGTCTCACTCCCTATATGGAACAGAAAATGTGATCTCACCCTAAATAACATACTAAAAGCCTGGGCTGGGACGAGACCACAATATTTAGGAAAATGATAAATTCATGGAGAAGAAAAAACCCTGGGCTGAAGGATTTTGGTCTCAATAATTTGGTCACCCATTAAAAAATCTTAAGTTGATCCCTATTATTATTCGACACACTACATATACTTCTTCGCCCATTGTGCAGCAGTCAAAAGAAGCTAAACCAAAGACCAAAAAGGCGGTCCTTAACCACCCCCTCAGAATATTGATTATGAATTGTCAGTCAATAAAGAACAAAAGAGCTTAACTTCATACTATTATCGACTCAGCTAAGCCGGACATCATTTTGGGCAATGAGTCCTGGCTAACCCCAGAAATTAAAAACTCAGAAATTGTTCCAGAATCTTTTGAGGCTATCCGGAAAGACAGAGTTGGGGATGCACATGGAGGTGTCTTTGTGGCTTTCAAGCGAGACCTACTCTGTACAGAAACTCCGGAGTTGGACACCAAATGTGAATTAGTTTGGTGTAAATTGAACATTATTGGATGTAGGACTCTGTACCTTGGTTCCTTTTATCGCCCACCAGATCAGATTGACCCAGAATATCTTGAGGCTTTTAATTCATCTTTGTCTAGGATAATGTCAAATGCAAATGCCCATATTTTGGTCGGCGGAGACTTCAATTGTGGTGACATTGAATGGAGCAACATGCAGGTGCCCCATGGGGTATCTAAAAGGCAGACACAGCAACAGCTTTTAGATATAATCAAAGAACACTGCCTAGCCCAAGTAATTAATATACCCACCCGACAAGAAAAGACCCTCGATCTATTATTTACAAATTCCCCATCCCCAGTTAATCGAGTTAAGGGGATGCCCCCGATCGGCAAAGCCGATCACGACATAGTCCTTATTGAATACGATATAAAAGCAAAACGAATCAGACAAGCCCCGCGTAAAATATATCTATATAAACGTGCGGATATGGATGGTCTGCGAAACCATATGGCGCGATTTAGAGATTCGTTCCTTTCCTCTGACCTTTCGCACATGTCAGTTAACGACATGTGGGTCAATTTTAAGACCGAATTAACTGCGGCTATGGAAAGGTTTATTCCAACGAAAATGACCAAAACAAAGCATGGTGCGCCTTGGATCGACAACACGATCAAGCATCTAATTAGAAGACGCAATCGAATGTACTTTCGTGCTCGTAAGTCTAGTAGCCCTGACGTTAAGAGCCATTACAAACGGTTCAGAGCACATGTACAAAAGGTAATAAGAGATGCATATTGGAAGCATGTTTCCAGCATCTTCACCTTTGAGGATGATAATACAGATCCCGACAGTCCCCAGAAGAATGGTAAAGTAAAACAGTTTTGGTCATTCGTAAAGTCCCTGAAAAAGGAAGCTTTTGGGATCACTTCGTTAAGAGATAACGGTATTCTCAAAAACAGATTCGCGCGATAAGGCCAACATATGTAACAAACAGTTTCAATCTGCATTTACGCGTGAAACTGATGGTGAGCTACCAACTAAAGGTAATAGTCAGTCAATGGGGGACATAACAGTTGACACAAACGGGGTCGCCAAACTGTTAGGTAAGCTCAAAATACATAAGGCATCTGGGCCGGATGACCTGAATGCCAAGGTGCTTAAAGAATGTGGTGCTGAAATTTCACCTGTGCTGGCCTTTATCTTCAATGAATCACTCGTCCAGGGCACTGTACCAGATGACTGGCGACAAGCTAATGTTACCCCGGTCTATAAAAAAGGAGAAAAATACGATGCAGCAAATTATAGACCAGTGTCGCTCACATGCATCTGTTGCAAAACCCTGGAGCATATAATAGTTAGTAACATCAACAAGCACCTAGCCTTTGAGAGCATTCTTGCTGACTGTCAACATGGTTTCCGAAGTCAAAGGTCTTGCGAAACTCAATTAGTTCAGTTTTACCATGACATTGTGAGCAATCTGGATGGGGCCACAAACCGTGGCCACAAACAGACTGACTTGATTATCATGGACTTCGCTAAGGCCTTTGACAAGGTACCTCACAGGAGGCTATTGTATAAATTGGATTACTATGGGATAAGAGGATCCACACACAGGTGGATTAGCTCATGGCTCTCAGGGCGCTCACAACAAGTTGTACTTGATGGCCAAGCGTCTGGTCCAGTCCCTGTTTTATCTGGTGTCCCCCAAGGTTCGGTCCTTGGACCGGTCCTTTTCTTGGTATTCATTAATGATCTCCCTGATAACATCAGGTCATCTATCCGTTTGTTTGCTGATGATTGTGTCCTTTATAGGAATATATATTCTTCTTCTGACTGTCTTATTCTACAAGATGACCTGAACCAACTAGTACAGTGGGAGGCCGATTGGCAGATGAAGTTCAATGTGGCCAAATGTCATTCAATGAGGGTGTCGCGACACCCTCCTGACAAACAAATTAAGTTTGACTATAAACTACACCAGCAAATCTTGGAGCAGGTTCAATCCGCCAAATATCTTGGTATCACCATCACTGATGATCTTGATTGGGGTCAACACGTTTCAGAAATAACATCAAAAGCAACTAGGACTTTAGGATTTCTTAGACGAAATTTGGCTTTTGCACCTAGGCAGACAAAGGATGTTGCAAATATAACATTGGTTCGCCCTCAGCTAGAATATGCATCATCCATTTGGCATCCCTATGTTAAAACTCAGATTCAGCAGGTTGAGAAGGTGCAGAGGACAGCTGCTCGATGGACCTGCCGACGATGGCGCAATAGAAGCAGCGTCGGTGACATGCTTAACGAGCTAGAATGGCCGTCCCTAGAGGCCCGTCGTGAGCAGTCCTCTTTAACCTTCTTCTATAAGATACATTCAGGTACAGTGGCCGTTAATAAAGATAAATACTTGACCCCTGTGACAGTTTCAACTCGAACAAGGGCATCAAAATTAAACAACTCACAGTATCACAGGTACCAGTCCTACAGTGATGCCCTGAAAAATTCCTTCTTCCCTAGGACTATTACCCAGTGGAATAGTCTTCCCTCTTCTGTGGTGAATGCTAAGACTGCAGAGGAGTTCAAAGCCCATACTGTATAAGATTGAGACTCAGAGGTATGCGTTTTAGTATACCTCTGTTATTCAGATTGTAAATAGTTTTAAGGACTCATCCAGTGACTTCTCTTTTTTTTTTTTTTTTTTTTTTAAGCTAAATTCTAAATTTAGCTACGCACTCAACTGAGGTAATGGCCAAATATGACCGACTCAGTATAAGAAGATAGATAGACATATACGGAATGAATCTAATTTTGATAATGATTAGGGCCCAATTATTCTGTTAATTATGTTAATTAGGATATAACTGCGCATCCCTCTACAATGAATCCAGAAATCCCATTGGATGAAGCTAAAAATTTTGTTGTGCTTTAGAATGCTTACAGCACCCTTCAAAAATTTATGAATGAATGGTCACGCTGTCTCTTTGATCCAAGTTAGTGGACGCTTGCATGTTCGTAACGCACAGAGAGCTAAAGTTTGCATTAGATTGTAAAATGTAGACATTTTAAAGAATATACCGTCATCATCAGATGAACAGTATCTCCAGTTAAGTATTTGGTTAAAGATAAATTGGAAATCACAATGAAATATAGTTGCCAAGTCATGCAAATTAGAGAAAAACAGTTGCTACCCCCTTGCACTAGAAAGCAAAATGGCGGAGCAGAAGCGGAAAAATTTCCATACCCTATCTCAGTTCATCCGATCCTAGCCAACCATCCTTCTGCCAAGGCTATCATTTTTCTTTGTGATATTAGAGCTGAGATATTGAAGTTTGTTTTAAGACCTTATTTGGTGTGATTCACCTTCTTATAAGGCAGGGGACCACATTGGACCTACAAATTAAACTTTTACCGTGCTTTTAATGTCCACCCACCTCGACCGGAGGTGGGGGATATGTTGTTTTGGTGCGGATCTCGTTTGCGTTGGCGTTGGCGTTGGCGTTGGCGTCGGCGTTGGCGTTGGCGTTGGCGTCGGCGTCGCCTGTTTAAAGCACTTTATCTCGTGCTTTTTATGTCCCCCACCTCGACCGGAGGTGAGGGGGACATGTTGTTTTGGGTGCGGATCCCGTTTGCGTCGGCAATGGTGTCGGCGTCGCCTGTTTGAAGCTCTATATCTCTTGAACCTATGGTTGGATTCTGACCAAGCTTGTATGGTTACATCGTTAGGACATGGGAAAACAGTCTTTAGGTTATGAAGACCTTGATCTTATTTTCAAGGTGATGGGCGCCCAAAACATTCGATTTTGGACCAAAAAATGATTTGTCTGCACTCTTTCTCATTAACGAATTAATTATAGCCAAGCTTGGTACAATATATCATTACAACACTCCGCAGGTTTGATAAGATTTTGGTGACCTTGACCTTTTTTCAAGGTCACCCCCCCCCCACCACCACCACCACCACCACCGAAAAAGTCAATTTTGGGCCAAACATTACTTGCCTGCACTCTATCTCATTAATGAATTGGTTAATTTTAGTCAAACTTGATAAATATAGCATTACAACATACCGCAGATCATTACAACATACCGCAGATCTGATTACATTATGGTGACCTTAACCTTTTATTCAAGGTCACAGGCCCCCAAAAAACAATCAATTTTGGGCGAAAAAAAAAATGGCGTGTCTGCGTTCTATCGCATTAACGCATTAATTAATTTTAGTCGAACGTGGTACAATATATCTTTCCACATACCACAGATTTGATTGGATTTTGTTGACCTTGACCTTTGTTTTCAAGGTCACAGGTCGACCACCACCAGCCCCCCCACACCCCCCCCCCCACACACACACACACAAACGTCAATGTTGGGCTAAAATGTTTGTCTGCACTCTCTAATTAACGAATTGATTATATTTAGTCAAACTTAGTACAACACACCTCCGATTTAATTAGATTTTAGTTGCCTTGGCCTTTTTTCAAGGTCACAACCCCACCCCCCACCCCCGGAAAAAAATCAAAACAGTCGATTTGGGGCCCAAAATAGCAAGCCTGCAGTTAAGTCAAATGGGTGTTTAAGATATATTTATGGTAGTGGGGACGATGTTTTTCCTCTGAAAACATTTCTAGTTTATTATTGTTCTAATTCCCATCCAGACATAGAATGCGGGTGGCTTTTCTTAGCTTAGTTCACTAATATCTTGGCAATCATTAATCATTGTGCGTACAAGATACTATATTGTGCGCAGAACTTAACATCTTATGCGCACAAGATATTATCTTGTTTGCACAACATAGATCTTGTGCGGACAACATAATATCTTACGCGTCTGATTAAATTGTGCTAACGAGATTATATGTTGTCCGTACAACATATTTAGTTGTGCGAACAAGATATCTTGTGCGCACAAGATAATATCCTGTGCGCACAAGATATTATGTTGTCTGCACAAGATCTATGTTGCGCGAAAGATAATATGTTGTACGATTTAGGCGGTTCTAATGATACCCACAGCAGAAAGGTGTTTTCATTTCACCTAAAATTTGTCATTTCTGACACCATGTTGGACGCCATTATTTCACACGGACAAGATTTCCTAACTATATCCCCCCTGAGATTCTGAAAAGGGTTCTTATATTTTTGATGTTGCAGGAGTCGTGTGTGAGCATTTGAGATTATCATACGTTTGAAGCATACATCCTGTACATAAGGAATTCAAACATTTTTGAAATGTTTCCTTCCCTCATATTGTGTCATTTCCCTTTAAACTTCAAATATCCAAAAGGATATTTTGGACGAAATTTCGTGTTTTGTTATGTCCCCCACCTCGACCGGATGTGAGAAGGACATATTGTTTATGGTGCGGATCCCGTTTGTGTCGGCGTCGGCTGTTTGAAGCCCTATATCTTTTGAACCTATGGTTAGATTCTGACCAAACTTGCATGCTTAAATCATTAGGTATGGGAAAAAGCAGTCTTTAGGTTATCATGACCTTAACCTTATTTTCAAGGTCACGGGCGCCCAAAAACAGACAATTTTGGACCAAAAATGGTTTGTCTGCACTCTAGCTCATTTACGAATTCATTTTAGTCAAGCTCGGTACAATATATTATTACAATATACCGCAGACTGATAAGATTTTTCAAAGGTCATAGCCCCCCGCCCCCCCCACCCCCACACACACACCCACCCCCCAAACAAAAAAATAAAATAAAAAAATAAACACTCAATTTTGAGTCCAAAATTGCTTGCCTGCACTCTATCTCATTAATGAATTGGTTAATTTTAGTCAAACTTGTTACAATATAACATTTTAAGTCCGCGGATTTGATTACATTTTGGTGACCTAGACCTTTTATTCAAGATCACAGGCCCCAAAAACAATCAATCACGGACCAAAATGGCGATCTGCACTCTATCTCATTAACGCATTTATTAATTTTAGTCAAACTTGGTACAATATATCATTACCGCATAGCACAGAACTGTTCAGATTTTGGTGACCTTGATCTTTGTTTTCAAGGTCACAGGCCAATCCCCCCCCCCACACACACACACACAAAAGTCAATTTGAGGCTAAAAATTGTTTGTCTGCACGCTCTCATTCACGAATTGGTTAAATTTAGCCAAACATAGTACATTATATCATTACAACATACCGCAGTTTTGATTACATTTTGGTGACCTTGACCAAGGTCACGGCCCCCCACCCCATAAAAAACAGTCGATTTGGGGCCAAAAATGGCTGTCTACACTAAAGTCAAATGGGTGTTTAAGATATATTTATGGTAGTGGGGACGATGTGTTTCCTCCGAAAACATTTCTAGTTTATTATTGTTCTAATTCCCATCCAGAAATAGAATGCGGGTGGCTTTTCTTAGCTTAGTTCACTAATGGCAGTCATTAATCAGATGTAAAGGAGAATTTAGCAGGAGAAAACACTAAGCACCACCAAATCTATATTCAAGAGCAGAAATAAGAAAAATAAGGTTTACCCCTGTAAACCCAAGTTTACTATATGGGCCCCATCAAGCGATTTTGGTACTTATCGCCTTTGCGAGCAGCGAAGGTTCAGGCGAGCCTGCGCATCCGCGCAGTCTCGCCAAAACCTTCGCTGCTCGCTCATACAAGCAGTGAATCATGAGGAAACTTCAGATCAGTTCACCAATGGCAGTCATTAATCAGATGTTAAGGAGAATTTAGCAGGAGCAAACACTAAGCACCGCCAAATCAGTTCCGTTTTATCATATGACGTCGCGTCTGAGAGTGTAATAACACCATGCATTGTTTTCGATAATCCACTGGTGGATTAAAAATGCAAATTAGCTAGATACGTTCCGTAACGTTACATGTACGACGTCCTTAACGGCGTCGCGTTTACTAATGGCGGAATATTGACATTTTTGTAAACAATCGTGAATAAAATGCGTTATAAATGTCATATGATAAATAGACTCTTGCATTCATGCTCATGTATTATTGAATTTATTAAACTCGTTGAGGAAAAGGGATAAAATGCTCGGCATAGCCTCGCATTTTATCCCTTTTCCTCAACTCGTTTAATAATTTCAATAATACATGAACACTAATGTAAAATCCTCTATGTCGACAATTTATTAAACTCGTTGAAGAAAAGGAATAAAATGCTCGGCAAGCCTCGCATTTTATCCCTTTTCCTCAACTCGTTTAATAAATTCAATAATACATGAACACTCATGTAAGATCCTCTGTATCGAATGAATACATCTTGCCTATTCTGCACCTTTTTGTGTCGATAGTTTGTAAATCGACACAGTTACTAAGCACAGTAGCTTTATAGTGTTGATGGCCACGTGACTATCACTTAATTGTAAGAAAGTTCGAAAGACGTTATTTGTAGGAAATGGCCGGTTTATTCTAATCGCTGTGAGGTCAGAGTTTGGCGTAATAGGTTATCTATAGAATCTGGGCTGGAATCATTGGTTGGGTGCGGCAAACATTGTAGCCACTGATCAGACGCAGAAGAACGTGGTGTCTGGTTAGGGTATACACTGTTTGCCTACAGCAAAGGAATTTAACGATAAATCAAAATAGTTTAATAACCAGTTCAGGACCTTTTTTCCAGATACACTCGACTGTTTACGAAAACACGCCTATACAAATACATTGTAAATTTTACCTCCGAAAAAAAAAAATTAAGATGAAAAATTGTGATTTTTTTCTTATTTCTACTCAAAATATAGAACCGCCCCATCGAGGCGGTTTTAACTAGTACCCACAATCTATATTCAAGAGCAGAAATGAGAAAAATAAGGTTCACCCCTGTAAACCCAAGTTTACTATATGGGCCCCGTCAAGCGATTTTGGTACTTATCGCCTATGCGAGCAGTGAATCAAGAGGAACCTTCAGACAGAAAGCCATATCCTTGGCCCCTCTGAATGGCTGGGCATGCGCAGTTAAAATTTGTCATGACGGAATGCTCGTAGACACAAATTCCCTAGGCGGGGCTCATATAAATGTGGGGTTCATCTTCATCTACATCTTCCGATTAAGTGCTGGGCCCAATCTTGAGCATAGTCGCACTGTGAGATAACTATGTACATCCGTGAAGGAAGGTTCTATGTACAGGTTTAAAAACAGGATAAAACATCATGTCCGGGTTTAGAACTGTGGAGGTCCAGCGCCGACGCAGTTCTTGAAGGCATCGAGCGATGGAGTGGTTACCACGGAGACAGGCAATGAGTTCCAGAGACGTATTGTCGAGGGGAAGAAAGAACTCTTGAAGGCAACGACGTGGCAGTATGGCACCAGGAAACGTATCTCATTGTGTGTGTGTGTGTGTGTGTGTGTGTGTGTGTGTGTGTGTGTGTGTGTGTGTGTGTGTGTGTGTGTGTGTGTGTGTGTGTGTGAATTCGGGTTTAACGTCGCTTTCAACAATTTTTCAGTCATATCACGACGGTGTCTGGTTGCGACAGGGAGCTCAATGCTCACGTTTATAGTGCTGCCTCACTGAAGTATCATGTCCCAGACACATTACATGATACCACACCCAGTCACATTATCCTGACACTGGATCGACCAGTCCTAGCTCTACCCCGTAAATCCGAGTGCCAAGCGAGGAGCAGCTAGTACCATTTTTAACGACTTTGGTATGTCGCGGCCCGGGATCGAACCCGAGACCTCCCGTTCCCCGGAGCGGACACTCTACCAACTGAGCTATCGGGGCCGGTAAAACGTATCTCATGGCCTCTAGTAGAAGTTCCTGTGTGGATCAGATACTTCTCAGCTGGAATATCTGTATACGAGGTGGTTGACGATCCGGTACATCATGATCGAATTGCTTTGCTCACGGCGTGATTGGAGATCTTCCCAGCCCAGATTCTGTAGCATGGATGTGACGCTGCTTGTACGGCTGTAGTCACATTGGCAGAATTTTGCTGCACGTCTCTGGACAGCTTCAACCTTGTTGATACTGGTCTTGGTTGGTGGGTTCCAGACTGTTGCCGCATATTCGACTTGTGGGCGGACGAGGGACTTATAGCTGGTTGCCTTTATGTCCTTTGGGCAAGATGACAAGTTCCTCTGGAGGAAGGAGATAGTCTGGTTGGCCCTCTTGGTCACCACATCCACATGGCTGTTCCAAGTCAGCTTACTGTCAATGGTGACTCCAAGGTACTTCGCTTTTGTAGTCTCCTTGAGTACATGACCGTGGATGTTGTATGACGTCTGGACAATCTTCCGCTTGTTGGTTATTCTGATGTGTTCGCACTTGTCTGGGTTAAAAATCATTTGCCAGTCCCTCTCCCATTCCTGTAGGTGATCAAGATCTTCCTGTAGTGACGCTGCATCTTCCTGGCTTGATATCTCTCTGTACAGCAGGCAGTCATCAGCAAAAAGCCGCACTGTAGAGGAAACTCGGGATGGCAGGTCATTGATGTAGATCAGGAACAAGAGAGGTCCGAGAACTGTACCCTGCGGAACACCAGAAGTAACGGGTGAAGATGTTGAAGTTTTGCCGTCCAAAACTACTCTCTGGTATCGGTCAGCTAAAAAGCTATTTATCCATGTGAGTGTCTTGTTCCGGACTCCATAGTGGTGAAGCTTGATGGCAAGGCTTGGATGTGCAGCTTTGTCAAACGCCTTGCTAAAATCAAGCAGGATGGCATCGATCTGTTTCCTCCTATCCAAGCCGCTAGCAAGATCATGGACTGCTGTTATAAGCTGAGTCTCACACGATCGCCTTTTCCGGAAGCCGTGTTGTTGGTCACAGAGGATGTGATGGTTGTCCAAGTACTTCATAAGGTGACTGTGGATAATATGTTCCATGGTCTTGGAGCAGATCGATGTTAGGGAAACTGGACGGTAGTTTGTGGCCTTGCTCTTGTCTCCTTTCTTGTATAAAGGGGTAACAAATGCTCCTTTCCAGTCGTGGGGTACTATGCATTGGTCATATGAGGCCTGGAAGATCAGTGTGAGAGCAGGTGATATGCTGGGAGCCATGTCTTTCAAGAAGCGGGCGGAGATTTCATCTGGGCCACTGGCCTTGTGAGGTTAAGACCTTCCAACAACTTCTGGACTCCATTGGTATGTATCTTCAATGGTGGAGCTTCAGTTTGGAGGCTGTTTCCCATGGATGGCATGTGACTACAGTCCTCTTTGGTGAAAGCTGACAGGAACCGCTCATTGAGTATCTCTGTCTTGTCGCTCGCTTCTGAGTAGTTGACCCCATCCTTTTTTAGTGTTGCAACTCCTGAACTGTCACACGTCATGCCCTTGACGTAGGAATAGAGTTTCTTGCTCTTTGAGCCTGGCTCGCTAATCATGTCACGGATGTAGTTGTTGTGGGTGTTCCGGCATGTATTCTGTGTCTCTTTCTGGATTTGTGGGTTATTTTGTGTCGTCTCCCAGCGAAAGGAAGAAGAGATAGCAGAGGAGATGAACGTGAGGGGCAGAGGAGAAAGAGTAAAATGAATTGAAGTGTTGAAGCAGAAGTAATACCATTTCCCTTGCCTGCTGCAAGGACAGCAATGACCTTGTCCAAGTGTAAGCTTCTATCAGATGGACGCCCCAGTGGCGCTTTTGCCTTACCCAACCACCCCAAACTTTGTCCCTAGATAATTGTGACGATTCTGGACGCAAAGAGCCATTGTTGGCCCCGCCCATTGGGGCTTGAAAAAATAAATGGGCTGCATGATGCTTCCACGCAGAGCTGAAACATACCGCACACGAGTACTGGTAAACCTCTTAGAGGATCTAAGCTTTCCCAGGTAAAGCGGTGCGAGCGGGACCGTCCATGCTTATAAACCCTATTGATTTCATTGGGCGACAGGGCTTGAGATGTTATTTCATCTCAATGTCGGGTAAGAGTCCCACAAAATTGGAAGCAACGTCTCCAAAATGACCTATACTGTGTTGACGGGGACGTTAAACCCTCAAACCAAACAAAACAAACAAACAAAGAGCCATTGTATCAACATATGGATCTTATTCCCGCAAAAACGCAGTACCGAATACTTCTATCATGGCTAATCGGACTGTGCATAGTAAATTTTGCACACTGAAATTGCTGAAACACATCTTTAGCATTCTAACAGTTTCATTGCGTTTAGATCGAGCCTTCCGATATAGCCGGATATACGATAGGAAGTTCGCGAAGAAATAGCGAAGAAATCAAAAACGTTCCAATTGGCAAAAGGAGTTGTTTCCTTGCTCAGTCTCTTTCATTTCTGTTGCTGCTGAAAACCTGTCACTTTTGAAACTCAGGTAAGCATTGGCTATGTTACGCTCGGCCAATCAATTAAGCTCTTTCTTAACAGTCTAAGCTTATATCTGCAGCCACATAGCGGAGATTAAAATGTCACGATGGTTGAAACTGTAGCCGTTACCAGGTTACAACTGCGTAACGCTCATGAAACAATCATTGGTTCTCTATTGGTGCCTCAGAAGCGGTTGGTCATGTGTAACTGGCCTGGCGCAGAAAAACATGTACACTTCACAATTTTCAGTTATTTGGTGCATTTCTTGCATACGTACATCAATACTGAGACGACTAACCCAGACTTGAGACAAAAAGCTCAAATAGAGGTCCTTATAGCCTGAAATGATGTCTCTTTTACACAATTAAGTCAGACTTATTTTTCAGATGATGATGGAGAAATTGTCATGATACAGATATGATGTTTTATTAGAAACATGTTTTACATACACTTTCTTGGAACTTTTTTCTTTATGTAAGTGCATTGTTGGTTTATCAGTAGGCGGTAAGGTTCGTACTTTCTCATATCCTGTCCTATCTTGAGTCGGTCTCTAACAATTTCCTCGGTTAAGTGGATTAAGTGGGTGGCTACATTTAGACTTGGGCTAAAATCACTGGATGAGTCCTTGAAACTATTTCGAATAAGTAATTATTTAGCAGAGGTATGCTTTCACAAATCAATATCGTACGGCCCTTTAACCTTTGCAATCCTGGCATCTACCAAAGATGGAAAGAAATCACAATGAAAAACAGTTCTTCGGGTCTTTGTGTGGGTGAGGGGGGGGGGGGGCATTTTTCAGGACACATAAAGAACGGTGTATTGTTTAATTTTGATGCATCTTTTACATTACAGCGACAAAGTCATAGAAGATTCTTTCGGCGATATAACTTGATACGTCATTTCATCTCAATAGCGGATAAGAGTCCCATAAAATCGGAAGGAACATCTTAAAATGACCTTAATAGCGTTGGTGGGAACGTAAAACCTTGGCATGGACAAACAAAACATGTTCAGGTATCAATGTATCAATAATAATTATGCTTAAAGGATGTTACAGGAGAACTGTTCACGACAGACCTCCATGGATGGCCTCTCCATTTCGTTTAGCATGTCACAGATGCTAATTTGTTTCGCCATCACCGACATTCATACACCAGAACATGTGATATGGAAAGTTGGTCGAAATCTCTCACCAAAGAGATAAACATAGCTACACTATCCTCAGCACCTTCGGCTGTGGAAATGATTGAATCGGGAAGGGAATTCCAATTTCTAACTGGGTCGAGATATGAAAGATTCTTTGTAAACGATGTCAGTTCTTGCAGAAGGGGTCTGAAACGACAGTGAATGCTGATTTCTACACCGCCGAGCTGGGCGGACAAGGTCATCTGTTAGATGCTGGCCGCACCCTTTGGACCTTTTTATAACAGTATGAGCCTACTGTCTCTTCTCCTTTTCTTGAGAGACTCCCATCTTAATTTTACTAGTATTCCAGTCATATCCTCAGTTTCGAAGCAGTAACTGCTTGTTATCTAGTAAATCTATTTTGAACTTTTTCAATTTCTGCACTCGGGTCCCAGATACAACTACCGTATTCCAAGAGTTCGCGAACAAGTCCTTCATATACAGCCTCTTTTACACATTGAGGACATTAATGCAGATTTCGCCTCAGGAAACAAAGCGTTCTATTTGCCTTGGTTTACATGTTGCTAATGTGTGTATTCAATCTCAAACATCGTGTGATTATCAGACCAAGGTAGATAATGGAATTCACATTCTCGAGGGCCATTGCCTCCAAGGTGTAAAAAGCCTCAATTTTATTGGTTCTCTTCCTAGTCATCTGAATAATATTGCATTTAACGGGCTGAAATCTCATGCCCCAGTTTCGTGCCCAAGATCCTAGTCTATCTATATTATTCTGAAGTTTCACTGAGTCCTTTGTATCTCTAATGTCCTGGTAGCAAACACAGTAGTCTTATTTCTAAGTCAATGTCGGTGGAAATATAATTAATGTGCAGGGAGAATAACTGTGGACAAAGAACAGCCCCATGTGGAACCCAAGACAAAACTAGCGCCCACTCCGAAGTTTCACCATTAGCAACAACTCGCTCTTTTTATAACAAAGAAAGGAATTATCTATATGATAGTATTCTCCCTAATACCATAGCCAAACAATTTGGATTTTAGGAGCTCATGAGGGTGTGGTGTCAAAATCCTTCTCAAAGTCAAGAATAAATGTGTCCACCTCTGTGTCCACTGAGCCGGGGTTTGGTGTCTTTTATGGATGGAGTAAGTTAATTGTATCAATTCCTGATCTTTGTTTTACTTCTACTTTGTATCACATTCAAAACAACTTCATGTATAACAATTTAGTATTTCTTAGTTTTAATTTGGCTTTTGCATCCAGGCAGATAAATGTATAAGAAAGACTGGCTCTCCCTCAGTTAAGGTATGTATTGGCGGTTTGGCAGCCCAATGTTATTTCAGATTCAACAGGTTGAGATGGTCAAGAAGACAGCAATCAAGATGGTCAGCATGGTGATTCCAAAATATTGGCGGATTTAACCTGGTCTTGCGTTTGCTGGCGAAGTGAGTAGTTTGAGAGATGTCGAGACAACATCGTTGTATATTTGACCACATTGAACTCCATCTTTCTTTCTTTCTCTTTTTTCTTTCCTTCTTTCTTCTTTCTTTCTTTTTTCGTATACTGTCTACGCCCTCATGGGCTTTTCGGCAGATGTATATTACCTACACTCCAGATATGCAAGATGAAATCCTACACAACGATCATGCAATTACGGTAGGGATTTATTGTCTGCACAGAGGGTGGTTCTCCCTGTACATGGGTGCCTCAAGTTAACATTCCGATCCAAAGGACAGTGCACTTTGTGGCATTCATCTGCCAGCCTATACAGATTATCTTGTAGAATGAAACAGTAATGAGAATATATAGAGTTAGTCAGCAGTAACAACGGATAGATGACTTGATAGAATCACCGAGATCATTAATGAGCACCAAGTAAAAGACCGATTCAAGTACTGAGCCTTGGGGTACACCAGACAAAACAGGGAATGAGTCTTTAAATAGCTTACGCTTGGCCATTTGGCACAAGTGACTTGTTGCGAGCGCCCGGATAAAGATGCGTCAATCCACCTTTGAGTGGATCAACTTATCTTGTAGTAGTTTTATTGATACAAATTTACTTTCTCCTATCGCGAGGCAGCGACTTAGAACGGTCGTGCCGTTTTATCTACTGGTAACGCCTGCTATTGACTCGATGTTTGTGTTTGAAAGGTTACCCTTGTGTGTCCCCAGGAGTATGCTTCAGTCATATGGGACCCTCATACAAAAAAATGAACACCTATAGGTTTGAAATGGTCCAAAGACAAGCAGCCCGTTAGACCATGACTATGCCAGAACAACTATACCGTCTCTTTATTGTTGCACAAGTTGGACTGGCGACCCCTTGAAGAAAGACATTCATTGGCATGTCTTTGTCTTTTCTACAAGATAGTCAATGACCTTGTAGCAGTGCCACTTCCTGAATAAATCCAGCCCCGTACTCATAGGATTTCAAAGTATTGCCATTCTATGACATTTCATCAAATTCATACTGGCTAGGATACACTTTCGACTGAAAAAAAGGCAAAACAATGAATTTTCTTATTCCATCGTAGCCTATGACATGAAAGTAGAATTGTGCAATCAGATGATTGAACTTAAATAAACACCAAAGTTTACCGCCCCCGCCCATCGGGGCTTGGAGAAATAGATTGGGCTGAACGATGCTTCCACGCAGAGCTGATACCGACCGCACATGAGTACTGGTAATCCACTTAGAACGTCTTAGCCTGCCCAGGAAACTTGTGCGAGTCGGCCCGTCCATGCTTATAAACCCTATTGGTTTCATTGAGTGGCAGGGATTGAGATGTTATTCCATCTTAATATCGGGTAAAAGTCCCACAAAATTGGAAGTAACGTCTCCAATATGACCTTAATAGTGTTGACGGGGACGTTAAACCTCAAATCAAAGAAACAAACAAGCACCAAAGTTTAAGGCTATTTACAGACATTTGTCCTGAATACTACCTATTTAGTTATTTAATTTCCGCCACCCTACAAACTGCTGTGCTGATTGAACGGAATTGCAAATGGAGCACCAGGACTTGGGAAATGAATGTTGTTCATAAGATCAAGATAACCACTATGCCCAAACCCGGTAAAAAAAAAAAAAAATCTTTTTTTTTTTTTTAGGAAGCTTGAAACTTGGTATGCTGTGAGACTGTAGCCCTACCGGCTTTGTTGACACTTGGTTAAGCTTGCCTTATTTTACGTTAAGACCAAATGTATTTTAATGGGAAAGTGGCAAAACAGTTAATATTTTCCGAAGGTACTTTTCCGAAAAAAAAAAAAAAACAGCATCAATACAAGCAGTTTAATTTTCACTTCATTGCAGCTGGCATTAAATGTCGCGTGGTGGCGATCAAACGTTTCACAATACGTCATCATAGTACAAATTATATTTCTATTTCAAATGAAATCACTGTTTGTTTGATTTGAGGTTTAACGTTCCCGTCAACACTGTAAAGGTCATTTTGGAGACGTTGCTTCCAATTTTGTGGGACTTTCACCCGACATTGAGATGAAATGACATCTCAAGCCCTGTCGCCAAATGAAACCAATAGGGTTTATAAGCCTCGCACCGCGGTTCCTGGACAGGCTTAGATCCTCTAAGCGGTTTACCAGTACTAGTGTGCGGGCCGGATTCAGCTCTGCGTGGAAGCATCATGCAACCCATATATTTCTTCAAGCCCCTATGGGCGGGGGCGGTAATGAAATCACTGAGCCAATTTTGATGTCTTTAAAATAAATGAAATATTGTATAATAATCGTCGTGGAGCGTAAGCAGTCCTGCGACGTAAAGTGATGCTCTTTAAGAGTCTTTATAAAATCTGCGTCTTTTGTTTAACCATATCTAAAAGCACTTTTATAAAAAAATGCAGATTTAGTCCCACCCACCATTAATGAATGTGCTACGAATTATCTTTTTTTTTTCTTCTAAATTTGACGAACCGCATTGTTCATATAAAATGTTCCATGAAAAAAAAAGATGAAGAAAAAGTTGAAATATTCATTCACAGCTGTAATGTTTATTGACAAAGCATGTGAATCAAACGCTAGGCGGGCCGTTTCAGCTTTTTTAAAAGCTATCCTTGTACTTTCTTAAGCCAACTCAATAGGCGTTTGCAAAGCGCGACGACCATATTGCATGAAAGTCATTTACTGAGCTCCAGTACACCCGTCGACACTTGTCAGCTAATAGACGTTGCGCCATTGAATATTCAGATATGACTGCACAACACCACAGGTTCATCAGCGTCCTTGGTGGGTGCTCTATGGCTGATCGTCAACATAAATAAAGGATACATTTATAACACAGATTTATGAAACGATACTTCGGAGAGTGTCACAACCTTTTGGTTTTACGGACCTTTCAAGAGTTTTTCACTATATCAAGCCGATCGTTAATGAGAGGTGGGCGAAAAACCGGATAAACTGGAGAAAACCCAGCTGACCATCCTTTGCAGAACCTGGCGTCCCACACATGACCCGAGGTTGGCTCACACCCGCGGCGGTGAGAGACCTAATGATTAAGAGTCAGCGCTCGGATCCACTTGGCCAAGGAGACTTTCAAATTAATTCAACGAGCACAAGACTAAGATTCTGTTTAAAAAATAACGGACTTAAGGGGAATTGGAACACCTTCAGGGTAGACAACTCCTGCAAAAGATGTCAACAGAGGTCAACTCTTAAGAAAATTCTGAGGAGCAAATTCTTTCTTTTAATATGTGCCCCCTTTTTCTAGTGACAGAGTTTATGAAAATGCAAACATGAAGTCACGACAGTTTTTCACCCTTTGAAAGTGTCAAGTGTTCACATTCCCCTTAAATTACCGAAGAAGTTGAGAATAATCTCGATATAAAGCGTAGTGTTGTCGCGGATATCGTCCTGAGGTTGCGCGCAAATAACCATTCGCTATTGCAGGTGTGGTCATATGATTAGGGGATAACTGTATTGAAAATTGTCATTTGGGGAGGTAAATCGGCGGTTTTACGGTCGGAAATTTCGTTTTACGGCGACGCGCCAGCGGAGCTACGTCAATGGATTGTTGTCTGTTCTAACAGTGAATTTATTTCCATACAAGTAATCATGGAATTTATCAGACACTGCCCATTTCAAGGTCAAAAATTCAAGTTTATGTGCAGGGTAATTGCACTCACTGGCTCTAAGACCTCTGCTAGCATAGGCTATGACACGTTCTATACCATCTTGTTCTTGGTATAGAACAGCACCTAGCCCATCACCACTAGCATCGATGTTCAAAATGAACTCTTTGCTATAGTCTGAATATGCCAAAACTGGTGGTGATGTAAGCTTTTCGATTATTGTATCGAAAGCTGTTTGTTGATCAGGCCCCCAAGACCAAGGAACTGCAGACTTAGATCGCTTGGCTTTCTTGGTTGTTGGGTGTCCTACTAACAGGTCATTGAGAGGCTTCGCAATTTTGGAGTAATTACAGACAAAGCGCCTGTAATAACCCGCAAAACCGAGAAAACTACGCAATTCCTGTATATTGGAAGGGGCAGGCCATTCTTTTAACGCTGCAATTTTGTCAGGATCTGTCTGGACACCCTTATCACTGACAATGTGGCCTAAGTACTGCACTTGGGTCTTGAAAAACTCACACTTGGAGGCTTTGAGCTTTAAGCCGTGCTGCTCAAGCTGTTTGAACACATTTTGCAGCCTGGTGATGTGTTCTTCGAATGTCTTACTGAAGATGATTATACCATCTAAGTAAATAAGACATTCCTTCAAGTGTAGGTCCCCCATACAGCGCTCCATAAGCCTCTGAAATGTGCTAGGTGCATTGGTAAGACCGAAGGCCATCCTATTACATTCAAAGAAGCCTAGGGGGCCGGCAGAGGATGCAGTCTTATGTTTATCCCCTTCTTTGATTCCAACCTGCCAGTAGCCAGACCTAAG
This sequence comes from Lucinisca nassula, assembly GCA_963580285.1. Classification (NCBI taxonomy): domain Eukaryota; kingdom Metazoa; phylum Mollusca; class Bivalvia; order Lucinida; family Lucinidae; genus Lucinisca; species Lucinisca nassula. Next base: position 4,272,456 of record OY757018.1, on the reverse strand, counting down.
GTCAAGTTTGGAAAAATATTTCGAGCCAGACAACGTGTCAATGGTCTCTTCTATTCTTGGCAAGGCATAGGCATCCTTAATAGTCTTGTTGTTAAGTTTCCGGAAGTCAATACAAAAACGTAAGCTATTGTCTTTCTTCCGGACAAGAACAATGTTGGAAGAAAATGGGCTTTGAGATTCTCGTATAGCCCCTGCGTCCAACATTTCTTTTAAATGTTGGCGTACCTCCTCAAACATTGCAGGAGGTATACGCCTGTATGGATCCTTAAATGGAGTAGGATCACTTAAGTTGATCTCGTGTTCCACCAGATTGGTGAAACCAAGATCTGTAGGCCCAGTGGAAAAAATATGCTTCCACTGGCTAAGTAAATCAGAAGCCTGGGTATGCTGTTGAGGAGTTAAGTTCTCCGCTGACAAATCTACTTTGATTTCCTCAGCATGACTATCACTAGTACTAGCCCGCTGAGAAAATGAAGTAGGAAACGGATTTACATTTTCAATAACTTTTACCTCATGTAAATCACATAATTGGCTTCTAGGTTTTATTGTAATAGGCCTGGCTGAAAGATTACATATTCTAACAGGGACTCTAGCTGTCTTTGCATTGGGCTTTACAGAAACCAAACGAGGACAAACATTAAAATCAGAAGTTAAAATATTGTTTTCTGTGACAGCATTTTCCATGGTGGAAGTATTTCTAACTAAACCCGTTAATGTTCGGGTTTCATTGGGTTTTAAAATAACTGGTGTTTTGTTGGTAGATTTAACAAACCTTGTTTGGGAATATGAAAGAGCGGAAAATGCATTATTCCATGCAGACGAAATATTTGGGTCCGATGCAACATCTTCCCTGAGTGAACCAATAATACTTGTACCAACTATCAGAGGAACTTGGCCAGAGTATAAGGTAGTCGACACAACTAGAACTGGAACAACCAAAGGAATATGTTCTACCTCAGGAATTTTTATTTCCGCTTCAATATATCCCGAATAAGGTATTTTTGAGCCACTTGCTCCACTAATATTCAAATTAAAATCAGCAATGTCTTTCAGCTCAGGCCTTGGATCCATTTGTTGATAAAAATCACCACAAATTGTTGTGATCATGGATCCAGAATCAATAAGGGCTAAACAAGACTGACCATTAATAAAAATCTCTGATTCATTTGTTGAACCAACCATACGTGAAAATAAGGTTGGATCAGTGTTGGAGCTATCAGAGTTCAAAGGGGAGTCCTTATTTTGCTCCGCAATAAAGACCCCTTCTAGTTTGAAGGATTCAAACCAGAGTCAGTCTGTTTGAGCACTTTTAAAATTGTGCTGATTAGCCCCTTGTTGTTGGTATTGGCCTCTGCCATAAGAGCCTCTACCCCTCTGATAAGAGCCACCTCTTCCCCTTGGGAAAGAAGAGCCCCTACCACGAGGAAAAGATCCCCGATTGGCAGAGTATCCACGATTTGAAAAAGAACCACGTTGGGCAGGAGGGGTAGGTGGTATACTTTGACAAGGTGAAAGAGTGGATGGGCCCGGTGAGTTAGAAGCAAGGCATGCCTCACTAAATTTCTTCTCAAGCCCATCCATCCTTTCTCTAAGCAGTTTCATCTGACTGGCAATATTGTCTAACTTCTGACCAGTAGTGTCAGAAGAAGACTGTGCCATCTGTTTTGACTGTTTGTCAACCTTGACATGCTGGCTGTCACTGACAGATGATGTCAAAGTTGACATCTGCTTTGTAATGGCAGATGTACTCAGATCTTGTTCTATTGATCTGATTGACTTCAGCAGGCTGTTGAAGTTTTTATCAGCTTCAAACTTAAACCTGCTGGAGTTCTTTAAAAGTGGGTCTTTCAGGCCATTCCAAAGTTTTGAACAGAGCATTTCATTCTTTATATGCTCATCAATAATTCTGTTTTGAGTGACTTGCCTCAACAGATTTTCAATTCGTACGCTGAAATCAGCAACTGACTCATCTGACAGTTGTGACTCCAGGTAGAATTGTTGCAATAAAACTTCACATGAAGAAACATTGCCATAGATACCCTCAAGTTTGATTAAAATATCTGTTGGTGAAGCAGTTTCACCAACTGTGAGTAAAATATCTCTGGCTTTGCCTTTGAGAGATTTTCTCACAGCTTGTAAAATAAAAGAATCAGGGTAAACGGATTCCCTTATGAGGCAGCTGAGTTCAAACTTCCAGACTTCAAAGGAAACATCCCCTTTCTTATTTTCACCAGAAAAGAATGGAAGCTGTGGAACCCGCATGCCTGCTAATAAAGAATTATTAAGGGTACTATTAAAAGAATCTTGACCCTGTAATGTACAACTTGAGGGTGGCAATGAATTAAAAGATGTACAGTATTGCTGACTTGGGCGTGGTTCCTGTTTTATTTCCACAGTGGGAGGTTGTGTAACATAATCGCATTTTGCAGATTTTTTATTTTGTTTTATATTTTTAGTTTCTGGATGCGAAAATGTTTTACAAAATGGCAGAGGAGAAATATTTTGTTCCTCCCTCACCACTCGGGCAATAGGGACATTATAATATGCTTCTCTTCTCGAGTGGTGGAAAGGAATCTCAGGGCTAAAAGTCACCCCCTGGCCCTGCTTTTGGGGATACCTGGGCTCATCTCGGAGGGGATTGGGAAGGGGTACAGATGATGGCTGAACAAATGGGCCTAGCCTATCATGGGAATATGAATCCCTTAAATGAGGGTTAGGATTGTACTCCTGTTTAATATTAACAGGAGAACGAAGTATACCTGCAGGCTCTTGTCTGGGCAACAGGTGTTGGAACTCTTTAGGGTATGGGGGTCTTGAAGGTGGGCTGGGAGAGCGGTTGCCATATAAAGGAACTTGCTTTATAAGTGGGGATTCTTGGGGTAGGGCTGGGGTAATTGGTTTGGGTGTGGGTGGGACAACTGGGTTGATTTGTTTGGGTTGGGGAGGGAAAACTAGAGTCCTTTGTCTGGTTGCGGGCGGGGCAAATGGAGACATTGGGTTGGGCTGAGGTGAAATATGGGACCTCTGTATGGGTGTGGGTGGGGGAACAACTCTAAATTGGGGCTGGGTGGTTAAAGCAGGCACCACAGATGTACCAGTAGCCCCAACATATCCAAGCTCACTTGCTTGGGTTAAATCTTCTTCTTCCTCTTCTACCTCTTCTTCTTCCTCTTCTTCTTCTATTTCCTCTTCATGGCGAGGAATTATGTCAAAGCGGCCTGTACGCCTTAACATCTCGACCATGAAGTCTATGTCCTTTTCAGGCCATAAAGATTTAAAATTAATGCCTTCACCTCCTTCTGCCATGATTCACTATAAACAATTGAAGATAAGTAAACAAAATGAAAAAAATGAAAATTGATTTATTAATTCAATTTCAAATTTTCAAATTATCAGGGTTTACCTGTATTCCATGGACATCACCATAGAAATTCTTCGTCCAAAATGGTAGCAATGCAAAACTATCTCAAAATACCGAAAGTGCATCTGGTACCCACAACATTCCATACAATATACCAATATTCTATGGCCTAATGTTCTATAGTTCACTTGTGTGACAAAAATGTATATTCAACACAAAAAATGCACAAAAATAATCACAGGCAGTTATATATAGCTGTGCTAAACTATTAACACATTAAATGGACTTGTCCATATAATAATTTGCCTGTCACAATATGTACCACTTTTAAACTATAATATCCACAAAATATTCAAAAGTGACGGTTCTTCACTTACAATAATGTAAGGATACACATAAATAAAGAAGATCTAACTAATGTGAAAATTTTCACAACAGCAAGAAATTCTATGTACTACAATGTATGTCACACAACTATAGAGCTGGGTACCAGAGCAAAGGGAAAACAACAATACATTCACCTAATTTGCACAAATGAATTAATTTTAAAACAACAACACTGCATTTGCACAATACATGATGATAGCATACAATAATACTTGTTTGGTGAAGACGGAAACTTGAGTAAGTGAGGCTTGCATGGGCTTGCATGAATAAGCCAACTTTTTTTTTTTTTTTTTTTTTTAATGGCGGAGACAACACGAGTACCCGGAGAAAAACACCAGACGGACTTTCATATCTGATTCAGGGGTGTACTTTCGAAGACAATGACCATGACTAATGAATTGATGGAAACATGTACAATGATGCAAAGGAATGAAAATAAAAAATATGGTATAACTAGTCTTACTAGAAAGCAGTCTTCATAATCTTCTAAATGTGATTCACAGCAAGAGAAAGTACCAGTGCAATAAGGTGAGGTTAGGTGTTACCTTGACTTGTGCGAAGAAGATAAATCACCAACTGAAAAATGTATGATAAGTATCAGAAAAATAGAAAACATCTAGGATACATGTACATAAATAGCAAAATGTCACACAAAAAGCTCAAATTTCACGTAAAAGTATGCATTTTGCCTATGAATGGCTTTCTGTGTTCACGGCACCTTTCAAAATATCTAATACATTAAAAATAATTAATGACCCATAAGTCTGATCAGGGACCACACGGCATGATCAGAGTTTTCACTGTGTAAAACAGAACTATGCGGTCAGATGCCTTTAAATGTGTCTCAGAAAGACGGAACGAGAACAGCAAACAGACATGGACACATGGACATTGCAAAAGGGGTACACACTGTTTGCCTTTCCATTATATTGTAAAAGGGGTTCACACTGTTTGTCAAAGAAATTTTAACATAATGAAGCTACACAACACCGAAAATACTGCTTCTGCTGGTCAGTTTTAAGAATATAGAGAGAGAGCTACATCAAATCAATTGGCAGGTCCACACTGCACAAGTCATGTAAGTTTATCCACATGTACATTCTATGTACATGTAAACAAACTATACATGTAAACAACAGAGGCAATTTTTCAGATAAAGGAAGAAAGAGAGTCACTAAGCACTGTCACTTTTTAAACATGTCTGTCTTATGTAAAGACGGAAAAGAGAGTCACTTTATATCAAGTTAAAGCAATGAAATGTAACTGAAAATTTTCCATAACAGGTAAGTCAATACACAGGCGAAAACGAAAGTAGAAAATACATGATGACCTAATTCGGTGTTACCGATAAACAGACAGCTAATGCACAGAATGTATGAATAAATCAAGAAAGAAGCACTAAATAAAAGTCACACTGGTACGTACCATGATGTAAAGTCACATATATAAAAGAAAAATACTTATAAAAAGTGAGTCCTGGCACACATGGCAAAAAATAGGGATTTTGTCGTCATCTTAACGTGTTGCAACATAGACGTATCGCGGTTTTAGTTTTCTTTACATTATGCGTATTTAAATTACCTTTTCATACAACATATTTGTATGCTAAAATTAATATCTTTATTGCAGTTATACACTGTAATCATTGCATACATGAATGAATAAACAGAAGTGGCGGCAATGACCACTTAACACACAGTTCTCATCAGAGACACTAAAGGGAAAGAAACACAAACATGAAACAACAGACACACGATTGGAAACATCAATAGCGGAAAGCCAAAAGGACAGTTACTTTCCCACAAAATGGCCAAAAGGCTATCCAAAATAAAATAATATAAGCGACACAAACACCCAAAGACAAACCATAACAAAAATAAACCGCGACAGAAGAACCGCCTTGGAACGGTCAGTTACGTGATATGGACCTTTTTGACGTCATCCAAATGTAAATTTCTGTTTGCGTTTAAACAGTTTTCGTAACTAGACGGTAACAGTATGCTAAAATGGAACGTTACAACGAATTAAAAGACGAAAACATAACTAAGACAGGAAATTAAAACACTGTTTTAAATAGCTGTTATTTTTAAATGGCGACCACTTCGTCGTCCATGCAAAGACCGTCATGCAACGGTATACTACCTTTTTCAGAAGCCTCCGTGGTGAAATGGTTACGCTTCTCGTCTGGTAAACCAGAGATCGCAGGATCGATCCCAGGCTTCTCCAGACTTTCGGATGAGTCTTTAATCCGTATGACCTGAGCTGTTGGTGGGACGTAAAACTCAAACAGTCACTCACTCACCTTATTCAATTTGTAGTGATTTCTTTGTTTAAGCTAGTGCTTTTAAAAATAAAAGTTTGATACCTATCTCCTTAGTTAATATATGCCAGGTGTTGCTTAACTTATTTTACGTAGTATATTGATATGATCAAGGTAATGCGCCACGAAGACGCATGAGTGAATGAAAGAAGCATCACGAAAACACGCCTATACAAATACGTTGTTACCGCCGAAAAAAAAAATATGATGAAAAATTGTGATATTTTTCTTATTTCTGCTTAAAATATTGACTGTGCGCACACGTTAGAACCACCTCATCTAGGCGGTTCTTAATAGTGCCCACAATCTATAGAGCAGAGATGAGGCGGTGAGGGGGTTGTAACGTGTATGCACAAACAAAAAGGTTTCGAAGTCTAACTGTTGGTTTTCTTTTGCTCCAGCAATTCTATTGTTGTATGCTGTCGAGTCCTCAACCTTGTTTCATCTCTGTAGTTTTTTGATTTGTATGTTCTCGGATATGTTACACTGGTGAGTTAGGAAGCCTTCATTCGGACCAAACAAAATTAGTGTATACCGCGACAGAGGTAAGGGCGAGGATTGTGGCCATGTAAAATCGATTTAAGCCCCCCAGTGGAATTCTTTCCACTGTCCGTTCCAAGGCGGTTCTTCTGTGGCGGTTTATTTATGTTGTTGTTTGTTACTGCTTACTGTGTGTATCACTTGTGTCTTTTTATTTTAGATGACCATTTAGCCATTTTGTGGGAAAGTAACTGTCCTTATGGTCATCCTTTGTTTAGGTTTCCATTATGGTCTGGTCGCTTCATGTTTGTGTTTCTTTCCCTTTGGTGTCTTTGGTGGATGGAGTAAGTTAATTGTATCGATTCCTGATCTTTGTTTTACTTCTACTTTACCACTCTAAACCCCGGTTTTACGATACAAAAGTGGGGTTCAAGGGGTTCAGAATTATATAGGCGGGTTCTATCTTGCATGTAATGTAAAAATGCGTTTTTCACTTCTGAAGAGCATAAATACCATACTTTATGGTCATGTGAGAAGGTGTGTGAAGCTCTCACCTTTCTACTTGTCAATACTTACATAAGATTTGGTACTAAGTTATTTAGACAGGTTGTGGGTATTCCGATGGGTACTAATTGCGCACCACTTGTCGCTGATCTGTTTTTGTTTTGTTATGGGAGAGACTTCATGCTGCCCCTTTCTGCTGAAAACCAGTCTGAAATCATTGAAGTTTTTAGCTCCACTTCTAGATATTTGGATGATTTATTAAATATTGATAATACCTATTTCGATGGTTTGATCAGTCGAATTTACCCCCCAGAATTTAGTTAAATAAAGCAAATTCTTCTGATACCGAGGCCCCGTTTTTGGATTTACATCTATCTATTGTGGATGGGTTTGTTTCGTGCAAAATTTATGATAAACGCGATGATTTTGATTTTGAGATTGTAAACTTTCAACTTTCCTTTTTTGGATGGTGATGTTCCACGTGCGCCATCCTATGACGTTTATATTTCAAAATGTATTCGATTTGCCAGAATGTGTAGTCATGTAACTGACTTCAACACTCGTAATAAATTGTTAAAGGCTAAACTTCTTAATCAGGGTTATCGGTACGATAAACTACGCAAAGCCTTTTCCAAATTTTATTTACGTCATTCTGATTTAATTTCAAAATTCCATACTGGACTTAAATCTCTTCTGCGACAAGGTCTATCGGAACCCGAATTTTATGGTGACTTAGTCACTATATAAATTTAGAAAACTTTGTAACCGCAATGACTTCAGCACCCAATTTCGTAAAATCATTCTTCGATATAAAGAGATTGGGCACAAAATAAATGTTATACGAAATACTGCATGGATGGTAGTTAACCCAATCACGGTTGACAACTTTGCTTCCTCTTTGCTTCCTCGCCTGTGTGTCAGGCCTCAGATTCTATGACGGTTCCAACGTAAATGCTTATGTTGTTTGGTACCTGACGCTCTGCCTCTGGTCGGGCCCATCGGAGTCTAACTGTTGGTTTTCTTTTGCTCTAGTATTTCTGTTGTTTCTTGCTGCACTTGTCCAGAATTTTATCATTCTTGATTGAAGGAGGCTCGAAACGATCGTTCTCCTGTAGAAGCATAGCAGCCATGGATTAGGACAAAGCCATGGATTAGGACAAGTAATGTATCATCCTGTCTGAAATTCTGACTGACAGTTAAATGACAAAGGCCAAATTTTTGCTAATGATTTTAAAAACAATATTTTAGAGGATTTTGGCTGCTCAGCAGTAGATATATATTATGAATGACTTAGTTCATGTAATGGTTTATATTTTTCATGATTTTTTATATTTTTGAAAAAAAAAGTAATCTTGCACAAAGCCGACATAAGCATATATAATGGGTATTATATGTATGTTACCGGTTTAAAAATTTCGTGAGAAGACATATGTGGCATATTATTTAGAAAACAATATGGGTTGGCAAGAATGCGAACATGCCTAATTTTGAAATTCAATTCAGTCTTTTTATTTTTATTAACTAAAATTTTAGACATTTTTAAAGTAAAATATCTGATATTTTGAATACAGAAACGAAAACAAATGAGCTCATGATATCAAAATATTCCTTGATAAAGCCCTTCAATACTATGATGGATATTATTGAAGATCAAGTTGAATTGTATTTTTAAGACTGATATTTTGTGTAAAGTGTATAAGTCTAAGCAAGGAGTAAATCAAGGAGCTCTCCTGAGACCAATTTTTTAATCTAGGAAATAAAAGATAGAAATGGAGACAATGAAAAGTAGAAGTGGAGGCAATGATCAGGAATCGATACAATCAACCCACAGCTCCCATCAGAGACACCAAAGGGAAAGACGCACAAACATGAAACAACAGACCCTAATGGAATCACCAACAGCGAAAGCCAAAAGGACAGTTACTTTCCCACAAAATGGCCGATAGGCAAACCATAACAAAAATAATCCGCGACAGAAGAACCGCCTTCGAACGGTCAGCGGAAACGAATTCCACTGGGGGGCTTAAATCAATTTTACGTGGCCACAATCCTCGCCCTGACTTCCGTCGCGATTTAGACAAATAATTTTCTCAGTCCGCATGAAGGCCTCCAAACTTAAGACAAACCAAAACGAAAACATATATATACCACGACAGAAGAACCGCCTTTGAATGGTCAGTGAAACGAATTCCACTGGGTGTGTGTGTGGGGGGGGGTTAAATCGATTTTACGTTGCCACAATCCTCGCCTATACTTCCGTCGCGATTTAGACAAATAATTTATTCAGTCCGCATGAAGGCCTCCTAACTCATCAGTGCATTATCTCCGTGAACACAAGTAATCAAAGAACCACAGAGGTGAGACAACGGTGAGGACTCGACAGCAAGAAACCACTGAAATGCTGGAGCAAAAGAAAACCAACAGTTAGAATCCGATGTGCCCAACCAGAGACACATCATCAGGCACCAACCAACATTTCCTTGAATAAGATCTCTGTAATTCTCAATAAGCCTTTACGTTGAAACTGTCATAGAATCTGAGACCTGACCCACTGACGTGCAATTAAAGAGGGAAGCAAAGTTGTCAACCGTGATTGGGTTAACAACCATGCATGGAGTCTGCCGTATAACATTTATGTTGTACCAATCTTTTTATATCGAATAATGATTTTACAAAATTAGGTGCTGAAGTGATTGCGGTTATATATTTTTCTGAATTTATATACTAAGTCACCATATAATTCGGGTTCCGATAGACCTTGTTGCAGAAGAGATTTAAGTCCAATATTGAATTTTGAAATTAAATCAGAATGGCGTCTATTAAATTGTGAAAAGGCTTTGCGTAGTTTATGGTACCGATAACCCTGATTAAGAAGTTTAGCCGTTAATAATTTATTACGAGTGTTGAAGTCAGTTACATGACTTCACACTCTAGCAAATCGAATTAATTGCGAAATATAAACGCCATAGGATGGCGCATGAGGAACATCACCATCCAAAAATGGAAAATTTACAATCTCAAAATCAATAACATCGCGTTTATCATAAATTTTGCACGAAACAAACCCATCTACAATAGATATATGTAAATCCAAAAACGGGGCACCGGTATCAGAAGAATTTGCTTTATTTAACTGAAGTTCTGGGGGTAAATCTTACTGATCAAACCATCGAAATAGATATTATCAATATTTAATAAATCATCTAAATGTCTAGAAGGGATGCCAAATTGGTGATGCATATTCAAGTTGAGGGCGAACCAATGTTTTATATGCAACATCCTTTGTATGCCTAGGTGCAAAAGCCAAGTTTCGTCTAAGAAATCCTAAAGTCCTAGTTGCTTTTGATGTTATTTCTGAAACGTGGTGACCCCAATCAAGATCATCAGTGATGGTGATACCAAGATATTTGGCGGATTGAACCTGCTCCAAGATTTGCTGGTGTAGTGTATAGTCAAACTTAAATTGTTTGTCCGGAGGGTGTCGCGACACCCTCATTGAAAGACATTTGGCCACATTGAACTTCATCTGCCAATCGGCCTCCCACTGTTGATAGTTGATTCAGGTCATCTTGTAGAATAAAACAGTCAGAAGAAGAATATATATTCCTATAAAGGACACAAGCATCAGCAAACAAATGGACAAACCGTGGCCACAAACAGACTGACTTGATTATCAAGTTCGACTGTATATAGATATATTTTACGCGGGGCTTGTCTGATTCGTTTTGCTTTTATGTCATATTCAATAAGGACTATGTCGTGATCAGCTTTGCCGATCGGGGGCATCCCCTTAACCTGATATTATCAGGGAGATCATTAATGAATACCAAGAAAAGGTCCGGTCCAAGGACCGAACCTTGGGGAACACTAGATAAAACAGGGACTGGATCAGACGCTTGGCCATCAAGTACAACTTGTTGTGAGCGCCCTGAGAGCCATAGCTAATCCCCCTATGCGTGGATCCTCTTATCCCATAGTAATCAAATTTATACAATAGCCTCCTGTTAGGTGCCTTGTCAAAGGCCTTAGCGAAGTCCATGATAATCAAGTCAGTCTGTTTGTGGCCACGGTTTGTGGCCCCATCCAGATTGCTCACAATGTCATGGTAAAACTGAACTACATTTTGTAATTGAGTTTCGCAAGACCTTTGGCTTCGGAAACCATGCTGACAGTCACCAATAATGCTCTCAAAGGCTAGGTGCTTGTTGGTGCTACTAACTATATATGCTCCAGGGTTTTGCAACATATGCATGTTAGCGACACTGGTCTATAATTTGCTCCGTCATATTTTTCTCCTTTTTATATACCGGGGTAACATTAGCTTGTCGCCAGTCATCTGGTACAGTGCCCTAGGCAAGTGATTCATTGAAGATAAAGGCCAGCACAGGTGAAATTTCAGCACCACATTCCTTAAGCACCCTGGCATTCAGGTCGTCCGGCCCAGATGCCTTATGTATTTTGAGCTTACCTAACAGTTTAGCGACCCCATTTGGGTCAACTGTACCTAACAGTTTAGCGACCCCATTTGGGTCAACTGTTATGTTCCCCATTGAGGGGAACTGACTATTACCTTTAGTTGGTAGCTCACCATCAGTTTCACGCGTAAATGCAGATTGAAACTGTTTGTTACATATGTTTGCCTTATCGCGCGAATCTGTTTTGAGAATACCGTTATCCCTTAAAGGAAGTGATCCCAAAAGCTTCTTCAGGGACTTTACGAATGACCAAAACTTTTTTACTCTACCACTCTTCTGGGGACTGTCGGGATCTGTATTATCATCCTCAAAGGTAAAGATGCTGGAAACATGCTTCCAATATGCATCTCTTATTACCTTTTGTACGTGTGCTCTGAACCGTTTGTAATGGTTCTTAACGTCAGGGCTACTAGACTTACGAGCACGAAAGTACATTCGATTGCGTCTTCTAATTAGATGCTTGATCGTATTGTCGATCCAAGGCGCACTATGCTTTGTTTTGGTCATTTTCGTTGGAATAAACCTTTCCAACGCCGCAGTTAATTCGGTCTTAAAATTGACCCACATATCATTAACTGACATGTGCGAAAGGTCAGAGGAAAGGAACGAATCTCTAAATCGCGCCATATGGACTCGCAGACCATCCATATCCGCACGTTTACAGTCGAACTTCGATGTCTCGAACTCGCCGGGACCGCCGAAAAAAGTTCGAACCATCGGAAGTTCGAGCCATTGGAGTCCAACTCGGCAAGATCCATCTTTGTGTACTATGATTTTTTATCATAGCAACGGCGATTTTGGTGACTTCCGGTACATTTATCGGTCATAGATGAGCCGTATTTTTGGTCCGTATTATGAAACTGATCACGCGCCTGCGTGACTTGATCGATAAAATTAGAATTTTTAAAAAGGTAATATAGAAAATGCACTCTAGGGACCAGGCTTAGAGTTCGAGGGTTCGAGCCATCATGGTTCGATCCAATGGTGGCATGTTTAGTTAAAATGAATAGGGATTTTGCCGGGACTGAAAAGTCAGTTCGACCCAAACGTGGTGTTCGAGCCTACCGAGATCGACCCATCGAAGTTCGACTGTATATAGATATATTTTACGCGGGGCTTGTCTGATTCGTTTTGCTTTTATGTCATAGTCAATAAGGACTATGTCGTGATCAGCTTTGCCGATCGGGGGCATCCCCTTAACTCGATTAACTGTGGATGGGGAATTTAGAAGTAATAGATCGAGGGTCTTTTCTTGTCGGGTGGGTATATTAATTACTTGGGCCAGGCAGTGTTCTTTAATTATATCTAAAAGTTGTTGCTGTGTCTGCCTTTTAGATACCCCATGGGGTACCTGCATTTTGCTCCATTCAATATCTCCACAATTGAAGTCTCCACCAACCAAATGTGAGCATTTGCATTTGGCATTATTCTAGACAAAGATGAATTAAAAGTCTCAAGATATTCTGGGTCAATTTGATCTGGTGCGCGATAAAATGAACCAAGGTACAGAGTCCGACATCCAATGATGTTCAATTTACACCAAACTAATTCACATTTGGTGTCCAACTTCGGAGTTTCTGTACAGAGGAGGTCTCACTTGAAAGCCACAAAAACACCTCCATGTGCATCCCCAACTCTGTCTTTCCGGATAGCCTCAAAAGATTCTGGAAAAATTTCTGAGTTTTTAATTTCTGGGGTTAGCCAGGACTCATTCCCCAAAATGATGTCCGGCTTAGCTGAGTCGATAATAGTATGAAGTTCAGCCCTTTTGTTCTTTATTGACTGACAATTCATAATCAATATTCTGAGGGGGTGGTTAAGGACCGCCTTTTTGGTCTTTGGTTTTGCTTCTTTTGACTGCTGCACAATGGGCGAAGAAGCTGCAGTGGGCGAGCAAATATTGTCTGGTATCGGACTGTCAGGCTCGGACAGGGTTGATAAAGGTTCAAATTGGTAATAAGTGTCAATAGAAGATGAAGTGTCAAGCAGAGATGTGGAAAAGTTTGGCATTCCACATTTCATGCATTCCCATGCTACGTTCATGTTCGATGATCTGTTATATAGACTATACATAGTTGATGACATGCCTTGACAGTCTATGTGATCCCTGCATAGGCTTCAATACGAGGCTCGCAACATATCAACCAGCCCTGGTACCTAGGCTCTGATAGTTATTATTTATTGTGATTTGATATTAATTTTGCAGGCATCGTATTAAGAGTTTTTACAGCAACTATATTGATAAGACTTATTATTTATCAGTTTGGGCATAAGTTGCGCAAACATTCGGCCGTACGTCGCGACAGAATTGGTGTAGATGCGCCATGACGTGACGTTAAGCTGAATATGGTGTATATCGTATGTGGAAACATATTGATATGTTTAACATATAATGTCCACGTGTGAGATTATACGCCACGAGGGAGATAAAGTCATTCAGTCATTAGGTCGCGACGTCTGGTCGAACAAGTGGCTATTATAGGTAGTTTGAGAAATCGTATTGAGAAATGAAGACAATGATCAGGAATCGATATAATTACCCAGTGCCTTTCCGTTGCTTGCTATTTACTGTTAACATGAATTATGCTATTGTATTGCATGAGGGACCGGGGCTTTGTGATCCCGACCGGTGCATAGGCAAAACCGAAGTGGGGTATACATTCGGCACTATGCATCAACTCCATGATGCGGGTCATTAGGGGTTTAACCGTTTAGTATCAAGTATTTTCGTTAATTTAAGGGATTGGTGATGGATGGACACTAATTTATGTTCTGACGTGTAGATGTATCTTCTTCGGCCCCTTCGATAGCATAGGGTGTTTATTACATTGTCATTGAGAGATAACCCATCTACCAGTAAAGAGTTGGGAGACAATTAGCCCTTTTTGGGGAAAGCCCCTATTCCGCTATTGATGATTCCATTAGGGTCCAGTTGTTTCCTGTTTGTGTTTCTTTCCCTTTAATGTCTCTGATGGGTGATGTGGGTTAATTGTTTCGATTCCTGATCATTGCTTCTACTTCTATTAAGCTTGACCTTTGACCTCTAATTGCGGCTTTGAACGTGTAGGTACGGACCTGAGTGTTGGGCGCGACAAATTGTCTCCTGATGGTTAACATCTCTGGCAAGGAATTTCAAAACCCATTCAGAAGTAAGAAAATTTATGACCGTGTTCAATTTAGGACCTCTTTTAATTTTGACCTTTAAGTACCACCTTGACCTTAGAGGTATGGACCTGGGTTTTGCGCACGACACATCGTCTCATGATGGCTAACATTTCTGCCAAATAATTTCAAAATTCAAGCAGAAATAAGAAAGTTATTGACGGTGTTTTAAGTTTCGGACGCACGGATGGACGAACTGACAAGGGCAACGTTATATGCCCTCCCACCATTCGAAAAATGGTGGAGGCATAAGATAACCATGCAATGCGTTTGGAGAATGCACTTATTTCTTTTACATATATTGATTTGGGGTTTAACGTCCCCGTCAACACAATTTGTCATTTTGGGACGTTGCTTCCAATTTTGTGGGACTTTTACCCGGCATTGAGATTAAATGACATCTCAGTCCCTGCCGCAAAATGTAACTAAAAGGATTTATACGTTTGAAGGTCCGACTCGGAAACCTATTAATTTATTAGTTATTTTTGGATAAATATTGAGATAAATGCCAGTTTTATTCAAGTATCGTGCAGATATTGTTGACGATTTATTCAAGATTTACTTACTTTAACATATCAGAAATCATAAAATGTTATTAGAAATCGTTGTCACTGGATGTATAACGTAGTAGAAAATGACAATTTGAGGAGGATGTTTCCTTTCTTCACAGTAATATCGCGGTTTAAAACCTCTAAAACTCCCGTTTGTTCTAATGATTACGGCCCGCAGTTCCCCTCGGTTGGTAAAGACCAGGTTTGTGACGTCATGGGATTTTGCTCTATTAGACAATTGATTTGCCTTAAAGGTGCATTATTGAGCTACCGGGACTCAAATTTTTTTTCTGGTTTTTATCTTCAATGCATACTCCTTTGTCATGTGTACACTTTTGGAGCCAAATACAGCTTCAGAACTTTGTGAAAATGGTCGTTTTCATTCATGTTTACCCTTCGCTCTGAACATGTGTTCAGAATTTCTGTTCTAAAAATAAATCTGTCACTTTACACATACATGGCGACAGTATCGTCTCTGAGTGTCGTTACTTATGGCATGGTATTCAGCGTCATATTTTTTCCGATTCAGGCATGGCCTAAGCAAACAAGGCCAAAAATTAATGTCGCATAACGTCATAAATGGGGATTCTATTTTTGTCACGAACTAAAAATAGATCTCACTAGTGTTCGAAACCTAGTTAGGGAATCCCTCTCAAACTCGTTTACCTGTCATCATAATTGTTCGCATTTTTACATAAAATGCATTCATTTGTATTGTTTTAAAGAAAAATACCGGCTAAATGTATTTTATTTTTGGAAGCATTTTTTCCAGATAGCTCAATAATGCACCTTTAAAAACCTGTTATATTTCATTCTTGTAACAACAAGTCATTTATGTGATGCTAGCGGTTGCGTGGTGGTGTAAATCGACATATGATCTAATCTAAAAAAACTTCTCTCCAGTTGATGGAATGATAGACCCGTGGGAATTAGAGCGCGTTTAGGGAGCTGGCGCGATGATGTGGGAGCTACTCCGCCTGAAAATTTTGGCATCGCTCCTTCACAGTACATGAACATATTCTTTTACATCTAAATGATGAATTAGGGCCGACATACCCAGAATTTGCGCCAAAATATCTCGTAAGCGATAATTTACAAAAAAGTTGCATCCTTCATTTGTGTTGACATAAAACTATAGTCAGAGAACCCTGTGGTCGATTTTGATACGGTCGCCTACTTTCAGCAACGAATTTTTCAATATTTGTTTCGGCCTGCTTAGAAAGGTAAATCATTTTAACATTGCTTTGCATCGCCGAAACTTTATATTATTCTCTCATTCTTCTTCAATAAATCAAAACACACAAATACCTACCTTTGTTTACCATTTCTTGGTCCTATGAACTATCGCGAGAGTTCCTGGATGTGTCGTGGGAGCAAAATAACGTTGGTGCGAGTTCATGATAGCTCCTCTGATGTCCACCCGTGATATATACCGAAAAAGAAACGCAACTCCAAATATAAATGCGAATATTTGCAGAAACAATCATGTTTGCAGAAAATCGATTTAATGACGCAATAGTATAATCATTCCTGAATGTAACTACCACAGAGAGTTCAATTTCCAGTGAGAATGTTTGGAACACAATCCGTTTTGTCATAGGGGTAGTCATTTCACAAGTTCAAAACATAAGCAGTTAACAGCGAGTATGTCCTCCGTTTGAATTCAGTTCTGCACGCACACGCCTGGTCATGGACAGGATTAAACGATTGATCTCTGCCTGGGGAAAAGCATTCCACTCCTGAGCGCGAGACGCAATGCTTGACGCATTGTTGGCGGCTGGGGGCGGTTACTTACGCGCCTATCCAAAACGTCCCACAAATATTCTATAGGAGAGAGATCTGGACTTACGGAGACCAGTGCATCACGTCAACGTTGTTTTGCTGACGAAACGCCATGCTGAACCTTGATATATGTGCCCGAGCGTTATCCTGTTGAAACGTAACGTTGTGCTGTCGTACATGTGGAACAACTACCGGTCGAAAAACGACGTCAACGTAACGCTGAGCCGTCATAGATCCATCAATGAATACCAGGGGCGTTCTATCACCATAAGATATGGCAGCCCACACCATCAACCCAACGCATCCAAATCGATCACGTTCAACCAAACAATTGTCACGATATATCACGCCTATACACACGTTGACAGCGGTCAGCTCTGTACAACAAGTACCTGGACTCGTCAGAAAACATTACGTTACACCACTGACGAAGGGGAAACAGGTTTGACCTATGTTGAGCGAGCCACGCCATTCTAACCTGACGTCGTCGTGGTGTTAATGGCATACTAACGTACCGACGACGAGGACGTAAGCCAAATTCTCGAAGGCGATTCCTGACAGTGTCTGCACTTATTCGATTGTTGTGCGTTCCTGGTGTCACCTGGGACGTCTCGACGGCGATACGGAACCGAGTACGAAGGTGGGTTAGACGGATGTATCGGTCCTGTCTACGTGTCGTGACGCGTGGACGTCCACTTCTGGGTTTGTCATTTGTCGTTCCCGTTTGACGTAGGCGCTAGTACAAGCAAGTTATCGTCGATTTACTCACTTGGAAGTTCCTGGCGATGACAGCCTGTAACGTCCCACGTAGAAACTTTTGGACCGCTACGTTACGTTGATCTTGCGTCAAACGTACCATATTCCGTAGAGAAATTTTACCGGACTTTTGAAACCTAAACTCCAGGAAACACAATATGTCATTATGATGAGGTTACTGTATACATTTAATGTACTGCACGAGGAAATGTTGAAAACAACGAATTGCCAAGTGGAGCGTTAAACTGTACAGATATCGCCCAAATGTTTTCTGCATAAGAAAGTTTAAAAAGTATGAAATTAAATCGCAAAATGATTTTTCAGTCAGCCTGATGGTTGCATGAAAATATTTTGGGTTAAAAAGTTTGTTTTTCGGTTCAGTATAGTAAAACTACTGAATACAGCGACAAGAACTGTTGAATTTATTTTCTGTAAATTGTTATTTCTTTTCTGTGCCAGCGGGAGTAAAATTGTAAATTTATTGTGAACACATCCATATATATTTTGGGAAATAAAAATGAAAATAATTTGATCCCTTTTAAATATGAAATACACTACCCCCTTTTTCTATTTCCAGCTTACCTTGGCAACCAGCAGTCAGCGGTTGTCACTACGATAAACAATAACAAAGACTATGTCAGGCCTACGATGTTGTACTAATTGATACTGGTAAACAAACTAGGTCTGGCAGTGACGTCAAATCAATAACAAAGCTAAAAATTGAAAGGATTTTCCAGTATAAATTTGCTCTTGGGTTTATCGTATAAACAGGACACGCCCACTGATTATACAACAGGCACAACGGTCCAGGGGATCTCAACGTTGGTTGTCATGCTGACGGTCCGAGTTCGAATCTCACTCTATGCGGTTTTTTTATTATATATTTGTTTTATCTTTTTACAGTTAATTAAATGTTCATTGTTTCATATGTTTATATTTTACTGGTTTGAAATCTGTAGTAAATTGTTTTGTATATATATTTTTTTCTATTTCCTTTTCTTCATCTTTGTTTCTCATAAACAAGTTTTATGTGGTCAAGTGTTATGTGCTTGATAATGATCAAGAAATATGTTATGTACACCTCGTAATTATCCACTTTTAACATGCCACACGGGTAAAGCAGATTTCACGTGTGTGTGTGTGTGTGTGTGTGTGTGTGTGTGTGTGTGTGTGTGTGTGTGTGTGTGTATTACGAGGCAAAAAAAAGTCATTCGGATTACGTAGGTTTCGAACCAGCCACTTCTTGGTCTGTAGTACAACCCCTCTACTCTCTCGGCCACTAACTCCACAAGGCATTGGCAGTATGTAAATAATCCTACTCCTAGGTTTCAAGTAAAGGCCATATATGAATATTCGAGTAAACTAATTATGACGTAACTGCCAGGAATTCCTTGTCGGACTATACATTTGACAATTTGTAATTAATATATCATTTATGTACATTATTCTTTATTCATTTTTTTTTTCGACTCGCACCGCTTTTCCTGGACAGGCTTAGATCCTCTAAGCGGTTTACCAGTACTCGTGTGACGGATAGGGCTCAGCTCTACGTGGAAGCAAGACCACTTTTGAACAGTCCCAAAGGTGGTCTCTGACCAGAGGACACTGTATGCAGAAACAAACAGATGGAATAACTGCAGCCAATAAAATAAGCTTTTTAAAGCAGAATTAGTCTTAATAGCGGAATTTCACTGTATGCATATCGGCCCTTTTCTGGGATATAGGCAAACAGTGTATACTCAGACCAGACGCCGCAGAACGCGTCGTCTGACATGGGTCTTACTGTTTGCTTGAACAACATTCATCTATCCAGATCAGAGGCCGCAGAACGCGGCGTCTGACATGGGTCTACACTGTTTGCTTGAAGAAAATTCATTTTCGTAAAATTTGCCACAAACAAAGCCCATAGGGGCTTGAAGAAATATATGGGCTTCATGATGCTTCCACGCAGAGCTGAATCCGGCCCGCACACTATTACTGGTAAACCGTTTAGAGGATCTAAGCATGGCCAGGAACCGCGGTTTGAGGCGGACCGTCCATGCTAATAAACCCTATTGGTTTCATTGGGCGACAGGGCTTGAGATGTCATTTCATCTCAATGTCGGGTAAAAGTCCCACAAAATTGGAAGCAACGTCTCCAAAATGACCTTTACAGTGTTGACGGGGACGTTAAACCTCAAATCAAACAAACAAACAAAATTGCCACAAACAAAAACAAACCTGACACCCCTATAATTGGAAATAGACCACCCAAAACTTTAGAAGATCCCATGGTCATATATGGGTTCAAAGTTGTTGCACAGGAACAGCTTGATTATAACAGCTTCAGTAGTTTACTTGGTTAGGTAATAAATGCGCCAGCGCATGAAAAAAAACTACAATAAGACGTGCGCCCAACGAAGACTGAGATCAGCCTGCGCATCCGCGCAGTCTGATCAGAGTCTTCGTTGGCGCTCTAAGGATAGCTAAGGGCCAAGTGCTTTTTCATGCAGCAAGAGAAGTCTCTTGTTAGACTATACGGATGCGCACACTGATCTGAGTCTTCGATGGGCGCACATGTCTGATTGTAGGTTTTGTCGTGCGCTGGCTCAAATAGAATCACAAGGGAATAAATGCAAATCCCACCCATAATCGTATGTTAACAAACTGACCGACTTGACTGAATCACAAAGGAATAAATGCAGATCCCACCCACAAACTTAGCGACTTGACTGAATCACAAAGGAATAAATGCAGATCCCACCCACAAACTTAGCGACTTGACTGAATCACAAAGGAATAAATACAGATCCCACGCATATTCGTATGATAACAAACTTACCGACTTGACTGAATCACAAACGAATGAATGCAGATCCCACCCATAATCGTATGTTAACAATTTTACCTACTTCTGTTCTCGCAGGTTTGAAAATCAGAAGAAAAAGAACTACCAATACAACTTTCTGCATCTAAAAAAGAAACATAATGTTATTTTGACCAGGGGCCAGTTTCATCAATAAACATCGTACTATTAATCTCACGAGGGCTAGTCAATAAGTAACAAGTCTATCCAATTTCCAATTGACCGAGACATCTAAGATTTTCACGCCTTGTTTCAATACATGTTTCAGGTATGAGGAAAAAATTGCTCCCGTATTCACTCATAAGATACGAACGTCAAACATGGCTAGCGATGCAAAGAAAGCTTTTCGTCAAAGGTTGTTTACTGTGCTGTAATTCGGTACTTGTATTTGAAAGGGAAAACAGATAAGGAAATACATTGCGGGTTGACCAATATTTATGGGGCTTCTGCACCATCGTATGCAGAAGTTAAATTCTGGGTTGAGGAATTCAAGCGCGGTAAACCGTCAGACGAAACCAGGTCTTGACGCCCATCAGATGCCACTGATACAACGCAAAATGTAGTAAATTTTACATTCTTTTTTATTATTTCATTTTGCGTTTGCATAGTCAATGAAAAATGAAATAAACAAGATGTGTTTGTGAAACACGAACATGTCCCCGGGCATGGTCATTTTTTTCAAAGTCGGTCACAGTTCAAAGTCAAGGTCATAGGTCAAGATTTTTGATTTGAGTGAGAAGCCCTTGGCACAATGAACCTACATGCCAAATATGAAGGCTCTATCTTAAAGGGTTCAAAAGTTATGAACAATATTTTTCTTTAAAGTAGGTCATATGTCAAGTCACAGGTCAAAAAAATTTGCATGAATGTAAAGTTCTTGTCACAAGGAATCTACATGCCAAATATGAAGGCTCTAACTTAAACGATCCAAAAGCTTTGAACAATTTTATTTGTTCTTTTTAGTAGGTCAAAGGTCAAGGGCATTGTCAAACAATTTTGCATGAATGTAAAGCTCTTATCACAAGGAACCTACATGCCAAATATGAAGGCCCTATCCCAAACGGTTCGAAAGTTATGACCAAAATGTTGTTTTGTTCTTTTAAGTAGGTCAATGGTCAAGGTCACAGGTCAAAACTTTTTGCATGAATGTAAAGCTCTTGTCACAAGGAACCTACATGTCAAATATGAAGACTGTATCTCAAACGGTTCAAAAGTTATGACCACTGTTAACTTTTTCTTTTATGTAGGTCAAAGGTCAAGGTCACGGGTCAAAATATTTTGTGTGAATGTAAAGCTCTTATCACAAGGAACCTACCTGCAAAATATGAAGGCTGTATCTCAAATGGTTCAAAAGTTATGACTAAAATGTTATTTTTTTATTTTTAGTAGATCAAAGGTCAAGGTCACAGGTCAAACTTTTTTGTTTGAATGTAAAGCTCTTGTCACAAGGAAACTACATGAAGAATATGAAGTCTGTATCTGAAGCGGTTCAACAGTTATGACCAATGTTATTTTTTGTTCTTTTAAGTAGGTCAAATGTCAAGGTCATGGTCACAGATCAATTTTTTTTGCATTAATTTGAAGCTCTTGTCACAAGGAACCTGCAAGCCAAATATGAATACTCTACATCCAACGGTTCAAAAGTTATGACCAACGTTAAAGTTGTCCACGTACAAACAAACCAACAAACAAACCAACAAACAAACAAACAGACAGGGCAAAAACAATATGCCCCCGCTATCGCTACCGCGGACATAAATATATGTTTCATTTTGCGTTGATATGCTTCATATCGACGCAAAAGGAAACTAGAGTGCGAAGTCGATGACAGTCATCGCATCTGGCAGAGCCAAATATAACCCTGTCGTCGCACACACGAGTTGGTGTCATTGAATTCAACTTATCATAAGGAATAAGAATATACATGCATATGGTTTGGGGTTGGGGATATGAACGGTTTCTGAGATATAAATCATTTAGTGAAAATGAACGGGGCGTGGCCCCGGCGCACCCCAGGGGACCTCCAGGTTGGTGTCACTGAAAGCGTCTTGTCATTAGGAACAAGAGTATATATATGGTTTAGGAACGGGCCTCCGTGGCCTAGTGGATAAGAGCGCTGTCTCTTATTCATTATGTCTCTCACCGCTGTGGTTCGAGCCTCGCTCGGGTCACATGTGAGACGCCAAGTTCTGCAACGGAAGGTCAGGTGGTTTTTCTCCGGGTACTCCGGTTTTCGCCCACCAGTGATTAACGATCGGCTCGATATGAGTGAAATAATCTTGAAAGGGCCGTAAAACCAAAATCAAAAATCAAAAATATATGGTTTAGGAATGGGGATCTGAACGGTTTCTAAAATATATGTCCTTTTATGAAGTGGAGGGGTGGGGCATGGCCCCAGCGCAACCCAGAGGTCATCCTAGTTGGCGTCTCTAAATGTGCCTTATCATAAAGAACAAGTATGTATGGTTTAGGGGTGGGGATCTGAACGGTTTCTGAGATATAAGGCCTTTAATGAAATAAAGGGTGTGGGGAATGGCCCCGGCGCAGCGCCGGGGACCTCCAGGTTAGGGACCTAGAATGCGACTATCATAAGGAACAAGTAAATATATGGTTTAGGGGTTGGGATCTAAACAGTTTCTCAGATATTAGTTTTTTTCTAAAGTGGAGGTGGGGCAAGGCTCGGACGCACCAAAATTTAACGCTGCTGTTGCACGCCCTCATCTTGTAAGGAATCTATATACCAAATTTGGTTGCACTTCGGCAAGTGTTTAAGTAGGATATAGCGTGATAGACGAATAGACGGACGGACAACCGGACGGGCAGAGGCGTTCACAATATCCCCTTAGAGTTTTTTTCAAACGTCTCCAAAGTGACCATTACAGTGTTGACGGGGACGTTAAACTTCACATTAAACAAACAAACAGAACGTTTTTTTTCAAAAGCGTATGGAAATAATGATAGAACATAGCTGTCTTCGAAAGGAAACCAAAAGCTTAGGGAGCAACATTGGATAATGTTAGTAGGATTTAAACTGAACGACTTTAACATGTTTAAGGTATTTAAGTCTCACGCCTGGTGTTTTCCCTCATCTGTGCATAAAGTCTCATTACATGATCGTGTAGTGGAGACAAAAGTTGTGGCGTGGCATCATATTGGTTTGGACCTGTTCGTGGCCCGGTGAGTCATTCCATCTATGTGTCTTATAAGGAGTGTGACTGTGTTTCAGTTTTACGTCCCACCAACAGCTAAGGTCTTACGGAAACGGGACCTCGGTTTAAATATGTTCTAGAAATGGTTATCCTTTGGAAGCAAGGAATACACCACAGAACTTGAAAATATGGAGTGTACATGTTTTCTGGGCCATACTAGCTCATCCGAATACCCGGAGGAGCTCGGGATCGATCCCGCAATCCCTGGTTTATCAGGCGAGTAACATAATCATTACACCACTGAGGCAGATACGTATATGATAAGGATATTTGCTTTACAAACCTTATGGCGCCTCTTAACAGGAAATCGACCTTAAATGCGGCATTTTAGCTCACAAGTTGGAGCTTATAGGATAGATAGCCAGTGGTCCGTCGTCGTCTGCGTCTATGTCGTCCGCGTTGCCTGTGACATCTTCGTCGTCAACATTTTCTAATATCTTCTCTTCCGAAACCACTGGGCCAGTTGAGGTCAGATTTCATATGGAGCATCATTGGGACTGGGGAACGAAAGTTTGTTCGCGGAGTCCAGGTCATGTCACCGAGATGGCCACCATGCCCTATTAAGGTAAACAAAAAAAATTCAAAAATCCTCTTCTCGGGAACCAGTGGGCCGAATTAAATGAAATTTCATATGGAGCACCTATCGGACGAGAAACGAAAAATTGTTCGCAAGGTCCAGGTCATGTGACCAAGATTGTCGCCATGCCCACCTAAATTAAAACACCTTCAAATTCTTTTCTCAAGAACCAGCTGGAATCTCGTGGAACTTGGTATATATTTTTCATTTCGATCAAACCTCTAAGTATCGACACATAAGAAGAAAAAAACGGCATTTTATTTCATTTCGCATCGACTAGAAATAAAAAAAAAAATGAAAAAAGAAATCATTACTTCATTTTGCGTTGTATCATGCCACCGATGAAGAAATGTGTAACAAAGTACGGCATCTGGTGTACTCTATTTCAACAACTTTACATTATCGCTTGGGTATGCGCAAGCTCACAGCCCGTTTGGTCGAAAAATCCCTTAGCGACAAGCTTATGGCAACCAGAGCATCAGCATGCAGTGAATTGTTAAAGCGGTTTAGGTCAAAGGAAGGCGACTTTCTTTCACGTCTGGTGATTGTAGATGAGGCCTAGGTCCATTATTATGAGACAGAGAATAAAACGCAAAGTCGCAATTCGGTAGGGCGGTGGTCTCCGAGGCCAAAGAAGTTCAAAACGCAACCCTCTGCTGGCAAGGTGATGGCAACTTTATGTTCTTTTGGGCTTGGGGACATAAAAAGCAGAATATCTTGACAAAAAATGGGTCATATTTAAACTATTTGATTTAGAAATTATAACCTTAATCAGACGTCGCATTTAGCGCATTTTTGGATTTACATCTATCTATTGTAGATGGATTTGTTTCGTGCAAAATTTATGATAAACGCGATGACTTTGATTTTGAGATTGTAAATTTTCCTTTTTTGGATGGTGATGTTCCTCGTGCGCCATCCTATGGCGTTTATATTTCGCAATTAATTCGATTTGCTAGAGTGTGTAGTCATGTAACTGACTTCAACACTCGTAATAAATTATTAACGGCTAAACTCCTTAATCAGGGTTATCGGTACCATAAACTACGCAAAGCCTTTTCAAAATTTTATAGATGCCATTCTGATTTAATTTCAAAATTCAATATTGGACTTAAATCTCTTCTGCAACAAGGTCTATCGGAACCCGAATTTTATGGTGACTTAGTATATAAATTCAGAAAAATATATAACCGCAATGACTTCAGCACCCAATTTCGTAAAATCATTCTTCGATATAAAAAGATTGGGTACAACATGGATATTATACGACAGACTGCATGCATGGTAGTTAACCCAATCACGGTTGGCAACTTTGCTTCCCTCTTTAATTGCACGCCGGTGAGTCTGGCCTCAGATTCTATGACGGCTCCAACGTAAAGGCTTATTGAAAATGAGAGAGATAATGTTGGTTGGTGCCTGATGCTCTGTCTCTGGTCGGGCTCATCGGAGTCTAACTGTTGGTTTTCTTTTGCTCCAGCATTTCAGTGGTTTCTTGCTGTCGAGTCATCACCGTTGTCTCACCTCTGTGGTTCTTTGATTTTTGTGTTCACGGAGATGTTGCACTGATGAGTTAGGAGGCCTTCATGCGGACTGAACAAATTATTTGTCTAAACCGCGACGGAAGTAAGGGCGAGGATTGTGGCCACGTAAAATCGATTTAAGCCCCCCAGTGGAAATCTTTCCTCTGACCGTTCCAAGGCGGTTCTTTTGTGGCGATTTATTTATGTTGTTTGTTACTTACTGTGTGTATCACTTGTGTCTTTTTATTTTGGATGGCCATATGACCATTTTGTTGGAAAGTAACTGTCTTTATGGCCTTCCTTTGTTTAGGTTTCCATTTTGGTCTGGTCGCTTAATGTTTGTATTTCTTTCCCTTTGGTGTCTTTGATGGGTTGAGTAAGTTAATTGTATCGATTCCTGATCTTTTTTTTACTCCTACTTTTAATGGCAACATTTATAATGAGGGTAATATATCTAGTATATAGAGTGTGTATCGCTTATAGAAATTTGTCTTGGATAGCCAATTGGCCATTCCGCTATTGATGTTTCCATTAGGGTCTAGTTATTTCATGTCTGTGTTTTTCCCTTGGTGTCTCTGATGGGGGCTGTGGGTTACGTAATTGTATCGATTCCTGATCATTACTTTCACTTCTATTTTGTACAACAACACAGATTAATCAGAATCATTGGCGTGTGCTCTATGGCTGATCGTCGGCATAAATAAGATATAATACAGATTTATAAACCGAGACTTCGGTGAGTGTCACAACTTTCACCTTTTTATTTTGGTTTCACTGCCCTTTCAAGATTATATCGAGCCGATCGTTAATGGGATATAGGTGAAACCGGTGCAGCCAAAAAAAAAAAAAAAAAAAAGAAAAAACAGCTGACCATCCTTTGTACATCTTGGCGTCTCACATATGACCTAAGCCAGGCTCGAACCCGCAGCGATGAGAGAACTAATGATTAAGAGTCAGTGCGAGTCAGCGCTCTTAGAGGCGCGGCCAAGGAGACTTTGATATTAATTAAACGAGCACAAGACTAAGATTCTGTTTAAAAATTAGCGGATTTAAGGGGACAACTCCTGTAGAGGTGTTTTGCCTTCCATGTCAATAGAGGTCAACTCTTAAAGGAAAGAATTTACTCCTGAGGAGCAAATTCTTTCCTTTAATAGTTACCCCCTTTTTCGTGTGACAGAGTTTATGAAAAAGCAAATAGGAAGTCCCGAAAGTTGTCTCATTCGAAAAATGGCGGAAAACTGATAGGTGTTCCCATTCCCCGAAGAAGTTGAGAAGAATCTCGATTGAAAGTTGTCACGGATGGCCCATTCGCTATTGCGAGTGTGGTCATATGATTTTTTTAATGACCAGACGCTCTCAACAAATTAACAGCGAAGTTATAAGATACATTTTTGGTCCCCGCCCATAGGGGCTTGAAGAAATATATGGGCTGCATGATGCTTCCACGCAGAGCTGAATCCGGCCCGCACACTAGTACTGGTAAACCGTTTAGAGGATCTAAGCCTGTCCAAGAACCGCGGTGCGCGGCGGACCGTCCATGCTAATAAACCCTATTAATTTCATTAGGCGACAGGGCTTGAGATGTCAATTCATCTCAATGTCGGGTAAAAGACCCAAAAAATGGAAGCGACCTCTCCAAAATGACCTTTACAGTGCTGTCGGGGACGTTAAACCTGAAATAAAACAAATAAGATACATTTACTTATTTATAAGAACGAAAGATAAAACAAATACCTTCATCTTCATTCGTGCTTGTTTTAACATATAAACTGTGAAACAAAAGCGCTTTCTATGACATTCGAAACGTATGGTCAGCGATAAGAGAAAATATGTCGTAGAACACACGTAGTGGGCAAAAATTAGCTTCATAATCCAATCATACATGTTGCCTCTATCAGCCTAAATGCGATTTGAGTAAGAGCTGCTAATACTGCGCCAGACAAAGGTTCTGATCCGACTGTGCGTATGCACAGGCTGTACTAGTCATTTTATTTGACGCGGCCTCTGTGACGATTACTGTTCTACATAAAATAAGTTTAGCAACTCTTTCCAATGTGACATCTTTACATGTGCTAGGTTTTACAATTTTTCTGAAACATTCAGCAAATGTTTAAGATTGGAATTAAGATCCCGTAAACAAAATTCAAATTGTCCAAACATCATGGCTAATATAGCGTTAAATCGTTTTCTGACACCTTTCATACAAAACAAAAGTGAATGCAATGATCAGGAATCTACACAATTAACCCACAGCTCCCATCAGATACACAAAAAGGAAAGAAACACTAGCATGAAATAACTAGACTCTAATGGAAACATCAATAGCGGAAAGCCAAAAGGACAGTTACTTTTCCACAAAATGGCCAATTGTCTATCAAAAACAAAATTATACAAGCAATACACACGCACAAAGATAAACCATAACAAGAGGGTCATGATGATCCTGGATCGCTCACCTGATCCTTATTGCACAATTGAAATGGTAGGGAGGGTTGACCCCTCTGACATCGTGGGTCAAGTCCTAGCGCACCAGAAGATGAACTATATTCTAACTTATAAGATGTAGCACTTTAGTCACAAAGATAATTTATAGCTGTCCACAAGATATCGTTTTATTATGTTTCTTGTAATATTGCTTTCTATGACGGTCCCAACGTAAAGGCTTATTGAGGATTAGAGAGATCTAATTCAAGGTAATATTGGTTGGTGCCTGATGCTCTGTCTCTGCTCGGGACCCATCGGAGACTGTTGGTTTTCTTTTGCTCCAGCATTTCAGTGTTTTTTTTTTTTGTTTTTTTTTTTTTTGCTGTCGAGTCCTCACCGTTGTCTCACCTGTGTGGTTCTTTGATTATTTGTGTTCACGGGGATGTTGCACTGATGAGTTAGGAGGGCTTCATGCGGACTTAACAAATTATTTGTCTAAATCGCGACGGAAGTAAGGGCGAGGATTATGGCCACGTAAAATCGATTTAAGCCCCCCAGTGGAATTCTTACCACTGACCGTTCCAAGGCAGTTCTTCTGAGGCAGTTTATTTATGTTGTTGTTTGTTACTACTCACTACGGAAGGTCAGGTGGTTTTTCTCCGGGTACTCCGGTTTTCGCCCACCTCTGTTTAACGATCGGCTCGATATGAGTGAAATAATCTTGAAAGGGCCGTAAAACCCAAACCAAAAAAAAAAACAAAAAAAAAAACTACTCACTGTGTGTATCACTTGTGTCTTTTCATTTTGGATGGCCATTTTGGCCATATTGTGGGAAAGTAACTGTCCTTATGGCCATCCTTTGTTTAGGTTTCCATTATGGTCTGGTCGCTTCATGTTTGCGTTTCTTTCCCTTTGGTGTCTTTGATGGGTGGAGTAAGTTAATTGTATCGATTCCTGATCTTTGTTTTACTTCTACTTAGTTATTTGTTTCAAACGAAGTTTATAACAGTTAATTGAAAGGGACTGAAAACAATTTTCTATTCGCCCATAATTATTCTGTGTAAATGGCATTTCTCTAACGAAATTGCGGGTTGAAATATAAAAAGTAGAAGTGGAGGCAATGATCAGGAATCGATACAATTAACCCACAGCTCCCATCAGAGACAACAAAGGGAAAGAAACACAAACATGAAACAACAGACCCTAATGGAAACATCAATAGCAGAAAACCAAAAGGACAATTACTTTCCCACAAAATGGCCAATAGGCTATCCAAAATTAAATAATATAAGCGACACAAAACCAAAAGACAAACCATAACAAAAATAAACCGTATGTTATTTTTGAAATAAGGGTATTACATGAGAATGTTAACATGATGAAAATAAAATGGGATACAACTAGCCAATATGGTATGTTGGAATATACATTTATAATACAAATAACAATAATAATAATAATAGTATAACTACTACTACTACTACTACTGCTACTTCTACTACAACTACTACTGATAATAATTTAAATAATAACTTGATGATAGACATTATACTGTTACAACTTTTTCCACTACTGCTACTTTCATTGGGCCCCCGTCGATAGGGGCTTGAAGAAATAAATTGGCCTGCAAGATGCTTCCGCGCACATCTGAAACTGACCACACATGAGTACAGGTAAACTGCT
Organism: Lucinisca nassula; assembly: GCA_963580285.1. NCBI lineage: Eukaryota > Metazoa > Mollusca > Bivalvia > Lucinida > Lucinidae > Lucinisca > Lucinisca nassula. The sequence continues at coordinate 4,242,420 of OY757018.1, read as the reverse complement.
TAGGAGGTCTTCGCTGGCCTAGGCAAAGTGATATGAGTCGGATTATACCTTTTGGTTTGTTTGGGCATCAGGGCTTGAGATGCCATTTCATTTCAATGTCGGGTAAAAGTCTCACATTTGGATGCAAAGTCTCCAAAATGACCTTAATAATGTTGTCGGGAACATAAAATCTCGATACTTTCAAACAAACCACTACTACTGATGATACTACTTATAATAATGAAAATATTAATTTTAAACTTAAAAACGATGACAATAATATTTATACTCTTACTACTACTTCCACTACTACAACTCAGTACTACAATAATAATAATAAACTCCGTTCAGAAAATCTGAATCATCGATTTTTTCGTTTCTTCCTTTTAATACTCATTTTAGCCCATACATCACTATAGGAAAGTTTTAGACCTGACTCTCCGCCGATTTCTCCAGCAACTCGTATGCCTCTGCGACAGTCAGGAAAGGCTGTGATTATTTGGAGAAAACTGCAAAACAAAGAAATGAGACCACAGACTAAGTTCATTTGATGATGATTGTCAGGTAAAATGATGCATATTCAAATCCAGGTGATACACTTTATAAATAGATATGCTATTACGACACACCTTACATTCGAATGGCTAGAAAGAAGCTCACTAGGAACGGGGAGCCACCAGCGCGATGTGCTGTCAACAGTGGTCAAACTGAATTATACCGATATCAGATGTGGTGTCACAGCTAATGATTTTCCATGAAGTGATCGTGCAAATAAAATACATACGCCCTTGTAATTTACAAGAGCAGTAACCACTTCTATATATGGTTTAAAAGGGTGTGTCGAACCTGTCAGAATGTCTTAGTCTGTGAACGAAAATTTAGATTTTGCAACTTTCTCCAAATAATCACAGCCTTTCCTGGCTGTCGCAGAGGCATACGACTTGTTGGAGAAATCGGCGGAGGGTGAGGTCTACAACTTTCCTATAGTGATGTATGGGCTAAAATGAGTATTAAAAGGAAGAAACGAAAAAATCGATGATTCAGATTTTCTGAACGGAGTTTTAATAATAATTATCAAAACGATGGTAATAATAATTATATCTTGCTACTATTCCAAATGTTATTACTACTAATAGTTATACTGCTTCTATCACTGTGCTAATACCACTACTTCGACTATTATTATTATTATAACTATTATTAACGTGATGAAAATAAAGTGGATAAGCACTTAAAAATGTAGGAAAGAACATTTAACAAAAAAATAATGATAACAAATAATAATAATAATAATAATAATAATAATAATAATAATAATAATAATAATAATAATAATGTGTTGTTCTTAATGTTGGAAAGGAGGGTGTTAAGTATGAAGAAGACCAGACGTTTTGCTGATTGTGCTTGTCGGTTTATAATTTCTTTAAGGCTGTGCTCGCTGATCAATCATGGTCGAGTTAAACTCTGTGAAATATACATTGTTAAATTCAACACCGGTTTATACGTCAATTAAGATACAATCTAAGGAATTCAACAAAAACAAAAACAAAAAAGTACAATCGGCATTTGATACTGCAAATTCACTGATCATGTAATTCTAGTTATAAGTTTATAACTAAACGGCTTTAATAATGAGATATCGCTCCCTTTTTCTTTCCAAAATGGATAAATGCAATCACAATCGAGTCACCTGATATGGCACTTTGTGCCATATATTTTCTTGTTAATTCATGTTTCAGTATGGTTTCGACTTTTCATCACGATCACATAATCAAGTTTGTATGCAGGGTGCCAGAAATGAGCGTTACACTATATCAGCCATGATGCTTGACCAATTTGTTTACCGGATTTTAATTTCAAACATTTGCTGAATGTTTCAGAAAGATTGTAAAATCTTGCACATGTAAAGACGTCACTTTGAAAAGTGCTGTTAAACTAATTTACATAGTATAGCGATCGTCATAGAGGTCGCGTCTAACAAACTGACTAGCACAGACTGTGCATACGAACAGTCGGATCGGAATCTTTGTCTGGTGCTGTATTGACAGCTCTTACTGAAATCGCATTTTGGCTGACGGAGCCTATGATTGAGTTATATAGCTAATTTTTGCCCTCCACGCGTGTTCTACGAAGACATATTTTCGTAATCTTCGAATGTCATAGAAAGCGCTTATGTTTCACAGTTTATATTAAACGTTTATTGACAGAACAAGCACAAGCGAAGATGAAGGTATCTTTTTTATCATCTGATCGTATAAATATGAAAATGTATCTTTTTTATAACATCGCTGCTATTTTGTGGACAGCGTCTGGTCATTAAAATCATATGACCACGCTTGCAATAGCGCATGGTTATTTGCGCGGTTTACCTGCAAATCCCGGGCTGGGCTCATGGGCAGGGCTTAGTACTGCTAAAAATGTAAGAACCCACTGTCAAGGCTTGATAGATGACGTTAAAAATTAAACATTGATAAAAAATATTCACAATACAATAAAATTCCGCTATTAAGACCACCTAAAATCATAGCCAAATCTTCTTTTAAAAGCTTATTAAGAAGGTTTCAGTTATTAATTCTTTGTGTCTTCTACGCCCAGTGTCTCCGAATGAAAGGTCACCTTTGGGATTGTTCAAAAGTGGTCTTAAAGACCACTTTTGAACAGTCCAAAAGGTGATCTTACTTAAAGGAATTTTACTGTAATTATTTTATTATGGGATCTTCTTATAGCTATTTTATATCTGTTTAAATCAAAACGTGTAATTAGGTTTGGTTGAAAGCTTATAAAAAATATATGCTTTTTTGAAAAATCGAATGTATACTATGAATATGATACGGATAATGGTATGTTGGCTTTAAAATCAAAGCACTGAGAGTACTGATGTGTCGACTGTCACCGAGAGTACGTTGGGATAATAGTCCTGAACTGAGAATTGACCTGTTCGTTGAACCCTTAAATTCCAGTATTGTAAGCAAACTGAGTAGGAGTAGACCTGATCAGACACACCGTTATCTGGCGTCTTATTAGGTATACACTGCCAAAGCCCACGTGCACGGGCAGAGTCCCGAATTTACTTTTTACCGTGCTCTCTGACGTCAAAGAGAGGCGACTATCGATGCTATAAACAACCAGTACCTGGATTTTGTTAAGGGTCAGCGACAGTAAATAGCAAGCGGGAAGCTTCTGTACTTAGTATCTTTGGGTCGATTGAAAAGTGAATACCTCGTACATGAACCAAGTCCAGATTTTCTTTGTGTCGATTGATAACTCGATACCTCGTACACGAGCCCAGTCCAGATTTAACGTTTACACAGCGCTCTGACGTCACAGGGAGAAGACTATGCACTGCTATGAATAACCGGTACTACCGGTTATTCATAGCAGTGCTTAGTGACGTCACAGGGAGAAGACTAAGCACTGCTGTGAATAACCGGTACTACCGGTTATTCACAACAGTGCTTAGTCTTCTCCCTGTGACGTCAGCGGGTACCTTTCTGAATTTACAATACTTCATGCTTAACCTTAAATACAAGACAATATGTGCTGGAAAATAACTTTTTATCCTTCTGCATCGATGGCTTCTGCTGATCAGGATCTGCACTGTCAAAGTTTCTCCTCTCTCTCTCTTCTCCTCGCTCAGCCCCACCACTGCATCCCAAGTGCTGAATAACCGTGATTTCAGCGCAGTGTTTAAACAGAGTATGTAGTTCATTCTACCTGTTGATGCAAGCCCCTACATACAGTGACCCCCACTCTTCAGTCTTTTTGTTTTAGAAAATTATCTAAAAATCATGCAGTATTTCAATCTCTGCATATACCCGAAATGCAAACCCTCCCAACTTTTTCAATGTCTGCGCACGCCTGAATCATGTCCTAAAACGCTGCTGTATGTATAGCGAAAAGTGCCGACCCTGATCAGATGCAAAGTACAGTCTATCCGATATGGGTCTATGCCGTATGTATAATAACGATACTACTTTTAAAACATTCTAGGCTCTAAAATGTCTTAGCAGAAGTGCGGATAGTAACTTCTTTGAACATGTGTTAACATCCATTTCTAACGTTTTATTAATGGAATGTTCCGAACGTCGTCATGAGAGAGCACGGACTAAATTAAGATATTGTTTTTTTTGTTTTCATTTCATGAGGTAGGAATGGCATTGGCCTGAACTATTTCGTCTAACCCTTAAGCAAGCAGTGTAGTCTGAGCAGGCGCCATATTCCGCGCCACATTCTGATCTGGGTATTCGGTGTTTGCGAAACCCAAGACACGATTCCTGACCAAACTATATAGATAGCTTTGACCTGCATGTAACATCGTTAAAAAATAGCGCGTCGTTTTCTATTGATAACCATAATATTCGTTTTCCCAAATCAGTGATAGTCACGTGGACAACAACATTAAATTTTGATTTGCCATTTAGTAACTTTGGGTCGATTGTAAAACAATCAAATAGGCCCCGTCAAGCGATTTTGGTACTAATCGCCTATGCGAGCAGCGAAGGTTCAGGCGAGCCTGCGCATCCGCGCAGTCTCGCCAGAATCTTCGCTGCTCGCTCATACAAGCATTAAAATTAAGAGGAACCTTCAGACAGAAAGCCATATCCCTGGCCCCTCTGAATGGCTGGGCATGCGCAGTTAAAATTTGTCATGACGGAATGCTCGAAGACACAAATTCGCTTGGCGGGGCTCAAATAAAAAATGATCCTGTACGGTGACAAGACTATCAACAATTCGCTTAACCAATACATATCTGTACTGTAAGCAAAACAAAAAGTTTAAACCCTGACCAGACGCCGTGTCCTGTCGCTTCTGACCTATAAATTCGTGTACTGTTAGCAGTGTAGATCCTGATCAGACGCCGCGTTCTATGGTGTCTGATCTGTTTGCCATACTCAACACATGATTACAGAACGCAATAATCTGACTTCAAAATCGATATTAACGCGATAATCTGAATAATTTAACGTAATAATCTGACTTCAAAAATCGATATTAACGCGGCCGCCGACTGTATTCTAAAAACAAGAGGCCCATAGCCAGAGCTGAGGGGTGCACTGCCCACTGGCAGCGATGTATTTTAATTAACCATGGACGCCCTGCGCCCAAGGATGCTACAGATACAATTTGGACCCAATCAGCCTAGTGACTTCAGAGGTCTGATGTCACTTGAATGTGTTGTTGCAGGACAACAGGTGACAATTGTCATATTCCCATCTGTGGCAACCGATAGGCCTAAAAGAACAATATTAAAGGAACACTTCTATGAAATTTTAACAAAATATCTTGAAAGGCATGAATGTCATTTTTTCAATTTCGCCATTATAAGTCAAAGGAAACTCTTAACTTGCCACAGCAAACAAACCAAAAAGCGAAATTCCATAAACCACAGCTCAGGTGGGCATTGCCCAATGGCAGCCATGTATTTTAACATGATATGATTTTAATCTACCCAAACAAACCCAATACCCAAATGAGCACATATTAGGTGTTTTATAAAGTAGAGCGGGTGGAGCATGGACCCATTGGAGCCCTGCTTGGTGTCACTAAATGCAACTTATCAAACGGAACAGAGACATGTATGGTTTAGCGGTGGAGATATGTATGGATCCTGAGATGTAAGGCCTTTTAAGCAGTGGAGGGATTCGGGCATGGGGGATCCAAGAAAAGTCCAAGACTGTTGTCACTGAATGTGTCATATCATAAAGATCAATAAAGGGTGGGGATTTTAACGGTTTCCGAGATATGAGGACCTTTTATGAAGTGGATGGGAAAGAAATGGCGCTTGCGGAGCCCCCAAGACGGGGGTGACTGAATGTGTCTAATAATAATGAACAAGAATCTATGTGATTATGGGGTGGGGATTTGAATGGTTTCTAAGATATATGCCCCATTATGAAGTGGAGTCTTCTCATAAGGAACAAGAACATATATGGTTAGGAGTGGGGATCTGAACGGTTTCTGAGATATATGGTTTTAATGAAGAAAAGGGGTGGGGCATAGCCCGTGGCACCCCGGGGGACTCCCAAGCTGGTGTCAATGATTGCGTCTTATCATAAGGAACAAGAATATATATGGTTTAGGGGCGGGGTTCTGAACAGTTTCTCAGATATAGTGTCTTTTGTGAAGCCGAGGGGTGGAGCATGGCGAGGACGCGCCCTGTGTGGACCCTAGGTTGGTGTCACTGAATGTGTCTTATCATAAGGAACAAGAATATATGTGGTTTAGGGGTGGGGATCTGTTTGTTTGTTTGATTTGAGGTTTAACGTCCCCGTCAACACTGTAAAGGTCATTTTGGAGACGTTGCTTCGAAATTTTGTGGGACTTTTACCCGACACTCAGATGAAATGACATCTCAAGCCCTGTCGCCCAATGAAACCAATAGGGTTTATAAGCATGGACGGGCCGACTCGCACCGCGGTTCCTGGACAGGCTTAGATCCTCTAAGCAGTTTACCAGTACTAGTGTGCGGACGGTTTCAGCTCTGCGTGGAAGCATCATGCAGCCCATCTACTTCTTCAAGCCCCGATGGGCGGGGTCAGAGTTGGGGATCTGTAAGGTTTCTGGAATATTTGCCCTTTAATGAAGTGGAGGGGGGGTGGGCATGGCCCCGGCAGATCCCGGGGGACCCCCAGGTTGGTGTCACTGAATGCGACTATCATAAGGAACGAGAATATATATGGTTTAGGGGTGGGGATCTGTAAGGTTTCTAGGATATTGGGCCTTTTTTGTAGTGGAGGGGGAGGGGCTTGCCCCCCGGAACATCCCGGGGGACCCCCAGATTTGTGTCACTGAGTGCGTCTTATCATAAGGAACAAGAATATATATGGTTTAGGGGTGGAGATCTGAATGGTTTCTGGGATAAATGGCATTTTGTAAAGTGGAGGGGGTGGCGCATGTCCGGCACATCCCGGGGGAACCCCAGGTTTGTGTTACTTATTGCATCTTGTCATAAGAAACACGAATATATATGGTATAGGGGTGGGGATCTATAAGGTTTCTGAGATATAAGGCATTTTATGAAGTGGAGGGGGCGGGGCATGGCTCCTGCACAACCTAGGGGACCCCCAGGTTGACATAAAAGCAAATGGCTGAGAGCAGTTTACTCAAGGAACATTTCTATGAAAGTTTTGTCAAAATATCTGCAATGATTTGGGATTAAATGCCATTTTTTTTTTCAATTTTCCCCATTATAAGTCAATGGAAACTCTAAATTGCCATAGCAACAAAACGGAAAGGCCAAATTTCATAAAAAACGCAAAACCTGTAAAGGCAAATATGGTGAATTTTTACATAAAGTCTCAGCCCCATTGAACATATGGTTTCTGAGGAGATGATTTTTATTTTTTTTTTTTCTATTTTTTTTTTTTTTTTTTTTTCATTTTGGTTTCCATGGCAACCAGCAAAAATGAGCAGTAGGCCTAAAATCACATGAGATATAGTAGATTGCATAAAGAACACTTCTATGAAAGTTTTGTCAAAATATCTGCAAAGGCTTGACAGTTAATGCCATTTTTTTCAATTTTCCCCATTATAAGCCTGCTGCCATAGCAACCAAACTAATGAGCCGATTTGCATTAAAAGCACAAACTTTCAATCCTACAGCCTAAGGATGCTACAGATGAAATTTTGGCTCAATCGGCTCAGTGCTTCAGAGGAGATGTCGTTTGAACAGGTTGACGTCATAGGACAGACGACGACGACGTCGACGGACAACTGCCTATCCTATAAGCTCCCCCGGAGCCTTCGGCTCTGGTGAGCTAATAACAATACCTGGATTTCGTACAACCAGTGATGGTCACGTGTACTATAACACTGAAGAAGATTGGCAGGAAGTAACTTTGGGTCATTTGATATGCAATCGATACAAAAATGCATATTCAACAACCCTTCTTGTCATGTTTGGTGAAATAATTGATCGGAATTGACCCATATATGCCTAGCGTCCAGTTTGGGGCACATGAGCAAGCATTGAAGACCCGGAGAACGCGGCGTCTGACCTGGGTCTACACTGTTTGCTCCAAGAATATATATTTTTGTACAACTTACATCGAACAAAAACAATCTGACACCCCTATAATTGAAAATTGACCACTCCTATCTTAATAGGTGGAATATTCCATTATCACATATTGAAGACAAAGTCCTGTTTGTTGCAAAACGCAAACATGTTCCTATTATAAATCAAGACCCACTATGTGCACTAAAGGTTAGCCACTTACAGTAAAAGTGTAGTTAGATAAAAATCATATGCTCGATATGACCTAAACAGTTTTGACTGGCCGGAAACTCCAAACAAACAAACAAACAAATCACGAGAGAATATATTTTAGCAAATCTGCGAACAACCATTTTGCAGACCAGCCTACACTTCATATTTTCTCGCGACTGGACCCAAATGAGACTTTATGATCTATACAGTGTTGTCGGAGACGATACGCTCACCAGAGGATAGTGTAAAAAACCTGCCCGGGCCCTCGCAGTCATGGTTTTCAACAAACCACTTAGGGGGTAACTGTATTGAAAATTGTCATTTGTGGAGATAAATCGCAGTTTAACGATCGGAAATTTCGTTTTACTGCGACGCGCCAGCGGAGCCGTAAAACGGAATTTTCGACCGTAAAACCGACGATTTACCTTCCCAAATGACAATTTTCAATACAATAATCCCCATTCTAATGCACTTGATATGTTGTTTAGTTAAAAATTGTACTATTTTGCTCACAGCGGCAGGCTCTGTGAGCTGCGTAAAACGCGAAACACCAGCTAATGAGAAGCGGTGTTACATGATGTCGTCGGGTTTCAGCTCATTACAAATATCAATTCTGATGTCACAGGCTACAAAAGAATAAACAATCAACGGTTTTGCCTTTCTTCCAAACAAATGTTTAAGTGACCAAATTTGACATTGACGTAAAACAGATCAAGGTCAACAAAAGGTGATCACTTGAACAAACATGTTAGGGCCAAAGTCCCTAATGCTGTGCACCAAGTCTGAAGGTCATGTGCCAATAGGTTCCTGAAAATATTTTTAAAGGTTTTTACCATATTATAGTTCGTCTGTCATTACTAGCAATGACCGATTTTAATCACATTTGAGAAATATTACTGTTTGTGTGTTCTAAGATGGCTGATAAGACCAATTCTAGCTCCGAACTGTCTGTTGCAGATAGAGCAACAGAGGCTAGAGGAAGGCGGCTCTGTTGGTGATACCTAAGCTCTGACTTTGCGCACAGCTTCACCGATTCTTTTTGCCTCGTATTCACTGGCACCCCTACTGATGAGACCTCGTCATTTTGCTCAATCCAGTGCAATTAGTTCCCACGACAATGTTGGAATGCTGAAGTCCATGAGGGAAGCTTTGAATGTGTCCTTGTAGTGCTTCTTCTGACCAACATAGAAGCCTTTGCCCATTTCTAGTTCTTCATAGAGAAGTTTCTTTGGCAAACGTTCCTCAAGCATTCTGTCCATCTTAACTGTGCTAATTTCAGAAGAGTATGTACACTTTAAAAGTTTTCTAAGACAGCTTGTATATAAGTGATTCAGTCTTTTGGCGTGCCGTTGGTAAACTGTCCATGTTTCACATGCATACACCAGTGTTGGCAGCACCACAGCTCTGTAAACTTTGTTTTGTGTCGAGTCTGATTCCACATCGGCCCAGACACTAGCACGAAGTCGGCCAAATGCTCACAAGGTTTGTGAACTTGCCTACCACTTGCAATCTTTGACCTTTCACTGTGAAAGTGGGCTCTTTGTAAGGCTTGTCATGTGCTGGTTGATATACTACCTCAGTCTTTTTGGTGCTGATTGTGAAGTCAATGCAATCAGAGGGGGCAGATACTTGATATATACTTTTTTGCATCTTCTATTCTGTTGCGGCACCTTTTGCCGTGTGATCAGCACAGGGGAACTCATCTAGCACCTCTGTCTGCAACTTGGATTTGATTGAAGAGTGTAAACATAGTGTTGCTAGCAAATTATCGTGTTAACCCATTTAATCAGTTTGACTCTTGTACATCTAAATTTAGACATCGGAAATACCAACGTCATTTTGCACGCGCTTGGTTGACAAATGTGTAATTTATAAAAATGGATTTTTTCTGGATTTAAAATATGACTGAATAGGCTGTATGACTGATTGTAAGTTTTATGCTGAATGGCTTTCAAATTGTCTTGGCGACTTTCATATTGAAGTTGTGTCGATCCGGAAACTGTAAAGTGGGAAGGGTTTCCAGGTAATGGGGAAGATAAGACGATCATCCTGTTACGTGGCGCTGCGGTACTATGAGTCATAACAGAATCAGCTGATTACCAAAACACACAGGTTTCTAATGGCTTTAAGAAAGAAAACTGTTTTGTATGGAGTATCCCAAAATTCAAGCTGTACATAAGGTATAAATTCAAGATAAAGGATATTTTTCCTTATTTTTGCAATAAACATTGTTGTGGTTATTCATTAGAACCACCTCCTTTTATTTACCAATACACCATACATTTTATGGAAAAATAAGGCAAATTGTAGCTAACCTAACATCAAACAACAAATACCAAACGTATGTATAGTTAATTTATGAAAGTCTGACCCAAAGCACAGAAAAGCACTCAAGCATGGCACGATCCTGTCGACGATCTGTCCATACATCTAGCCTGCTGGGGCATTTTCCGTCAACGAATATCAGAGCAAATATGTTATAGAAAGGGTTATCCCTTGGAAGCAAGGTATAAACCACAGAACTGGAAAATATGTAGTGTACACGTTTTCTGGACCAGACTAGCTAGTTTCGGCCAATTAGGCCTCACCGACCCTCAAATATTTTCAAAATTCAACAATGGAATCAAAGCCTAATTATACTATATGAGAGACACATGCTGATTAAAATCTTACCCTGATATAGGCACAGCCATGAGGCATTGCTCTCCAGCACGTAGGACCGTTCTTACATTGCAAATGTTTGGTCACAGGTAAATAGAACAGATACAGATCAGACGCCGCACAATGTGGCTGCTGATTTGTCTATACTGTTTTTCTAGCAGTTTTTTTTTCATCAAAAATAGCATTAGATTGAGAGAAAAAAGAAAAGAAAAAGACCCAAAACCCCTTAAATGATAAATGAACCAGACATCATATTGGCCCCGTCAAGCGATTTTGGTACTTATCGCCTATGCGAGCAGCGAAGGTTCAGGCGAGCCTGCGCATCCGCGCAGTCTCGCCAGAACATTCGCTGCTCGCTCATACAAGCAGTGAATCAAGAGGAACCTTCAGACAGAAAGCCATATCCCTGGCCCCTCTGAATGGCTGGGCATGCGCAGTTAAAATTTGTCATGACGGAATGCTCGAAGACACAAATTCGCTTGGCGGGGCTCAAATTAGTGTCCTTCAATTTTTGAACAACCTAATTATGTAATAAGCAAACGATTTTTTTTTTTTAACGTCTCCAACAAAAAAATTAGGTCATTTCGGAGACTGCTTTTTATTTTGTGGAACTTTTACCCGAAATTTAAATAAAATGACGTCTCAAAACATTCCGCCCACTGAAACCAATATGATTTATATGCATGGACGGTCCGGTCCGACTTGTACCACTTTGCCTGGGCATGCTTAGACCTAAGCGGCTTAGCAGTACTCGTGTGTGGTCTGTTCCAGCTCTGTATGGAATCACCATTCAGTCCAATGGGCGGGTACCATTAAACGAGGATGAACAGAGGTAAACGAACATACTTTTTTCTTATTTCTGCTCTCAACACAGATTGTGTGTAGTTGTTAGAACCACCTCGAGCGGTTTCAATGTTTATGCCAGTACTCACAATCATTTTTAGAATAAATAACATAAATACATAAATGAATAATACAAAAAGAGTACAACATTTTTTTCTCCTTTATTATATCACTTTATATTACAAGGGCATGTTGATATATTCACGTATGTAGTTTATATATATATAAATATATTTAATAATGATGTATAAATATATTTGTATATAAATAAGAAGTCACCGTCCCGTGATTTTAATATTCAATTATGCTGCATAATGAAACCGAGTAAATAAATAAATAAATAAATAAATAAATAAATAAAAAATAAATTCCCACTGACTGCTATATATTTAGAAGGAAAAAACAAGTAATGCATGTCAGCAGCAGCACAGGTATAACTTTTAGTACAGCAGCGCCCTCTGTGAGTGTACTTTACCACTTATCTCCCCCATTAAATATCTGTATCTTACGATAATGGAAAAGAAACACAATTTTGAAACAACATAGAATCAACGTTGATTCAACTTGTTTGCAATGAATATAAATCTAGGCCCACTGGAACAATAATTTCACGTGTTATCTACTTTATACGCCTGTTTCAAGACGTCACGTGATCACGCATATGACCATTAGTGGCCCTGTTTAAGCACATATTCAAAATTACGACTTATTTAAGTTAGTTCGTACATATGGGGTGCCGTTTTACTATTTAATCCATATTTATAGATATCCAAAATTCGATTTATGGATGGATATCCATAAATCAGCCGAATAATGGATATCCATAGTTTGATAGATATCCATAAATCGAATAAAGGATATCCATAATTCGATTTATGGATATATCGAATTATGGATATCCATAATTCAGATCGATTTATGGATATTCATAATTCGAATTATGGATATCCATTAATAATTATTGATATCAATAAATAATTATGGCTATCCATTATTCGAATTATGGATATCCATAAATAAGTATGGATATCTATAAATAGGGAATAAATAGTAAAACGGCGCCCGGCGCTCAATGTGTACGAACACATAGCGATGTTTTGATGAAACTGACGTACGCAGTTCTTTAAAAAGTGCGTACGAACGATTTAAGATTAATCGTTCGATGTTTATTGATGAAACTGCCCCCTGTTTGTTTTTAGATGCAGAAAGTTGTGCTGATAGTTCTTCTTCTGTTTTACAAACCTTCAAGAACAGCAGTCGGTAAGTTTGTTAACCTACGATTATGGGTGAGATCTGCATTCACTCCTTTGCGATCAATTATAACAGTTTCTATTCATTAACTAACCAAGTATACGAACGAAGCTGTTCTGATCAAGCTGTTCCTGGACAACATCCTTAATTCAAAGCCGCATTATGAACAAGCTTCAAAGAAAGTGTAATGATAACAACTAATATCGGATGTACGACATTCTATGCGTTGCTTATCACTCATTCTCAAATGAATTGGGATATTGCAGTCGCCGTATATTTTCTGAAATCTAGCAGTCATTTTTAAGCAATGCATACGTCTATATGACAGAACAACAGGTCCCAAAGATATCATGATAAACCTCCTATAGAAAAGTACCTTTTCAGGGAAAATGGGCCACGGGAAAACCCGGTTTTGTAATGTTCGAGACTGTCGCTTTTCGAATTCTCTTTGTTTGTGCACTTACAAATTTGCAATTCCACAAGAAAGGAAAGGGTTAGGTCGTTTCCATAAATTTTACATATTCTGGGTAGGGAAATAACTACCAAAAGCAGGACCACATGGAGTCTTACTAAGTATTTGCCCCCGATTATGGCTGTCGCCGAAATTTAATTAAGCATTGTAATGTACGAGACGACGTTTTTCTTCTTTATATTTCAAAACAACGTTTAGGTTTTTATACACGGAAACGTGACCAAATGGATATTTTATATTATATTAAGCATATAAGTAGAAGTAAAACAAAGATCAGGAATTGATACAACTAACTACTCCATCCATAAAAGACACCAAAGGGAAAGAAATACAAACATTAAGCGACCAGACCATAATGGAAACCTAAACAAAGGAAGGCCATACGGACAGTTACTTTCCCACAAAATGGCCATATGGCCATCCAAAATTAAAAGACACAAGTGATACACACAGTAAGTAACAAACAACAACATAAATAAATCGCCACAGAAGTGCCGCCTTGGAACGGTCAGTGGAAGATTTCCACTGGGGGGCTTAAATCGATTTTACGTGGCCACAATCCTCGCCCTTACTTCCGTCGCGATTTAGACAAATAATTTGTTCAGTCCGCATGAAGGCCTCCTAACTCATCAGTGCAACATCTCCGTGAACACAGAAATCAAAGAACCACAGAGGTGAGACAACGGTGAGGACTCGACAGCAAGAAACCACTGAAATGCTGGAGCAAAAGAAAACCAACAGTTAGACTCCGATGAGCCCGACCAGAGACAGAGCATCAGGCACCAACCAACATTATCTCTTTAATTTTCAATAAGCCTTTACGTTGGAGCCGTCATAGAATCTGAGGCCTGACCCACTGACTGGTTGTTTGATGTAACCTGTACAATACGAAATGAAAAATACATGCCATACAAAAATGTAATGTTCGCGATCATTATACCAGGCTAATTACGTATGTATCGACAAAAAATGCTAGATTGAATTAAACTCCCGCAATGTATGACTAACACATATACATCATCTGGAACGAAAATAATATTTTGATGTTGAAATTCCCTCATTTCCAGTGGTTTGTAATGTTCGAGACCGGTGATGTTCACTACCGAAAATTGTTAGTCTAACAGCTTGATAACATTGCTCTCACGTGGCACAGTTTTCCGTTACCAGATTACGCAGTAGAAAGTATCTGCAGATGACATGGTTGCCTTTTCCGGTGTTTGATGGGTGAGGGATTCGGCAGACAATACCACAGTTAAGGCAAAACAGAAGTCATATTTTGTTTTTAAATACCTGCATAGAAACTTTTCATCTTTTTTCCAATATTATTTGTCACAATTAATATTGTTCAATTAAGAATATGCCACCAAAATCATTATTTATGATCAACATCTGCACGCTTGCAAGATAACTATTCTATTGCAATAAGCAGTGGATGTATGCGATGAAATGTCCGCTACATTTGGTATCGAACATGACAGGTTTGTGTGTTAACGAAGGCCAAGACAAGCTTCCTACGCTATACTGGTTACCAAAACTTCATAAAAAAAACCTTACAAAGCACGGTTTATTGCAAATTCTAGTTCTTGCACTACCACTGAACTTTCTAAATTATTAACTTCCTGTCTT
Source organism: Lucinisca nassula (assembly GCA_963580285.1). Taxonomy (NCBI): domain Eukaryota; kingdom Metazoa; phylum Mollusca; class Bivalvia; order Lucinida; family Lucinidae; genus Lucinisca; species Lucinisca nassula. The sequence continues at coordinate 4,227,379 of OY757018.1, read as the reverse complement.
ACTGCTATTAAAACGCATGTAATTAAATATTGTGATAAAGTCTTTGAAAGATCAGGAAGAAATCTGTTTTGGTCTATAAAAAATTCGAATGAGGTTTTAAATAAATTGAAATCTAGACAGTTTCGTGCTTCTTGTCTGTCTACCTACGATTTTTCCACTCTTTACACTACACTTCCTCATAATCTTATAAAAGAAAAGCTTAATGATTTAATTGAATGGGCTTTTCACAGAGAAGATTCTCTCTATCTTGCATGTAATGTCAGAAATGCATTTTTCACTTCTAAAGAGCATAAGAATTATACACTTTGGTCATGTCAGAAAGTGTGTGATGCCCTCACCTTTCTACTTGACAATATTTATATTAGATTCGGTACTAAGTTATTTAGACAAATTGTGGGTATTCCGATGGGTACTAATTGCGCACCTCTTGTGGCTGATCTGTTCTTGTATTGTTATGAAAGAGACTTCATTTTGTCGCTTTCCATTGATAACCAATCTGAAATTATTGAAGCTTTTAGCTCTACTTCTAGATATTTAGATGATTTATTAAATATTGATAATACCTATTTTGATGGTTTGATCAGTCAGATTTACCCCCTAGAACTTCAGTTAAATAAAGCAAATTCTTCTGATACCGAGGCCCCGTTTTTGGATTTACATCTATCTATTGTAGATGGATTTGTTTCGTGCAAAATTTATGATAAACGCGATGACTTTGATTTTGAGATTGTAAATTTTCCTTTTTTGGATGGCGATGTTCCTCGTGCGCCATCCTATGGCGTTTATATTTCGCAATTAATTCGATTTGCTAGAGTGTGTAGTCATGTAACTGACTTCAACACTCGTAATAAATTATTAACGGCTAAACTCCTTAATCAGGGTTATCGGTACCATAAACTACGCAAAGCCTTTTCAAAATTTTATAGACGCCATTCTGATTTAATTTCAAAATTCAATATTGGACTTAAATCTCTTCTGCAACAAGGTCTATCGGAACCCGAATTTTATGGTGACTTAGTATATAAATTCAGAAAAATATATAACCGCAATGACTTCAGCACCCAATTTCGTAAAATCATTCTTCGATATAAAAAGATTGGGTACAACATGTATATTATACGACAGACTGCATGCATTGTAGTTATCCCAATCACGGTTGGCAACTTTGCTTCCCTCTTTAATTGCACGCCGGTGGGTCAGGCCTCAGATTCTATGACGGCTCCAACGTAAAGGCTTATTGAAAATTAAAGAGATAATGTTGGTTGGTGCCTGATGCTCTGTCTCTGGTCGGGCTCATCGGAGTCTAACTGTTGGTTTTCTTTTGCTCCAGCATTTCAGTGGTTTCTTGCTGTCGAGTCCTCACCGTTGTCTCACCTCTGTGGTTCTTTGATTTCTGTGTTCACGGAGATGTTGCACTGATGAGTTAGGAGGCCTTCATGCGGACTGAACAAATTATTTGTCTAAATCGCGACGGAAGTAAGGGCGAGGATTGTGGCCACGTAAAATCGATTTAAGCCCCCCAGTGGAAATCTTCCACTGACCGTTCCAAGGCGGCACTTCTGTGGCGATTTATTTATGTTGTTGTTTGTTACTTACTGTGTGTATCACTTGTGTCTTTTAATTTTGGATGGCCATATGGCCATTTTGTGGGAAAGTAACTGTCCGTATGGCCTTCCTTTGTTTAGGTTTCCATTATGGTCTGGTCGCTTAATGTTTGTATTTCTTTCCCTTTGGTGTCTTTTATGGATGGAGTAAGTTAATTGTATCAATTCCTGATCTTTGTTTTACTTCTACTTTGCTATGTTGACCGTCCAGGGATAAAAACTGCAAATAAATGAACTATTTTGAATTGTGCAACCTGAGTTGTGTAAAATGAACACGTTTAGTGGTAAACATGTTTGCTACATTTCTACCAATAGCTGCGAACGGTAACAATGTTGATTTCAAATTTATTACATATTTTCGATTTGAGTCCCATAGCTTATAATCTTCACCCAAATTTTATTTGCCAGAATGAATATTTTCAATATAAAATGTGCAATGTTAAGAAGGCACTTCAACTCTCCGATTTGTATTTCCTACTGCATATTTTGAATGTTAAAAAACATTGCAAGTGCAGTTTATGTTACTAAAATTATTGTATCGAACATTACAAATTGTATCGAACATCCCCACCTAAAATAAATATGTATATTTTAGGGTATGCTGGTTTACTCTTGATTATGTTAACTAGATTCAACAAATACAATATCAGATTACGTTCAATTTTACAGGTAGAAATTGTAAAGTGGCATAGCATGCCCTTTACCTTGTATGGTAATGTCCGAGACTGTCATAGCTGCCATTTACAGACATGCATCTGTTTACATTTCTGAGAACTTATTTACAAACTTCACAAAACGTGTTACTTTCTTTCAGCTGGTAGACAAAATTGGTTACGCTTTAAAGACTCAAGTATCAAAAAATATTACTCTGGAATGCACTTTAATGTTCGATACTGTATTCTCGCGGTTGCATAATTAATTTTAGATACTTGATTGTTGAGAACATAAGGCCATGCAGTTGTTGTGTGTTTATATGTGATAGATATGTCTTTTAATGTTTCGGCTGCCTTTAGAAAGCAGTTTATCTGTCAGGAAAGCATTTTTATGCATAAAAGTATATACCGAGGCTTTTCTGCGTAATAGCGACACCATGTTTTAAAAGCATATGACTGAACATGCACTGTTACATAAGTTAGATCCAAAATATTAATTGAAATGACACTAACAGCTATATTGTCGGTTATTCACGTTAGTAAACTACTTGACTTATAGAAACAAAATCGCTGTAATGCCCGCGACTTTTTACATATAATTCAAATAAACTTATTGCTTATGTTGATCGTTTATCTAAAATAATATTACTTGTCTTCCTTATTTACCACTCAATACCTGTTCAAATGCAATAGTCGTAAGTGATCTAGCTCTTATGTGCTTCTCTTAAAACAAAACGAAAGTTGTATGTTTTCAAAAATACTATTTCTTTTTCTGTATTCTCTAACCAACCCTAAATTTTATTCAAAATGTATATTCATTTCTTTACCATATATACGACCATATGTTCAATTTTGTCCCCGCATGTTATAGAAGGGGGTAACGAACAAGTAGATTGTAGCGTACGTTTCTCACAATCAAAATTTATCAAAATACCGACATATTTCTAGCTGTTGGGGTGAAATAACTTTTCATTTCTTGATCAAGGAATTTTAACTGAGTATAGGTACATGTTATTACTTTATTTTGAACATATCGCTGACTGAATCTAAGTAACTTTATAATTTGACTTTTTAAACGGCTAAAATCCCAATTCATTTGAGAATGAGTGTTATATCAATTACCAAACATAAACAATTATGTGTTCATTTAGCATGCAGCATAAGTTGTACTAAAATGCGGTATCAAAGTAGAAGTAAAACAAAGATCAGGAATCGATACAATTAACTTACTCCACCCATCAAAGACACCAAAGGGAAAGAAATACAAACATTAAGCGACCAGACCATAATGGAAACCTAAACAAAGGAAGGCCATAAGGACAGTTACTTTCCCACAAAATGGGCATATGGCCATCCAAAATAAAAAGACACAAGTGATACACACAGTTAGTAACAAACAACACCATAAATAAACCGCCACAGAAGAACCGCCTTGGAACGGTCAGTGGAATGATTTCCACTGGGGGGCTTAAATTGATTTTACGTGGCCACAATCCTCGCCCTTACTTCCGTCGCGATTTAGACAAATAATTTGTTCAGTCCGCATGAAGGCCTCCTAACTCATCAGTGCAACATCTCCGTGAACACTAAAAATCAAAGAACCACAGAAGCGAGACAGTGGTGAGAACTCGACAGCAAGAAACCACTGAAATGCTGGAGCAAAAGAAAACCAACAGTTAGACTCCGATGGGCCCGACCAGAGACAGAGCATCAGGCACCAACCAACATTACCTTGAATTAGATCTCTCCGATTCTCAATAAGCCTTTACGTTGGAGCCGTCATAGAATCTGAGGCCTGACCCACCGGCGTGCAATTAAAGAGGGAAGCAAAGTTGCCAACCGTGATTGGGTTAACTACCATGCATGCAGTCTGTCGTATAACATCCATATTGTACCCAATCTTTTTATATCGAATAATGATTTTACGAAATTGGGTGCTGAAGTCATTGCGGTTATATATTTTTCTGAATTTATATACTAAGTCACCATAAAATTCGGGTTCCGATAGACCTTGTTGCAGAAGAGATTTAAGTCCAATATTGAATTTTGAAATTAAATCAGAATGGCGTCTATAAAATTTTGAAAAGGCTTTGCGTAGTTTATGGTACCGATAACCCTGATTAAGGAGTTTAGCCGCTAATAATTAATTACGAGTGTTGAAGTCAGTTACATGACTACACACTCTAGCAAATCGAATTAATTGCGAAATATAAACGTTATAGGATGGCGCACGAGGAACATAACCATCCAAAAAAAGGACAATTTACAATCTCAAAATCAAAGTCATCGCGTTCATCATAAATTTTGCACAAAACAAATCCATCTACAATAGATAGATGTAAATCCAAAAATGGGGCCTCGGTATCAGAAGAATTTGCTTTATTTAACTGAAGTTCTGGGGAGGGGTAAATCTGACTGATCAAACCATCGAAATAGGTATTATCAATATTTAATAAATCATCTAAATATCTAGAGGTGGAGCTAAAAGCTTCAATAATTTCAGATTGGTTATCAATGGAAAGCGACAACATGAAGTCTCTTTCATAACAATACAAGAACAGATCAGCCACAAGAGGTGCGCAATTAGTACCCATCGGAATACCCACAATTTGTCTAAATAACTTAGTACCGAATCTAATATAAATATTGTCAAGTAGAAAGGTGAGGGCATCACACACTTTCTGACATGACCAAAGTGTATAATTCTTATGCTCTTTAGAAGTGAAAATGCATTTCTGACATTACATGCAAGATAGAGAGAATCTTCTCTGTGAAAAGCCCATTCAATTAAATCATTAAGCTTTTCTTTTATACGATTATGAGGAAGTGTAGTGCAAAGAGTGGAAAAATCGTAAGTAGACAGACTTGAAGCACGAAAATGTCTGGATTTCAATTTATTTAAAACCTCATTCGATTTTTTTATAGACCAAAACAGATTTCTTCCTGATCTTTCAAAAACTTTATCACAATATTTAATCACATGCGTTTTAATAGCAGTAAGACAGGAAGTACCGAACCCGGTACCGAATGTGACATCTCCCTTTGTTTGAAGAAAAACTGAGTGAACACTTCTGTGCATAAATGTCTGATAGCTGTCTTAAAGTCGCTTGACTGAAACGATTATTCTTAATGTCTGATAGCTGTCTAAATGTCGCTTGACAGAAACGATTATTCTTAATTCAGCAACGCTTGAATGTTATGCTATATAACGACACATATGAATGTATCTAAGTCAAACATGCACGTTTAATGTATTAAAGGTGTCTTTCAAAATCTATGAATCCTCTGCACGCAACTATATGATTGAATGAACTCTAACTTTAACATTCTGCAATTAACTAGACTGTTCTTTTTCTGACTAGAGTGTTGTTATTTTTTTTCCAGTGTTGTGGAATAGAATATATGACATGATATATGAACCAACTGTTTAACTAAAAAGAAAATACAAAAATAAAACTTACAACCTTAATCAGAATTCTTGTTCTGAAGAGATCGCGGGGATTATTGTGCCCCTTAAACACAGCGAATCTCTTAACTTGTATGAACCAAGTTCTAATAAAATCATGAAATAATACGCATGCGGTGCCTCTCCCGTATGCAAATGATATGAATAAAGGTCTCTCTCCAGTATGAATCTTAATTATAAGTTCAGTTTCTGAGGTGGCTTCACTGTTCTACCATAACGTGTTGTGACTGGAGGTGTTGTTTTCTCCATCAGAGGTTTCTCTGTGTCCGTATATGCTTTGTTACCAAATAAAAATCAAAAATGAGTTCCTTTAAGAGCAATGGAAATATTTATAAGAAAGAAGATGGGTCATACTACGTAGTTTCGGCTACTAAAGCCTCATCTGTGACCGTGTTATGATCCGGCAACGAAAGCCAGAGGAAGCATACTGCAATTTAGCGAATTTCGAATAGGCAGTCGATTCAAAGACTGATATAAATCAAAATGAGGTCAAAATAATTAAAAACCTGTCTAGAATTTGAGTCTAAACTAATAATTTATTTCTGATTTCTCAGAATATTCACGCTGATCTCAAAGGACCAAAAGTAAAATATAAACTGCACTATGGTTGATGTACGGGGAGAGGTTTTACGGCCGCCACACGGCACAACACCAGCTACAGTGAAGGCTTGTCTCCCTGTTTGTTGTTTCCGATTGCGGTAACGCTTTAATCTCCGTGGTTGTCATGCTGGTGAAATGGTGATCCATTAAATCTGGTGGTTCCTTTCCCTGATTGGCGCTTTCGGTTGACTTTCTTAGGTGTTTACGATTGCGTCTGTATAAGCGTTTTCCGCTTTTCACTATGTATGATATTGGTTTACCCTATGACTCTACTACAGATCCAGGAGTCCAAGATTTAGTTCCAGGTAACGGTGGCATACGAATTTCTGCACCACTATCAAGAGGAGGTAACTCCTTCACTCCGTTTCTATGATCACAATAGAATTTCTGCTTGTCTTTCTCATGATTAAAGTGTTTCTTCACAGATTCTGTGTTATCTGTGCTTGGTTTTAACAGATCTTTGGGTGCTGGTAGAATGTTTCTAGGACGTCTCCCCATTAAAAGCTGTGACGGTGAAAGATTTAATCCTTCTAGTGGTGTTGTACGATAGTCTAATAAGGCTAACTGTTTATCACTAGATTTCTTCCATAGCCGTTTCACTGTCTGAATCGCTCTTTCTGCTTCTACGCTGGAACTTTGAAAATGATGACTAGAAGTTTCATGCTCAATTCCGTAAGGTTTACAAAAATCCTTGAACTCCGCATTGCTGAACTGAGGTCCATTGTCCGATCTTAACTTAACCGGAATACCGTATGTGGCGAATAGTGTATTCAATCCCCTGACTACTGCGGTTGCTGTTATTGAGTTTAATTCAACAGTGTCAATGTACTTTCAGTAATAGTCAACTGTCAACAGAAATGATTTTCTCTCAAAATCAAATAGGTCACAACCTATCATACTGTATGGCAAATCAGGTGTCATAGTTGGTTTCAGAGGTTCTGATTGCTGTTGATTCTGGAATTCAGCACAATGATTACAGTCTCTTATTGTGTTATCAATGTCAATGTTCATATTGGGCCAGTACATGACCTCTAGTGCTCTCTGCTTGCACTTAACGATTCCGAGATGTGACTTGTGAATCAGCTTTAGCATATCTGTTCAAAGACTTGGCGGAATAACAATTCTATTACCCTTATAGATTATTCCGTCTAACAGTGATAACTGATCTCTAGAGTCCCAGTATTGCCTGGTTTCAGTTGGAGTTTGACTCCTTAACTCAGGCCAACCTTCTTCTATTACACTATACAGAATTTTCAGTTCTTTTTGTGTTAGCTCTTGAATCTCCGCATATCATTCTTTGCTCACTGATATCATATTGACCACATCTACTGTTTCTATTTCAATGTCATTTACTTCTAATTGTGTGAGTGGTATGATAACTCTCGATAAGGCATCAGAAACATACATTTCTTTTCCTTTCCTATACCGTATTTCTAAGTCGTACCATTGTAATTTCAGCATCATATTCTGTATTCGCAAGGGCGCTGACAGTAATGGTTTAGCGAAATATTTGTTTCAATGGTTTGTAATCATTGTACACAACAGTTTTATTACTGAAAATGTACCTATGGAATTTGGTTGTACTGTAGACCACTGATAAGCACTCTTTTTCGATTTGTGCGTAACGTTTTATCAGTTTCGGTGAGAGCTCTAGATGCATACGCAATAACGCGATCGTTCTGCATGAGTACTGCACCTAAACCATCTTTGCTAGCATCGCATTCATCGCATTGCTGCCACTTTGCTCATATTAGGGATGTACCTGGCAAGGTACTGTAGCATTCCTAGGAATCGCCTAGTACATTCTATGTCTGTGGGTGTTGGCATTCCTATGATTCCCCTAACTTTATCAGGATCGTGCTGTAGTCCTTGAGCTGTGATTAAATGTCCCATATATGACACATTCGACTGTCTTATATAACATTTGTCAAAGTTAAGTTTCGGATTGTGCTCAGTTGCTCTGGCGATTACTTTCTTCAAGATTTGATCACATGATGATCTCTGTCTTTGCCTGATTTTAGAATGCCATCAATGATCGCGAACGTTCCAGCTATGCCTTTTAGCAGTTGATCCATTATGTGTTGATAGATTTCTGACGCACATTTGATTCCGAACGGAAGCCTGAACCAATTATATCTACCTATAGGTGTGTTAAAAGTTGTGAGATAAGACGATGGCTTATCGAGCTTAATTTGTAAGAAGACAAATTTACATCGAGCTTACTGAAGACTTTTGCTCCCGGTATGTCACTGATTACGTCATCGACTGTTTTCATTTGATGCTCATAGTGCTCTCGCTTAATAGCTGCATTACTACCTTTAAGGTCAATACAGATGCGGATCTTATCTTTTCGCGATGACGCGACCATGCTGCTTAACCATTCATTGGGCTCGCTAACTGGCGTAATGTAACCATTCTCCCCCATTTCTTTCAGTTTATCTATTGCTTTCTGTTTTAATGCAGCCGGTAATCGTCTAGTTGGATGAACTACTCCTTGCGCGTTTTCTTCTATCTTAATTGCGTACTCTCCCGGAAGTGTGCCGGTTGTCTTCACCAAGTCTGGAAAATCACGAGAACGTTCTTCGTAAGATTGCTCATTTACCGCTCTTATTCTCTGAATTTGCCCTAAATTCTCAGCTATGTTGCCACAGATTATGTTTTCTTGGTCAAGATCTACTACATCAAACTTGGCATTACACAATTTGTCTTTGTATCTGACTGGTAGAGTAACAGATCCTATTGGCTGAATCTTATGATTTGAGAAAGATTTCAGAGTTCTACTAGACGTTTGTAGGTCCAGGTTGCTACAGCTTGTCAAATTGTCATACTCAGGCTTGACTAATATGTTTCATTTCGCACCTGTGTCTTTTCTGAAACTTAGCCTCTTATTGCTGACAGTTAAATCAGTTAATTATTTGTCACCGTCACTGAACTGACATAATTTTCAAAGTCTGTTGCTAGTATGTGTAAATATTCATCTTCGCTGATTGCGTTTGTAGCCGAATCATCGTCACAATCTCCTTGTATCGTGTTGATTTTGCGAAGGCGTTTTCTACAAACTTTCAGCAAATGATTTGTCTTTTTGCAGTATTTACAGGTAGTTCCGGAAGCTGGGCATTTTTCTGTATCATAAGAAGTACCGCACTTTCCACATTTCTTAAAGCTTTCTGTGGAGCGTGATTTGTCATGCACTCGCGGTGGCTGTACTGTATTTTTCTGAGTAACAACTCCGGATGTTTTCTTACTTTTAAAGTTTCTTTTTGACTTCACTGACAATATTTCTTCACCTCTCATAACCTTCATTTGACTTTGGGACAGTTCAAACTGACGGCCTATGTCACTACCTTTATTAAGCGTTATGTCTTGCCACTGATCAAGCCGTCTAAGTTGTACTTTCTTGTGTTTCACACCATTTATCATGAGGTCAACTAACATATCATCTGTGTGAATATATTCACAATCAAGCAGTAAGATTCTGAGGTCTTTGATGAAGTTGTCAAAGGATTCTCCTTTTTATTTGCTCTGTTGAGCTTTGAAGCGCTCGACTCTCTTGTTTTTGGCCGGACGAACATAGTTTTCTAATTTGTCTAGAACAATGTCAGGGTTAGCTTGTTCAAGTACATCTGGATGATCAGGATGTGGGTCTGCAAATGTGAAAGTTTTATATAATTCACGTCCCTGTGGACCAATCCACATTCCAAGCCATCCTGCTTTGTCCTTCTGATCAGGCTTCGCTATTGGAACTTTGAATGTGAATTCTACATGTTGCTTGAATATTTGAAATTCCTGATAGGTGTCACTGGCATCCCAGTTAAACGATGGTTGCTCAAACGACATTGCCATAATTTTGCTTTCGCTTTTACGGATGGCTGTGAGGTTCAGACACGGTCGATTCCCTAATAGAAATGTTATTTCCCCGAAAAAATATCTTTTCCTGAGGGTGAATGAAATGTTCATCTATCGTTCTGCAGGAATGATCTGACGGATTCGTCACATCACTTTACCTGGGCAGGCTTTATTTCAGGGCTGCAGTTGTCATAATTATGTAGTCGGGAAAGTGCATCACACACTAAATTGATGCTTTATCCCATAGAATGTATTTCCGCTTGTGATGTTTTAATTAGGGTTCAGTTATTTCATGTTCATGTTTCTTTCCCTTTGGAGTCTTTGATGGGAATTTAGGGGTAATTATATCGATTCCTGGTCATTGCCTTCACTTCTGTATCAAACAGGACGACGTTGCTCTGTACTGAAATTTTATTTATCATATGACGGTAATATAGTAAATACAAGGATAGTGTCTTTAATAATAAAATATAATCGGTGAGCCTTAGACAATTTTATAGGGCCAGCTTCAGCGAGCCCCTATAAAATTGTCGCGGCAAACCGATAATATTTTATTATTAAAGACACTATCCATGTATTTAGTTTATACCGCAAAAGTAAGGGGAGAGCACACAGAAACTTCAGCTTCAAATTCCAAACTGAAACAATTGAAATAGTTCAGGAGTATAAATAAGGTATACCCCCGGAAACCCCAGTTTTAAAATATAAAAGTGGGGTTCAAGGGGATCAAATTATATAGCCGTGTTTTCGTGATGGTGACTCAAGGGATGGGCAATGATTGTTTTAATTACATTTAAATTATTGGTTTGATAAGTATTTTAAAGGGATAGCTTATTCATTTCTACATCAAATTTAGCCTCCGAATGGAAGGGGCGAGCAGGCGTAAGGCCTTTTTTACTGACTATTAACGAAAAAGTCTTCAATTTCTCCGGAAACATTGCCTATCTTGTTACTGAAACAGTGTTAAATCAACCCATGTATTCATGGACGTTTGTAGAGATAATTAAGAACCCGGGCTAACATATTTTACATAATATAACATATATATACTCCTGTATATCTTCTCTGTTTTAGACGAATGTAATATCCCGGTTCACTGTTTCTCAATCGAAATAAAATATTACATATAGACCACATTTGCATTATTTGCTGGCTCCCAGGTTTGCACATTGTTAATATTGGAAAAACAGGTAACAAGACCCCCCTGACCTTTGAAGGTCAGGGGGGTCTGGTTACCTGTTTTTCCAACACTGATAACCTTCAGACTAGGAACCAGCAGATAATGCAAATAAGGTGAATAAGAATGAATTTCATTTTTGTGGGTTTTTTTTCGGTGCGTGAACTCCGGCGAATCACTCACAAAAGCCTTTATGCTAAGTTTGTGAGTGATTCGCCGGCGTTTACGCATCGATGAAATCCATTAAATGATAATTAATGCCTTATAATTCCAACTTCGCCATCAAAATGTTAAAAAAATGGTAAATTTTGGAATGGTAAATTTTAGGAATTCTCTCGAAAGCTTAAGAACGGACATACCAATGGCTACAGCGGAATGATTATTCAATAAGGAACTGCCATCTTTGAAAGAAACCCAAACGATAATGAAAAAAAAATAAAGGAAAGTCATTTGTCGTCTAACTTTTACGCTTTCAGTAGTTTCCAATCTTTTAATCGAACGCTGTTGACGTCGTTTCAAAAACATTGACGTATGACGTGTTCTTTGACGTCACGTTAAATGTACATAATGATGTAATATTGACATATTATAGCAATAAATTTATAAAAAAAATTCTTCTTATTTGTTTTCATTTTTGTTTGGTTGGGGTGGGGAGGGGGCGCAGGTGAGGGCTGTTGTCATATGTCTGGACCTTAAGTAGTGAGTGCAAAATTCCTATATTATGACCAGCTTTGCGACTGTTGAAAAGTGGTTGAACAAGTGTCAAAGGTGGTCTCTCACTAGAAGACATTGTATATAAAGACCACAAAGAAAGACAAAATGTATTTAAGAGAAAAAATAGCGGTAATTAATGGTGAAGTTTCACTGCATTATGTTTTTTTTTTTAAGTTCTGTGGTGTATTCCTTTCTTCCAAAGGATAACCCTTTCATAGAACGGGGCCCAGTATTTCCTACAATTAATATTTGCGCCCAGCAAAAAAAAAAAATGGATCAGCCTGCACATCCATGCAGTCTGAGACTTCTCTTGTTGCATGAAGGAGCGTTGGGTCCTTAGCGATCCATTGAGCGCACAACGAAGACTGATCAGACTGCGCGGATATGAATCTTACTGCGCGAATGCGCAGGCTGATCTGAGTCTTCACTGGGTGCACATGTAAACTGTCACACATGTAAATTGACCTAGCTTAATCAGCCAAGTGGCTTCAGAGGAGATGTCGTTTGAAAATATTGACACGAGACGCCCGACAATCAGACGACGACGATCGACAACAGCCTGTCCTATAATCTCCCCCGGAGCCTTCGGTTCTAGTGAGCTAAAAAGTGAAAAAAGTTGATAAACAATTAAAGGGGGGTAATCCGAAAAGCACATGCACATCTGCAGACCATGACAAAAATGTCTAAAATTTTAGATCTCTAGCAAACTGTAAGAGGAGTTGCGTTTCTAAAAGTAGCTGGACCTGGAAAAATAAGTTGTAAAAGTGTAAAAAGTTGAAAAAAAAAATAAAACAGGATAACTAACCTACATCACGAAAACACGCCTATATAATTTTGACCACTTTGAACCCCACTTTTATATGGTAAAACTGGGGTTTCCGGGGGTATACCTTATGTTTCTTATTTCTGCTCTAAAATATAGATTGTGGGTACTCGTTAGAACCGCCTCATCGAGGCGGTTCTAACGAGTGCCCACAATCTTTATTTGGAGCAGAAATAAGAAAAATATCACAATTTTTCATCATAAAATTTTCATTTTTTCGGCGATAAAGGCGGCAATGTATTGTATAGGCGTGCTTGCGTAATGAAAAATCATATGCACATCTACAGACAATGACGAAAACAACTGCAAACTTTCAGAAGGATTGGTAACAAATTGTATGAGAGGTTGCGCTCATAAGGTATCAATTTTCAATAGTTAGTGATCCTGGAAAAAAATAAGTTGAAAAGTTTGACAAAAAATTAACAGAGGATAATCCCAAAACCACATGCATATCTGCAGACCATGACAAAACACCTGCAAAGTTTCAAATTGTTTTACAGAAACCTGTAAGAGGAGTTGTTATCACAAGGTATCTTTTCTAACAGTATTTAGTAGAAGTAAAACAAAGAACAGGAATTGATACAATTAACTTACTCCACCCATAAAAGACACCAAAGGGAAAGAAATACAAACATTAAGCGACCAGACCATAATGGAAACCTAAACAAAGGAAGGCCATAAGGAAAGTAGAAGTAAAACAAAGATCAGGAATTGATACAATTAACTAAGGTTACTTTCCCACAAAATGGCCATATGGCCATCCAAAATTAAAAGACACAAGTGATACACACAGTAAGCAACAAACAACAACATAAATAAATCGCCACAGAAGAGCCGCCTTGGAACGGTCAGTGGAAGATTTCCACTGGGGGGCTTAAATCGATTTTACCTGGAAAAAAACTAATTAAAAAAAGTGGAAAAGGTTGATAAAAAATAAATGATAACCCCAAAACTGCATGCACATTTTCAGACCATCACACAAACACCTGCAAGGTTTTAAAAGGATCGGTAATAACTTTAAGAGGAGCTGCACTCAGAAAACACCAAGGTACAGTGTTGACGGAAAGACGGGTGGACAGGCAGATGAACGGACGGAAATTTGCACGCCTGTGTCGTCCTGCTAAAACAGGTGCAACAAAAAGGGCCAACTCTAAAAGGACTAGAGTTGTGTCCATAGGACCCCACGATATGATATGGGACAGAGAAGTGAGTGTAATGTAACACAGTGAGTACGACATTTTTTACCTTGACCTTGGAGGTACTAACCTGAGTCATGTAAGCGACACATCTCATGATTGTTAACACTGCTGCCAAGTACTTTCAAAATCCATTATAGAATAAGAAAGTTAATGAACAGACACAAATAAAAAAAAAACCTTTTAATTGACCTTTGACCTTTAAGTATGACCTTTGGCATCAGAGGTACTGACCTGGGTCTTTCATACAACATATCATCTCATGATGGTTAACATTTCTGTCAAGTTACTTCAAAATCCATCTAAAATAATAAAAAATATTGACCGGACATAAAACAGCCTCTTTTTTAGCTTAGACCTCTAAGTATGACATTGGCATTGGAGGGACAGACCTGAGTCTTGTAGGCAACACATTGTCTTATGAAGGTGAACATTTCTGCAAAGTAATTTAAAAAGTTCATCCACTGTATTTATCCTAAATATTCAGACACCTCAGCTCATTAGCATACTTGTTCTAAAATTTGAAACAACAACTCTGAACACATATATTGTGTCTAAAACTGGCAAATAGGGAAGACCATGGTGAGATGCAGCATTGTGTGGCATCACAGTTTGCTCAGACATACATATATGGTACGAGGGCTGATTGATATGGTGTGAGCCTCATATTGAACGATTTGAATTTTGTCCGACATATTGTATCATTTTTCAACATAATCCCCTTCAGTATCTATACAATTTTGCCAGCGGTGTTTAAGGGCATCAATGCCACTTTTTAGAACTCCTTTTCTTGGGTGTTCAGGAAGTCATCCACTGCATATATGACGTCATCATCGGACTGAAAGTGGGTGCCTGAAATAGCCGTTTTCAGTTTTGGAAATAGATGAAAGTCTGATGGAGCGAGATCAGGTGAATAAGGCAGATGCTCAATCAATTAAAAGCCACAATCGTGAATGGCAGCCATAGCAATGATAGACTTGTGAATCAACTGTCAGAAGTCTTGGTACCCGTCGAGCCAAAAGCTTTTTCATTGCAAGATCTTCTGTCAGAATGGAATGTACTCTTTCCTGTGAAATGCCAACTCTATTGGATATATATCTTTCTGCGACTCGTCATAGCAATATCATGGACTTTATTCAATTTGACCATTTCTGGGGCGCTTAAGTTTTATATTTTCCCGTAACTGAGTCAGAACTGAAGCTTAGTATGTGCAATTGATCGTTTGTTCCCTTTTGGAGATAATCTATCAGCAGAATACCATCTGCATCCAAGAAAATCACAGCCATAACCTTCCCAGCTGATGGAACAGTCTTTGCCTTCTTTGGCGGGGGTAAGCCAGAGTGTCTCCATTGTTTTGATTGTTGTTTGGGCAAAATGATGCACCTATGTTTCATCCATAGTGACAAAATCTGAAGAAATTGGCAGGACTTCCTAAAAAAATGGTTAAGATTAGCACGCCATAATGTGCGCCTGGTGTGCTTCTGATCAACTGTCAGAAGTCTTGGTACCCATCGAGCCAAAAAGCTTTCTCATTGCAAGATCCTCTGTCAGAATGGAATGAGCTCTTTCCTGTGAAACGCCAACTCTATTGGCTATATATCTTTCTGTGACACGTCATAGTAATATCATGGACTTTGTTGACCATTTCTGGGGTTGCAACGTGGACTGGTCTTCCAGGACTGAGGTCATCCTAAAGGCTCTGTCCGTCGCGCGTAAATTCCACCACCCACCTTTTCACTGTAGCATATGAAGGGACATCTTTCTCTAGTGTTGCTACCATATCATTATGGATATCCTTAGGTGTTAAAGCTTTTTATGGAAATATTGAATCACTGATCTTTCACTGATTTTGTCCATTTTGCAAAAGCTGCTTGTCTTGTTTAGAGTGCTACCTCGTCGATATAAACTGACCAAATGAGACTAGTCCTTGGGTACACAGCCCTATATAGTCAGAGAATAGTAGGACTTACTAGAAATGTGTGTGTAGAAGCCTCCGTGGTGTAGTGGTTACGCTACTCGCCTTGTAAACCAGGGATCGCAGGATCGATCCCGGGCTTCTCCAGACTTTCGGATGTGTCTTTAAACCGAGGTCCAGTCTCCGGATGACCTTAGCTGTTGGTGGGACGTAAAACTCAAACACTCACTCACTAGAAATGTGTCAATACGACACGGATGCCCCCGCCCAGGGGCCCACATCACCCCGAAAAAATATGACGCAACAACAGCTGTCATCAGACAGCATAACTCATGATAAAAAGTGTCCTTAAGATCATTGGCATAGCTGGGTGTATTGCCGATTTAACTGTTGAAAAAGTAACTATAATCATATCAAATATCAATTCAATCCATCAAATTGTTTAGAAAATAGGAGTTGTTAAAAACTTTAACATTAAAAATTTCTTAGTCTACAACCTTGACCTTGAGATTATAAGACAGGGGTTGGGATATGGCTGAATGAAACTTTTGACCTTGATGTATCATGATTACAAATATGAAGCATATCCATCATATGAGCCCCGCCAAGCGAATTTGTGTCTTCGAGCATTCCATCATGACAAATTTTAACTGCGCATGCCCAGCCATTCAGAGGGGCCAGGGATATGGCTTTCTGTCTGAAGGTTCCTCTTGTTTCACTGCTTGTATGAGCGAGCAGCGAAGGTTCTGGCGAGACTGCGCGGATGCGCAGGCTCGCCTGAACCTTCGCTGCTCGCATAGGCGATAAGTACCAAAATCGCTTGACGGGGCCCAATTATGATTTGGAAAATATGAGCTCTATATACATTTAGCATCAAAAATATATAAGTAAGTGATCTTGACCTTGTAGTCAGGAGCAGGCATATGGCTAAATTAACCTTTGGACATGTAACTATCATCATGCCATATATGAAGCAAATCCGTTATATGGTTTGGAAAATATCAGCTCTTAACATACTTTAAATTTAAAAACTTTTATGTCTGTGACCTTCACATTGAGGTCATAAGATGGAATGGGTATTGTTGAATATCACTTTGGACCTGTTGTATCTATCATCATACAAAATATAAACACAATCCATATGGTTTGGCAAATATGAACAATTAAATTAACATTAAAACTTTCTAAGTCTGTGACCTTGACCTTGAAGTCTTAGGCATTGGTGGGGGTATTGCCCAATAAACCTTTGGACCTGTATCTATCACCATAGCAAATTCAAACTTAATCCATCATAAGGTTTTGAAAATATAAGCTCTTTAAAAAATTTAAAAATACAAATTTCTAAGTCTGTGACCTTGACCTTGAGGTCATGGGCACAGGGGTTTGGGTGGGGGTATAGCTGAATAAAACTTTGGATCTATATCTATCATGAAGCCAAACATGAACCAAATCAATTGTAAAGGGTCAGGTTCTACCTGGTACAAATACCTTAACCTGAGTCTTTAAAATTAAAAATTTCAGAGTTTGTGACCTTGACCTTGAGGTCCTGGGTATTGGTGGGGTATTGCTGAATAAAATTTTTGACCTATATCTAGCACTATACCAAAAATGAACCAAAGCCATCAAATGGTTTGGAAGATATGAGCTCTTAAATAATAAGGTTCTACCTGGTACAAATACCTTAACCCGAGTCTTTAACATTAAAAAATTCGAAGCCCCTTACCTTGGCCTTGTGGCCGTGGGATGGGTGAGGGTACTGCTGAATAAAACTTTGGGCCTATAGCTATCATCATACCAAATATGAACCAAATCCAACACATGGTTTGGAAAATATAAGTTCAGATTCTACCTAGTACAAATACCTTAGCCCGAGTCTAACAGGATTACGTGCGTATGTACACACATTCGTACAGACGGACATACATTCGTATGCACGTACCCACGGACGCACATACTGAAAACCGAAAAACTATATGCGCCCGGCATCTCCGATACGGGGGCATAAAAAGAACATCCATGCGTACCTCCTTCAGTACCAGGCTAACAACATATCAATCAGCCCTCCTAAATACAGTACTATGGTAAAACTTCACAGAATTTAGTGAAACAGATGAATAGTTCTGTACTGCTAAACTGCAAAAGCGGGCGTGGCTGGGCGAGGCAAAGATGACGTGTATCTTACATCACTCAGGTGTCCAACTGATATTGGCTTACAGTTGGGCAAAGTCTGTTGTTTTTGCGTTTTTGCAGAAGGTTAGGGTAGAGGGGGAGTATTGTTATTTCTTCTGATTCTACACTTCCTTTATTTTCCTCTTTCGCCCCCATCTCTCACTTTCATCTCTTCTATCTCTTTTTATCCCTTTCTCTGTTTCTTTGATTTGAGGTTTCATGTCCCCGTCAACACTGTATAGGTCATTTTGGAGAAGTTGCTTCCAATTTTGTGGAACTTATACCCAACTTTGAGATGAAATGACTTCTTAAGCCCTCCCGCCATATAAACTAGTAGTGTTTATATGCATGGTCAGTCTAACTCCCAACACTTTTCCTGGACATGCTTAGAGCCTCTAGGCAGTTTACCAGTACTCATGTGCGGTTGGTTTCACCTCTGAGAAGAAGCATCATGCATCCCATCTATTTCTTCAAGCCCCGATGGGTGGGGGCGGGCTCCCTTTTTCTGGGAGTGGCATATTATGCACAGCAAAGTAGGAGTAGAGGTAATGGTCATGAATCGATACAATCAACCCACAGCTCCCATCAGAGACACCAAAGGGAAAGAAATACAAACATGAAACAACATACCCTAATGGAAACATCAATAGCGGAAAGCCAAAAGGGCAGTTACTTTCCCACAAAATGGCCAAAATAGGCTATCCAAAATAAAATAATATAAGCGACACAAACACATATAGACAAACCATAGCAAAATAAACGGCGACAGAAGAAACGCCTTGGAGCGGTCAGCGGAAATGAATTCCACTGGGGGTTTTAAATCGATTTTACATGGTCACATGAAATTGTGAACAAATGCATCTAATCAGGCTTTCCTTTGCATTATATGAATGCCTTCTTCTTGCTGACTGACAAAGATGTAATCTTAGTTCGAGAGATGACTTTAGTCTTCACAGAGCTCATAAATTATGTTTTAAAGACATTTACTTGCTTGGCACAGCCAAGTTACGAAACTTTGCCCATGTACTGCACAAAACTGCAAACCCATCTCCGTCATCAGTCTAGGACAGTTTGATTTTTTTTTCAACCTCAACCAATATTACAACATAAGTCAATATCTATTATACATGTACATGTAGTTGACATTACGTCAAACTGGTCAAAAAACCTGTTCATCCACTTCTTTGCCAGGCTTATTCATTGTCTGTGGTTACCGTATTGACGTATTGAAACTGATAGGCCTAAGCAAACAATGTAGACCCTGATGAGACTGCTCCTTAAAGAACAGTGTAGACCAAGATCAGACTGCTCTTGAAGGAGCAGTCTGATCAGGGTCTACACTGTTTGCCATTACGCCTACACCTTTTGGACTCCTTGCTGGATCACGATAATTGTAAAAATTTTAGAACCAAGTCCTTAAGGTGTTCAAATTTTTTGGATCTTTACGGTAACTATTTAGGGGGAATGAGAACACCTGGCAGATTTTTCTGCCATTTTTAAAGGGAGATAACTTTCATGACTTCCTGTAGGCTTTTCTATAAGCCCCGTGCCACTGAAAAAGGTGTCTACTCTTAAAGAATAGAATTTGCTCCTTAGGACAGGCTTTCAAGTGCCCTTTAGCTAAACAGTAGGGAAAAAGTAGGGATAAATATTTTGAAAAAGTAGTGAAAAAGTAGGGTGCATAAGGGACAAAAAGTAGGGATAGTAGAGAAAATTTACAGAGAACTTCTCATATTTTCCAGCAATGATAAAGAGGAATTTACCACACGGTTACATATTTGACTATTATGTAGATGTTCTGGATCTCTGTACATCAGGCGCGATTGTCTTCATGTAGAATTCATAGCAACAGGAGCAACCTTACAGAGCCATTGAGACATGGCAAGGATAAGCTCCAACCACCATGAAATCCACCTGAAACCAAAGTGTCATCAGGACAGAAATCTAACTTGCTAGAGGCCCAAGTGTGCCAAAAATCGTTCGCCTCATGATATATTACATTGTGCCTCAGTAGCAGATCACATTGCCTTAAGAAATTTTGAGTCTGCATGTTGCCATGATGCCTCTAATTAAGTTTCTGAACAGCTCAGTCTGATTTAGGATTCAGGAAGCGATGATTTTGATGCAGAGTGGGGTGTATAGTTTTGCAGGGCAAAGACCTTTGGAATACTCTAATATCAAAAAGGTCAACCAAGTCACTGCAACACAAAGCATTGGTGTACATGGCCGCTTGCAAAAAGATATGCAAAAGGCACTCTACAGAATCTTCTTGTGGACTCAGCGAATCTAACATATATTGAAAACACCCTAGCAGCCCTTCCTTCCAAATCTTATCTGCGATTACCGGTGCTTTGAACAATTTCAAGATTTCAAGATGGCCACCGTGGCGGCAATGTGGGATATCAGTACAGAATGGTTCTAACCTAACAAGTCTGAATCGGTTTGTCACTCCAATGCCTCCCATCAAGTTTTGGCAGCCATCTTGGATAATGGAACAGTATGATTTATTCTAAATTTCCATGTCACCCCGATGCCTCCCATCAAGTTTCAGCTGATTTGACCTTTGGTTCCTGAGATGTCATTTGAAGAATTTCAAGCTGGCAGCCATCTTGAATATTGGAACGGGTCGCAACTTTCCTTGGATGTTTTGTGGCACTCAACAAATATTCAGGAATTCTTAATTCTTCATGGTGTACATTCAAATATGGACATTGGACTAAGTATTATCATAAATCACTCCATTATTTATTTTTCTAGCCAAAGGACTGTCATCTTACTAACAATTTATCTATCTGGTCACTTGACACGGTCACATATTAATGGTTGTTCTCATTGGTTGTATTCTCTGGTAGTGTACAGCCTCCTGTTAGCATCACAGTTCTATCCTCATGAGAGTGACTTTGCTGTTCAATACAAAAGTTTGCAACTTTCCTTAAAATTGTTATGTGTTTCAGTTGTTGAAAATTATGCCTAATGCTTTGGTAGGAGTAACAGTCGATAATAAATCTTGAAATCTATGTCTATATTATGATTTTAGCAAATCTGCATCTCCATGTCACACTGATGCCTCCAACAAAGTTCAGCTCAATCCCACTTTTGGTTCAGGAGCAGATGGGACAAATCAAAGTGAGTTATCTGAATCTCCATATCACCCCAAATCCTCCCATTAAGTTTCAGCTTGATCTGACCTTTGGGTGTGGAGGAGATGTCACTTAAAGACTTTCAAGAGGACCACCATGATGATCATCATGGATATAGGAACGTAATGATGTTATGATTTTAGCAAATCTGAATCACCATGTCATCCCTATGCTCCCATCACCCCCCCCCCCCCCCCACCAACACACACACACACCCCACCATCAAGTTTCAGTTTGATCTTGCCTTTGGTTTGGGAGGAGATGTTGTTTGAAGAATTTCAAAATAAATGGTCACTTGAATATTGTAACGGAACAATTTTACCAAATCTGAACCTCGATGTCACCCTGGGGCCAGTTGTTCAAAGCATATTTGGCTTAACGAGCTCGTTAGTGGTCATATTGTTAACTCTTCTACCAAGTACAATATCGTAAATTTTGGTATTTTTGCTGAAAAAATGTGCACAGCTTTTGCGTCCGCAAAAGCTGCTCACATTTTTTCAGCAAGAATTTCAGCATATTTGCCATATTTAATGATCAAAGTTTTAAAGATACGTTAACTAACGACGACGTTAGTTTTGAACAACTGGCCCCTGATGTCCCCCATTAAGTTTCAGCTCAATCTGACTTTTAGTTTGGGAGGAGATGTCGTTTGAAGAATTTCGCCATCTTGGATATCAGACGGGAACTGTTTTAGCAAATCTGAATCTCAATGACACCAATGCCTCCCACCAAGTATCAGCTTAATCCAACTTCAGGTTCTAGATATGTCGAAAATGTGAAAAGTTAACTCTGGATGGAATTGATGAACGACAGCAGGCCATGGCATAAGATTAATGAGCTTTGCTCTTGGTGATCTAATCACTACAGACAGAAAATAGAAAAGTTTCATTGAAACCACTTATTCAGAAAAGCTTCATTGACAACACTTTTTACCTTTTCATTTTTTTTTTGTTTTTGTTTTTTTTGTTTTATGAAAAAGTAGGGATAGTAGGGCATTTTCAGAAAAAAAAAGTAGGGAAAAGTAGGAGCAACAAAAAAAAAAAGTAGGGAAAAGAAGGAAAAGTAGGGCCCGCTCAAAATCCTGTAAGGAGCAAATTCTTTCCTTTAAGAGTGCACCTCCGTTGACATGGGAGACAAAAATACTTTTGCAGGAGCTGCCTCCCCTTATCCTTGGGCCTTAAGTTTCAGATATACCGGTGTAACAGGCCGGTTCTTCCCCCCAGTCAGTTTCTTCCCCGGGGAAGAACTGGGCCGGCCCGTTTCTTCCCCGGGGAAGAAACTGACTAGTCAGTTTCTTCCCCACCCAGTCAGTTTCTTCCCCACCTGAAATTGTTTTAGAACCACAGAGAACGAGTAATTTATGCCTCACAAATTGTTAAAAATTCGAAAAGAAACCATTCTGAATTAGTTTTGAGTCTTTGCAGCTTGAATGGCAAAATTTTCTCTATGCCATACAATATATGGAGATCCAAGGAAATTTTCATCCCAATTCCAGTATCTATTATTAATTTTCTTAGCTTTTTATGCCATTAATTGGTATTAACTAAACAGATATAATAAGCAACAACTCTTTAGTGCTCCAATCTAAATATAATTTGGAAAATGGGGGTGGGGAAGAACTGGGCCAGCCCAGTTCTTCCCCACCCCAGATTTTTCTGTTTACTAAAAATTCTTGTGATAAATTTTCTTCACTTTTAAAGACATAAATTGGTATTAACTACAGAGATATAATAAACAACAAATGTTTGGCCCTTAAGTTTCAATAGAATTCAGAGACTGGGGGGTGGGGAAGAACTGGGCCGGCTCAGTTCTTCCCCACCCCAGATGTTTCTGTTTTCTAATAATTCTTGTGATAAATTTCCTTTGCTTTTTAGGACAAAAATTGGTAGAAACTAAAAAGATATAATAAGCAACGAATGTTTGATCTCTATATCAATAGAATTTGGAGGCTGGGGTGGGGAAGAACTGGGCTGGCCCAGTTCTTCCCCACCCCAGATATTTCTGCTTACTAATAATTCTGGTGATAAATTTCCTTTGCTTTTTAAGACATAAATTGGTATAAACTAACCAGATATAATAAGCAACGATTGTTTGGAGCTCAAATCGTAATAGAATTTGGAGACTGGGGGTGGGGAAGAACTGGGCCGGCCCGTTTCTTCCCCACCCCAGATTTTTCTGTTTACTAAAAATTCTTGTGATAAATTTTCTTCACTTTTAAAGACATAAATTGGTATTAACTAAACAGATATAATAAGCAACAAATGTTTGGCCTTAAATTTCAATAGAATTCGGAGACTGGGGGTGGGGAAGAACTGGGCCAGCCTGTTTCTTCCCCACCCTTGGGTAGTGTTGTACAGTTATGTCAGTTATATTGCTGAAGATGTCTTGGGTGGGGAAGAACTGGGCCGGTCCATTTCTTTCCCACCCTTGGTAAGTGTTGTACTGTTAGTCAATTATGACGTTGAAGATGTCTGGGGTGGGTAAGAATTTGGACGGCCTGTTTCTTCCCCATCCCTGGATAGTGTTGTACAGTTATGTCAGCTATATCACTGAAGATGTGATTTGAACACCAAACAATTTTTGTTTATTATATCTGTTTAGTTAATACCAATTTATGTCTTAAAAAGGGAAGAAAATTTATCACAAGAATTTTTTGTAAACAGAAATATCTGGGGTGGGGAAGAAACAGGCAGGCCCAGTTCTTCCCCACCCCCAGTCTCCAAATTCTATTTAGATTTGAGCTCCAAACATTTGGTGCTTATTTCAGCTTTTTAGTTTATTTTTTTGTAAACAGAAAAATCTGGGGTGGGGAAGAAACGGGCCGGCCCAGTTCTTCCCCACCCCCAGTCTCAAAATTCTAAATTATCTCTTAAAAGGCGAAGAAAATTTATAAAGAATTTTTTGTAAACAGAAAAATCTGGGGTGGGGAAGAAACGGGCCGGCCCAGTTCTTCCCCACCCCCAGTCTCCAAATTCTATTTAGATTTGAGCTCCAAACATTTGTTGTTTATTATATCTTTTAAGTTTATTCCAATTTATGTCATAAAAAGCGAAGAAAATTTATCACAAGAATTTTTTGTAAACAGAAAAATCTGGGGTGGGGAAGAAACGGGCCAGCCCAGTTCTTCCCCACCCCCAGTCTCCTAATTCTATGTAGATTTGAGCGCCAAACATTTGTTGCTTATCATATCTTTTTAGTTTATTCCAATTTATGTCATGAAAAGCAAAGAAAAGAAAATTTATCACATGAATTTTTTGTTAACAGAAAAATCTGGGGTGGGGAAGAACTGGGCCGCCCAGTTCTTCCCCACCCCCAGTCTCCAAATTCTATGTAGATTTGAGCTCCAAACATTTGGTGCTTATTTCAGCTTTTTAGTTTCCAATTTATGTCTTGAAAAGCAAAGAAAATTTATCACAAGAATATTTTGTAAACAGAAAAATCTGGGGTGGGGAAGAAATGGGCCGGCCTAGTTCTTCCCCACCCCCAGTCTCCAAATTCTGTTTAGATTTGAGCTCCAAACATTTGTTGCTTATTATATCTGTTTAGTTTATTCCAATTTATGTCTTAAAAAGCGAAGAAAATTTATCACAAGAATTTTTTGTAAACAGAAAAATCTGGGGTGGGGAAGAAACGGGCCGGCCCAGTTCTTGTCCACCCCCAGTCTCCAAATTATATTTAGATTTGAGCTCCAAACATTTGTTGCTTATTACATCTTTTTAGTTTATACCAATTCATGTCTTAAAAAGCGAAGAAAATCTATCACAAGAATTTTTTGTAAACAGAAAAATCTGGGGTGGGGAAGAAACGGGCCGGCCCAGTTCTTCCCCACCCCCAGTCTCCAAATTCTATTTAGATTCGAGCTCCAAACATTTGTTGCTTATTATATCTTTTTAGTTTATACCAATTCATGTCTTAAAAAGGGAAGAAAATCTATCACAAGAATTTTTTGTAAACAGAAAAATCTGGGGTGGGGAAGAAACGGGCCGGCCCAGTTCTTCCCCACCCCCAGTCTCCAAATTCTATTTAGATTTGAGCTCCAAACATTTGTTGCTTATTATATCTTTTTAGTTTATTCCAATTTTTGTCATAAAAAGCGAAGAAAATTTATCACAAGAATTTTTTGTAAACATAAAAATTTTGGGTGGGGAAGAAACAGGCCAGCCCAGTTCTTCCCCACCCCCAGTCTCCAAATTCTATGTAGATTTGAGCGCAAACATTTGTGGCTTATTATATCTGTTTAGTTAATACTAATTTATGTCTTAAAAAGTAAAGAAAATTCATCAAAGATGCTTGAATATGGATGCATATTTTATTGCATCACCATGAATTGTGTAGCATAAAGCAAATTTTGTCATGTAAGCTAAAAGGACTCACAAGTTATTCAGAATGGTCTCTTTTCTCATTTATAACAAATTGTGAGCTGAATATTACTCTATGACTATGGTTCTGAAAAAAAAATTCAGGTGGGGAAGAAACTGACTGGGTGGGGAAGAAACTGACTAGTCAGTTTCTTCCCCCGGGGAAGAACCGGGCCGGCCCAGTCTTTCCCCCGGGGAAGAAACGGGCCTGCCCAGTTCTTCCCCGGGGAAGAACCGGGCCGGGGGAAGAAACTGACCGTTACACCGGGCCAATTCTTAATCAGGTTGGACAAAAACCTTAGATAATCACTTACCTTCCATTGCAGAACCTGTCATCTTGCGTAAGAACCAAGCAGGGCTCCAACCTACAGCACCCTTTTTCCACTAGACCACGGATTTCTACAAACAACTTAACACTACTTTTGTATTAGCTTGGTTTATTTTGACTACATCAAACCAATAGCATGCTTGTATAATAGTACAACAACATAAAGTCCACAAGGTTAATAAGGTACCAATACCTCTTTATAACATTACTCGGCGATCCAAAACCCAAACAAATGCATAAATTACACAGGAACACAGATCTTAACCCATTTTGTACCAAATGGATTCTTCCTCCTTATATATGGCAGGAGTCCATTTTCGACATTTAGAGGTGTCAGGTTTTGTTTTCTTCAACATTTGTTTGGAAAATAGTTGAACTTTTTGCAAAAAGTGAAGGCCCTGATCAGACACCGCATTCTGCGGAGTCTGATCTGGGCCTGCAATGTTTGCCAGGGTTCCCGTTTTGGGGTTTCCAGTACAAAATGGCTTAACCCATTTTATGTAGGAAACCCCAAAATGGGATACTGGCAAACTGTGCAGGAAACCCCAAAATGGGATACTGGCAAACTGTGCAGGAAACCCCAAAATGGGATACTGGCAAACTGTGCAGGAAACCCCACAATGGGATACTGGCAAACTGTGCAGGAAACCCTAAAATGGGATACTGGCAAACTGTGCAGGCCCAGATCAGACTGCACATCATGGTGTCTGATCAGGGCCTACACTGTTTGAAAAAGGCACAGCGATTATCCAAATAAATTTTTCAGATGACACAACTGGACACACCTAAATTTTGAAACGGACTCCTGCTCTATGCAAGATTCCATTCGGTACAAAATGTGATGTTCTTTTCCTACATAATATTCGACCCACCATACTACAAAAGGACCCTTTGCATTCCCCTATTTAAAGTCTTAAAGGGGGAGATTTTTCTCCCAAATTTTCAAAGGGATATAAGTTTTTGGGACTGCCTGTTCACTTTTTTATAAATTTTGTCCCACAGAAAAAGTGGTCTACTCTGAAAGGGAAGAATTTGCTCCTCACAAGTTCTTTCCTTAAGAGTTGACCCCTATTGACATGGAAGACAAAACACTTTTGAAGGAGTTGCCTCCCCTGAAGGTGTATCTATTTCCATTAAATGTGCTTTCACATCAAACTGATAGGCTCAGATGTGCTGTGTCTTACATGAAGCTATTTTTTCCCATAAAATCTTAATCAAAAATTTTTGTTTGATCTGATTACACCACTACCTCTTTATAACACTATTAATGGGGTCCCAGCAAAAAACAGTGTTAGTTAAACAACCGTGTTATATCCAAACAAAAATGTATAGATTATGAAGAAAAATGACCATTTATGGTCATTTTTCTGTATAATCTATACATTTTTGGGATCCACCTGGAAACTGTGTTATAAATGTTACCATTTTATAATGATCAGTGTTATAATGAACAGTGTTATAATGAGGTTGTGGTGTAATTTTTGTTTCGATATATATTTCTAAGATCCAATTTCTAACCGAAGCCATATTCAATGATTTGTGCAGTGATGAACAATGTCATAAACAGGTATGTGTATACATGGTAACTAAAGACAACAGAGCCGGGACACAGCCAAACCTACAAAACTATGCGACTTCAGTGACTTCAATCATCTTAGTAATTACCCAGGGGCCATTTGTTCAAAACTTACGACGTTTTTAGTTTGTGTATCGTTAACAATTTTGATCGTTTAATATGGCAAACATGCTAATATTTTTGCTGAAAAAATGTGAGCAGCTTTTGCAAATGCAAACATGCTAATATTATTGCTGAAAAAATGTGAGCAGCTTTTGCAAATGCAAACATGCTAATATTTTTGCTGAAAAAATGTGAGCAGCTTTTGCAAATGCAAAAGCTGCTCTCATTTTTTCAGCAAAAAAAACACACTATATAAAATATCGTACTTGCTAGAACAGTTAACAAATATAACCACTAACGAGCTTGTTAAGCTAACAATGCTTTGAATATATGGACCCAGGTGTTTAAGTATTGTTAGCTGGCAGTCGAACTGCTCTAGAAAGTACAGTCGAACTTGAATGGCTCGGACACCTTTCTGACATTGAATATCTGTTCGAGACAGGGGTAGTTCTAGACACTGAGGGTTACTGCCAGAAGGCAAAACGAGATACCCTTGGAGATCTTTTCGGTGTTCTACAATGAAAATGTATGCTATATGTACTTATAAGAATTGCCTCAATGAGGCGATTCCAAGGAGTACACACAGCATACATTAGCAAGATAAAGGATGAAAATCTAAATTATCTCCCACTAATTCTTAGGTAGAGGATTTCTCTAGAGGCTCAAGAATGGGTTCCACCCAGCCATGGTAAACGAGTTGCCAGTGTTCGAGCTGTCAGTGTTCGAGCCATCAAAGTTCTACTGTTTTGTATCTAACAAAGCACGTTTTCTCCATCCCATCTTCACAAACTTACAAATATATGATCTGACCCTTGAGAACAGGCAATCTCCCAGTTGTTTTTTAACAACACACTTGAGCCAGAGCTACCTCCAGATCTGGGGCCAGTTGTTCAAAGCATTGTTAGCTTAACAAGCTCGTTAGTGGCCAAATTGTTAACTGTTCTGGCAACTACCATATCTAATACAGTGGTATTTTTGCTGGAAAAATGTGAGCAGCTTTTGCAAAAGCTGGTCAGCTTTTGCAAAATCTGCTCACATTTTTTACAGCAAAAATATTAGCATGTTTGCCATATTAAATGATCAAAGTTTTAACGATTTGTTAACTAACAACATCTGAACAACTGGCTCCTCGACTATAACTGTTTGTGAGCAGTAAAGGCTCTCACGAAATTGAGATTTGAGATAAGTTCCCTTTCTGATTACCTGTCTCATATATAAGGACCCTAGGTCACTTCTACAGCCTCATCAGACTGGTCAAAACATAGGATGGTCCCACATGTGAACTTTGTAGGTTTTGCTTGGTCCTGGCTTGAAAAATACAAGTTTAAATAATAATAATATGGTTGGTAAGTTAGTGGGACAACATACATCGTTCCTCTTTATTCTTTTATATTTAGGGCTAAACAAAATCCATTAAATGGGGAAAAAAATATTGTTACGCTACATGTAATTCTACAAGTTATTATGTAAATATTAATCCAAAATGCTGATGCCTTAGAAATCTAACTTCCAAGTGAAATAGACAATCCTTATATTGCAACTGGGCCTAACCATCAAACATAACCATAATGATCCCGAGTATTGGGACAGATATGCCTAAGCAAACAGTGTAGACCCAGATCAGACTGCTCCTGAAGGAGCAGTCTGATCAGGGTTTACACTGTTTGCCATTCCGCCTCACTTTTGGACTCCTTGCTGGATCAATAAATTAATTTGTTAAAATTTTAGCAGATTTACATCAAGTTCTCAAGGTGTCTGAATATTTTGGATTTTTAAGGGAATCAGATTTACAGAGTACTTAACCCTTATCTTGCTGAATATTCATTTAAGCCACACCCATTTCTGTCTATCAACCAATCAAATTACTTGATGTAATTTATTGCTACAAATTCATAAACTGAATGCCAAACAGTGTAGATCCTGATCAGATGGCTTCTTCAGAAGCCATCGGATCTGGATCTACACTGTTTGCAAAGAAAAGGGTTGCCGTGAACAGCAGGATAAGAGTTAAGGTAGATTGTAATGTATACAGCAACCTATAATGATTTTATTAACACAACAATACAAATGTAGTTAATGTTATCTGACAGTAGTTTATTTTGGAAAAGTATATAATAAATGTTTTACAGCAAATTCTGACAAACAATTGGTATTAAAGCAAATTAAATCTGGTTATACATGGAAAGAAAAAAAAATCCAAATATTTAAACTGATTAATACTAATAAACTAATCATATACGCAATGAAATTCAAAACATTCCACACACTGGCCCCACCAAGGTTATAAAACAATTTTAATACTCAACTCAACTGAGCATGAAATTTGTAATGTATGTAAAAATTAAAACACAAATAATTGGGGCTACTTTCAGTTCAAAAGAGAATGTTGTTTGTCCTGCTCAATTTTCAGAATTTTATAATTTATGAGCAGGACATATTTCAAGCTCAAGTGTGTTGAGCATAAAAACAATTTTATAGCCTCGGGCCCAGCTCCGGAAAAAAAAAAATACCATGGATACAAAATAAATACTCGGGTTATATTAGTTCTAATTCAACAACAACTCACACTCTCTAGATACTGTGAAACACGTATTTAACCCTCCTTATCCTGTTGAGCCTGGATATGCCCCTACATCAAACAATGTAGATCCAGATCAGATGGCTTCTGAAGAAGCCATCTGATCAGGATCCACATTGTTTGTCATTCAGATTATGAATTTGTTGCAATAATTTGCATCAATGAATCTGATTGGCTGAAAATCAGTTGTGGGTGTGGCAGATTAAAATATTCAGCAGGACAAGGATAATATGAGCCCTGCCAAGCGAATTTGTGTCTTCGAGCATTCCGTCATGACAAATTTTAACTGCGCATGCCCAGCCATTCAGAGGGGCCAGGGATATGGCTTTCTGTCTGAAGGTTCCTCTTGATTCACTGCTTGTATGAGCGAGCAGCGAAGGTTCTGGCGAGACTGCGCGGATGCGTAGGCTCGCCTGAACCTTCGCTGCTCGCATAGGCGATAAGTACCAAAATCGCTTGACGCGGCCCACATGATGAGACAACCTATGTTTGCTATTTGCCAACAGCAACGATGTAGTTTAGCCTGGACATTCACCCCTTGGATAGTACACTGTCTCTTGTTTCTACATCTGAGCCCAGTTTTTCAAAAACATAGTTAGCTTAACAAGCTCGTTAGTGGTCATATTGTAAACTGTTCTAGCAAGAAAAAAAAAAAAAAAAAAATTTTGGCAGTTTTGCTGAAAAAATGTGAGCAGCTTTTGCATCCGCAAAAGCTGCTCACATTTTTCCAGCAAAAATTTAGCATATTTGCCATATTTAATGATCAAACTTTTAACGACATGTTTACTAACAACGCCGTTAGTTTTGAACAACTGGCCCCTGCAGTTTCAAGACTCTTGATAGTCTAAGTAGCTGCACAGGTCAGTTTGCGTCATACCTCGCTCCAGTTGTTCAAAACAATGTCATTAGTTAACATATTGTTAAGAGTTTCCTCATTTATTATGGCAAGTACGCTAATATTTTTGCGAAAAAAATGTGATTTTTCCAGCAAAAATATCATATTAGATATTGCACTTACTAGAAAAGTTAAGAATTTGACCACTAACAGGCTCGTTAAACTAATGATGCTTTGAGCAACTGGGCCATACCTGGGGCCAGTTGTTCAAAACTAACGTCTTTACTTAACGAATCGTTAAAACTTGATCATTTAATATGGCAAATATGCGAATATTTTTGCTCAAATAATGTGAGTAGCTTTTGCAATGCATTTTCCAGCAAAAATATCATATTAGATATTTTACTAACTAGAAAAGTTCAGAACTTGACCACTAACGAACTCGTTAAGCTAACGATGCTTTGAACAACTGGGCCATAACTGGTCACAAACCCTGAAAACATGTTTTCTCGTGATGATGCTCATTTAACCCTTCTCTTGCTGAATATTCATTTTAGCCACACCCATTTCTGTCTATCGACCAATCAAATTTCTTGATGTAATTTATTCCTACAAATTATGTATTAAATGTCAAACAGTGTAGATCCTGATCAGATGGCTTCTTCAGAAGCCATCTGATCTGGATCTACACTGTTTGCAACGAAAAGGGGTTGTCGTGAACAGCAAGATAAGGGTTAACATAATACTATAGGTGCTAATGTGGACAGGTTTAAAGCTGAAAGACTGCCCCTTGCATTATCACCAAACTGATGCACTGGTTTGCTGGGTCCTAGCTGTTCGCATCCAACACCCGCCATTCATTATGAAATCTTAAATACTTTGTTTCATCTACTTCTACAACCATGAAAATCCTAAAAATTCAAACACCTTGATGACTTGCTGTAATTTACCTAAAATTTTAACAAATTCGTTTCATGGTCCAGCAAGGACTCCAAAAGGTGCAGACAGAATGGCAAACAGTGTAGACCCTGATCAGAATACTCCCATTATGACCTGGGTCTGCACTGTTTGCTTAGGCCTATCTGTTCCAATACTTAGCTCTTATCACGCTGTTCACGATAACCCCTATCTTTGGAAACAGTGTAGATCCAGATCAGATGGCTTGGAAGCCATCTGATCAGGATCTACACTGACATTCAATTTATGAATTTTTAGGAATAAATTACATCAAGTAATCTGATTGAAGTCAGAAATGGGTGAGGCTAAACTGAATATTCAGCAAGGGAAGGGTTAGTATTATTACGGTATGCAATCAGCTGCTTGTGCCAAGATTATAAAATATTTTTCATGCTTAACACAGATTGAATAATTTGGTTTTTGTATTTTACAACTGAGCCAGTGCACGACAAAACCTACAGTAAGACATGTGCATCCAGCCAAGAATCAGATCAGCCTGTGCAACCATATAGTCTAACCAGAGACTTCTCTTGCTGCATGAAGAAGCAATGGGCCCTTAGCTATCCTTGGAGCGCACAGTGAAAACTCTGATCAGACTGTGGGGATGCGCAGGCTGATCTGTGTCTTCATTGGGCGCACGTCTTATTGTGGGTTTTGTCATGTGCCGGCTCAAGTAATAGAACAAATTTAATACACTGTTGAGAACACTCAGAAAAGAAAGCTGTTGCAATACTTCAGGGCAAATATGCATCAACTTTGGTTGAAAGGACCTTAATAGTGTTATGCAGGCGTCACACTGTCCCGAAAATGACACCAGGTGGCCATACGAATATGGAATTTTGAATTTCGCGCGAAGATCTCTCCGAACATGGTCAACAGCCAATATCTAGCCGAAGCACGTACGATGCATACAGAAGGTCACACGATGGCATCCGAACCACACACGAAGGCAACACGAAGATGTGTTTTTTTAGTACGAAGTTTACCCGCAGGCCAAACGAAGGCCACACGACGGCTTCACGACGTCGTATTGAGAGTACGATGCGTTCGAACTATGTCATGAAGACGACACAGGACCTCCCGATGTTATCAAACCTTCGGCCGACCGTTTGAAATTCATTTGATGATCGGATAGTACACAGTACATTTCAACTCTCTTTTATTTGATTCAACTTAAAACCAATTTAAAATGCCACCCAAAGAGAAGACCACTTTTTCAGAGAGACTTGGTTTATAGGAAAATAAGATCTGCTCATCTTGTTCTCTAAGGTGCATCAAAAGAAGCAATGCTGCTGCCTCCTTTTTCCTGGTTGTCTCACCATCAAAGTGTGCTATTCAGCAGGAACGGAATTGTGAATAATAATGACTGATGCTTTGGTAGTTACACAAGCATATGCTCTGCAGAGTTGCTCATCAGGAATGACTGAGGAAGATGCTCTGAGGTTGGCCTTTTATATGACTATGTTACCATGACACATGGGTATCGCTTGAGGTACTCAAATTCAGCTGTCTTCGTCGACACCGTGGTCCAATCTCAATGTCATCGTACTATAATACGATGTCTACACGACGTCATTGCGAGGGTTTCACGTAGTCGTATTGCCTTCCTAAGACAATCGGACGACTTCTTGTTTCCCTCGTATTATCTTCGTGAGGCGTAAAATGCCCGAGAGCACCGATGATCACACGAAGAAAAGACGAAGATGACACGATTTGACAAGATGCCCCCACGATGGCCTTACGAAGGGCAAGGTGGACAAACGAATTCAACACGAAAATGAACCTTCGCAAGGCCTTCCTGCAATTTTTTGGCATGCCAAAGATTTTGCCGCCGCTCACGAAGTTGCTGCCGGAGCCTCAGAAAATCAACCGGCGATCATACGATGGCTTAAGATGTCCTCACGAATGGCCCGATGTTATCACGATCAGAGCCGAATTTGAACATTTCCTTTATCGTGTTTCCATCTGGTGTCAATTTCGGGACAGTGTGACGCCTGCATTAGGAACTAGCAATCCAACAACAACAATCTAGATAACCTGACTTTTTATATGGGTCCATTTGTTCAAAGCCTCGTTAGCTTAATCAACTTGTTTGCCGTCAAATCTCTTAACTGATCAAGCCAGTAAAATATCTAATACAGCCGCGTTTTTTGCTGAAAAATGCAGCTTTTAAAGCCATTTTTTTCACTAAAGATAAATGTCTATTATTGCAAAATTTTAATAGCAATGTTTGCTATCAACTATCAGCTTTGAACAACTTCCCTAGGTCTGAAAGTGTGCCCCAAGTGCAGGTTCTAGTTAAGTTTGCCTATGCCAAGTTGACAGAAAATACAAAATGATGTACAACTTTCACATGGAAATCGTACGTATTTCTTTCTTTCTTTTTTGACATTCAAAAATCAATCATTCTTCACAGTATCTTGTGCTCTCTTAAAAGAGAATGTCTACACCTTCAGGACAGGTTCTGTTTGTTTGATTTGTGGTTTAACGTCCCCCTAAACACTGTAAAGGTCATTTTGGAGACGTTGCTTCCAAATTTGTGGGACTTTTACCCGACATTGAGATGAAATGACATCTCAAGCCCTTCGACCAATCAAACCAATAGGGTTTAAAAGCATGGATGGTCCGACTCGCACGGCTTTACCTGGGCAGGCTTAGAGGGTCTAAGCGGTTTACCAGCACTCGTGTGCGGTCAGATTTCAGCTCTGCATGAAAGCATCATCCAGGTGATCTATTTCTTCAAGCCCCCATGGACAAGGGCCTTTCAGGGCAGGTAACTCTCAGGAGTTATTTTTGTTGCCTTTATTTTGGGTTCTATTTTTAAAGTACAGAATTTGCTCCCCTTGAGCATTTCTTTTCAATGACCCCGTGAACTCTTTTTCAGATGGGTTTCATTTACAGGAAGGCAAATACAGTGATTTTTCACTATTTACCCATTTAGTACCGGAAACCCCTAAACCAGTAGTTGGCAAACAGTGCAGGCTCAGATCAGACGCCGCAGAACGCGGCGTCTGATCAGGGCCTACACTGTTTGCAAGATTTTCAGCCAATTTCCAAATAGTTTTATGAGTATACATAACATATTCATAACACGTTTTCATAACAAAATATAGA
The DNA here is from genome assembly GCA_963580285.1 of Lucinisca nassula. Taxonomy (NCBI): domain Eukaryota; kingdom Metazoa; phylum Mollusca; class Bivalvia; order Lucinida; family Lucinidae; genus Lucinisca; species Lucinisca nassula. The sequence continues at coordinate 4,192,228 of OY757018.1, read as the reverse complement.
AGCCTCTGCAATGTAGTGGTTATTAAGCTACTTGCCTTATAAATAAGGGGTCGTAGTTTTTGATGAAAACACAACCGGACGCCCCTAAACTTTGGAATGGACTCCTGCTCTATATAAGGTGGAAGATTCCATTTGGTACAAAAAGGGTTAAGACCACCTAAAATTAAGACTAATTCTGCTTAAAAGGCTCGGTTAGTAGGTTGCAGATATTCCTTCTTTGTGCTGTCTGCATACAGTGTCCTCTGGTCAGAGGCCACCTTTGGGACTGTTCAAAAGTGGTCTTAAAGACCACTTTTGACCAGTTCCAAAGGTGGTCCTAAGACAGGAATTTTACTGTTAAAAAAGGCTAAAAAGGCCTGCACGGTTTGCTAACAGGATTTTATGTCAAAAATAGGATAAAAGTAAAAAATTAGGCCAACCAACCCTTATATGACAAATGGACTTGTCCAACATATAGCAATGGAAGAGTCCACTAGCATACAATGGGTTAGACATGCTATCTGCACGGTCAATGATGGTCACATGGACATCAGTAATATACAGTCAAACTTCAATAGCTCAAACACCTTTGGAACCTCGATAATCTGTTCGAGACAGGGGTAGTTTGAGCCACTGCGAGTTATTGTCAGGAGGCATAACGAGATACTTTTGGACATCTATTCAGTGTTCTATAACGAAAAGTATGGTGTGTGTTCTCATTAGAATCGCCTCATTGAGGCGATTCTAATGAGTACACACAGCATACAATTGCAAGATAAAAGACTAAAATCTCCAAAATTATCCCCCACTATTTCTTATGTAGAGGATTTCTCTAGAGGCTAAAGAACAGGTTCGACTCAGCCATGGTAAACGAGCCATCGGTGTTCGAGCCATCGAAGTTTAATTGTAATTTGACTTGTGACTATAACTATGTGTTGATTGATAAACAATCAACAGAAAAATGGCCAGGTGCAACCATTCCCTTTAAAAAAATTTCTTTCCTCAACGCTCCACCCTATCATTCAATTCAATCTACAACGTATGTCAAAACAAGTGTTATATGTGCAAGAAAATAAAAAAATCTGAGCCAAATCCCAAGAAAAAATCCTTTCTTATGACATGGGTTTCACAGAAGTTCAGATCACCCTGCACCAGACACGCTGCGTGTTAGTCACTCCTGGATTTCCTAAGGGGCTGGTAAGAAAGCCAAGATACACAGGTTCTTTAGCTTGTATCATAAGACTGGATTTCTTGAGAAGTGGTTCATAACACCTCTCCAATATAACAACACACCACTAATCTAAATAATCATCAGTGAAGTTATTATCAAAGTTCAAGGTCATGCCAACAAACATGGCCGACACCTCGGTATCTGATTGGCATCAAAAATCAAGTGTTGATTATTCTACAGTCCATATAATTATAAAGCCAAGTCAACAACTTCCATCTATTCTGCGGGTAATCTTTTCAGTACACACAGCAGTGATCAGAACTGGCATGTTCCACACATGGTTACTCCGCCAAGCCACTACTGTCCTCAATGTCAAGGTCACACCTGACGGCCTTCACCACGATGAAAACTGCACATCCCCTCTGCGACATCCAGGGTAGACGTCTCGGCTTGTGCGGGGATTTGCCATCCGCATTCCATCGGTTCTGGCCTTGGCAGGCTTTGTGGCTCGGCTGTTAGGCAACCATTGGTTGTTACCCAGTTTTCACACTGCCTTGTCGTAGCTTCCGTTCTAGTTGTCGCTGGTTTAGTTGATGGTACACCACATCAAACTCCTCCTCACCTCTACATTTTGTTCCTGAAAAATGACCAAGAGATCAGCATTCATCTTAACCCATAAAATGCCAGTCATGACTATTGTCGTCTGCTTTGCCGTCTTACCTAAAAAGTAAATTTTTGGAAACAGTGTGGACCCAGATCAGACTGCTCCTGTAGGAGCAGTCTGAGCTGGGTCCACACTGTTTGCCCAGATCAGACTGCTCCTGTAGGAGCAGTCTGAGCTGGGTCCACACTGTTTGCCTGTATGCAAAAATATTTTTTTTTAAAAATTTGCAAAAAAAAATTCAGCAGACGACATAAGCAGACGACATTTCAGATGTAGTTTTTCTCGGCGTCTAATGGGTTAAAAAATAAAAGTTGGTTGTGTGCACTCAGATGAGACAGTTCTAATGAGTGCACACAGCCAACTTGTATTTTTATGATCAGACATAACATGTCCACAAAACATACATTTTCACAACAAAATAAAGAAGCCTCTGTGGTGTAGAGGTTAAGCTACTCGCCTTATAAACCAGGGATTGTAGATTTAATCCCGGGCTTCTCCAGACTTTCTGATGAGTCTTTAAACCGAAGGCCCATCTCTGCATGACCTTAACTGTTGGTGGGACGTAAAACTCAAACACACTCATAATACAGTATGCAAAATCTCTGTACATTACTCCTGACAGATTTATACAAAGTTCTGTCAAACTTCAATGGCCAGAACACACTTAGGACCAGAAAAGTTCAGGACCGATAGTTCCAGCCACTGAGGTTTATATTACTCACAGTGCCAGATCAGAAGACATAAGAGCCCCGCCAAGCGAATTTGGGTCTTCGAGCATTCCGTCATGACAAATTTTAATTGCGCATGCCCAGCCATTCAGAGGGGCCAGGGATATGGCTTTCTGTCTGAAGGTTCCTCTTGATTCACTGCTTGTATGAGCGAGCAGTTAAGGTTCTGGCGAGACTGCAGCCTGAACCTTCGCTGCTCGCATAGGCGATAAGTACCAAAATCGCTTGGCGGGGCCCATATTATGAATGACTTGGTGGTATCTTTTCTATTTTCTTACAATACAGATGAGTTGTGTGTACTCACACACAACATACATTTTCATGGTAAGATAAGAAAAATCTTTTAATTACTCCTAAATATTTGTTATTTGAGCTATCAGAAGCATTTCTTTAGGAATAAAGTACAAGTTCTAATGAGCCATTGGTGTTCGACCCACTGAGTTCCAATTTATATAAACAACCCAATCCATGAGAAAAGATCCTTTAGCATAGTTCATTCTTTTGATATTCAAATGCATATGTACTGAAAATAGGGCAAGAAATGGACTGTTGCATCACACTATCTTAATGTCTCTTCTGCATGCCTGTGATTAGTAAAGACTTTGTAGAGACTGTGCTTGTGAACAAAATGTTATCCTTGCAATGAATTTTCATTCTGAAGTATAATCAATTTTTAAAGTAGTAATGCATCCACAGGACACAGATGCTCCCGCCTGAAAATATGTTGATGTTAGTATTTGGCCTTTGACCGCTACGTAAGACCTGACCATACAGGTACGGAGCTTGGTCTTCTGTGCAACAAATCATCTGTCATGATGGTTGACATTTCTGCTAAGAAATTTCCAAATCCATCCAGGAACAACAAAGATATTGAGGGGACACAATAAAAATACACTTTTCTTTATCTTTGACTTCTAAGTATGACCTTGGGCTTGGAGGCACCAAACTTGGTCTTGTGCATGACACATCAACTCATGATGGTTAACATTTCTACCAAATAATTTCCAAATCCATTCAAAACAACTGGACACAAGAAATAGGCATTTTTCTTTACCTTTGACCGCTAAGTATGACCTTGACCTTGGAGGTACCGACCTCGGCCTTGTGCATGACACATTGTCTCATGACGGTTAACATTGCTGCCAAGTAATGGCAAAATCCATCCAGAAATGAGAAAGTTATTGACTGTGTTTAAGTTTCAGACCCTTTTTTGGACCTTTGACCTCTAAGTATGACCTTGACTTTGGAGGTATGGACCTGGGTTTTGCACACAACACATTGTTTCATGATGGTTTACATTTCTGCCAAGTAATTTCAAGATCCCTCCACAAATAAGAAAGTTATTGTGAGATGAACGGACGGGCATGCCTTTCCGCCATTCTTGGAATGGTGGGGGACCACTCTTTGAATGTTGTAGGCGAAAAAAAAAAGATCTTGGGCCTGGCCAACCTGGCCCCAGCTTTACAGAGCTTATGATGTATTTGGTTAAGGTAGAGTTAAAATGTGAAAAATTACAGCAAACTGCTTCAGCAAATGCAAAAGCTACACATTTTTTCAGCAAAAATATTAGAGTAATAGTCATACTTACCTGCAAGAACACTTAAGATTTTGATGACCACTGACAGGTGTTTTAAGCTAATGACTTAGTTTTTGAACAACTAAATCTTGTAGGTCAAACCAGAAACCTCCTAGGTCCAGTTAATTAAAGCATTGTTAGCTTAATAAGCTTGTTAGTAGTCAGACGCTTAACAGTTCGACCAATTTCAATATCTAATACTGTGCTATTTTTTCCCAAATATAAGTATTAAGCTACTCCCATTTTTTCACCCAAAACCTTGTTAGTGGTCATATTAACTGTTCAAGCAAGTACAGTTTCTAAAATGTTGGAATATTTGCTGAAAAAAGTTTTGGTGTCTTTGATGGGTGGAGTAAGTTAATTGTATCGATTCCTGATCTTTGTTTTACTTCTACTTTGGTATATTTGCCATATTAAAGAATCACAAAGTTTTAACAATTTATTAACTAACTACATTGTTACTTTTGAACAACTGGCCTCAGGTGGACAAACTATTGAACAACTGGCCCAAGGTGTACAAACTATTTGCCCTGCAACACTTTGTGGCCACAAAGTGAAGAGGGGCACATGATTTGTCTGTTTGCACATACAGTGGAACTTCGTTGGCTCGAACACCGATGGCTCGTTTACCATGGCTGTGTCGAACACGTTCCCAAGCCCCTAGGGAAACCCTCTATATAAGAAATAGGCGGGTTTTTTTAGGAGATTTTCGTCTTTTAGATTACAAATGTATGCTGTGTGTACTATTTAGAATCGCCTCAATGAGGCGATTCTAATGAGTATACACAGCATACATTTTCATTATAGAATTCCGAAAAAGATGTACAAAAGTATCTCACTATGCATCCTGGCAGTCACCCTCAGTGGCTCGAATTACCCCTGTCTCGAACAGATTTGGGAGGTCCCTAAGGTGTTCGAGCCACCGAAGTTCGACTGTATAAATCTTCTAGCCAGTACATACCTGTCACTTCCAGTGAAGTGTCTACTTCTAGCCCTTAGTTGAATGGACCTTGTGACAGCTGTGATGCATTGAACATGCGATCTCCCTGGTAGGTGGAGTCCTGGGAGAGCATGCCGTCAGCCTGGGACTTGAAATCATCCACCAACAAACTGTCCTGAAAACGTACAGGCAATACATGGATATAAAGTCAATTTTTTTTATTTTCTATACTTCTGTGTTTACAGGTGATAACTTTTTTTATTTTTAAGCATTACGTCGAGGGAGGAAGTCGTGAACGAACCAGCCTTCAGGCTTATTGTACTTTTTGCTCCATCAGATGGACTTTTCATAACTGTTTAATTTCTATGTCAATTCCTGTCACATACATTACTATGATCAGCTTTTTTGAAACAATATCAATATACGCACAAATACACATAAACCCCCTGCTGCCAACGAAGTGTTCACCTGAAGGAAGATTGCACAGGGCATTAAAGTGTAGACAGTCAAATTTAAGATATATAAAGGATCTAACATGAGTCCTCATGTATTACTGAATTTATTGAACGAGTCGAGGAAAAGGACTAAAATGCGAGGCTTTGCCCAGCATTTTATCCCTTTTCCTCAAAGAGTTTAATGAATTCAATAATACATGAACAAGAATGCAAGATTCTAATTATCATATGGCATTTAAAACGCATTTTATTCACGATTTTGTTACAAAAGCATCTACATTCCGCCATTAGTAAACGCGACATCATGAAGGATGTCATATGATAAATGTTGTTTCTGTGAATAAATTCTTATTACAGACAAATAGACCCTAGCCGTTTACGTGCTCGAGTCTGCACATAAATTACTAATATTTTAAAAATATTTAATATTACACCGTTTAGTATGTATTTCTGCTTTTACTTGTTTGTTTTGAAGTATATTGGCCCACTCAACGCTATAACAGTCATGCTGAGAGAGTCTGAAAAACATAAACTGTAGAGATAGAGGTACTAAAGAGATCTAACCTGTGACAGTTCTGGCTGACTGAGACCTGACAGCCCTGGCTGACTCATCTGGAAGGGCTGACTCATAGACAGACCACCCTGGGTAAGGGGACCCTGGGAGAAGGACTGGGAGACGTCTTGACTGGCCTGGCTCTGGCTATTCTTGCTGCTGGTCTGTGACATCGGATTCTGCTGCATGTTGCTGTACCTCGGTGGCTTTATACGACCATTTCTTCCGCCCCGACCACGCATATTCGCCATCTTGTTGTTAGCTGTAAGTAAAGTAAAGAATTTAACAGAAATGTCCCTAGTACAAAAACCTTCCTACTGTAAACATAACTACGACCAGTTTTAACCCATTTGGTACCGGAAACACCAAAAGAGGTAAGTGGCAAACAGTGCAGGCCCAGATCAGACGCCGCAGAATGCAGCGTTTGATCAGGGCCTACACTACTTGCAAAAAGTTCAGCTGTTGTCCAAATCAATTTTGAAGAAACCACAACCTGACACCCCTGAATTTTGAAATGGACTCCTGCTTTATATAACGAGGAAGATTCCATTTGGTACAAAAAGTGTTAAATACAACTTAGACATTATATAGCACTTGCCACCTTCGATAGGAAAACACAATGTTGTTCATTTAAGAAATGGATTTTATTTTTCTGTGGTTCATGAAATTTTGAAACCCAGTGGGTCGCATGCAAAGTAAATGAAGCCCGAAGGGGTTCATGTAAACTTTGCTAGCGACCAACCATCGTTCATACTGTCATGAAAAGCAGAAAAATTAAGTTTATTTTTTATAGTTACATTCTTCATCCCTCATCACTGGGCGAAAAAATGTTTACAGGCCTAACCTTTAAAGCAGAAAAACATTTACACGCTGTTTTTTTACAAAGAGCGTAACAGCGTTGACGTCACCAACACCTGTAGAGAACCATGGTTTAGACTGACGTCACTTATGTCACTGAAAATCGTGTGACTCAATGCTTTCATGAAAGTATGAACTGCATTATTTTCTGTAGGTTTACATTATACTTTATACTGAACAAGTAAATATACTTCGAAGAACTCCCCTTTATTACATACATTTAACCCATTGTATACTAGTGGACTATTCCATTGCTATATAATAGACAAGTCCATTTGTCATTTATAGGTGTGGCAGGCTTATTTATTTTGTTTTTATTCTATTTCTGACGGAAAATTCTATTAGCAAATATTGCAAGCCGTGTTCTGTGGTGTCTGATCTGGGCCTGCACCGTTTGCCAAGGTGTTTCCCGTATACAATGGGTTAAGTAATTTCATAATGTGATGAAAAATTCTGATTTTAGGGCTTAAATTGAGACAAGAAAAAAATTGCACACAGTTTTCCTATTAACCCAAGAGTGTCCCTGACATCATAAGTGGTCATCGTCCAATCATATTGGAGAGAACTATAGTTTATTTTGATGTCACTTGACCCATTTTGTACTGAAAACCCCGAAACGGGTAGTTGGCAAACAGTGCAGGCCCAGATCAGACGCCGCAAAATGCGGCGTCTGATCACGGCCTACACTGTTTGCAAAATTATCGGCCAATTTCCAAACAATTTTTGAAGAAAGCATAATCTAACACCCCTAAATTTTGAAATGGACTCCTGCTATATATAAGAAGGAAGATTCCATTTGGTGCAAAGGGGTTAAATGAACATGTGATATAGTGTGAAACAATGTATTCATTGATGTATGAAAAACATTGTGGCCCATTTTGTAAATGCACTTGGAATATAAATATTTATTAACCCTTGTCCTGCTGAATATTCATATATGCCACACCCACTACCGATTATCAGCCAATCAGATTACGTGTAGCAAATTATTAGAACAAATTCACAATCTGAATGACAAACATTGTAGATCCTGATCAGATGGCTTCTTCAGAAGCCATCTGATCTGGATCTACATTGTTTAAAAGAAAAGGCATATCCGGGCTCAGCAGAACAAGGGTTAAGTATGTAATTATTTACTAAGAATGTAAATATTTGCCTTACAAAGCCATTTACATGTATATTGTTCAACATGTGTAATTCAGAACTACTTACGCATGGGTGGCATCTGCTGCTGCTGTGGGTGGAAGGGCTGGGGCATGGGGCTGATAAACATGTTCACAGGTACCGGGATGTTAGCCATCGGGCCAGTGTATGCCCTCTCAGGACCAATGTAGCTCATCTGATCATGAGTTCTCACTAGTGGTTCACGGTAACCAACAGCTTAAAAGACAGAAAATATAAGTTTATATATACACAACAATCTCTTTATAACACTATTCATCATAACACAGTTTTGATATTGTTTGTTTGCTTGTTTGTATTGGCGGCCCAGTCAACACAATTTTAGGTCATTTTTGAGTCGGTCATTTTACTTATCCACCCTTTTCCAGGGCAGGCCTATACGTAAGCGGTTAACCAGTACAGTGCACATTCTTTCGACAACTGCCCTTCTTGAATAAGCGGAAGGGAGAGAATGACCGTAGAAAAGATTTCATGATCAATCTCCACGAAAGAATGTTGCCAACCCCAAGCAGGAATCCAACGCGCGTCCTCCTGATCACCAGTCAGACGTGCATACGAATGAGCTACCGAGGCCGGCTGCAGTTTTGATATAAATCAACGTAATTTAAAGAGGGACCGGACCTCAACAATATACAGATTATACAGAAAAATGACCATATGCAGGGACGGTCGAACTCACACCACTTTGCCTGAGCAGATTTTACCATCTAGGTGGTTTTAATATTTAAATGACGGTGCTCTTAACCACTAGGACACGGAGGCTTGTATAAAATAAATATGTTGGAATTCTAAATAAAGTAATTCTAATGTCAGAGTTCAAACAACATATATGTACATTTTCAAGACAAATAAATAAAACTGTCAAAATTTTCCCAAAACAATTTCTTGTCTTAAGCCATGAGAAATATTTCACTAAGGGATCAATAACAAGTTCGAAACAGCCATAGTGGAAGAGAAACCCGTGCTTTTACTGTAAAATGAATTTTGTCTCACTTACATCTGTCATACATACTGCCAGGAATAAGAACTTCTCTGGCATCAAACATTGTGTTACTCATGAACCGTCCTCCCTGAAACAATACAAAAATTTATCATAGAGAACATTCGTTATAACGTAAGTATTTTTATCATATGACGTCGCGTCTTAGAGTGTAATAACGCCATGTAATATTTTGGATAATCCACTAGTGGATTAAATATGCAAATTAGCTAGATACGTTCCGTAACGTTACACGTACGACCTCTGTAACAGCATCGCGTTTACTAATGGCGGAAAATTGACATTTTTGTAAACAATCGTGAATAAAATGCGTTTCAAATGTCATATGACAAATAGAATCTTGCATTCGTGCTCATGTATTATTGAATTTATCAAACCCGTTGAGGAAAAGGGATTAAATGCTCGGCGAAGCCCCGCATTTTATCCCTTTCCCTCCACTTGTTTAATAAATTCAGTAATACATGAGCACTCATGTAAGATCCTCTATGTTCCTAACATACTGTCGTTGTGAAGAATTCGTTACTATGAAAATTACCAATAAGGTGTACCCTATTAAATAGGAAATCAAGGGCTTTTTTAAGGGCCTTAAATTCACCAAGAAAGAAATCTTGTAGAACTGCCTGTGTGAGGTGATTCAAAGTATGATCTACAGTATTTCTTTCTGGGAGTAACAGTACTCTTTAAAACCATTTACAAAGCTCTATTTATAGTCTGCCTCAGCTTGAGTTAAAGATTTGTTCCACGGAAATTGTTGTTATAATGAGTTTTGTCGTTATATGGAATGTCAGTACAAAGAGGTTTATCTCTTTTTGAAAACATCTTACTGAATAAAGTAAATATGCTCGATGACTGTTCACCTTTGGAGGCAAATTAAGGTTGAGATAAACAAAAAAAATTGTCACCAGAATGTGTAGAATAGGTGACTGGCCCCGATAGCTCAGTTGGTAGAGTGTCAGCTCCGGGGAACGGGAGGTCACGGGTTCGATCCCGGGCCGCGACATACCAAAGTCGTTAAAAATGGTACTAGCTGCTCCTCGCTTGGCACTCAGATTTACGGGGTAGCGCTAGGACTGGTCGATCCAGTGTCAGGATAATGTGACTGGGTGTGGTATCAAGTAATGTGTCTGAGACATGATACTTCAGTGAGGCAGCACTGTAAAAGTGAGCATTGAGCTCCCTGTCGCAACCAGACACCGTCGTGATATGACTGAAAAAATGTTGGAAGCGACGTTAAACCCGAATTCACACACACACGTGTAGGTGTGGAAAATGACCCTGTATACAAGCCCCATCACAAGGGTTTGCAACCAGGTAAGACGCAAACCAGCCTGTACAGCTATACAGACTAGCAAGTCTTGAAATTTTTTATACAAAAACTACTAGCATTGTACCAACTTAGCCTCAAACACTAAGAGGAAGGTTGTTTAATGGTTCCATCAAGCTATCAGGCATGATGATTAGTTCTTCTTCAAAATAGTCTTCAACATTTTAGAAGCAATTTTGATTTTTTAATGATTAACACTGCTCTTAATGTCCATCATCTACAGTCGAACTTCAATGGCTCGAACACCTTTGGGACCTCGAAAATCTGTTCGAGACAGGGGTAGTTCGAGCCACTCAGGGTTACTGCCAAGAGGCATAAGGAGATCATTTTTGACATTTTTCGGTGTTCTATAATGAAAATGTGTGCTGTGTGTACTCATTAGAATCGCCTCATCGAGCATACATTTGCAAGTAAACAAGAGGGCCCAGAGGGCCCTGGTTCGCTCACCTGATCCAATGTATAACAAGTGGGCCCCGGGCAGGGTCAATTTTGGCCCTAGGGCTATAATTTGAACAATCTTGGTAGAGGTCCACAAGATGAAACTTCTAATCGAATATCGGCCCCCGCCCATAGGGGCTTGAAGAAATATATGGGCTGCATGATGCTTCCACGCAGAGCTGAATCTGGCCCGCACACTAGTACTGGTAAACCGCTTAGAGGATCTAAGCCTGTCCAGGAATCGTGGTGCGAGGCGGACTGTCCATGCTAATAAACCCTATTGGTTTCATTGGGCGACAGGGCTTGAGATGAATTATCTAGAAACATGCAATTAAGAAAACAGACTGATTTAATTTTACTGGATTTCAGCAAAGCTTTCGACAAAGTCGCCCACGAAAAACTTTTACAAAAACTGCACTACTACGGCATCAGGGGCGGCACTCTAAATTGGATCAAAAATTTCTTAGATAACAGGTCACAGTCTGTTGTCACTAATGGTACCAACTCCAGCATTATCCCGGTCTCCTCTGGTGTCCCGCAGGGCTCTGTTCTCGGACCTATACTGTTTCTTGCATACATAAATGACCTCCCAGAGCAGGTTAGGTCAAAAGTCCGACTCTTTGCTGACGACACAGCAATGTACTTATGCATTAGCTCCTTGTCTGAAGCAAATCTCCTTCAAGAAGATCTCTGCAAATTGGAGCTATGGGAAAAGGCCTGGGACATGAACTTCAATCCGACAAAATGTCAGGTTTTACATGTCACCAGGCTGAAGACACCCATTCCCTCCAAATACTTCCTTCATAACACTGAACTTGAAAGTGTGTCTGCTGCAAAGTACCTTGGGGTCACAATATCTGACGACCTCAGCTGGGGAACGCACATAGACAATATCACAAAAAAGGCAAATCAAACCCTCGGCTTTATTAAAAGAAATATCAAAGTACACAACCAAGACCTTAAGTCCACAGCATACAAAACCCTTGTCCGACCGCAATTGGAATATGCTTCCAGTGTCTGGTCACCCCATACAGCTACAGATATCTACAAACTCGAATCTGTCCAACGCAGAGCTGCCAGGTGGGCCACACGAGACTATAGGTACACATCAAGTGTTACAGCTATGCTTGGAAAACTCCAATGGCGTCCACTAGATCAGAGACGCATTGACAATCGCCTTATCATGCTATACAAGGTCACACATGACCTTGTTGCAATCCCTGTCTCAGATTACCTCACACCAAATCGCAGAGAGTCGAGATTTATCCACCCTTTGGCATACAAGCAAATCCCCACCCAGACCAACTATTACAAGTACAGCTTCTTCCCAAGATCAATTATACACTGGAACGCTCTTCCAGCCTATATTGTCTTGCTACCAACCTTGGCACAGTTCTGTCTTGCTGTCTGCCAGGTGGTGCATGTGTCCCCCTAAGTCACTAGATTCTGTTTTATCTTTTAACTATACTAACTTTCTTTTTGCACTGTATAAACTCATTTCACCTACTTTGCTTACCTTTTATTTCAGCTAACCCCCTTTAGCACTTGGTATACCGGATACCCTTCTGTTGTCCTCTTATGAGGTTAAGAAGTAACGGAAGAAAGAAAGAAAGAAAGAAAGAAAGAGATGTCATTTCATCTCAATGTCGGGTAAGTCCCACAAAATTGGAAGCAACGTCTCCAAAATGACCTTTACAGTGTTGACGGGGACGTTAAACCTCAAATCAAACAAAACAAATCTAATCGAATATGAAAGACCTGGGCTTTCTGGTTTCAGAGAAGAAGATTTTAAAGGTTTACCCTGCATATAGAAGTCTATGTAAAACAAGATTTTCCCTATATAAGTCTATGTTTAACCAAAGAGCCCCGGAGCGGGGGCATTTTTGGCCCCAGGGCTATAATTTTAACAATCTTGGTAGAGGACAACTAGCTGAAGCTTAATAACAAATATCAAAGACCTAAGCCTTGTGTTTCATAGAAGATGATTTTTAAAGATTTTCCCTATATAAGTCTATGTAAAACCAAAGGGCCACATGGCGGGGGCATTTTTGGTCTCAGGGATTTAATTTGAACAATCTTTATAGAGGTCCACTAGCTGAAGCTTCATAACAAATATTGAAGACCTAAGCCTTGTGGTTTCAGAGAAGAAGATTTTTCAAGATTTTCCTTATATAAGTCTATGTAAAACCAAAGGGCCCCGGAGCGGGGGCATTTTTGGCCCCTGGGTTATAATTTGAACAATCTTGGTAGAGGTCCACAAGATGAAGCTTCATACCAAATATCAAAGACCTGGGCCTTGAAGTTTCAGAGAAGAAGATTTTTCAAGATTAGTCCTATATAAGCCTATGTAAAACAAAAGGGCCCTAATGCGATGCATTTTTGGCCCCAGAGCTATAATTTGAACAATCTTAGTAGGGATCCACTAGATGAAGCTTCATACCAAATATCAAAGACCTGGGCCTTGCGGTTTCAGAGAAGAAGATTTTTCAAGATTTTCCCTATATTAGCCCATGTAAAACCAAAGGGCCCTGGTGCGGGGGGGGGGGGGGGGGGGCATTTTTAGCTACAGCACTATAATTTGAACAATCTTGGTAGGGGTCCACTAGATGAAGCTTCATACCAAATATCAAAGACCTGGGCCTTGGGGTTTCAGAGAAGAAGATTTTTAAAGATTTTCCCTATATAAGCCTATGTAAAACAAAAGGGCCCTAGTGTGGGGGCATTTTTGGCCCCAGCACTATAATTTGAACAATCTTGGTAGGGGTCCACTAGATGAAGCTTCATACCAAATATCAAAGACCTGGGCCTTGCGGTTTCAGAGAAGAAGATTTTTCAAGATTTTCCCTATATAAGCCCATGTAAAACCAAAGGGCCCCCGTGCGGGGGCATTTTTAGCTCCAGCACTATAATTTGAACAATCTAGGTAGGGGTCCACTAGATAAAGCTTCATACCAAATATCAAAGACCTATCCCTTGCAGTTTCAGAGAAGAAGATTTTTAAAGATTTTCCCTATATAAGCCCATGTAAAACCAAAGGGCCGAAGTGTGGGGGCATTTTTGGCCCCAGCACTAAAATTTGAACAATCTTGGTAGGGGTCCACTAGATGAAGCTTCATACCAAATATCAAAGACCTGGGCCTTGCGGTTTCAGAGAAGAAGATTTTTAAAGATTTTCCCTATATAAGCCCATGTAAAACCAAAGGGCCCCCGTGTGGGGGCATTTTTGGCCCCAGCACTAAAATATGAACAATCTTGGTAGGGGTCCACTAGATGAAGCTTCATACCAAATATCAAAGACCTGGGCCTTGCGGTTTCAGAGAAGAAGATTTTTCAAGATTTTCCCTATATAAGCCCATGTAAAACCAAAGGGCCCCCATGCGGGGGCATTTTTAAGTCCAGCACTATAATTTGTACAATCTTGGTAGGGGTCCACTAGATGAAGCTTCATACCAAATATCAAAGACCTGGGCCTTGCAGTTTCAGAGAAGAAGATTTTTGAAGATTTTCCCTATATAAGCCCATGTAAAACCAAAGGGCCCCCGTGCGGGGGCATTTTTGGCCCCAGCACTATAATTTGAACAATCTTGGTAGGGGTCCACTAGATGAAGCTTCATACCAAATATCAAAGACCTGGGCCTTGCAGTTTCAGAGAAGAAGATTTTTTAAATTTTCGGTGAAAAAAAACTATTTTTGGCTACTGTGACCTATATAAGCAATGGACCGGAACCATTTGAACAACTTTGAAAGGGGACCTCCTAAGGATCATTCCTGTGAAGTTTGGTCAAAATCCGATCAGTGGTTTAGGAGGAGATGTCGTTTGAAGAAAAGTTTACGGACGCACGGACGCCAAACGCACGGACGGACGGACGCACGACGGACAAAAAGTGATCCCAAAAGCTCACCTTGTCACTACGTGACAGGTGAGCTAAAAAGGCGAAAATCTCTTAAATCATCCCTACTATTTCTTATGAAGAGGATTTCTCTAGGGGCTCAATAATGGGTTCGACTCAGCCATGGTAAACGAGTCATCGGTGTTCGAGCCATCTAGGTTCTACTGTATGATGTACTTTCATACAAAATATTTGTGGCATAACCTAGACCTGCTCCTTAAGGACCAATTCTCATTTTTAAGAGAACAGACATCTGAATAAGGATGAGTGTGTGTGTGGGTGGGGGGGGGGGGGGTGTAATTTTGATAAAAATCTGAAATACCATAAAAATCCTAAAAATCTAGACACCTTCATCACATACTGTAATTCTCCTAAAATTTTAACTAATTCGTTTCATGATCCAGCAGAGTCCAAAGTGTGCAGATTGAACAGCAAACAGTGTAGACCCTGATCAGACTGCTCCTTTCGGAGCAGTCTGATCTGGGTCTGCACTATTTGCTTATGCCTATCTGCCCCAATACTTAGGATCATTACAGTAGAATCGTAAAATTGCAGATCCTGATGAGACGTTTTAAGCAGTCTCATTTTGAGCTATCTAGGCCCCTGTGCATCGGTGTTTGAAGAAACAGATGGCTGCATGATGCTTCCACGCAGAGCTGAAACCAACTGCACCCAAGTACTGGTAAACGGCTTAGCGGATTTAAGCCTGCCCAGGCAAAGCGGTGCGATTCGGAACGTCCATGCTTATAAACCCAATTGGTTTCATTGGCCGGCAGGGCTTGAGATGTCATTTCATCTCAATGTCTGGTACAAGTCCCACAAAATTGGAAGCTAGGTCTCCAAAATGACCTATACTGTGTTGATGGGGACGTTAAACTTCAAATCAAACAAACAAACAAACAAAATTTTGAGCCATCTAATCTGAATCAACACTGTTTGCATGGATAGTTTTTCCAGGCAACAGGGTTCAAAGGATAGAAAATGTCTGAAAATAAATTGTCGAAAAATCTAGCTACAGATGCCAGGGTACGTACCGGGTTGGTGGAGTTGACAAGTTTCCTAGGTTTACTGAACTGGATCAAACTCTCCTTCAGATTGTTGAGTGGTCCCTCTACCAAACATTTCTGTTCCTTGAAGTATGTCAACAGGTGGTTCCACAGCGGTTGCTAAATAGATGATCATACAATTTATCATATGACGTCGCGTCTGAGAGTGTAATAACGCCATGTATTATTTTCGATAATCCACTAGTGGATTAAATATGCTAATTAGCTAGATACGTTCCATAACGTTACATGTACGACGTCCTTAACGACGTCGCGTCTACAAATGGCGGAATATTGACATTTCTGTAAACAATCGTGAATAAAATGCGTTTTAAATGTCATATGATAAATAGAATCTTGCATTCGTGCTCATGTATTATTGAATTTATAAAACTCGTTGAGGAAAAGGGATAAAATGCTCGGCAAAGCCTCGCATTTTATGCCTTTTCCTCAACTCGTTTAATAAATTCAATAATGCATGAACACTCATGTAAGATCCTATATGTATAAGGTTTGGTATTGGGTTTTACGACCCTCTGAAGATTATTTCAAGATTATTCCACTTACTTCAAGATGTATGAAAAACATTTCATCCTGAAAAGAATCCACCATCTGATATACGCCGGTGTCCATTTTGAAATTTTGGGGCACAGACTCGCCAGAGCTTTTGCTCCTAACAGATATGTAGAGGCGGGCTTGAGGTAGCTTCAAGCAGGAAGTCTTGCATGAAGCTCTATTAGTTGGTTGCACAGAAACATTTGAAGAACAAAAATCTGTAAATTCTCAGTGTCTATGTCTCACAAGCTGGTTCGCAGATGTAAAATAAACTTTCCATTCAACAATGCATGGTAGAAATCTTCCTCCCGACTTCCGTTGATTGAATTTTCTTATTTTGGTTTTACACCCCTCAGAAGATTATTTTACTGACATTGAGTGTGTGTGAATTCGGGTTTAACGTCGCTTTCAACAATTTTTCAGTCATATCACGACGGTGTCTCGTTGCGACAGGGAGCTCAATGCTCACTTTTATAGTGCTGCCTCACTGAAGTATCATGTCCCAGACACATTATATGATACCACATCTAGTCACATTATCCTGACACTGGATCGACCAGTCCTAGCTCTACCCCGTAAATCTGAGTGCCAAGCGAGGAGCAGCTAGTACTATTATTAACGACTTTGGTATGTCGCGGCCCGGGATCGAACCCGTGACCTCCCGTTCCCCGGAGCGGACACTCTACCAACTGAGCTATCGGGGCCGGTTTACTGACATTGAGCCAGTTGTCAATGATAGCTGAGCAAAAACGAGAAAACCTGAAGAAAAACACCTGGGGCCAGTTGTTCAAAACTAACGACGTCGTTTGTTAATGTATCGTTAAAACTTTGATCATTAAATATGGCAAATATGCTGAATTTTTTGCTGAAAAAATGTGAGCAGCTTTTGCGGATGCAAAAGCTGCTCGTATTTTTTCAGCAAAAATACCAAAATTTACGATATTGTACTTGCTAAAAGAGTTAACAATATGACCACTAACGAGCTCGTTAAGCTAACTATGCTTTGAAAAACTGGACCTTGACATTCCCTTGAAAACCTGTTCTCAAATAGGTGACCCAAGAGAAGCTGAAACCTATAGCAGTCATAGACCTTATGCTTGATGATCCCTTGGCCATGGAGCCTCGTTCAAGTTGTTCAACACATCATAATATTGACACTCTCATCCCTGCAGGCAGGTAAACATTTACGCAGTGTAGATCCAGATGAGACACACCATCCCATCTGGATCTACAAAGTTTGCCACTCTTGTCAGTGACTTGCACTAAACCCCCATCCACCAGAACCAGTCTCTTGAGGTCTATAGCTGAATTACTTACAAAACACAAATGTCATACAGATATCTGAAGTGAATGTAACGTCATTGAATGCGTAATAGGAAATGAATTATTACCTTGGACAGCACTTTAGGGTTTCCAACAATGATGATACCATACCTGGAATGACAATGAAGGTGTTCAGCTATCTTGTATGAATCATCACAACTGACAAAACAGCCCAAAAAACACATTATAATATTTAAGCATATAATACCTTATTGTATGGATGGCTTATATGCATTATAGTGCTATAAATTTCAGTATACATCACTCACAAGTTTTAATTGTTTGTTTGTTTGATTTGAGGTTTAACGTCCCCGTCAACACTGTTAAGGTCATTTTGGAGACGTTGCTTCCAATTTTGTGGGACTTTTACCCGACATTGGGATGAAATGACATCTCAAGCCCTATCGCCCAATGAAACCAATAGGGTTTATAAGCATGAACGGTCTGCCGCGCACCGCGGTTCCTGGACAGGCTTAGATCCTCTAAGCGGTTTACCAGTACTAGTGTGCGGATTCAGCTCTACGTGGAAGCATCATGCAGCCCATATATTTCTTCAAGCCCCTATGGGCGGGGACCTACAAGTTTTAATCAAAATTAATGAAAATTATCCTTGAATTATTACCAAAGACATTGTAATACTTTCTTTTTCAGTGCTCTGACTATGCATTACTCTGTACAAAACTGAATAAAGGACAAATGAACCTTAGGCAAATTGTGAACTTACAAACCCCGTTATCAAGACTGAAAAGTAAAACGAGACAAGCAACACATACCTGATACGGCCCACCCCACAATACTTTCAAATTTAACCCTACTGAATTCAACTTGGGTGTCTACATAAATCAAAGTCTGCGGAGTTCATATTATTTGACCCCCCCAAAAATATTAACCCTTATCTTGCTGTTCACGACAACCTCTATCTTTGCAAACAGTGTAGATCCAGATCAGATGGCTTCTGAAGAAGCCATCTGATCAGGATCTACACTGTTTGCTATTTAGTTTATGAATTTGTAGCAATAAATTACATCAAGTAATTTGATTGGTTGATAGACAGAAATGGGTGTGGCTTAAATGAATATTCAGCAAGATAAGGGTTAAGCAATAATAAGTGTACAAGATCAGTCTTATCAGTTTGTCAGTGCAGAATTTGACAGACACAACCCAGTAAGTCATCACTTTTTCCAAGAGTAGAATAATACTTGATTCAATAGTCAGGGTCCAGGGGCAAGTTGTTCAAGACTGAACACTTTTGTTAGTTAACGAATCGTTAAAATTTTGATCATTAAATATGGTAAATATGCTAATATTTTTGCTGAAAAAAGGTGAACAGCTTTTGCATTAGCAAAAGCTGCTCACATTTTTTCACCAAAAACATCAAAATTTTAGATATTGCACTTGCTAGAATGTGTGTGTGAATTCGGGGTTAATGTCGCTTTCTACAATTTTTCAGTCATATCACGACGGTGTCTGGTTGCGACAGGGAGCTCAATGCTCACTTTTATGGTGCTGCCCCACTGAAGTATCATGTCCCAGACACATTACATGATAACACAACCAGTCACATTATCCTGACACTGGGTCGACCAGTCCTAGCTCTACCCCGTAAATCTGAGTGCCAAGCGAGGAGCAGCTAGTACCATTTTTAACGACTTTGGTATGTCGCGGCCCGGGATCGAACCCGTGACCTCCCGTTCCCCTCACTTGCCAGAACAATATGACCACTAATGAGCTTTTTAAGCTAACGATGCTTTGAAAATCTGGATCCAGATTATTTAATACTGCAAATATGATAGTTTAAATATTTATATGAGCAGCTTTTACTCATTTTTTTTCCAGCAAAAAAAAACAGAGTATCAAACCGTGAGCTTGCTAGAATAGTTAGCATGTTGACCACTTATGAGCATGTTAACTCACTGTATGCTAATGGACTCTCCCATTGCTATATGTTGGACAAGTCCATTTGTCATATGTGGGGTGCCAGACCTATTTTTTTCATTTATATTCTATTTTGGATGGAAAATTCTGATAGCAAATAAGTGCATGCCCTGATCAGACACCGCATTCTGCGGCATCTGATCTGGGGCTGCACTGTTTGTCAAGGAACCCCCCTAGGGGTTTCAAGCATGCAACGGGTTAAGCTAAAAATCCTTTGAAGAAAGGGACCCAGGGTACAAGTGAACTTACTTTGCCCTGGTAAGTGCCACATTAAGACGCCTAGGATCGTTCAAGAATCCAATCCCTTGATGTTCGTTGGACCTGACACAAGACAGGATGATGAAGTCTTTCTCTCTTCCTTGGAAAGCATCAACGCTGGCCACTTCTATCTCCTGTTATAAAGTACATATATACAGATTCTTACACCACAAATAATTCCGATACTCCTGAATGGGAACTTGCTATTTCAGTCAGCCACACCCATTTACGACTACCATCCAATCAAATTACATGATATAAAGTTTTCGTTCAAATTTACAAACTGAATGATAAACAGTGTAACCAGATCAGACGGCTTCTTCAGAAGCCAGCTGATGTTGATTTAAACTGTTCGCAAAGGTAGGTTGTTGTTTTTTTGTTGTTTGATTTGATACTTAACCTCCCCGGCAACACTATATAGGTCATTTTGCAGACGTTGCTTCCAATTTTGTGGGACTTTTACCAGACATTGAGATGAAATGGCATCTCAAGCCCTGTCGCCCAACGAAACCAATAGGGTTTTTAAGCATGGGCGGTCCGACTCAACACTGCTTTGCCTGGGCAGGCTTAGATCCTCTAATAGCGGTTTACCAGTACTCCTGTGCGGTCGAGTTTCAGCTCTGCATGGAAGAATCATGCAGCCCATCTATTTCTTCATGACCGGATGGGCGGGGGCCGTTTGATCCTTAGGTTATAAAACTTTTTACCTGTGCTCAACTAAATTCAGTAAGATTTTTTACCGCTTGTAATTTACAAGACTAACATATGGGGATTTTCTAGGGTTATGTTATGTCAGAATTGCCTTACAAAGCGATTCTACAAGCACCTGTAATGTAAATACAGTAAAACTTCGATGGCTCGAACAGCGATGGCTCATTTACCATGGATAAGTCGAACCCATTATTGCGCCCCAAGCGAAATCCTCTACATAAGAAATAGTGGGGGATAATTAAGGAGATTTTAGTCTTTTATCTTGCAAATGTAGGCTGTGTGTACTCATTAGAATCGCCTCATCGAGGCGATTCTAATGAGTACACACAGCCTACATTTTCATTATAGAACACCGAAAAGATGTCTAAAAGTATCTCGTTATGTCCCAGACAGTAACCGCAGTGGCTCGAACTACCCCAGTCTCGAACAGATTTTCGAGGTCCCAAAGGTGTTCGAGCCATAGAAGTTTGACTGTATACTCTTATATTCTTGTCAGATGTACAGCTTCAGATAAGTCGTAGTATGAAGGAGGATATTTTTTTCTTATTGCTGCATAAAAGCATAGTTTTGTTTGTATTGGAGTTTAAACTACCCAGTCAACACTATTTAGGTCATTTTTGAGTCGGTCAGTTTACCTATGCACACTTGTCCTGGGCAGGCTTATACGCAAGTGGTTAACCAGTACAGTGCACATTCCTTCGCCAGAAACTGACAACTTTCTTCTTGAATCAGTGGAAGGAAGAGAATGCTCATAGTAAAGATTTCATGATCAATCTCCACAAAAGAATGTTGCCGACCCCAGCAGGTATTGAACCTGTGTCCTCCTGATCACCAGTCAGACTTGCATCTGACTAACCTACCGAGGCTGGCATAAAAATTGTAGTGTGGGAACTTGTTAGTACCCTTGAGATACGAGCTGTATGTATGTTGAAAACGACTGCTACAAAAGAGCTGCGCCATATTTTACCATGTATAATTTCTTATTCAGTGATCCACTATACTGCATGTACTGTACAATATAGGCTCTCTGTCCCTCATACGGTGTGATAATACCAATCTGTTCAGGTTTCACACCAGACTTCAGGAATCTTGTTGCTATCTTCTCTACATTGGCAGTCTCTGTCCTGTGAACAAACAATAAAAATGAACAAAGCTTCAACCATTTTTATGAATCACAAAAGACAGTTCAGGCCACCTCCCATTGGGTCTTAGAAAATAGACTGGGCTGCATGATGCTTCCACACAGACCTGAAACCGGCCACACCTGAGAACTGGTAAAGCGCTTGGAAGGTCTAAGCCTGCCCAGGCAAAGTGGTGTGAGTCGGACCGTCCATGCATATAAATCCTATTGGCTTCGTTGGGCGGTAGGGATTGAGTTGTCATTTCATCTCAATTTCGGGAAAAAGTCCCAAAAAATTGGCGGCAACGTCTCTAAAATGACCTAAATAGAGTTGATGGGGACATTAAACCTCAAATCAAACAAAACAAACAAACAAATGATAATTCTGTAAATTATGGAACTCAATCATGCTATTACACGGCCAAACTACATATAAATACAGGGAAAATAATACTGTAACCATTTGGACTAAAATTACATTCCCTTATATGCACACATGTTGTGCACATACATTAGGTACAGTCGAACTTCAATGGCTCGAACACCTTTGGGACCATGAAAATATGTTCGAGACAGGGGTAGTTTGAGCCACTGAGGGCTAATGCCAGGAGGCATAACGACATACTTTAGGACATCTTTTTCTGTATTCTATAATGAAACATGTATGCTGTGTGTACTCATTAGAATCGCCTCACCGAGGCGATTCTAATGAGTACACACAGCATACATTTGCAAGATAAAAAAACGAAAATATCCTAATTTTTACCCTACCTATTTCTTATGTATAGAAATTCCCTAGGGACTCAAGAACGGGTTCGACTCAGCCATGGTAAACGAGCCATCGGTGTTCGAGCCATCGAAGTTCCACTGTATATAAATGAATGAAAGCATGGACAATGGCAAACCTATATGCTAGTATTTTGTATCAGGGGCATTACATTTTCTTCCCTGGTATTTTAATCAGAATCCGAAATTCCAGTAGGTATTTTGACCCTTGTGGGTGTCTCAATTTTTGATATTCAAGAGATATGTCTCAATGACAAACCTGTTGAGATAAGAAGTTCCAGAACTTGAGATTTCCTCTTGTCCAGCAGCTGTATAGAAGAACATAGGTTTGTCAGCTTGTGGCCAGGGGATATCTAGGCTTGCCCTCAGTCTCTCAGCTGAAACAAATTGAAATACAGTTATCATAGCTCAATATCAGAAGGAATAACGAGATATTTAACCCATTGTATACTTGTGGACTCTTCCATTGTTATACAAAATGGAGAAGTCCTTTTGTCATTTAACCCTTGTGATGCTGAGCCCGGATATGTCTTATCTTTCAAACAATGAAGATCCAGATCAGATGGCTTCTGAAGAAGCCATCTGATCAGGATCTTCATTGTTTGCCATTCAGCTCATGAATTTGTTGCAATAATTTGCATCAAGAAATCTGATTGATTGATAATCAGTTGTGGGTGTGGCATATATAAATATTCAGCAGGTTACGGTTTGTCAGGCCCATATCCTCCTTTTTAATTCTATTTTTAACCGAAAGTCCTATTAGCAAATAGTGCAGACCCAGATCAGATGCCACATTATGTGGCATCTGATCTGAGTCTACACTGTTTGCCTTTGTCGCTTTTAAGTGTTTCCAGATTATGAGTGTGAATGAGTGTTTGAGGTTTACATCCCACCAACAGCTAAGGTCATACGGAGATGGGACCTCGGTTTAAAGAGTCATCCATAAGTCTGGAAAAGCCCGGGATCGATCCTGCGACCCCTGGTTTACAAGGCGAGTAGCATAACCACTACACCACAGAGGCTTCTTTCCAGATTATGAAAAATAAAGAATGAGTTAAGGGGTAGTTTTCCTTGTTTCTTGTTCAGAATATATTTTTGGCCAGAGCCTTTGCCTGTTGCTCTCTGAACAGCACCAGTGCTATAAAAAGACTCATGTGAATAGCATAGACACTAAATAGACTTGGCTGATCAGAGTATTCACTGGTCGCAATGCAGTGTTGTTTTGATGTATGCTGGATTATACGATATAGAGTCGAACTTAGATGGCTCGAACCCCTTTGGGACCATGAAAATTTGTTCGAGACAGCGGTAGTTCGAGCCACAGAGGGATACTATTAGTGCCATACCAGGAGGCAAAATGGAGATAATTAAGGATATATTTTCGGTGTTCTGTATTATAAATGTACATTATGAGTACACACAGCATACATTTGCAAGATAAATGAAGAAAATCTTCCAAAATTACCCATATATCGTATTTGGAGGAATTCCCTGCGGACTCAAGAACGGGTTCGACTCATCCATGGTAAACGAGCCATCGGAGTTCAAGCCATCGAGGTTTTACTGTATATGGACGTAAACTTAGATCCAAAACAAACTGTAAAATTCCAATGTGATCACTACCTTTGGGGCTGTTCAAGAGATCTTTAAGACCACTTTTGAATGTCACAAGATGGTCTATTCTGCCTGTTTTGACTTGAACGTCAGGGTAAAAGCTAGGAATGTGGCAAACCCTGACGACTTGAAGATCGCATGAATAACTAGACTCCTATATGTTCGAAGCATGCCAATCAAATAGAAAAAGTAATTGAAACATTTTAAAGATGCTTTTTCAAATTGAAATAGTCTTAATCAAAGCTGGTCTTAACAGTTGAATTTCACTACACATGAAGCTATTCACATTTACTTTGAAGAAAAATAGCAGTCTGAGGATGCTAATGATCATATTTACCATATTTACCCAAAATATTTGGACACCTGAACTCCTTACCATATTTGTTCCAAAATTTAACAAGAGCTGTCACGTGACAGCATAGCTCGCCTGTTTCCCGACTTCAAGTCGGTTAACTTTATGAACTATGAAATATAGGTCACACTCACCTTGATATATTTGAGATCAATAATTAGGTCACATGGAACATATATTCCAGATATTACATTTCAGAATCAAATTGTGTCTGAATTATAAGGCAAAATCATTGAACCATGAAAATAGGTCACAAGGACCTAGATATATTTCTATGTCAATCATCGAGTCGCATGGAACTAATAATCCAGGTGAGACATTTCTCCATCAAATAGTATTCAAGATAATAGGAAAAATCACTGAACCATGAAATATAGGACACACTGACCTAGATATAATTCAAGCTCAATCATGGGGTCACATGGAATAAATAATCCAGGTATGTCATTTCTCCATCAAATAGTGTTCAAGATAATAAGCAAAATCATTGAACCATGAAATATAGGTCACACTGACCTGGATATATTTTGCGGTCAATTATTGGGTCACATGGAACTAATAATCCAGGTATTACGTTTCTCTATCAAATAGTATTGAAGATAATAGGCAAAATCTCTGAACCATGAAATATAGGTCATACTGACCTAGATATATTTTGAGGTCAATAATGGTGTCACATGCAACTAATAACCCAGGTATAACATTATTTCATCAAATAGTATTTAAGATAATAGACAAAATCACTGGACCGTGAAATGTAGGTCACCATGACCTAGATATATTTTGAGGTCAATTATTGGGTCACATTGAACTAATAATCCAGGTATGACATTTCTCCATCAAATAGTATTCGAGATAATAGGCAAAATGGTTGAACCATGAAATATAGGTCACAGTGACATAGATATATTTTGAGGTCAATAATAGGGCCACATGCAACTAATAACCCAGGTATAACATTTCTCCATCAAATAGTATTTAAGATAAAAGACAAAATCACTGGACCGTGAAATGTAGATCACCATGACCTAGATATATTTTGCGGTCAATTATTGGGTCACATGGAACTAATAATCTAGGTATGACATTTCTCCATCGAATAGTATTCGAGATAATAGGCAAAATCGCTGAACCATGAAATATAGGTCACAGTGACCTAGATATATTTTGAGGTCAATCGTGGAGTCACATGGAACTAATATCCCAGGTATAACATTTCTCCAACAAATAGACTTCAAGATATAAGGCAAAATCACTGGACCGTGAAATGTAGGTCACCATGACCTTCACCCTTTTACACTTGAACCAATGTCACTTGATTGGCTGATGTATAACCAATTGTGTCTATAACTTGTTAGTATAATGGAAAGGTATACAACAAATTACAAAGGTGTCCTGGATTTTGACCCCTAGCCCCACCCCATCCCCACTCCCAGGCATGAACCCAGGGGTGTGTTGTCTTGGAATCTCAGAAGACACTCCCAGGTATCCAAGTTGTAAATATGAATGCTTTGTGATGAGTGACTGTTGAGATATAAGCATTTCAAAAACTTTAACACAGAATTACAAAGGTGTTCTAGATTTTGACCCCTAGCCCCACCCCGGGGCATGAACCCAGGGGTCTGTTCTCTTTGAACATCAGAGGACCCTCCCAGGTACTTAAGTTCCAAATATGAGTGGTCTGTGATGAGTGACTGTTGAGATATAAGCATTTGAAAAACTTTAACGCAGTGTGACGGGAACGCAAACGCACACGCGCACGCCATCCGAGGTGACAACAATAGCTCTCCTTGTACTTCGTACAGGCGAGCTAAAAAGTAAAATTTACTACCCGATGTAATGTCTTAAAATAGGATGAGTGGTAAACAATGAAACCCTGATAAGATTATAAGAATCTTTTTGGGTGTAAGGGGTGGATGGAAAAATCTGTTCCGAGAGTCACTGTCCAGCATCACAAGGCTTGCCGAGTGATGCCAGACAGTGATCCAAGGGGACGGATTTTTCTATCCACCCCTCAGACCCATATAGGATTCTTTTTCTTGCATACCTTCTGTTTCTAAGCACGGAATTTTAATGCTGCAGTCACTTTGTTTACCAATGTCCCCCATATTGTGACGACACTTATGGAATGTTTAGTGACGTAACGTGCTGTGACGTCGAACTTAAGGACGGCGCATATGAGGTCGTATTCAACCAGTGCATTTTTCAAACACGCGAGAATATTCAATTTGGGATAAGAACACCAGGGTTAGAACAGAATTTCTATCCCAAACTAAAACTATGGATTTCCTTATCTAGTATGCAAGAATACATACCCTGCCATGTCTAATCTGGGTTTACACTGTTTGCTCAGAGCTATCTGTCACAATACCCAAGGTATATACAGCATTTTAGATTGCAAGATGTGACATATCAAAAAGGTCTTTACCTGGAGTAACTCCGTTTTGGAGGGAACCCTCATAGAAGATGTTTGATGGGAAGGCACTCAGTGCTGGGTGCATTCTGTACTGGACCTGGAGTCGTATTGGTCTGATCCCAAGGACCACCAGTCTCTCAAACAGGGACTGGGACAGCCCTGCCCTGGCAGCCTTCTTACACATCACTACCGGCCCAAGCTGACAGTGGTCTCCTACCAGGATCAGCTGAAATAAAATTAATCGCTCTTGAAGTTCATCAGTTAATTAAAGGGATTTTTTTATTTACATTTGTATTATTTTTTATTTTGGTTTTTCAGAAAAAGGATTTATTCTGGTTTTGTTTAACAACCCTTTCAAGATTATGTCATTTATTTTGAGTTGATTGTTAATCAGAAGCAAAAACTGGATTACCTGGAGAAAAACCACCTGAACTTCCATTGAATGACTTGGCTTCTCACAGTTGACCACTGCAATGCTCAAACCAACAGCACAACAGCAATGATAGACCTAATGATTATGAGCCTACAGCATTCTTACCCACTAGCCATGGAGGCCTGTAGTTTAAGACCAGTTACACATTTCGCATTATCTGCAACTTCCAATTCACATTCCTATGGAAACCATAAAATGTGTCATTGGCAAACAGTTCAGGCCTGATCAGATGCGGCACAGAAAGGAACGTCTGATTAGCGAGACGCTGAAGACTGTCCAATCTGATAAGGGGCTTCACTGTTACTGCACCTGACCCCCTAAACTTTGAATGGACTCTTGCTGTATAAATGGGGGAAGGTTCCATTCAGTACAAAATGGGTTAAACAAACCAGTATGTGTTAACACTTGAACCCTCTCAAGTTTAATTCATTCATGATGACAATATTCAAATTCAAGCAACCATTCAGTATTCTGAAATGAGGTAAATACCATTACCTGTCTACATCCTAGTATGACTGGAATCATACACTCAGGTTCTGTGGCCTGGGTACTCTCATCAATCAGTACTGAGCGGAACTGCATCTTAGCCAATCGAGGATCACCGGCACCAACACAGGTACAGCAGATTACGTCAGTGTGCTGTAAAACAAAAGTACAAGCTTCAGGGGCCAGTTGTTCAAAACTAATGGTGTCTTAAGTTAACAAATTGTTAAAACTTTGATCATTTAATATGGCATCTATGCTAATATTTTTGCTGATATATTTTAGTGATATTGTGGGAAGAATTTGGGATCTGATTGTATCAGGTCCTGAGCGTTCTCTTTTAAATTTGCATGAATGATTTTGCTCTTGAGGAGCAAATTTTGACTCTCCAAGAAATAAATAGAACCCTTTTAGAAAAACAGACTAACTTTTTTGAAGGGGTTATCTCTCGAAAGGAAGTGTCACACATGTAATGAATACTGGAATAGGGAAGACAGCCAAGGGGCAGCCTGGTCATCACAGGGCAATATTTGTCCATTTCCCTAAGACTTTGACTGGAGTTTCCAAGCTAACAACTTTCTAGGTATTAGTCTGCATCAGGTTATGTCCACAATGTTAAGCATTTTCAAGTGAATGACAAATACTTTTCCACCATTTTGTCAAAATAGAGAGCTCTTAAGCTTTCCGGTTTGCCTCCTGAGTACCTAGCACTATCTAAAAAGGGCTTCGCCCTACAAAGATTAACCTATCAGAGACCCCACCACAAACCACCCCCACCCATCCACTCAGCTGGGTAACAAATATATTTTGTTAAGAGCTGCTTTCCCTGAAGCTAAATCTTTACCAACCCCCATAGCTTCAGACATAGATAAGTAATCAGGATTATTAAGGGGAATGGGTGCCCTTTCAGGAGAGGCAACTCCTTCAAAAGTAGTTTTGTCTCCGCTATCAATTGGGGTCAACTCTTAATGGAAAGAATTTGCTCTGAGGAGCAAATTCTTTCACTTAAGAGTAGAACCTTTTTTCAGTGGGAATGAGCCTGTAGAAAAGTGATTAGGAAAGTTGTCTCTCTTTAAAATAGTGAAAAAATGTGCTAGGTGTTCCCATTCCCCATAAGCCATACTTTCCTTTCCTTACTTCTTGTTAGAACACATATTGTGGGTACAGATAACCTCTTTACAGCAACATTTGATATAAAACTCGGTACCACAACGATTTGAATAAAATGAATGTTCAGCTAAAGCTAAGATGGGTTAATGGAGATAGAAAACTGAATCTGCTACTCCTAAAAAAACAAATGCCGAAAGACATTTGTTAGAATTGCCTCTGGCGATTCTACGAGGGCGAGTCACTAAAAAGATTTCTGGGTGAAATTGATCTCTTCTTTTTCGAAGTAACTGCCCTCTAGAATGATACACTTGGACCAATGCTGTTCCAGTGCCATCAGCCCAGAACTGAGAAGCCAGGGTCCTAATCTCCGACCCACTCCTCAACTGCCGCCATGACTTCTTCGTTGGACCGGAAATGACGTCCATGGATATCTTTTTTTAAGTTTTGGAACAGGAAATAGTCAGGAGAATAGGCGGTGCGTGGAATGAGCTCGTACCCATTCTGCTCAACAGTATCCATTGCAATTTTCCAAGTGTGCACTCTTGCATTGTCCTTTTGGAGCAGAATCCCTTTGGAGAGTCTACTTCGGCATTTTTCACAGATCGCAGCTCTGGGTCGATCAAATTTTCTTAATACGCACCTGTCATTGTATTTTTCTTTGCTGGAAAGTCCAACATAATAACGCCTTGTGCATCCCAAAATACAGTTGCCATCACCTTGCCAGCAGAAATTTGCGTTTTGAACTTCTTTGGCCTCGCAGACCCCAGCATTACCCACTGGCGACTTGAGTTTTATTCTCTGGCTCATAATTATGAACCCAAGTCTCATCTGCAGTCACCAGACGTGAAAGAAAATCATCTTCTTTTGACCTAAACCACTTCAACAATGCGCTGCATACTGATGCTCTGGTTGTCATTTGCTCGTAGCTAAGGGGTTTTGGGACCCAATAGGCTGTTAGCTTGCACATATCCAAGCGATCATGTAAAATTGTTGAAAGACTACCATGTGAAATGTGTAATTCATCCGCTATTTCTTCCACCTTAATTCACCTATCAGAGTACACCAGATCCCTTACTTTGTACACATTTCTTCATCAGTGGCATCTGATGGGAGTCCAGACCTAGTTTAGTCTTCTACCGACGTTCTACCGCATTTTAATTCCCCAACCCAGAATTTAACTTGTGCATATGATGGTGCAGAAAACCCAAAACATTGGTCAACTCGCAATGTATTTCCTTATCTGTTTTCCCTTTCAAATATGAGTGCTGAATTACAGCACGTGTGGACTCTTGCATTGTCCATGAATTACAGCACGGTACTCACCATTTGATGTAAAGCTTGCTTTTGCATCGCTAGCCATGTCTGACATTCAATATGAATGATTGACACGATAAGGGTGCAATTTTGCCCACATGCCTAAAACATGTATTGTAAGGCATGAAAATCTTGGTTGTCTCAGTCAACTGGAAATGGGATAGGCTCGTTACTTATTGACTTGCCCTTGTAACAAATGTCCAAAGCATTATTTCATGGAGTAACTGAGGGAAGAAGGCCCTTATTTACCCATTATACTTCTTATTATTGGGTTTCCTTATGGCGGCTAATTCTTTATAACAGCAAACTGTTAGGAAATAAATTCTATCATATAAAAAGGAAGGTCATGTGTACTTGTTACAATCGCCTTGGAGAGTCGATTCTAACAAGTGCCCACAACATTTTTGTTTGTTTGATTTGAGGTTTAACGCCCTGTCAATACTATATAATACATCATTTTGGAGACTTTGACCCGACATCGAGATGAAATGACATCTCAAGCCCTGCCGCGGAATGAAACCAAATAGGGCTGCTTAGAGTCTCTAAGCAGTTTACCAGTATTCATGTGGTCAAATTCATCTCTACTGAGAAACATCATGCAGCCCTATCTATTTTTTTCAAGCCCCGGTGGGCGGGGGTGGACAACATACGCTTTTATGGAGAAATAATATCCGCGAATAATCCTCATTTCTCCTCCTTATCACTAAGATCCTTTAAGGGGAATGGGAACACCTTCAGGGGAGGCAACTCCTACAAAAGCATTTTTGTCTCTCATGGCAATAGGGGAGCAAATTCTTTCCTTTAAGAGTAGACCCCTTTTTCAGTGGGGCAGGGCTTATAGAAAAGTGAACAGGAAGTCCCGAAAGCTGTCCCCCTTTGAAAAATGGCGGGGAAAAAAAACTACCAGGTGTTCCCATTCCCCTTATTGTCTTAATTCCAATAACCAAATTATAGGAGTCTAACCTGAAGCAGTTCCTTTTCACACTGTTTCTTCAGTGATCTATATCTCTTCTCATCAGTAGAGGACAGTTCTCCCGTCTCATCCTTCAACTGCTGCAGTTTCTGTAGCTCAGGCATACTGTAACAATATAAGGAGTCAATTTGTTGTCGTGTAATAGCCAATAACAAGAAATCTGCTATGTTTATTTTTTGTTTTGGAGCTGGTCAACACTGTTTAGATTATATCTAGCTTGTCAGTTTACCTAAATACACATCCCGGGCAGGCCCATATGGAAGTTGATTAACCAGTCAGTGCACATTCTTTCAACTGAGCCTGCCCATACTATAAGCTCACCACTGAGCCATAGGTGAGCTAAAAACTGTTTTGTTTGTTTGATTTGAGGTTTAACATCCCCATCAACTCTGTATAGGTCATTTTGGAGATGTTGCTTCCAATTTTGTGGGACTTTTACCCGACTTTGAGATGAAATGACATCTCAAGCCCTGCCACCCAATGAAACCAATAGGATGGGCAGACTCGCACCGCTTTGCCTGGGCAGGCTTAGATCCTCTCTAAGCAGTTTACCAGTACTCGTGTGCGGTTCGGTTTCAGCTCTGCGTGGAAGCATCATGCAGCCCATCTATTTCTTCGAGCCCCTATGGGCGGGGGTCGTTATACAGTAGTAAGAAGCAGTATATACTATTCAATCCATCATGACACATAGATTGTGCTACAATTCCAAATATTATCCCTTAAATTGACATTAAATTTTACAGCAGACAGCTAATTTTCTCATCATTTTTCAGCGAAAATAAGGCTTGACATTACATGTCAATCTTTGCTGATTTCGTTTGTTTGTTTGATCTGAGGTTTAACGTCCCCGTCAACACTGTAAAGGTAATTTTGGAGACGTTGCTTCCAATTTGTGGGACTTTTACCCGACACTGAGATGAAATGACATCTCAAGCCCTGACTCCCAATGAAACCAATAGGGTTTATTAGCATGGACGGTCGGCCTCGCACCGCGGTTCCTGGACAGGCTTAAATCCTCTAAATGGTTTACCAGTACTAGTGTGCAGGCCGGATTCAGCTCTGCGTGGAAGCATCATGCAGCCCATATATTTCTTCAAGCCCCTATAGGCTGAGCAGACCATTCTAATATAATGTCAAACCTGGTTTTCTCTGAAAAATAACGACAAAACATTTGAAAATGACATCTTCAACAACCTTGATTGGCAGTTAAATGGTTAAATGTTAACCCTTATCCTGCTGAATAAATCTATTTAGCCACACCCATTGCTGACTATCAACCAATCCTATTACTCACTATAATATACCCATTCATTACACAAACTACATCATAGTGTAGATCCTGATCAGATGGCTTCTTGAGAAGCCATCTTATCTGGACCTACACTGTTTGCAAAGGTAGGGGTTGTCATGAACAGAATAAGCCATCTGATATGGATCTATACTGTTTGCAAAGGTAGGGGTTGTCCTGAACAGCAGGTTAAACGTTAAAAGTGTTTACCTGTCCATATTTCTGATCTGGTTATGCAGAGCCAGGAAGGAGACTGGAGAATCAATGGCTTCTCTACTCTTTGCACACAGTCTTACAACCTGCAGAATACAAACAAGAAAAATAATAAATTCGAAGTCAAACTTCAATGGCTCAAACACCCCTGGGACTATGAAAATTGGTTTGAGATAGGGGTAGTTCGAGCCACTGAGGGGGGCACATTGTGCCAGGTCAGATACGCATAATAGGTCTATCTTTTTCAATTCTCTTTACAACAAAGATTTATCATGTGTACTCATTAGAATTGCCTCATCGAGGCAATTCTAATGAATACACATGACACATTTTCTAGATAAAATAAGAACATTGTTCAAAATATATTAATATCTGCAGTTACAGGAAATTTTTCCTAGTTATAGTAGTTTCAGATAAAATTGGCAGGGCAGGGCAGTTCAGGTGCTATCAATATATGTCAAATTTCCACAAAAAGATTCAGTAAATGACATTCACGTTTTTGCAAGCGACACCATAGCTTTGTTGGAGTTATAGTTGAAGTCTCATAATCTGGTGACTTGGTTTATCTTTTCGTTAATAGAAAAATCCAAAGGCAGGCCTGGTGTAAATGATAGCTCTGTGACAACCATACTCAAGAACATGTTTGAAAGACCCAGGGTATTAAAATGAGCCATCTATCTTCAAGCCATTGAAATTTCACTGATTACTCTCAAATATCTAACACTAATAAAACTGGATTATTTTTTAAATGGGATTTATGACCCTTTCAAGAATATAGCACATTTTTAATTAGAGGCGAGTGAAAATCAGAGTACCTGGTACATGTACCACCTAAAATAAACCCATGGTATACTAAGGGCTCTTCTATTGCGATATGTTGGACAAATCCATGTCAGATAAAGGGTGTCAGGTCTATTTTTTTTTCATTTTTATTCTACTTTCGGTGGAAAATTCCATCAGCAAATAGTGCAGGCAATTAAAGTTTTAATGATACATTAACAAATGACATTGATAGTTTTGAACAACTAGCCCCAGATCTTTTTTTAATTATTAAAATTTAATATGCTCCAGTGTTACCTTAAGTCCAGTCTTATGTATCTTCTCAGTTAGTTGATCCACAGCAATGTTTGACGGGGCACACACCAGGACCTGACCCTGGTTCTGTTTACTCAGGTGATACACCACTGTGGCTGAGGTCACTGTCTTCCCTGTCCCTGGTGGGCCCTGTATAAACAAATTATACAATGTGAAACTTATGATGCAAAACCGTTCTTTCAAAACAGAAGAAAAAAAAATGCAAGCAACTTTTTTGTGTTTCTATTCAGTATTAAACACTCAGATGAGTGTTCTGAATGAGTATGCAGAGTAAAAGTTTGGAATGAAAGGGTATCAACATTTTTTGTTGTTGTTTTTCAGCCCTTTAAGACTTCTGGGCGTGTCTGCTGAAAGAGAATAGGGGTGTATGAGCTTTTGTTTTTGCTTTTTTGGCCCTTTCAAGATTATTTCACTTATTTTGAGCCCCTCTTTAATCAGAAGTGGGTGATGACCTAAATTCCCAGACAAAAAACACCTGACCTTCAGTTGCAGAACTTGGCATCTCATTTAGGAGCTAGGCTCAATCTCACAGTGACGAGGATCAAATGAAAAAGGAATAACACTCTCAGAGGCTTATGCTTTCGGTATGTACATACATAAATTCTTTACACTGATGTTAGAGATCAAAGAAAACACAGTGTTAGTTAAACAGACATGTTATATCTGAACAACAAGAGCACTGCAAGCAGATGCTACGCTCGTCTGTTTTTTTCTCTGTATCAAACAATGAGCTGCAAGTTTTCATGCATATTATATGGAGCATGATGAAGCCTAAATAGCATGTTATAAACAGTTAATAGTGTTATAATATAAATTAGGACATAATATTTTAGTTTTGGCCCATGATCAGAGTGTAGCTCTTGTGATGGTGAGTATGCATGTGAAGTTTCATATGACTAAGTCAAATACTTAAAGTTAAGGTTAAGCTTTTTCGGAATGACGACAACAACGACAATACAGATGCCGGAGTGACGAAAATAGCTCGGAAAACAGACAAGCTAAAAATGTATAGATTCTGTTATTTTTCTATATAATCTGTACATTTTAGGATCCATTTTAAAACCAGATTATATCCAAAATAGTATTACAATGAAGATTGTTATAAAGAGGTTGAAATGCAACATGGTTGGGGTACGGTACCACATTGGAAAACTCACCTGTATAAGGCTTAGTGGTCTCTGCAGCACAGTCTTAACAGCATAGACCTGTGAGTGGTTCAGTTCTGGTAGGTTGGGGGCGCTGAACCTCTTAGGTAGAGAACACTTGATAACAACATCCTCCACCTCGTGTCCCAGTAGTTTGTGGTAGATGTAGCCCCAGACTGACGTCTCATCTACAGCAAATGTCTTCAGAGCGGACTGCATCCTGGTAAAAAAAATAAAACCATAGGTCATCCCTTAGCTCTTTCAACCCTGTTGGCCAGTAAAGATTCTTTTGCAAACAGTGTAGATACAGATGAGATGGCTCATAATGAGCCATCTCATCTGGATCTAAACTGCTTGCAATCCAGTTTAGGATTATTAACCTATTGTATGCTAGTGGACCCTCCACTTGCTATATGTTGGACAAGTCTACTTGTCATTTAAGGGGTGGCAGCCATATTTTTTCAATTTTATTTTATTTCTGACGGAAAATTCTATCAGCAAATAGTGCAGGCCCTGATCAGATGCCGCATTCTGCGGTGTCTGATCTGGGCCTGCACTTTTTGCCAAGCTACCCCTTTAGGGGTTTCCGGCATGCAATGGGTTAAGTAAACTTCCTATGTAACGGTATGGATGCATCCAAATTCAAAGATGGAAACGTCCACTTCAGATACGAGTATGTTTTGGAGTATAACAGTCCAATTAACACTATAACGGTTTATGCTGTCAGAAATAATGTTATTAACCTAATGATTAATCACACATATTATTGGCAGGCTTAGTGAACATTCTTTTGCCAGTAACTGACAACTGCTCTTCTTGGATCAAAGACTGACCATAGGTTAAGATTTTCTTGTACACCAGATAAGGAAATCCATGGTTTTGGCCTGGGATAGAAATTCTGTTCTTAACCTGGTGTTCTTACCCAGGCAAATTACAAAAGAATTGTGCATGAAAAATTGATGTTATATAAAATAAAATTAAAATTTTCGGTGGAACTGTGCAAGAAAAAAGTATCTTATATGGGGCTCTGTTGTAGATGGGTGTTTCCAACTTTCGCTATGACCATGCTGAGCAGATCCTCAGCATAGCATCGGTTCCACTATGCACGCTTACCCTTGGGTTGGAAACGCCCATCCACAACAGAAACCAATATAAATTCTTTTATTATCAATCTCCAAGTTAGCAAGAAGAATGTTACTGGACCTGCAGAGACTGACAAACCACTTCTTTGTGAATAGTCACATGCATCTATGATATCTTACCCAATGGAAGCAATAGGCCCGATATCCCCTCCATCATTACCTGTGCTTCGTCAGCCTCGATGACAGTTGTTAACGCGTTCGAGAGGTTGTGCGTTTGAACCCGGCCACAGGAATAGAGGTGTGTCCTTGGGCAAGACATGTAATGACACTGCCCCACGCCACCCAGGAGTAAATGGGTAGCAGTGGTGTAAAAGCCACTGCCTCTCTCTCTTGTGCGCGTGGAAACACCCGGAATGATTGTTTGAGAGCGATTCAATAAGCTTGAAGCTTACATCGCAATCGAACTAAAATAAATTAGTATAAACTAATTACATGTGCTTATCTGTAGGTGCCATCAGTCTTGCAAGGTGATTGTAATGAGTACACACAAAATACCTTCGCAAGATAAAATAAGAAAATTCCCACTGAATTATCCCAAATATATAAATACCTGCAGTTTATTTCCTAGTGATGCAAGAACAAGCTCAAAACAGCCGAGGTAAACAAGTCATTTGTGTTCAAGCCATAAAGTTTCACTGTATAAAACATGTTTTCACACATAACTCAGCCCATACTGTGTTATGTATAACTAATTGTTACTGTACCTGTCAAAGGAGGTTGATTTCCAGACAAAGTCCACCACAAAGTTGTGAGTACAGTCTGTAGGTACTCCAGCATTACTCTTCAGCTCAATAGCTATCTCATCACTGTGGTCTAGTGTTTGGTAAGGAAACCAACAAAAAGGATCTATCAATTGTTTAACCCTTGTCCCGCTGAATAATTAATTTAGCCACACCCATTTCTGACTTTGAACCAATCAGATTACTTCATGCAATTTATTACTGCAAATTCACAAACTGAATGTCAAACAGTGTAGATTCTGATCAGATGGCTTCTTCAGAAGCCATCGGATCTGCATCTACACTGTTTGCAAAGGTAAGGGTGGTCGTGAACAGCACAATACGGTTTAAGTAAATGGCTTCCGAGAAACATGTATTTTTTTTTAAATGAAAACTTCTATTAGTTAATGTTTGTGTGTGTAGATACAGGGTATAACATGCATTTAAATACAATTTTTGATGGCCATGTTTTCATGATTAACACAGGGCGGAATCTAGGAAGAGCATAACAAATTCATCACAGCCTGTCCAGAAGTAATTAATGCTTGCATCTGCCCAACAATAGAATGTACAAACTTGATAAGCACGGTTATTTTGATTCAAACGTAGTAGTGGGACATTTTCTGACAGAATACAGTAAAATTCCTATATTAAGACCACCTTTGGGACTGTTCAAAAGTGGTCTTAAAGTTCAAAAGTGGTCTTTAAGACCACTTCTGAACAGTCTCCAAAGGTGGTCTCTTATAAAGAAACACTTGGTGTAGAGAACACAAAGAAAGAATGACAGAAACCTTCTCAGTAAGCTTTTAAAGTGGATTTTGACTAAAATTTAGGTGGTCTTAATAGTGGAATTTTACTGTATTTAACACTGATGACACCTGACTGTTTTGTTTGATTTGAGGTTTAACGTCCCCGTCAACAATGTACAGGTCATTTTGGAGATGTTGCATACAATTTTGTGGGACTTTTACCCGACACTGACATGAAATGATATCTCGAGCACTGTTGCCCAATGAAACCAATAGGGTTTATAAGCACAGATGGTCCGACTTGCACCACTTTGCCTGGGCAGGCTTGGATCTTCTAGGCGATTTATCAGTACTCGTGTGCAGCCGGTTCCAGCTATGTGTGGAAGCATCATGCAGCCCATTTATTTCTTCAAGCCCCAATGGGCGGGGGCCAACTGTTAAACCAGGTACACCAGTATGGATTTATTTTCAGTGAAGGATACTATCGGGTATCTTGATGACATGTCCCACACCAGACCAGTGTTTCTGTAGCTCTCCCATGTATCTCAGTCGTAACTCATCACCATGCATTATCTTCATCTCTGAAATATTAGAACAAAACAGATAATGTTGTTTTTTCTCCCTTCGGTTTAGCTGAAATTCCAACCCCCATATCATTTTGTATGCAGATACCTTTACTATACACCTTATACTATATAACCCATATCCTGCTGTTCACAGCAACCTCTACTTGTGCATACTGTGATACAGTGTAGATCCAGATCAGATGGCTTATGATTCTACACTGTTTGACATCCAGTTTGTAAATTTGCAAGAAAAAATTACATCAAGTAATCTGATTGGTTTAAAATTAGGAATGGTTTTTGTTTGATTTGAGGTTTATCGTCCCCGTCAACACTGTAAAGGTCATTTTGGAGACATTGCTTCCAATTTTGTGGGTCTTTTACCCGACACTGAGATGAAATGATATCTCAATCCCTGCCGCCCAATGAAATCAATAGGATTTATAGGCATGGACAGGCCGACTTGCACCGCTTCTGGACAGGTTTAGATCCTCTAAGCGGTGATCAGTACTTGTGTGCGGGTCGGTTTCAGGACTGCGAGGAAGCATCATGCAGCCCATCTATTTCTTCAAGCCACGATGGGCAGGGGTCGTGCTTTGTCTTCATAAAAACTTAAATTTTTCAGACATTTGCAACCTGACTGATATAAATATACAGAGATCTTAAGAAAACTGGGTTCAAAAGGGTCATTTTTATGCACTAATTAAAACCTTTTTATAATGTCTGTGCCCAGTTGTTTATATCCTTGTTAGCAGCTAAACAAACTTGATAATGATCAAAACGCTAACTATTCTAGCAAGCACAATATCTAACAATCAGGGACCAGTTGTTCAAAGCCTCGTTAACTTAACGAGCTCGTTAGTGGTCATATTGTTAATTGTTCTAGCAAGTACAGTAATTAAAAGTTTGGCATTTTTGCTGAAAAAATGTGAGCAGCTTTTGCATTTGCAAAAGCTGCTCACATTTTTTCAGCAAAAATATTAGCATATTTGCCATATTTAATGATCAAAGTTTTAACAATACGTTAACTAACAACATCGTTAGTTTTGAACAACTGGTCCTTGGTATTTTTGCTGGAAAAATGTTAACTGTTTTTGCAATGTAATGCAATTTTGACATACTGAAAAGTTCAAGTTGATGTTATAACTTAACCCTAGTCCTGATGAATAAATTAATTCTGCCACACCCATTTTTACTTTCTACCAATCAAATTATTTGATGTAATTTATTCTTTAAATTCACCAACTGAATGACAAACAGTGAAGATCCAGATCAGGTGGCTTCTCCAGAAGCCATCTGATCTGGACCTTCACTGTTTGCTAAGGTAATGCCTGTCATCAAGACAATGGTTAACATTACTTAATGACTAGAATGTAAGTTTTTAACAAAAGAGCCTTTTGTTGTTACATTCTGACAATATACAGTCCAACCTGTATTAAGCAACCACCTTAGGGATAATCAAAATGTGCTTGCTTAAGACAGGTGCTTGCTTAATACAGGTGGATTGTAATGCATTTGCCTTTTTCGGGAACCAAATACACGCTTGCTTAAGACAGGGTGCTTGCTTATTAGAGGTGGCCACTAAGACAGGTTCTACTGTATACGTACCATCATTAGCCTTTGGTAGATGGAAGTAGGCTATTTTCTTCTTGTTCAGTCCCACGTCCCATCTGACCACGATATTGTCCTGGGTCTGTGACTCCTTCAACTTCTTGTCATAGTCAGCTTCTAGTTTTACCAGTGGACCAAAGATACTCTGGTACTGGTAGGCATCATCATATCTACAGGGACAGAAACAAAGAAAAGATGAACTAACTTGTGAAAAACGGGTATTTCTTGAATAGACGAAAAACAAAGTCTTAAAGCATACACAGCCAACAAAATCGAATAAATAGGGCTAGATTCTAGCCCTATTTATTGGCTGCCTATGCTCAACTAAGACTTTGCTTTTGCCGAGACGCAAAGCTACCGCCTGGACTCAACTACATATAGATCCATGAGCAGCAAAGGCCCTGGTGAGACTGTACACACGCGCAGATTTGCCTGAGCTGGTCACCTATGTAAATACCTTAAATTGACAGGCCCAGATAATAGGGGGTTTCCACATATTATTTTTCTTATTTCTGCAGGAAATCATATGTTGTGGGTACTCATTAGAAGCGCCTCGCCAAGGCGCTTCTAATGAATACCCACAACGTAGGAAATTATATGTTGTGGGTACTCATTAGAAGCCCCTCGCCAAGGCGCTTCTAATGAATACCCACAACGTATGTTTTCCTGCAAAAATAAGAAAATTATCAGTATTTTTCAGATGAAAATAGTGCCATATTTGGAGCTATGCTTAATGCATATACACAGACTTGCTTGAGCCGTGTAATAAGTACCCCTATTCTCATGTCAGAACTAACTCAAATGGACCACGAAGCTCTGATTTCCATCCAGCTACTTGTGCATGACAAAGACTGGAAACCTGAAGGTCTTGCACAGAATTCTACTACATGTATATTGGGCCTCATACTGACCAAGCTTTTCCATGCCTGAAAGACCCGATTTCGCGGCCTCAACCCTCATCCTGCTGAACATGACAACCACTACCTTTACAAACAGTGTAGATCCAGATCAGATGGCTTCTGAAGAAGCCATCTGATCAGGATCTTCACTGTTTGTAATGCAGTTTGTGAATTGAACAAGTACATTACATCAAGTAATTTAATTGGTGAATAGTCTGAAATAGGTGAAGCTAAATAATTTAATTCCGAGGATAAGCCTTAAACAGTCATTTTAAACAGAATATAGGAGGAAAAATCAAAACTCTAAAAAGCCTGAAATCAACACAAAAAATCAAGCTCGTAAAGCCTGAAATCCTGCATATGCCTGAAAAATATGAGGCCTGGTATATTCATTACAGAACTTAACCCTCACCATAATGAACATAGTATATCCTTTTTTGGAAACAGTATAGAACCCGATCAGCTAGCTTCTCTCAGGCCAGATGATCATGATATATACTGTCTTCCATTCAGCTCCTGAACCCGTGGTACACACTGAAATCATGATGTGACAAGAACGGCTGAAAATCTAAATCGCAAACCGAATGACAAACGGTGTAGATCTTGTTAACCCTTGTCCTGCTGAGCCCAGATATGCCTTACCTTTCAAACAATGTAGATCCAGATAAGATGGCTTCTGAAGAATCCATCTCATCAGGATCTACATTGTTTGTCATTCAGATTGTGAATTTGTTGCAATAATTTGCATCAAGTAATCCGACTGGTTGATAATCAGTAGTGGGTGTGGCATATTTAAATATTCAGTGGGACAAGGGTTAAATGGCTTCTTCAAAAGCCCTTTGCTGATCTACATTGTTTGCAAGGTAGGGGTTGTCTTGAAGACGTGAACTGTGTGAGAGTAAGGATGTACCTGAGTAAGACCTGCTGCGGCTCCTCGTCTACTCCGGGTTTCTCCAGATCTTCTAGTGTTGCTTCCGGGTTATCTTTCCATAGTTCCTCTAGTTTGTTAATCTGCTGAGCCGAGATCTGTCTCGCACGTAGCTGTTCCTGCTCTGAGGGGACCTTCACCAGCCAGGGGAGAAACTGACGATCCTGGATCAGGGGCTGCCACTGAGTTGGGTCCCTAGCAGATAAAGAGTACTATGATTATTCTAACAAGAACCAACTGGACGTACATACTGGTTGGACTGGATGAAAACTGTACGACACTTGGAAATGGAAAGTTTACAGACAGCAAAACAACAAACCCAGTTACATATTATTACTGCTTTTTTTTCTTTCAAAACAAGGACTGAAAATTTATCAGGTCTTCATTCTTTTTGTAATGTTTAAACATGGATTTTCCTACCCTTCAGAATCAGGGTCCATTTGGTTTGGAAAAACAGCTCGCTAAAATATATAGTTGCAAATTTAAATCAGCTGTTATTTTGTCAATTTTGATTCAATTTTCATCAAATGTTTATCAAAATGTAGCACAACATCAGAAATTGGGAAATTTGTTAAAAAAATTGGGAATATCTGTCTCTAAATTGGGAAAAATAGGGGCCTATTACCGGCCCCACAGTTGTTCCAGGAAAATCCCTGTGTTATGCACAAAGGCTCTACTTTTAAAGAGAAGCATTCAATAAAAGCTTTCAAGGCCACAGTAGCTTGAAGTCTGGCCAGAAATGCTGTCGAATTGGCCTAGATCTAAAATCTAAGGCGAGCTGAATAGGATTGTAGATTTGGGCCATTTTAACATGCTTTTCTGACCAAACTTCAAGCTCTAGTGCTCAAGTCTTTCCTCTGCAAAACTGTCAGTCACTTCCAATTTCGGTACGATATCTACATGGCAAGGATGAACTCAACAAGGAATTGATCCCTAGTTCAATGTTATATTGTGGTATTTGTTTGATTTGAGGTTTAGCCTCCCCGTCAACACTGTAAAGGTCATTTTGGAGACGTTGCTTCCAATTTTGTGAGACTTTTACCCGACATTGAGATGAAATAACATCTCAAGCCCTGTCGCCCAATGAAACCAATACAGTTTATAAGCATGGACAGTCCAACTCGTACAGCTTTGCCTGGACAGGCTTAGATCCTCTAAGCGGTTTACCAGTACTCGTGTGCCCCTTTTTCAGTGTGACAGGGCTTGTAGAAAAGCGAACAGGCAGTCCCGAAAGTTGAAAAATGGTGGAAAAATCAGCCAGGTGTTCCCTTTCCCCTTAAACAGTGGACTGTTGATGGCTTGAACACTTTATGGACCATAAAAATTTGTTTGAGATGGGTAGTTAGAGGAA
Source organism: Lucinisca nassula (assembly GCA_963580285.1). Lineage (NCBI taxonomy): Eukaryota > Metazoa > Mollusca > Bivalvia > Lucinida > Lucinidae > Lucinisca > Lucinisca nassula. Next base: position 4,149,338 of record OY757018.1, on the reverse strand, counting down.
ATGAGTGTTATTCATAGCCATATCAGGGTGCATAATGAGTAAGTATAAAACAAATGTATGATGTGTCATAGTTCTTTTTAACTCCAAATTTGGAGTAATTTACTCCAACTTTTTCATTTCTGACTCCTACGTTTTGGCTTGAAGAAATATATGGGCTGCACGATGCTTCCACGCAGAGCTGAATCCAGCCCGCACACGAGTACGGGTAAACCGCTTAGAGGATCTAAGCCTGTCCAGGAACCGCGGTGCGAGGTGGACCATCCATGCTAATAAACCCTATTGGCTTCATTGGGCGACAGGGCTTGAGATGTCATTTCATCTCAATGTCGGGTAAAAGTCCCACAAAATTGGAAGCAACATCTCCAAAATGACCTTTACAGTGTTGACGGGGACGTTAAAACTCAAATAAAAAAAAAATCCAATGTTTTGGAAACTCTCAATAGAAAACTATGGTCAAACTCCAACTTTTTCTGGAGGACAGCATTTTTACTTCAATTTTCAAAATCCTAGTGAGAACCCTGATGTGTGTTCTCAGTAGAATCATCTCATTCAGCGATTCTAAAGAGTAAACAAAACTTACCTTCGTATAATGTAATATCTTCCCAATTTATACCTAATTATGCCTTATCAGGGGCTACGAAAAGAATTTCCTTGGGACTCCGGAATGAGTTTGAATCTTAAAGGTGCATTATTGAGCTATCAGTAAAAAATGCTTCCAAAATTAAAATAAATATAGCCGGTGTTTTTCGATAAAACAATACAAATGAATGCATTTTATGCAAAGATGCGAACAATTATGATGACAGGTAAACCAGTTTGAGAGGGATTCCCTAACTAGGTTTCGAACACTAGTTAGATCTATTTTTAGTTTGTGACAAAAATAGAATCCCCATATATGACGATATGTGACGTTCATTTTTGGCCTTGTTTGCTTAGGTCATGCCTGAATCGGAAAAATATGACGCTGAATACCATGCCATAAGTAACGGCACTCAGGGACGATACTGTCGCCATGTATGTGGAAAGTGACAGATTTATTTTTAGAACAGAAATTCAGAACACATGTTCAGAGCAAAGGGTAAACACGAATGAAAACGACCATTTTCACAAAGCTCTGAAGCTGTATTTGGCTCCAAAAGTGTACACATGACAAAGGAGTATGAATTGAAGATAAAAAACAGAAGAAAAAAATTTGAGACCCGGTAGCTCAATAATGCACCTTTAACTTCATCTTGTTTAATTCATGTAGTTCTTATCCACAGTCATGGAGTCCTATGTACCGCAACAGATGCTGAGACTTATCAATTCCCTAGTATAGTTTAACCCTATACCGTAGTTATCCAGCTGTTCACGACAATCCACACATTAATTTTGCAAACAGAGTAGATCCAGATCAGAAGCCATCTGATCAGGATCTACACGGTTTGTTATTCATTTTGTGAATTTGAATGAAACCTTTTTATTATGTAATCTGATTGGCTGATAGTCAGAAATGGGTGTGGCTAATTAAATTATTCAGCAGGGTAAGGGTTAATCATATTTTCTGTTCTGGATAATAGGCTACAAGGACCTCATACTTTGGGAACATAGCGTGTACTGTATTAACTGGAAGCTTACCAGTTCATATCCTTCAGATTACTCAGCGTGGCACAGGGCTGGCGGCACAACAGCACCACCACTGAGTCAGCCTTAGCCGGTATGAATCCCAGCAAGAAAACGTTCTTACAACCACAGTTGTAGCACTCCAACACAGTCTCTCCCAGGGGCCCATCTTTATGTAGGGTCACTTCTTTAGCCTTGGCCCGTACTAGATGGTTGATGATGTGACTGCAAAAGAGATTATTAGTTATCATATGACGTCGCGTCTGAGAGTGTAATCAGGCCATGTATTATTTTCAATAATCCACTTGTGGATTAAATATGCAAATTAGCTAGATACGTCCCGTAACGTTACATGTCCGAAGTCCTTAACGACGTCGCGTTTACTAATGGCGGAATATTGATATTTTTGTAAACAATGGTGAAAAAATGCGTTTTAAATGTCATATGATAAATAGAATCTTGCATTCGTGCTCATGTATTATTGAATTTATTAAACTCGTTGAGGAAAAGGAATAAAATGCTCGGCAAGCCTCGCATTTTATCCCTTTTCCTCAACTAGTTTAATAAATTCAATAATACATGAGCACTCATGTAAGATCCTCTATTTCTTATCAAAACAAACAAGTGAGATCCTTTCAGCTTATCCCTTTTTGTACCAAAAGGAATCTTTCTCCTTATATGTAACCAGAGTCCATTTCAGAATTTAGGCGTGTCAGGTTGTTTTCTTCAAAATTCATTTGGAAAATGGCTGAACTGTTTGCAAACAGTGTAGGCCCTGATCAGACGTGTGCAGCGTCTGATCTGGGCTTGCCCTGTTTGCCAGTTACCCATTTTGGGGTTTCCAGTACAAAATGGGTTAACTACAGCTGGCCTTGATATCTCAGTCGGGTGCCATCTGACTGGTGATAAGGAGGACACAGCTTTGATACCTGCCATGTCGGCAACATTCTTTAGTAGTGGGGATTGATCATGAAATATTTTCCTTTTCTTTGGTTATTCTATCCCTTCCCATGATTCATGAAATCTTTTCTATGGCCAGTGTCTCCCTTTATCTGATTCAATATGGGTGGTCGTCAGGTTTTGATAAAAGAATGTGCACTCTACTTTTTAACCTTGATGTGTAAGCCAGCCTAAGAAAAGTGTTCCTAGGTAAACTGGCCACCTTCACATGACCTAAATAGTGATGACTGGGATGTTTAACTTCAAACAAACAAAAACTTTAACTGCAATAATTTTCTATATAGTACTCTATAAAATGAGATATGAAAGCCTCTTATGGTGCAAACAAACAACTACATTCAGACACTGAGATAAGACTTTAATCAGACAGTACAATATGCAGACAGATCCGAATGAGTGTGCAGATTCATATGATGAAGTACATTTTGTATGGCACAGCAAATTAAAGCCTAAGCACAGGAAATTCTGCCAGTTGGCATGTGACCAGCAAAGATTAAGACCAGCCTGTGCATACTTGCACAGGCTGGTCTTAATCTTTGCTGGTCCTACATAAAAAGTTCTGTGCCCAGCCTCCCTTGTGATAAAACACATCTGTGACAGTATAACTGGGACATTTATTTAAATCCAGTTTCACCCAGATAACCAGCTGGTATACATGCAAATGACATTGATTGAACAAGTTTCAGCCACATCCTCCCAGAGACTTTCATTCTCTAATTACTCCGAAAGTAAAACCCATAATTACTCAGAAAGTAAAACCCATAATTACTCGACAAGAAAAACAGAAAAACACATTTATAATAAAAAACAAAAAAGATTATACAAAACTCCACAAAAGGCGCTTTTTTCACTCGAAAAGTACACATATTTTTCCAGGGATACAGACTAACAGGCGCCCAGTCGCCCAAGAAGCCTAAACTTTTGTCTGGGCGTGTAGGTTTTGAATAAAAGTGTCTATTAACTTAATGTAAAATTTGGATTTATGGCTGTCTTGGAGCCTAAAGCAAAATGCTTAGTCTGTATCACTGTTTTCTCATATCTGCATGAAAACATAAGTTGCCGGGCTAAATAGCAGCGACTATGTGAGGTACTTCTATTGTGTACCCATAACATGATATGTTTTCATGAAGAAATAAGAAAAATAATATTTGGATAACCCCCTTATCTGGGGCTATGATTTAGTAAATTACTGTATAATTTAACCTGCAACATTAACCCATTTAGTACCAGAAACCCCTAAACGGGTACCCTGGCAAACAGCTCAGGCCCAGATCAGACGCCGCATAATGCAGCGTCTGATCAGGGCCTCCACTGTTTGCTAGAAGTTCAGTCATTTTCCTAATAAATTTTTATGAAAACACAGCCCGACACCCCTAAATTTTGGAATGGACTCCTGCTATATATAAGGAGGAATATTCCATTTGGTACAAAAAGGGAATTTAGAATTAACCCATAACTGTCAATCACGACAATTGTCGTCTGCTTTGTCATCTTCCAAGTAAATTAGTTTTTGCAAACAGTGTGGACCCAGATTAGACTGCTCCTCTAGGAGCAGTCTGATCTGGGTCCACACTCTTTGCCTGTATGCAAAAATATTTTTGAAAAGTTTGCAAAAAGATTGAGCAGACGACATAAGCAGAAGACATTTTCAGATTTACATGTAGTTTTTCTCGGCATCTTAAAGATTAAAATGCACCCGTCTGAATGGCAAACAGTGCAAATCCAGATCAGACCAGCCCTAAAGACCACCTGACTAGAGTTTACAAGTTGCTATCTCTGGCAAAGCTATCTGAAATCTTAAGTACATTATAGCAAGGCTGTTGTCTCATTAAAATTTATGAAGTCAACACTGTTTGAATGGCAACAGAGTAAAACTGCTCTGACTCCTTCTCAGCACTGTTAGCAGCAGTTTAATATCTTAACCCTTATCTTGCTGAATATTCATTTAAGCCACACCCATTTCTGTCTATCAACCAATCAAATTGCTTGATGTAATTTATTGCTACAAATTCATGCCAACAGAATGCCAAACAGTGTAGATCCTGATCAGATGGCTTCTTCAGAAGCCATCTGATCTGGTACTGCACTGTTTGTAAAGATAGAGGTTGTCGTGAACAGCAAGATAAGGGTTAAAACAACCAGGGGTCAGTCAGTTGTCAGTCGTTAATAACTAACGAGGTTGTTAGGTATTGAATCGTTAAAACTTTGATCATTTAGTATGGCAAATATGCTAATATTTTTGCTGTAAAACTTTGTGAGCAGCTTTTACAAATGCAAAAGCTGCTCACATTTTTCCAGCAAAAATACCGCTGTGACTGCGCTTGCAAATGCAAAAGCTGCTCTAATTTTTTCAGCAAAAAATACCACTGTATTAGGTATTTTTCTTGCCAGTAATCAATTTGACCACTAACAAGCTTGTTAAGCTAATGATGCTTTGGACAACCGGGCCCAGCAAACCCATTTTGAACTGAATGGTATCTTCCCTTATTATATACCCAGAAAATGTCCTGTTTACTTTGTACAGAAGTTATCGGTCAATATTTTTCCATATTGCCCGTAGTCAAGTTCATATTGCCCGTAGATAAGCAGTCTCGTTCTCAACAGAACTACTTTCAAATCAATGGAATTCAAGATGAACTAGACTATCAAGTGAGCATATGCTCACTAATACCCCCGGCCAAAGCCATCGGTAACTTTCTGGCAATTCAAAGCCATCAAGTTTGACAAAAACCTATTATGAACACAGAATTAATCTTGCAAAAGTAAGGAGAATACCATTACATCTAAATAACTCACCTGATAACTAATGAGATCTTGAACAGATGTTTTTCAAAGGGCAATAACTCTTGAAAGGAGCATAATCCGGACGAGAAAAAAAATACGTGTCGGCTAATTTTCCATGAGGAATCCATATATGAAATTTCAAAACCCTAGCATACACGGTTCTAAAGTTATGCTATGCATCACTTTTACCATACAGTACAATGGCACAAATTACCAAAATGACAAAGGGCCATAACTCACAAAGTATTTTTCGGAATTTTGTCAAAAGTTAATCAGTTCATCTACTCATCACCACCAATCTATTCACCAACTTTCAAGGCTCTAGCTCCAATAGTTTTTGAGATATCTTGCTGACAAAATTTTATAAAAAAAATATAACAAAGGGGAATAACTCTAAAGAACCTGGCCCCACAGCCCCAATTTTCTTTCCCACAATACAACTAGTTATGCATGTTGTTTGTACCACATTTCAAGTTTCTAGGTACAGTAGTTCCTGAGAAATCTTTGACACAAAATTTAAGGTAACTCACAAAATACACATCTCAGTAGCAAATATAACAAAGGGGAATAACTCTAAAGAACCTGGCCCCACAGCCCCAATTTTCTTTCCCACAATACAACTAGTTATGCATGTTGCTTGTACCAAATTTCAAGTTTCTAGGTACAGTAGATCTTGAGAAATCTTTAGACACAAAATTTAAGGTAAGTCACAAAATGCACATCTCAGTAGCAAATATAACAAAGGGGAATAACTCTAAAGAACCTGGCCCCACAGCCCCAATTTTCTTTCCCACAATACAACTAGTTATGCATGTTGTTTGTACCAAATTTCAAGTTTCTAGGTATAGTAGTTCCTGAGAAATCTTTGACACAAAAAAAAGTTTACACACACACACACACACAGAAAAGACGAAAACTATATACCCCCATGGCATACTCCGTATGCCGGGGGTATAAACATCGGCAGCCATCTTGTCGCACGCATCAACAGAAAGAACGCAAAACAAAACGACTAGACTATCAAGTGAGCATATGCTCACTAATACCCCCGGCCAAAGCCATCGGTAACTTTCTGGCAATTCAAAGCCATCAAGTTTGACAAAAACCTATTATGAACACAGAATTAATCTTGCAAAAGTAAGGAGAATACCATTACATCTAAATAACTCACCTGATAACTAATGAGATCTTGAACAGATGTTTGAAATGTCAGTATCACAAGTTGTCTGTTTAGTCTTTTTAGAACAAAGGCTATTTCTCTTCCAATTGTCTGATTCAGTAATAACTCCTGTGCCAAGCCATAAAACATCAGCAAGCTCTCTATAGTTTAGATATGTAACCATCAGAATTGTTTACTGGTGACACATCTTTAGTCATTCCTTCACCAGGACCTTCGACTGACAGAACTAGTCCCTGGATCTCACAAGGGTGGTGAATTACCAAAATGACAAAGGGCCATAACTCACAAAGTATTTTTCGTAATATTGTCAAAAGTTAATCAGTTCATCTACTCATCACCACCAATCTATTCACCAACTTTCAAGGCTCTAGCTCCAATAGTTTTTGAGATATCTTGCTGACAAGATTTTATTAAAAAAATTTCAAAGGGCAATAACTCTTGAAAGGAGCATAATCCGGACGAGAAAAAAAATACGGGTCGGCTAATTTTCCATGAGGAATCCATATATGAAATTTCAAAACCCTAGCATACACGGTTCTAAAGTTATGCTATGCATCACTTTTACCATACAGTACAATGGCACAAATTACCAAAATGACAAAGGGCCATAACTCACAAAGTATTTTTCGGAATTTTGTCAAAAGTTAATCAGTTCATCTACTCATCACCACCAATCTATTCACCAACTTTCAAGGCTCTAGCTCCAATAGTTTTTGAGATATCTTGCTGACAAAATTTTATAAAAAAAATATAACAAAGGGGAATAACTCTAAAGAACCTGGCCCCACAGCCCCAATTTTCTTTCCCACAATACAACTAGTTATGCATGTTGTTTGTACCAAATTTCAAGTTTCTAGGTACAGTAGTTCCTGAGAAATCTTTGACACAAAATTTAAGGTAACTCACAAAATACACATCTCAGTAGCAAATATAACAAAGGGGAATAACTCTAAAGAACCTGGCCCCACAGCCCCAATTTTCTTTCCCACAATACAACTAGTTATGCATGTTGCTTGTACCAAATTTCAAGTTTCTAGGTACAGTAGATCTTGAGAAATCTTTGACACAAAATTTAAGGTAAGTCACAAAATGCACATCTCAGTAGCAAATATAACAAAGGGGAATAACTCTAAAGAACCTGGCCCCACAGCCCCAATTTTCTTTCCCACAATACAACTAGTTATGCATGTTGTTTGTACCAAATTTCAAGTTTCTAGGTATAGTAGTTCCTGAGAAATCTTTGACACAAAAAAAAGTTTACACACACTCACACAGAAAAGACGAAAACTATATACCCCCATGGCATACTCCGTATGCCGGGGGTATAAATATAGATTCTTACAAAGTGCATAAAGCGCATTTTATGCTGTCAATGACCTACCTGCAATGATGAATCTGTTTAGATTTTCAATACTTTCTTCTAAGAAATCAGGAGTATTTTGAAAGAAACAAGCAAATTCGTTGAATTGATATCCCCCGCCGAATGGGTTTTTCGTGTAGAATGGCAAGAAAATATATCTGGCCAAAATTGAGAAAAAAAAATTGCGCGTGCATCACGGCAGCATAATAATACATATTTATTTCAAGTTTCATTTTATTCCATGCAATAGTTGCTGAGAAGCGGTTCCAGACAAAGTGAGACGACGAAAAATCCAGAATTTTAATCATTTAAGGGGCCATAACTCTGGGTGTAAAAAGTCAATCCGAAAAGAATTTGTGCGTGCATCACCACAGCATAATAATACATATTTATTTCAAGTTTCATTTAATTCCATGCAATAGTTGCTGAGAAACAGTTCCCGACAAAAAAGTGAGACGACGAAAAATCCAGAATTTCAATCATTTTAGGGGCCATAACTCTGAATGTAAAAAGTAAATCCGGAAAAAATGCACGTGCATCACCACAGCATAATAATACATATTTATTTCAAGTTTCATTTAATTCCATGCAATAGTTGCTGAGAAACGGTTCCGGACAAAGTGAGACGACGAAAAATCCAGAATTTCGATCATTTAAGGGGCCATAACTCTAGATGTAAAAAGTCAATCCAGAAAAAAATTGCGCGTGCATCACCGCAGCATAATAATACATATTTATTTCACGTTTCATTTAATTCCATGCAATAGTTGCTGAGAAACAGTTCCGGACAAAGTGAGATGACGAAAAAATCCAAAATTTCAATCATTTAAGGGGCCATAACTCTGGATGTAAAAAGTCAATCCGAAAAAAAATTGCGCGTGCATCACTGCAGCATAATAATACATATTTATTTCAATTTTCATTTAATTCCATGCAATAGTTGCTGAGAAACGGTTCCGGACAAAGTGAGACGACGAAAAATCCAGAATTTCAATCATTCAAGGGGCCATAACTCTGGATGTAAAAAGTCAATCCAAAAAAAAATTGCGCGTGCATCACCACAGCATAATAATACATATTTATTTCAAGTTTCATTTAATTCCATGCAATTGTTGCTGAGAAATGGTTCCGGACAAAGTGTGACGGACGGACGGAAGGACGGACGTTCTCACGAACGGATACTTAAGTGGCTAGGCGCCGGCATATTGACTACTTAAGCGGCAAATTCTCTTAAGCGGCAAGCCACCTAAGAGCGAATTTTTGCCACTTAAGTACCCAAATAACGGAATAAACCCCATTTGGACCTACGAATATATACTTAAGTGTCAAAATGTCCAAATTTTTTGCCCCCTAAATGTCGTTTCGTTGGTGCGGAAGGACGGACGGACGGACAACGCCAAAACTATATCCCTCCGCCTTCGGTGGGGGATAATAAAACTAATGCTTCGGTAAAAAATGGCGTCCGGCTTTGGGAAAAGTCAATGTTTTTAATGACGTCACATCCACTAACGTTAACGTAGTCGTCACTTTGGTGCCGTTGGGCGTGGTTTTTCAATGTGTAGAGAGACACTTGACGACCTTTATTTTTTTCCATTTCAAGATGTATAATCTGATTTTACGTTCAGAAATTCATACCAGGCACTCCTGAATTCTAGCCGACATTTGATTTTTTGGGTATATATTAAAAAGGTTATTGACTTTATATTGTGAAATATTCGGCACTCGTTCATATGGCGAAGACGCACTCGCAAGGCCCTGATCTGAAGTCCCATTCTGCATTTTCTGACCTGGGCCTGCACTGTCTGCCTATGACATGTTTTGGGTTTCCGGTGTCAATTCGGTTAGCATTTTTTTATGACCGTCTTCCTACCTTCCAGATGTATTTCCTCTGCCATTACAGAACCATTTCTTTGTCGTATTACAGTAGACAACACAAGCTGGATCATGAATGCCACAGTAACTGAAAACATGAAAACATTATATAGGTTTTAGGTAAACGCATATATCCGTATATTCTGTGAACCCTGAACACAGCTTGCATCTTTACAAATATCTGTTTTTGTTTGTAGTATGTTTAGTATACCGTTATGATCCCAAGTACTGGAACAGATAGGCCTAAGGAAACATTGCAGACCCAGATCAGACTGCTCCTGAAGGAGCAGTCTGATCAGGGTCTACACTGTTTGCCATTCCATCTGCACCTCTTGGGCCCCTTGCTGGATTGTGACACAAATTTGTTTAAATTTCAGGAGAATTATAGCAAGTCCTCAAGGCGTCCGAATTTTTTAGGATTTTTACTGTAAACAAAATCATTCCATTCATGCTAAAGAATGAAAGTGACGATGAACTAAAACTGGCGTCTTCATAAGATGGGATTCATAATTCATCACATCATGAACTGTTTGTTCTAATGAGAAGGGATGTTGGTAGATCATGTCGGAGTTAAAGGATGCAGGTCAAGACAAACTAAATGGCAAGATGCTGTACAGTCATTAAGTGAAATTCACAATTCATCACTTATCTTAGTAAACAGTTTTTTGTCACAAATCTTAGTATCTATGAACAGGTATATCATAAATGGTCAGAGTCCATGCTACTGAATGTCCATTTCACTAAGGCGAAATAATGAGAATCAGAATTGTTACTGGTGACATGTCAATTGACATTCATTCACCAGGAAGATAAGTCTGGCACAAACAGTCATTTGACAAAACTAGAAGCAAAAAAGAAGAAGACCAGGAAAAGTCGCCATTCTGTTTATTGCCTACTGGACCCGTTTCCTGACATGCATATATCGGTGCCTGTATATCACGCTTTTTCATCTTACACACGATAATTTACACATTTGATTGCCAACTGAATTGTTAGAATCATGACGGGTTGTTTACTTTCGACATGTGCGAATACCTCTGCCTTCACCACCTTGGTTGACTGCCACTCAATGAAGTAAGTGAGTGTTTGAGTTTAACGTCTCACCAACAGCTAAGGTCATATGGAGAAAGGACCCTGGTTTAAAGACTCATCCGAAAGTCTGGAGAAGCCCAGGATCGATCCTGCAACCCTTGGTTTACAAGGCGAATAGCATAACCACTACACCATGGAGGCATCTAATGAAGTAAATAACATTTATTCGGTAGCATATGACATACTATAAAATACCCGGTAATCTAAGCGCCTGCCTGACTTTGTGGTCAATATCAATCAATAAGTAATGTGGACTCACAAACAAATCAATCTTTGATTACTTTGGATTTCTCCTCACAAAAGGGTAAGTGGACTATGACAGTACCTAATTATTGAGTATTAATGAAGTTTGCGGTGGCATCCTAAGATTCTGCTTCTCAATATATCCCATTATAATGACAATCTTTACATGTTTTGGATATCCCCTGTTTAAATTCATCTTACTTATAAATATCATGTTTTCGTAGTCCGAGAACTGCTGATGTAGCACTTTGGTCTGGAAGCTGTGAACCCCGTTTTATTAGACAGCTAGCTAGCTCTAGAGACAGATAGACCATCTTTGGGATTATGCAAAGAAGCTGCCACAACTGGCTCAGGAGTTAAGAAATTGACACGAAAAACAGATTTGCTAAAGTGATTGAGAAAGAAAAGGAAATGCTTGGGCAAACCCTGAATGTGCTTCATTAGGAAAACATGTCCGAGAAATAATGGCGTCCAACATGGTGTCAGAAATGACAAACATTAGGTAAAAATGACAACATCTTTATAATTTCTGCTTTAACCATAGATTGTGGGTGCTCGTTAGAACCGCCTCAATGAGGTGGTTTTAACGAGTACCCACAATCTATGTTTTTTTAGCAAAAATAAGGCAGATTATGTATATTGTATACCCCCATAAACCCCACTTTTCTCTATATAAACTGGGATTTAGGGGGGTCTTCATTTCACGGACTTGTTATCGTGATGTGTTCATGTGCTTACGAGTAGGGCTCGCTAACAAAAGCTGAAAAGAAAATAGATTATCAGTCCTGTCATTGTGATCTATAATCCATTAGAAATCACTGCAGATTTGGTCATAATTTTACCTGTCTGGCTTTCTGTCTGAGAATGACTCTTACCATATTTTAAAATTTACCATATGTATTTGAACAGACAGACCTGAGCAAACAACGTAGACCCATATGAGACGCCGCAGAACATGACGTCTCATCAGGGTCAGCACTGTTTGCCACTCATCCAGCTATTTTAGACACAAATTTGGGCAGTAAATTGTACTTATCAAATGATCAATTACAAACAAATCAGCAGGGATATTCATTTTTGTTGAATTTATCGATCGATTAATCGATCATCCGATTAATCATGCCAGCGTTACTTACGAGCAGGCATGTTTTGGTAGATCTTTCATGTAAAACTGATCCTCTTCATCCTCTTCAAACTGTAGTTCTCCAACTCCCTGTGTGATGTTAGTAACTGCTCCATCAAGACCATTCTGTACTGGTAGATCTATTCCATTTACCTTCAATGTACAATGTGTAAATAAAGCTTAAAGAAATTATTCAAACTGCAGACCTACACAGCTGCTTTACTCGCCATTACAAAAACACGCCTATATAAATACATTGTAGACTTTACTGCCGAAAAAAGGAAAGTTTTAAAACTAGACAAAGTGGCCAGTGGGGCACGTATACCCCCGGCCAGGGCAATCGCCTCAGCTGAAACAAGAACTACAAAGGGAAATAACTCTAAAAGGCCTGACCCCTTGGCCCTTATTTTCTTTCCCACAATACAAGTAGTCATACTGATCATGTGTGCAAAATTTCAAGTTTCTATGTGAAGCAGTTCCTGAGATATCTTTGACACAAAATAATTGTTTACGGACACACAGACAGACGGAAAAGACAAAAACTATCCCTATTGCATACTTCGTATGCCGGGGGTATAATGAAAAATTGTGATATTTTTCTTATTTCTGCTTAAAATATAGATTGTGGCTCCTCATTAAAATCACATCAACGAGGCAGTTCTAACAAATACCCACAATCTTTATTATTTAATGTAAAATTAATTTCAATTAAAGCATACTCACCTCAAGATTATATAACCCGATAATATCTTGAGGTGTTGTATGCTGACATTGAAATGAAATTTTTAATGTAAAATTAAATTCAATTAAAGCATACTCACCTCAAGATATCGGAATATAACATTTTTTTTTGGGGGGGGGGGGGGTGGTTTCAGCCATTTCATGATTATTTCACTCATATCGACCCGATCGTTTATCAGAGGTGGGCGAAAACCGGAGTAAAACCACCTAGCCTTCCGTTGCAGAACTTGGTGTCTCACATGTGACTCGAGCAAGGCTCGAACCCACAGCGGTGAGAGACCTAATGATTGTCAGCACTCTTACCCACTAGGCCACGGAGGCCCGTTTATCGGATTATAATATCTTGAGGTGTCGTATGCTGACATTGAAATTATATAGGCGTGTTATTGTGATGCCCCGCATTTCCTTCCCGCTGTGCATAATATGGCATTTATGATGTCATTGTATGTGCACTGTGCAGGTATGTCAAACGTAATGACCGGATATGTGGCATCCCATTTTTTGCCCAGCTCTTTTTAGCATGGCACAGTGCCATTCCCCTTTTGTATAGTGTCATGCCCCTTTTAGATAAGAGTAAATGTTGCAGTGATTTTTTTTGGCATGCGTCCTGCGTCCTGTACGCATAATTTCGCCAGAGGACGCGACGCATAGAAATATCATCGGCGGGTCCTGGGACGCATAAAAATTCTCGGATGAATGTACGCTTGCTTTATGAACTCTTACTTTCGTTTTCGGAATGCAAAAACGGTGTTTAAGTACAATATTTGATAAAACCCAGACGTCTGATATGGATTAAAACTGTTTGATAATTTATAACTGTTTAATTATGACACTATAGTTAATCCCTGTCATATAATTGCCACCCTGCAGTGCATGTCGATAAGGTGTGAAAATATGGTCAAGTTATGTCTCTAGTTTGCGTTTATTTCCCAATCATGAAATTTAATCCGCAATCAATGTGAAAATTATTTAATTACTCCTAAGACAGTTGCTACGACTGTTCTACTATCTCGTGAATGGTTATGTTTTGGCGCCAAATAGCAGACGCTTGGCGAGAAAAGTTGAACGCTTTAATTTGTGTTAACACATCCATATGTTGTTGTTGGTTATTGACACGGAGCTTACGGAAAGCGGTGTTTTCCACAACCATTTTGCTATCGAGAATTTTTTTACCTTTACCGTTTCCAAACATTTTTTTAACGAAAGAGATACGCTCCATTAAGATAAAACAATAGACACGTGTGGGGTTGCTGGGGTCCGATGACGTCATTTACCGATCGCGTGCAGGAAAAAAACTAGCGGTGGTTTGTGGGCTGCAGTTTGGGTGCCGGAATTTGATGTTCGCATTGAACTTGCTTGTTTATTTCGTTTAAAATCAGAGTTTTAGGAATAATACTCACAAAAATCGGGCTTGCTTAGTAATGGAGATTGTTACATTACTCATGTGTAAGTAAAATTGAGTGAACAATTATTCAATTATTAAACGTGATTTATGTCAGGAATTGTAAAAGGATAGAGCATAACATGAGATGCATCGTATTTTCAGCTGACAAAAGTAAAAATAAAATGGTCCAAAAATAATTTCGGCGCGTTACCCGCACCCTGAACTTGGGCCTGTAATTTGAGGAAAAACAAACTGCGGTAATACACGCCTGAATACGGTATATACAGTACAGGTCGCGCAGAAAAGCCGAAAGACTCTTTATTCCGAATTTCTTCATTTCGCATGATTCTTTTGGCCCTCTAAAACATTCCGAATCTGAAAATTATTCGGAGTGTTTTACTCGCAAACACTCCGCGAACCGTCGTCATTCGCGATTCGCGGAGCATATTCCGAGTGTTTCGGAAGCTTTACCTCTTTGCCGCAGGCTATCTTTGCCGCGAAATCCATGCGAAAGTTACGCGGAGTGTATTTAATTATTACCTGTGTGTACAACTGATAATTAATTTTGAAAAAAAAAAAGAAGAAGAAGAACAAAAAAAAAAAAAAAAAAATAACGAAAGTTATTGGAAATGAAAAAGGGAAAAGGTTTAAAACAAACCCGGTTGAATGGCGCAGTGTATCAGTGTTGAAGAATTTATCTTTTATATGCTCATGTGTTTTCCCGGTCCGTTTTCTGTATACAAAAAAGACGATTTTTTTCGATGTTTTGTCTTTGTGTATGTGTATGTGTCTGCGTGTGTGACATTCAAGATGTTTTGTCTTCCGATGTTTGGTCGCGTGTTGTTTGATGTTTCTATTTGATGTCGCATTAGATGTTTTGAAGTTTCCATGTTTTTTTTGCCTTTTGATCAAAATTCGGACATCCGTCTTGAACATTGGTCGACCGACCGACAGACAAACAGATAGGCACAGACAGACAAGATAGACCAATGTACAGACAGACAGATAGAGTTTAGAAAATGCAAGATTGCATCTCGTAAACACTCCTAAATTGACCCATCTTTTTTGGTAGGTGTAGTGTTGTAATATGGCTCTTTCAAGATGTCGATCGTTAATCAAAGGTGGGCGAAACTCGGCTTACCCGGAGAAAATCCGCTTGACCTTTCGGTGCAGAACTTAGCATGTTTTCACTTCCCTCTTTTCATTCCTCAGATGCTGCAGATGAGACTGCGCGAATGTGCAGGCTGATCCAGATGAGGCTGAGCGGGTGCACAGGCTGTGAGGTCTTTACTGCTCGTTCAGGACTTAATGACTCAAACTACAGTTAGCGAGGCGATTCCATTTTTTGTAGTGTTTATTCGTCGCTGCGATACATGTAAACGTATCTATGACATGACCAGCGTTATCCCAATCTGAATGCCCGATGATTGTCTCTAATCAGACCTCGCGGTTGTGCAGGCTGATCAACTCTAGTCAGGCTCCAATCTGAGTCTTTACCGGTCATGTGAATCTTATTGTATTTGGCTGGCGCTCGCTCGAACTTAGCTTCGTGTTTAACGAGGCGATTCCATTATTTATAATAAAAATCATGACATTTATATATATAGCATAACTTGTAATAACTCCTGTGTGTGTGCGTGTTTTTTTTTTTTTTTTTGTTTTTGTTTTTTTGAAACCGTGTAGATCATGATCAGATGCCTACAAAACGGAAATGCTAATCAAACTGCGCATACGGAAAGGCTGATCTACGCTGGTTAGGCAGGATTTGCAGGTTAATCTTGAGTTTTTGCAGATCGTGCAAGCACTGGGTCTGATGGGTTAAAGTGACGTTCACAAGAATGATCAGTCATGACTTAAGCATACATAATTACGCCCCGCCCATCGGGGCTTGAAGAAATAGATGGGCTACGCAGAGCTGAAACCGACCGCACACGAGTACTTGCTTGTTTATAATGGCCAAATCGAAATCGCTCTTGAGCACATAGCGAATTGTTCCCAAAGCTCTAGATATCTATATACACCACAACCTCTTGGCCCCCGCCAATCAGGGCTGAAAAAAAAATAAATGGGATGCATGATGCTTCCACCCAGAGCTGTAACCGACCGCACACGGGTACTGGTAAACCGCTTAGAGGATCTAAGCCTGCCCAGGCAAAGCAGTGCGAGTAGGACCGTCCATGATTATAAACCCTAATGGTTTCATTGGGCGCCAGGGCTTGAGATATCATTTCATCTCAATGTCGTGTAAGAGTCTTACAAAATTGGAAGCAACGTCTCCAAAATGACCTATACAGTGTTGACGGGGACGTTAACCCTCAAATCAAACAAACAAAACATACATAATTTTTGTTATTTGCGTAAACAGTTCAGTTCCTTATCCGAGTACCTGATGAGGTTTTCATAGACTGATCAGTCTCAACTTTTCTGGCTACACAGCTATCTCTATCACCTCACCGAGGCGTTTCAAAAGGAGCGTGCAGGCTTTGGCCGGCGCTAGGTACTGGGTCGGATTTACAAACACTGATCAGTCAGAATCTTTCTCACTACACGGCTTACTTTATCGACTCACCGAGGCGTTTGAAATATGAGCGCGCAGGTTTTTTTTTCGGTCTACAAGTCTTTGCAGTTCGTGCGAGTTTTACAGTCCAGTTTGGTCACCATAGGCTAAGACATTACGAAAGCACGCCTATTGAAATACATCGGCAAAATTTTACCTCCAAAAATGGAATTTTTTCATATAAAAATCCTGATAATTTTTCGTATTTCTACTCAAACTAGAAATGTGTCCAGACGACACAGATGCCCCCGCCAAGGGCCCCGCCTCACCCCGAAAACCCATATTGCAACAAAATTTTCTAAGTGTGTGACCTTGTCATCAGGAACATTTGTGAGAAGTTATATTGAAATTGGTGAAAAAATGTAAGCGCTAGAGCAATGACAAAGTTTTTCTAAAAATAGCCAGACTGACCTTGACCTTGAAAGTCAAACTCGTTCGAGGTATTGACATAAGGAACATTTGTGTGAAGTTATTTTGAAACCAATGAAGAAATGTAGTCGCTAGAGCGATGACAAAAGTTCTCCAAAATAGCCACAGTGACCTTGACCTTGAAAGTCGAAATGGCTCAAGATATTGTCATAAGGAACATTTGTGTGAAGTTATATTGAAATCGGTGAAGAAATATAAGCGCTAGAGCGATGACAAAGTCTGTGACCTTGACCTTGAAGCCATAGGCATGAGTGGGGGTATTGCCAAATAAATATTTGGACCTGTATCTATCGTCATAGCATACATAAGCCAAATCCATAATATAGTTTGGAAAATTTGAGATCTTTAAAATCTTTCACATTAAAATTGTCTAAGTCTGTGACCTTGACCTTGAGATCATAGGCATGGGTGGGGGTATTGCTGAATAAAACAGTGTACCTATATCTATCATCATATGAACCAAAGCCATCATAAAAGTTCAGGTTCTACCAGGTACAAATACCTTAACTGGAGTCTTTAACATGGAAAATTTCTAAGTCCATGACCTTGACCTTGAGGCCATGGGCATGGGTGGGGGTATCGCTGAATAAAACTTTGGACCTATATCTATAATCATACCAAATATGAACCAATTCCATCAAATGGTTTGGAAAATATGAGTTCTAAAATGTTCAAGTCTACCTGTTACAAAAACCTTAACCCGAGTCTTTAACATTGAAAATTTTTAAGTCTGTGACCTTGACCTTGAGGTCACAGGCATGGGTGGGGGTATTGCTTTATAAAACTTTGGACCTACACTACAGGTCGTGCATAAAAGCCAGTTTTCTTTTTCACTCCGAATGCAATTTTCACAGTACTCCAAACCACTCCGCATATTTTCATCAAAACACTCGGAATGAGGAAACAAACCACTCCCAAACACTCCGCGAAATATCGAGTATACTCGGAGTTTTCCGAACGACTATACAGGTAATGTTTGGTCAATAATGCCCGGGGCTAATATTCCGAATGTCGGTAGAATTACTCCGAGTGGTTCAAGTTTATATTTATTCATATGATATTGGTTATATATTAATTGTTATTATTATTATTTTACTGACAATTTTTCATTAGGTCGTTTTTCCTTCCCCTATCAAAATTTCACCTTTCTAACATGCCTCGCCAACTTTTGCGCAGCCTAACATGTATCATTTGACCCAATCTTTTTTCATGCCGGTTAGATTTTCAATTTGCACGTGCAACTAATATACCCCAGCACGGAAACGGGACCATTACGGTAAAATGCCTTACTTGAAGTTGTAATAAACAGGCATATAATGAGTATAAGGTACTCCTCGTGATATGTTCCCAAATGCAATATATATATATATTTATATATTTTTTTTCTTTTTATGCCCCCGGAATCTAAGAGATTCGGGGGCATATAGTTTTTGGTCTGTCCGTCTGTTTGTCTGTTTGTCCGTTTGTCCGTCTGCAAAAACTTTAACATTGGGCATAACTTTTGAATGGTAGTAGATAGAGCTTTCATATTTCACATGTGTATACCTTATCACAAGACCTTTCCAGTGGTACCATAATTTTTGATCTCGTGACCTTGAACTTGACCTTTGACCTATTTTTTTCAAAATTTTTAAAAACATTAACATTGGCGCTGTCCGGGGGCATCAGTGTTTCACAAACACATCTTGTTTTGGTTTGATGTTCTGTTGAAGAATTCACTTCTTTCGACCAGATCGTTGTTTTAAAGGCTGGCGGAATCCAAATTTCAAGGAGAGGAAGGGAAAAGGGAAAACGTCCGAATCAGCATCTACAGCAACCGTAGCCGAGCACGTGTCCGTCAGGTGGACAGGTCCGTGAGATGAACACCTAGCTTATATAAAGCAGTGGGGCTTACGAGGATTGGGGATATTCATTAGTTCTCTTATTTATAGACAGAAGCTTACATGTACCGATTTATGGATCTCGGAAGGATCGGCTAATTGTGGCTGTTCTTACGAGCACCAGTAGTTTACATTTGAACTACATTTGTAAAAACATTACGGAAGCACGCCTATTCAAATATATAGGATAATTTTACCACCAAATTGAAATTTTTCAGTGTAAAAACGTGATAGTTTTCCTATTTCTGCTCAAAATATTGATTATGGATACACATTGGAACCACCTGATCGAGGCGGTTCTAACGAGTACCGCTGGCTGTGTTATAGAGCAGAATAAAGAAAATAACGTTTACCCCTCTAAATCCCAGTTTTACTGTATAAAAGTAGGGTTAAAGGGGGTCAGAATTATTTAGACATGTTTTCGCGATGATACCGAACTACCGTAAAAATTCGGCTATAAGGCGATTCGGCTATAAGACGGGACCCCTTTTTCAGTTATTCTAAAGTGGGATTTTGCTTATACTCTTTTATAAGACGGGTCAAATTTTTGCCATATCTGTCGGGGCCTATCTGCTACCGCCAGATGCTATTTAGATGTGAGAAATCGGCCTTTTTTTCGTCAGAAAACCCCTCTACTTACCCCTCATTTCCAGCCACAAAATTTAGAAATATTTGTTGCAGCTTTTTCATAAGTAACTGAACGTTTTTTTTTTATCGGGGAACACAACACCTAGCTATTCAGTTTCAGAACCAACGCCCCAGCTAGCACAAAATAGCGGCAAACGTCGGGCCGATACGTCGTATCGCTGTCGGCCCGGTACATGCTTTGCTGGCTTAGGCTACACAAACTTCTATTTAATAGACGACAGGGGCTGACAAATCCATTTCCCGGCCGTCCGGGACAAGACCGAAATCACGCCGGGCAGGTGCACTTTGACCTTATGACGCTCGGTCGGGACAAGTGCAAAAAAAACAAAAAAAAAAAAAATCGCCAGTCTTTTTGAGTCTTTAAATACGGTAAAAGTAACCCAGTGAGTAAATTGCTGTCAATTCAGAGACATACCATCTGTGTGTTTATTACGGTTCAAGTATGACACTATTGTTAATCCCTGTTGTATAATTGCCACCCTGCGGTGCGTGTCGATAAGGTGTGAAAATATGGTCAAGTTCTGTCTAAAATTTTCGTTTATCCTCCAGTCATAAAATTTAATCCACAATCAGTGTGAAACTGTGAAACTGATTTAATTGCTCCTCAGACTATTAGCTACATCTAACGGTAGATGTTTGCATTATAAAATCGGACTTTTCTACGATCTCATGAATGGTTATGTTTTGGCGCCAAACAGACGTTGGCGGGAAAACACGAACGCTGTTGTTGGTTATTGACACGGAGCTTCTGGGGATAATTCTGGAGCTGTGCAAAGCACTGATTTTCTATCCATCTCTATTCACAACCGCTTAGCTATCGGGAAAATATTTTGTTACCGGTTCCAAACATTTTTTTTTATGAAAGAGATACATGCAATGACATTAAACACGTGTGGGGGTAATGGCGTCGGATGACGTCATTTTCCGATCGCGTGCAGAAAAATCGTAGCGGTGGTTTGTGGGCGGCGATTTATATCAATTCATAAATCACCGATCGGCTTTTTCCGTATGTCTGGTCTTCGCCGGACATTGCCGGAAAAAAGCCTGCAGTCCATGACCTCGGCTATAAGACGGGGTCGTTTTTTTTTGGCTCATTTTGGAGGGAAAAATCCTCGTCTTATAGCCGAATTTTTACGGTATGTCATCTTAAAGAACAAACAAAAAAAAAAAAAAAAAGTTAGTTCTAGAGATAAGGAAGACGATGAGAGCCTCCCCTGCAAGAGCAATGATTTGGTCTCTCACCGCTGTTGGGTCTCACTCGGGCATGTAAAAAAACAACGGCTATCAGGTTCTTATCTGGGTACTCCAGTTTTCGCCCATCTCAGATTAGCATTTTGATAGAAATAAATGAAACTAGAAATGGTGTTTGTAAAACACAATGCCCCCAACCTTTGCTTGACCTTAGCTGGCAAAATATTCAACAAATATTGTTAAAGACTCAAAAACATACAACAAGAATTCCCCCAAAGTCACCAAACCATGAAATCTAGGTCAAGGTCAAACATGGATGCCTGCATAAAAATTTCACTCCTAGTTGCAAGCATGTACCAAGTAACTCTTAAAAACAGACTCTTACGTCAGAGTCAAAGTTAGGGTTGTCACACTATTTTACAAAGTCAGTGAACCATAAAATGTAGGTCAAGGTCAGAAATGGATACTTGCATTGAAGTTTCAATTCCTAAATGCAAGCATGTACCAAATACAATTAATGAAGCTCTAATAGATCTTGAGAAATTGACTCTTACATTAGATAGAAAGTCAGGGTGGTCGCAATAATTCACAAAGTCAGTGAACCATGAAATATGGGTAAAAGTCAAATATGGATGCTTGCGTTGCAGTTGCAATTCCTAGATGCAAGTTTGTACCAATTATAATTTAAAAAGCTTTAATAGTTTTCGAGAAATGGTGAAAGTCAGGGTGGTCGCAATAATTCACAAAGTCAGTGAACCATGAAATATAGGTCAATGTCAGATATGGATGCTTGCGTTGAAGTTGCAATGCCTGGATGCAAGTTTGTACCAAGAATGATTAATGAAGCTCTAATAGTTCTCAAGATATGGACTTGCTGACAAGATTTTATTAAAAAAACAAGGCATCGCATGCGATACAAATCCCCTCGCACAAAACAACTTTGTGTGTGGAAAACACTGAAATGGCAAAAGTCCAACTTGCTTGAGATATTATCATATGCAACATTTGTGTAAAGTTTGTTTAAAAATCCATCCATAAATGTAGGTTCTAGAGTGATGACAATATTTCTCTAAAAATAGTCATAGGGACCTTGACTTGAGGCCATGGCCGCGAAGTAGATCTTGCTCAAGATATTATCATAAGCATCTTTTGTGTGAAGTTAGATTAAAATCATAAATGTAGGCGGTAGAGCAATGACAAAGTTTTTCTAAAAATAGCCATAGTGACCTTGACCTTGAGGTCATGACCAAGCAACTCGAGATATTACCATAAGAAACATTTGTGTGAAGTTCTATTAACATCCATCAATAAATGTAGGCACTAGAGCGATGACAAAGATTTTCTAAAAATAGCCCCAGTGACCTTGACCTTGAAAGTCGAAATAGTTCGAGATATTGTCATAAGGAACATTTGTGTGAAGTTATACTGAAATCGGTGAAGAAATGTAAGCGCTAGAGCCATGTCAAAGTTTTTCTAAAAATAGCCACAGTGACCTTGACCTTAAAAGTCAAACTCACTCGAGGTATTATCATAAGGAACATATGTGTGAAGTTATATTGAAATCAGTGAAGAAATGTAGTCGCTAGGGCGATGAGTTTTTTTAAAAAAATAGCCACAGTGACCTTGAAAGTCGAAATCGCTCGAGATATTGTCTTAAGGAACATTTGTGTGAAATTATATTGAAATTGGTGAAGAAATGTAAGCGCTAGAGTATTGACAAAGTTTTTCTAAAAATAGTCACAGTGACCTTGACCTTGAAAATGGAACTCGCTACAGATATTGTCATACAGAACATTTGTGTGAATCGATTTTGAAATTGGTGAAAAAATGTAAGCGCTAGAGCAATGAAAAAGGTTTTCTAAAAATAGCCACAGTGACCTTGACCTTGAAAGTCGAACTCTTTCGAGGTATTGTCATCAGGATCATTTGTGTGAAGTTATATTAAAATCGGTGAAGAAATGTAGGCGCTGGAGCGATAGCAAAATTTTTCTAAAAATAGCCATTGTGACCTTCACCTTGAAAGTTGAAATGGCTTGAGATATTGTCATAAGGAACATTTGTGTGAAGTTATATTGAAATCGGTGAAGAAATGTAAGCGCTAGAGCAGTGACAAAGTTTTTCTAAAAATAGCCACAGTGACCTTGACCTTGAAAGTGGAACTCGCTAGAGATATTGTCATAAGGAACATTTGTGTTAAGTTATATTGAAATCAGTGAAGAAATGTAGGCGCTAGAGCAATGACAATGTTTTTCTAAAAATAGCCACAGTGACCTTGACCTTGAGGTCATGACCTTGAAAGTCGACCTCGCTCAAGATATTGTCATAAGGCACGTTTGTTTGAAGTTATATTGAAATCAGTGAAGAAATGTAGGCGCTAGAGTGATGACAAAGTTTTTCTTAAAATAGCCACAGTGACCTTGACCTTGAGGTCATGACCTTGAAAGTCGAACTCGCTGAGATATTGTCATAAGAAACATTTGTGTGAAGTTATATTGAAATTGGTGAAGAAATGTAGGCCCTAGAGCGATGACAAAGTTTATCTAAAAATAGCCACAGTGACCTTGACCTTGAGGTCATGACTTTGAAGTCGAAATCGCTCGGGATTTTTTTATAAGGAACATTTGTGTGAAGTTATATTGAAATTGGTGAAGAAATGTAGGCACTAGAGCGATGACAAAGTTTTTCTAAAAATAGCCACTGTGACCTTGACCTTGAGGTCATGACCTTGAAAGTCGAACTCGCTGAGATATTGTCATACGAAACATTTGTGTGAAGTTACATTGAAATTTGTGAAGAAATGAAGGCGCTAGAGCGATGACAAAGTTTTTCTAAAAATAGCAACAGTGACCTTGACCTTGAGGTCATGACTTTGAAGTCGAACTCGCTCGAGATTTTTTTATAAGGAACATTTGTGTGAAGTTATATTGAAATTTGTGAAGAAATGTAGGCGCAAGAGCGATGACAAAGTTTTTCTAAAAATAGCCACAGTGACCTTGACCTTGAGGTCATGACCTTGAAAGTCGAACTCACTCGAGTTTTTTTTATAAGGAACATTTGTGTGAAGTTATATTGAAATTGGTGAAGAAATGTAGGCGCTAGAACGATGACAAAGTTTTTCACAAATTACCAAAATGACAAAGGGCCATAACTCACAAAGTATTTTTCGGAATTTTGTCATAAGTTAATCAGTTCATCTACTCATCACCACCAATCTATTCACCAACTTTCAAGGCTCTAACTCCAATAATTTTTGAGATATCTTGCTGACAAGATTTTATTAAAAAAAATTCAAAGGGCAATAACTCTTAAAAGGGGCATAATCCGGATGAGAAAAAAATATGTGTCAGCTAATTTTCCATGAGGAATCCATATATGAAATTTCAAAACCCTAGCATACACGGTTCTAAAGATATGCTATGCATCACTTTTAGCATACATTACAATGGGCACAAATTACCAAAATGACAAAGGGCCATAACTCACAAAGTATTTTTCGGAATTTCGTCAAAAGTTAATCAGTTCATCTACTCATCACCACCAATATATTCACCAACTTTCAAGGCTCTAGCTCCAATAGTTTTTGAGAAATCTTGCTGACAAAATTTTATTAAAAAAATTTCAAAGGGCAATAACTCTTAAAAGGGGCATAATCCGGACAAGAAAAAAAATACGTGTCAGCTAATTTTCCATGAGGAATCCATATATGAAATTTCAAAACCCTAGAATACACGGTTCTAAAGATATGCTTTGCATCACTTTTAGCATACATTACAATGGGCACAAATTACCAAAATGACAAAGGGCCATAACTCACAAAGTATTTTTCGGAATTATGTCAAAAGTTAACCAGTTCATCTACTCATCACCACCAATCTATTCACCAACTTTCAAGGCTCTAGCTCCAATAGTTTTTGAGATATCTTGCTGACAAGATTTTATTAAAAAAAATTCAAAGGGCAATAACTCTTAAAAGGGGCATAATCCGGGTGAGAAAAAAAATATGCATCAGCTAATTTTCCATCAGGAATCCATATATGAAATTTCAAAACCCTAGCATACACAGTTCTAAAGATATGCTTTGCATCACTTTTAGCATACATTACAATGGGCACAAATTACCAAAATGACAAAGGGCCATAACTCACAAAGTATTTTTCGGAATTTCATCAAAAGTTAATCAGTTCATCTACTCATCACCACCAATCTATTCACCAACTTTCAAGGCTCTAGCTCCAACAATTTTTGAGATATCTTGCTGACAAAATTTTATTAAAAAATTTTCAAAGGGCAATAACTCTTAAAAGGGGCATAATCCGGACAAGAAAAAAAATACGCGTCAGCTAATTTTCCATGAGGAATCCATATATGAAATTTCAAAACCCCAGCATACACGGTTCTAAAGTTATGCTATGCATCACTTTTAGCATACATTACAATGGGCACAAATTACCAAAATGACAAAGGGCCATAACTCACAAAGTATTTTTCAGAATTTTGTCAAAAGTTAATCAGTTCATCTACTCATCACCACCAATATAATCACCAACTTTCAAGGCTCTAGCTCCAATAGTTTTTGAGATATCTTGCTGACAAGATTTTATTAAAAAAATTTCAAAGGGCAATAACTCTTGAAGGGGGCATAATCCGGACTAGAAAAAAAATACGCGTCAGCTAATTTTCCATGAGGAATCCATATATGAAATTTCAAAACCCTAGCATACACGGTTCTTTAGTTATGCTATGCATCAAAAGCGTAACGGACGGACGAACGGACGAACGAGGCAGAAGCAATATGCCCCTCCAACTTTTTCAAAGTTGGGGGCATAATAATCTTGAGAGGGCCGCGAAACACTCCCACCCCTTAGCTCACAGTCTTGTTATCGTCAAGACAAGTTATATGAGAAATGACTCTATTTTATCATATTCTATGTGATTTGTTGAGTAATAAATCACAGTTTGGAGGCATTTGTAAAGAAGACTAAACCACGATTGGTGTATCTACTTTAAAGTAACCGACAGCTTGAACTGTGATTTTTTTTTTTGCAATGGTTCACAAACTGGAGCTGATCTATTTGGATTCTAACACACTCATATTCGACAATACCATCAAATTCTCCCAACTTTTCGACTGTTTCTTCCTTTTCTTTCTACTAATACTGCGATCGGTCACATCTTACCATTACTCGCAGATGAACATTACATACACACCAGTTTTGCAGGATGAAAGCCAACACAGTAATCATGTAATTACGGTAGGGGTCTTCAACCTGCATAGGGCATGACTCTCCCTGCACAGAGGGCCTCCAGATAGCGTCCCGATCCGAAGGACGATGCCCTTTATGACATTCATCCTTGCAAATGATGCCAATGGAGCGTGCCAATGGAGCGTGTTCGGACAACAAATTTTATCGCCGCTGCCGGGGATCGAACCTGGGACCTCTAGCATCAAATGCAAGTGCACTAACCACCGAGCTATCAAGGCACGTAATATGTTAAAAGGAATCCAGGCAAATTAAGTGATTTAGGGGGATGCGGATTCAATACCTGCCAGGAGTCGGTAGCTTTCTGTCGTGGAAATCGATCATTACAACTTTTCTACAGTCATTCTCTCCATTCCGCTGACGGCCCCCGCCATCGGGGCTTGAAGAAATAGATGGGCTGCAAGGTGCTTCCACGCAGAACTGAAACCAACCGCACACTAGTACTGGTTGACTGCTTAGAGGATCTAAGCCTGCCCAGGCAAATCAGTGCGAGTCGGACCGTCCATGCTTGTAAACCGTATTGGTTTCATTGGCCGACAGGGCTTGAGATGTCATTTCATCTCAATGTCGGGTAAAAGTCCCACAAAATTGGAAGCAACGTCTCAAAAATGACCTATAGAGTGTTAACGGGGACGTAAACATCAAATCAAACAAACAAACAAATCCATTCCGCTGAGTCAAGGGCACTTGCCAGTTTCTGGTGAAAGAATTTGCACACTGCAGCCTATTAGTTAAACGCTTACGTAGCCTATAGGTCTGCACAGGAAGTGTTGACAGCTAAAAGAATGACCTAAAATAGTATTGACTGGACCGTCCAGCTCTTATACCAAAAAAAAAAAAAAGGAGTGACGTTCTACAACTGCGGCTGTTCGGTCACGCTCTTCTTCGCTGAGATTTATTGCACAATAAAACACTCCATTTCCATTGCCGTTATGGGCGTCATTTTTTAACTGATCAGTTTACCCATCCGCACTATTCCTGGGCAGTCTTTTACGGTAACGGTTAACCAGCACAGTGCGTATTCTTTCGCCAGAGAATGACAACTGCCCTTCTTGATAACAGCGGAAAGGAGAGAAAGGCCAGAACAAATTGCATGATCAGTCTCCACAACAGAATGTTGCCGACCCCGGCAAGTATCGGACCCACGTTCTCCTGATCCCAAGTTAGACGCGCATCCGAATGAGATACCGAGGCTGGCAATGGGCGTGATGTACTAGAATAAAATGATTATAGAAGAAATTGTGTTTGTTGGTTTTGAACATTCCAGGATGAGCAACGTAGCCATCAAAAATGCATGACCGAAGAGCCATACGGCGTAGTAACCTTCCAATGTGACCTTGACCTGGTGTCAGCAAGATTCATTTATGAACTCTGCACATGAGCTCACTGAGGGGGATAATTGATCAAAGTTTAATGAAAATCCTTTGAGGGGTCTAGGAGATATGGAACGGACACAAAATTCAATGTTTCAAAGTCGTGACCTTCAAATGTGACCTTGACCTTGTGTCGGCATGGTTCATTTATTTGTTCTGCACATAAGCTCACTGAGGTAAAAGAATGGGTAAAAGAGATATGGAACGGACACAAAAATCAAAGTTTCAAACTCTTGACCTTCAGCTATGACCTTGACCTTGAGTCGGCATGGTTCATTTATGGGTTCTGCACATGAGCTCACTCAAAAGAATATTTGACCAAAGCTTAATGAAAATCGTTCCAAGGGTAAAGGAGATATAAAACGGACAAAAAATACCAAGTTTTAAACTCATGACCTTCAACTGTGACCTTGACCTTGAGTCGGCATGGTTCGTTATGGGTTCTGAACATCAGCTCACTGAGACTAACACTTGACCAAAGTTTAATGAAAATCTATCAAAGGGTAAAGGAGATATGGGGCGGACAAGAAAGTGTTACGGACAGACAGACGGACGGACATTTCTATTGTCCCGCCGCGAAGGACGGATAGACGAAAGACATTCCTATAATCCCCGCTCCGCTTCGCGGCGGGGGATTAAAAATTGTTGATTTCACAAATCCTGGTATTGATAGCCGCGCTATTCTAATCGCTGTGAGGTCAGAGTGTTGCGCAAATGGCTTATCTCTAGAATCTGGACTGGAATCCTGTTGTCGGGTTTGAAGACCCAGATCAGACGCCGCATGAAATTGGAAGTAAAGAAATTTAAAATAATAATGATTTGCCACTATTACATACCTATATCTGTAGTCAGTTAACGGACCCCTTAAAATGAAATCTGTCAGTGAGGAATAAATTATAATAGCCGGTGTATAGTTGTTACGTTACTCGCCTCATAAACCAGGGATTGTCGGATCAATCCCGGGCCTCTCCAGACTTTCGGATGCGTCTTTTAACCGAGGACCCGGCTCTGTATGACATTAGCTGTTGGTGGGACGAAAAACTAAAACAGACACATATGTAGACCGCATTCCTATACATTTTCCTTGTACATGAGCCGGCGCACGACAGAGACTTTTTTTCTACTACAGAAGTATCGGATCAGCATTTGCATCTAGACAACATGTCCAGTCTTCGCTTGTTGCTCTTTGAATAGCCCACATAGTAGGCTTATTCGAACAGCAAAGGCTCTGATCAGACTGCACGGATGCGCAGGCTGATCTGAGTCTTCAATGGTTACACGTCTTATCGAATTACGTGTTCACGAGTCTATGCATCCACTTTGGTCAAAGTCTTCACTTGTTGCTCTTTAAATAGCCCAGAGATCAGAATGCTCACAGGAATAGCAAATGCTCTGATCAGACTGCACAGATCAATTCTCAAACGAGCAATTATGTTTCCTGTAAGTGCCTTTTCACACGCATTAACTGTGCGCGTGCTCACTAGTATGACGTAGTATGGTTAATCTGCACGTGCTTACATGACGAACTGCGGTAAATCGTGGGAATCATGTGCTCAGTCGGAGACAGCGCATGGAAAAAAGCAATATGTCACACTGGTTGTTCACGAGAAGCGAGAGATGTTTAACCCTTTTTGTACCAAATGGAATCTTCCAGCTTATATATGGCAGGAGTCCATTTGAAAATTTAGGGGCGTCAGGTTGTGTTTTCTTCAAAATTGATTAGGAAAAGGGCTGAACTTTTTGCAAACAGTGTAGGCCCTGATCAGACGCCGCATTCTTCGGCGTCTGATCTGGGCCTGCACTGTTTGCCAGGGTACCCGCTTAGGGGTTTCCAGTCTGAAATGGGTTAATGGAGAAAAAATGAAAACAGCATTACAATAAGATGGTTTAATCGAGGCATTGATGATTTGGGAAAATGGCCCTGGATAGGAGCTCAGACATTCGTTCGTTAATCCCTTAAATGCCTTAACTCTAAACAATGCAGACTCTAATCAGAGGCCCTTTATTTAGCTTCTGACCGGGATCTACCATGTTTGCCATTTCCAGACCAGATCGATTCTACAGGTAAACCTTTACACACTACTCTGGCCTCACTGATACGAACAGCGCGGCTTTAATAAACCGCTACCTGGATTTCATACAAATAAGTGACACTCATTTAGAATTAGTATCGTAAAGCTACTGCACTTCGTAAGTTTTGGTCGACTGTCAATCTACCGAAAACTTTCTATGGTGCTGTGTAATAATGAAAACCTTTTCCGAGATGGTATGCTACTCTTGAATTGGCCCCCGCCCATAGGGGCTTGAAGAAATATATGGGCTGCATGATGCTTTCACGCAGAGCTGAATCCGGCCCGCACACTAGTACTGGTAAACCGCTTAGAGGATCTAAGCCTGTCCAGGAACCGCGGTGCGAGGCGGACCGTCCATGCTAATAAACCCTATTGGTTTCATTTGGCGACAGGGCTTGAGATGTCATTTCATCTCAATGTCGGGTAAAAGTCCCACAAAATTGAAAGCAACGTCTCCAAAATGACCTTTACAGTGTTGACAGGGACGTTAAACCACAAATCAATCAATCAATCAATGAATGCTACTCTTGAAGGAAAGAATTTGCTCCCGAAAGGCAAGTATTTTTTTTTTTACTTTACGCACATGCGTAATATGTGTGATGAGCCTTTCGCCTATGAATACACTGGAAGTCGCTGGAATAACACACGCACCCACCTTTCATGGACGGGTTTTCCAGGTTGGCGTGCGGATCCATACAGTCTGATCAATATTCAGCCATCACAAGTGGTCGCAGTTCTACCCATGGTGACCGGCCCCGATAGCTCAGTTGGTAGAGTGTCCGCTCCGGGGAACGGGAGGTCTCGGGTTCGATCCCGGGCCGCGACATACCAAAGTCGTTAAAAATGGTACTAGCTGCTCCTCGTTTGGCACTCAGATTTACGGGGTAGAGCTAGGACTGGTCGATCCAGTGTCAGGATAATGTGACTGGGTGTGGTATCATGTAATGTGTCTGGGACATGATACTTCAGTGAGGCAGCACTATAAACGTGAGCATTGAGCTCCCTGTCGCAACCAGACACCGTCGTGATATGACTGAAAAATTGTTGAAAGCGACGTTAAACCCGAATTCACACACACACTACCCATGGTGAAATGATACACTTACCTTTGACAGTTATGTTATTCTGGGTTTTTGTTTTGTTTGTTAGTTTGATTGAGGTTTAACGTCCCCGTCAACACTGTAAAGGTCATTTTGGAGACCTCGCTTCAAATTTTGTGGGACTTTTTGTCTTTTACCCGACAATGAGATGAAATGACATCTCAAGCCCTGTTGCCCAATGAAACCAATAGGGTTTATATGCATGGACGGGCCGGCTCGCACCGCTTTGCATGGGCAGGCTTAGATCCTCTAAGCGGTTTACCAGTACTCGTGTGCGGGTCGGTTTCAGCTCTGCGTGGAAGCATCCTGCAGCCCATATATTTCTTCAAGCCCCGATGGGCGGGGGCCGTCTCGGTCTTTGTAGTAGCACGGGTTTTATGTCGAGCGCTAACTAATGTACGATCTCAGTGTTTTGTTACATGCTGAACATGAGGCCGGCTGCGAATTTATTTTCAGTAAAAGGGTATACAATTCCTTGGTCGAGTCTACTGATTAAAATAGGGGTGTGTTGTTGATTTTAATATACCCGTTTTTTGTTTTTTTTTTGTTTTTGTTTTTTTTTTTTTGAAGAAAAAAAAACATGGACATATTATTTTCGTCATTGTTGTTCGTCCGTCCGTCATAAGTGGCCGCAGTTCTATCCATGGTGAAATGAGCGAAAACACTTACCTTTGACAGTGCATGTTATTCTAGGTCTTTGTTCATGGCGAGCGCTAGCTAATGTACGATCTCAATGGTTTGTTTTAAAACATGCTGAACATGAGACCGACGGTCAAAACCAGTCAGCTTCGGCTACGACATTTTATTTTTCAGCTAAAGGGTATACGATTCATTGGGTGGTGTCACTGGTTATTGTTTTTTGGGGGTATATTATTTTCGTCACTGGTGTTCGTCCGTCCGTCCGTCCTTCCAACTGTCACAAACATTGTGAATGCAACTTCTTTTTGAATTCATCACGCAAACATGCCTATATAGTTTTGACCCCCCTTCAACCCCACTTTTATATAGCGAAGCTGGGGTTTACAGGGGTTAATCTTTATGTTCCCTATATAGATTGTGGGTAACCGTTACAACCGCCTCGTCGAGATTGTGCTAACGAGTACCCACAATCTATTTTATGCCCCCGCATCATATGATGCCGGGGGCATATAGTTTTTCGGTTTTCCGTACGTGTGTACGTGCGTACATGTGTACGTCCGTCTGTACGTGTGTGTGTACATACGTACATACGTACGTACGTGATCCTGTAACCTCAGGTTAAAGTTTTTGTAACAGGTAGAGCCTGAACTTTTAGAACTCATATTTTCCTAACCATTTGATGGAACTGGTTCATATTTGGTATGATGATAGATATACAGTACAGGTCGCGCAGAAAAGCCGAAAGACTCTTTATTCCGAATTTCTTCATTTCGCATGATTCTTTTGGCCCTCTAAAACATTCCGAATCTGAAAATTATTCGGAGTGTTTTACTCGCAAACACTCCGCGAACCGTCGTCGTTCGCGATTCGCGGAGCATATTCCGAGTGTTTCGGAAGCTTTACCTCTTTGCCGCAGGCTATCTTTGCCGCGAAATCCATGCGAAAGTTACGCGGAGTGTATTTAATTATTACCTGTGTGTACAACTGATAATTAATTATGAAAAAAAAAAGAAGAAGAAGAACAAAAAAAAAAAAAAAAAAAATAACGAAAGTTATTGGAAATGAAAAAGGGAAAAGGTTTAAAACAATCCCGGTTGAATGGCGCAGTGTATCAGTGTTGAAGAATTTATCTTTTATATGCTCATGTGTTTTCCCGGTCCGTTTTCTGTATACAAAAAAGACGATTTTTTTCGATGTTTTGTCTTTGTGTATGTGTATGTGTCTGCGTGTGTGACATTCAAGATGTTTTGTCTTCCGATGTTTGGTCGCGTGTTGTTTGATGTTTCTATTTGATGTCGCATTAGATGTTTTGAAGTTTCCATGTTTTTTTTGCCTTTTGATCAAAATTCGGACATCCGTCTTGAACATTGGTCGACCGACCGACAGACAAACAGATAGGCACAGACAGACAAGATAGACCAATGTACAGACAGACAGATAGAGTTTAGAAAATGCAAGATTGCATCTCGTAAACACTCCTAAATTGACCCATCTTTTTTGGTAGGTGTAGTGTTGTAATATGGCTCTTTCAAGATGTCGATCGTTAATCAAAGGTGGGCGAAACTCGGCTTACCCGGAGAAAATCCGCTTGACCTTTCGGTGCAGAACTTAGCATGTTTTCACTTCCCTCTTTTCATTCCTCAGATGCTGCAGATGAGACTGCGCGAATGTGCAGGCTGATCCAGATGAGGCTGAGCGGGTGCACAGGCTGTGAGGTCTTTACTGCTCGTTCAGGACTTAATGACTCAAACTACAGTTAGCGAGGCGATTCCATTTTTTGTAGTGTTTATTCGTCGCTGCGATACATGTAAACGTATCTATGACATGACCAGCGTTATCCCAATCTGAATGCCCGATGATTGTCTCTAATCAGACCTCGCGGTTGTGCAGGCTGATCAACTCTAGTCAGGCTCCAATCTGAGTCTTTACCGGTCATGTGAATCTTATTGTATTTGGCTGGCGCTCGCTCGAACTTAGCTTCGTGTTTAACGAGGCGATTCCATTATTTATAATAAAAATCATGACATTTATATATATAGCATAACTTGTAATAACTCCTGTGTGTGTGCGTGTTTTTTTTTTTTTTTTTGTTTTTGTTTTTTTGAAACCGTGTAGATCATGATCAGATGCCTACAAAACGGAAATGCTAATCAAACTGCGCATACGGAAAGGCTGATCTACGCTGGTTAGGCAGGATTTGCAGGTTAATCTTGAGTTTTTGCAGATCGTGCAAGCACTGGGTCTGATGGGTTAAAGTGACGTTCACAAGAATGATCAGTCATGACTTAAGCATACATAATTACGCCCCGCCCATCGGGGCTTGAAGAAATAGATGGGCTACGCAGAGCTGAAACCGACCGCACACGAGTACTTGCTTGTTTATAATGGCCAAATCGAAATCGCTCTTGAGCACATAGCGAATTGTTCCCAAAGCTCTAGATATCTATATACACCACAACCTCTTGGCCCCCGCCAATCAGGGCTGAAAAAAAATAAATGGGATGCATGATGCTTCCACCCAGAGCTGTAACCGACCGCACACGGGTACTGGTAAACCGCTTAGAGGATCTAAGCCTGCCCAGGCAAAGCAGTGCGAGTAGGACCGTCCATGATTATAAACCCTAATGGTTTCATTGGGCGCCAGGGCTTGAGATATCATTTCATCTCAATGTCGTGTAAGAGTCTTACAAAATTGGAAGCAATGTCTCCAAAATGACCTATACAGTGTTGACGGGGACGTTAACCCTCAAATCAAACAAACAAAACATACATAATTTTTGTTATTTGTGTAAACAGTTCAGTTCCTTATCCGAGTACCTGATGAGGTTTTCATAGACTGATCAGTCTCAACTTTTCTGGCTACACAGCTATCTCTATCACCTCACCGAGGCGTTTCAAAAGGAGCGTGCAGGCTTTGGCCGGCGCTAGGTACTGGGTCGGATTTACAAACACTGATCAGTCAGAATCTTTCTCACTACATGGCTTACTTTATCGACTCACCGAGGCATTTGAAATATGAGCGCGCAGGTTTTTTTTTCGGTCTACAAGTCTTTGCAGTTCGTGCGAGTTTTACAGTCCAGTTTGGTCACCATAGGCTAAGACATTACGAAAGCACGCCTATTGAAATACATCGGCAAAATTTTACCTCCAAAAATGGAATTTTTTCATATAAAAATCCTGATAATTTTTCGTATTTCTACTCAAACTAGAAATGTGTCCAGACGACACAGATGCCCCCGCCAAGGGCCCCGCCTCACCCCGAAAACCCATATTGCAACAAAATTTTCTAAGTGTGTGACCTTGTCATCAGGAACATTTGTGAGAAGTTATATTGAAATTGGTGAAAAAATGTAAGCGCTAGAGCAATGACAAAGTTTTTCTAAAAATAGCCAGACTGACCTTGACCTTGAAAGTCAAACTCGTTCGAGGTATTGACATAAGGAACATTTGTGTGAAGTTATTTTGAAACCAATGAAGAAATGTAGTCGCTAGAGCGATGACAAAAGTTCTCCAAAATAGCCACAGTGACCTTGACCTTGAAAGTCGAAATGGCTCAAGATATTGTCATAAGGAACATTTGTGTGAAGTTATATTGAAATCGGTGAAGAAATATAAGCGCTAGAGCGATGACAAAGTCTGTGACCTTGACCTTGAAGCCATAGGCATGAGTGGGGGTATTGCCAAATAAATATTTGGACCTGTATCTATCGTCATAGCATACATAAGCCAAATCCATAATATAGTTTGGAAAATTTGAGATCTTTAAAATCTTTCACATTAAAATTGTCTAAGTCTGTGACCTTGACCTTGAGATCATAGGCATGGGTGGGGGTATTGCTGAATAAAACAGTGTACCTATATCTATCATCATATGAACCAAAGCCATCATAAAAGTTCAGGTTCTACCAGGTACAAATACCTTAACTGGAGTCTTTAACATGGAAAATTTCTAAGTCCATGACCTTGACCTTGAGGCCATGGGCATGGGTGGGGGTATCGCTGAATAAAACTTTGGACCTATATCTATAATCATACCAAATATGAACCAATTCCATCAAATGGTTTGGAAAATATGAGTTCTAAAATGTTCAAGTCTACCTGTTACAAAAACCTTAACCCGAGTCTTTAACATTGAAAATTTTTAAGTCTGTGACCTTGACCTTGAGGTCACAGGCATGGGTGGGGGTATTGCTTTATAAAACTTTGGACCTATATCTATCATCATACCAAATATGAACCAGTTCCATCAAATGGTTAGGAAAATATGAGTTCTAAAAGTTCAGGCTCTACCTGTTACAAAAACTTTAACCTGAGGTTACAGGATCACGTACGTACGTATGTACGTACGTACACACACACGTACAGACGGACGTACACATGTACGCACGTACACACGTACGGAAAACCGAAAAACTATATGCCCCCGGCATCATATGATGCGGGGGCATAAAATAGATTGTGGGTACTCGTTAGCACAATCTCGACGAGGCGGTTGTAACGGTTACCCACAATCTATATAGGGAACATAAAGATTAACCCCTGTAAACCCCAGCTTCGCTATATAAAAGTGGGGTTGAAGGGGGGTCAAAACTATATAGGCATGTTTGCGTGATGAATTCAAAAAGAAGTTGCATTCACAATGTTTGTGACAGTTGGAAGGACGGACGGACGGACGAACACCAGTGACGAAAATAATATACCCCCAAAAAACAATAACCAGTGACACCACCCAATGAATCGTATACCCTTTAGCTGAAAAATAAAATGTCGTAGCCGAAGCTGACTGGTTTTGACCGTCGGTCTCATGTTCAGCATGTTTTAAAACAAACCATTGAGATCGTACATTAGCTAGCGCTCGCCATGAACAAAGACCTAGAATAACATGCACTGTCAAAGGTAAGTGTTTTCGCTCATTTCACCATGGATAGAACTGCGGCCACTTATGACGGACGGACGAACAACAATGACGAAAATAATATGTCCATGTTTTTTTTTCTTCAAAAAAAAAACAAAAAAAAAAAAAAAAAAAAAAAACGGGTATATTAAAATCAACAACACACCCCTATTTTAATCAGTAGACTCGACCAAGGAATTGTATACCCTTTTACTGAAAATAAATTCGCAGCCGGCCTCATGTTCAGCATGTAACAAAACACTGAGATCGTACATTAGTTAGCGCTCGACATAAAACCCGTGCTACTACAAAGACCGAGACGGCCCCCGCCCATCGGGGCTTGAAGAAATATATGGGCTGCAGGATGCTTCCACGCAGAGCTGAAACCGACCCGCACACGAGTACTGGTAAACCGCTTAGAGGATCTAAGCCTGCCCATGCAAAGCGGTGCGAGCCGGCCCGTCCATGCATATAAACCCTATTGGTTTCATTGGGCAACAGGGCTTGAGATGTCATTTCATCTCATTGTCGGGTAAAAGACAAAAAGTCCCACAAAATTTGAAGCGAGGTCTCCAAAATGACCTTTACAGTGTTGACGGGGACGTTAAACCTCAATCAAACTAACAAACAAAACAAAAACCCAGAATAACATAACTGTCAAAGGTAAGTGTATCATTTCACCATGGGTAGTGTGTGTGTGAATTCGGGTTTAACGTCGCTTTCAACAATTTTTCAGTCATATCACGACGGTGTCTGGTTGCGACAGGGAGCTCAATGCTCACGTTTATAGTGCTGCCTCACTGAAGTATCATGTCCCAGACACATTACATGATACCACACCCAGTCACATTATCCTGACACTGGATCGACCAGTCCTAGCTCTACCCCGTAAATCTGAGTGCCAAACGAGGAGCAGCTAGTACCATTTTTAACGACTTTGGTATGTCGCGGCCCGGGATCGAACCCGAGACCTCCCGTTCCCCGGAGCGGACACTCTACCAACTGAGCTATCGGGGCCGGTCACCATGGGTAGAACTGCGACCACTTGTGATGGCTGAATATTGATCAGACTGTATGGATCCGCACGCCAACCTGGAAAACCCGTCCATGAAAGGTGGGTGCGTGTGTTATTCCAGCGACTTCCAGTGTATTCATAGGCGAAAGGCTCATCAGACATATTACGCATGTGCGTAAAGTAAAAAAAAAAATACTTGCCTTTCGGGAGCAAATTCTTTCCTTCAAGAGTAGCATTCATTGATTGATTGATTGATTTGTGGTTTAACGTCCCTGTCAACACTGTAAAGGTCATTTTGGAGACGTTGCTTTCAATTTTGTGGGACTTTTACCCGACATTGAGATGAAATGACATCTCAAGCCCTGTCGCCAAATGAAACCAATAGGGTTTATTAGCATGGACGGTCCGCCTCGCACCGCGGTTCCTGGACAGGCTTAGATCCTCTAAGCGGTTTACCAGTACTAGTGTGCGGGCCGGATTCAGCTCTGCGTGAAAGCATCATGCAGCCCATATATTTCTTCAAGCCCCTATGGGCGGGGGCCAATTCAAGAGTAGCATACCATCTCGGAAAAGGTTTTCATTATTACACAGCACCATAGAAAGTTTTCGGTAGATTGACAGTCGACCAAAACTTACGAAGTGCAGTAGCTTTACGATACTAATTCTAAATGAGTGTCACTTATTTGTATGAAATCCAGGTAGCGGTTTATTAAAGCCGCGCTGTTCGTATCAGTGAGGCCAGAGTAGTGTGTAAAGGTTTACCTGTAGAATCGATCTGGTCTGGAAATGGCAAACATGGTAGATCCCGGTCAGAAGCCAAATAAAGGGCCTCTGATTAGAGTCTGCATTGTTTAGAGTTAAGGCATTTAAGGGATTAACGAACGAATGTCTGAGCTCCTATCCAGGGCCATTTTCCCAAATCATCAATGCCTCGATTAAACCATCTTATTGTAATGCTGTTTTCATTTTTTCTCCATTAACCCATTTCAGACTGGAAACCCCTAAGCGGGTACCCTGGCAAACAGTGCAGGCCCAGATCAGACGCCGAAGAATGCGGCGTCTGATCAGGGCCTACACTGTTTGCAAAAAGTTCAGCCCTTTTCCTAATCAATTTTGAAGAAAACACAACCTGACGCCCCTAAATTTTCAAATGGACTCCTGCCATATATAAGCTGGAAGATTCCATTTGGTACAAAAAGGGTTAAACATCTCTCGCTTCTCGTGAACAACTAGTGTGACAGATTGCTTTTTTCCATGCGCTGTCTCCGACTGAGCACATGATTCCCACGATTTACCGCAGTTCGTCATGTAAGCATGTGCAGATTAACCATACTACGTCATACTAGTGAGCACGCGCACAGTTAATGCGTGTGAAAAGGCACTTACAGGAAACATAATTGCTCGTTTGAGAATTGATCTGTGCAGTCTGATCAGAGCATTTGCTATTCCTGTGAGCATTCTGATCTCTGGGCTATTTAAAGAGCAACAAGTGAAGACTTTGACCAAAGTGGATGCATAGACTCGTGAACACGTAATTCGATAAGACGTGTAACCATTGAAGACTCAGATCAGCCTGCGCATCCGTGCAGTCTGATCAGAGCCTTTGCTGTTCGAATAAGCCTACTATGTGGGCTATTCAAAGAGCAACAAGCGAAGACTGGACATGTTGTCTAGATGCAAATGCTGATCTGATACTTCTGTAGTAGAAAAAAGTCTCTGTCGTGCGCCGGCTCATGTACAAGGAAAATGTATAGGAATGCGGTCTACATATGTGTCTGTTTTAGTTTTTCGTCCCACCAACAGCTAATGTCATACAGAGCCGGGTCCTCGGTTAAAAGACGCATCCGAAAGTCTGGAGAGGCCCGGGATTGATCCGACAATCCCTGGTTTATGAGGCGAGTAACGTAACAACTATACACCGGCTATTATAATTTATTCCTCAATGACAGATTTCATGTTAAGGGGTCCGTTAACTGACTACAGATATAGGTATGTAATAGTGGCAAATCATTATTATTTTAAATTTCTTTACTTCCAATTTCATGCGGCGTCTGATCTGGGTCTTCAAACCCGACAACAGGATTCCAGTCCAGATTCTAGAGATAAGCCATTTGCGCAACACTCTGACCTCACAGCGATTAGAATAGCGTGGCTATCAATACCAGGATTTGTGAAATCAACAATTTTTAATCCCCCGCCGCGAAGCGGAGATTATAGGAATGTCTTTCGTCTATCCGTCCTTCGCGGCGGGACAATAGAAATGTCCGTCCGTCTGTCTGTCCGTAACACTTTCTTGTCCGCCCCATATCTCCTTTACCCTTTGATAGATTTTCATTAAACTTTGGTCAAGTGTTAGTCTCAGTGAGCTGATGTTCAGAACCCATAACGAACCATGCCGACTCAAGGTCAAGGTCACAGTTGAAGGTCATGAGTTTAAAACTTGGTATTTTTTGTCCGTTTTATATCTCCTTTACCCTTGGAACGATTTTCATTAAGCTTTGGTCAAATATTCTTTTGAGTGAGCTCATGTGCAGAACCCATAAATGAACCATGCCGACTCAAGGTCAAGGTCATAGCTGAAGGTCAAGAGTTTGAAACTTTGATTTTTGTGTCCCTTCCATATCTCTTTTACCCATTCTTTTACCTCAGTGAGCTTATGTGCAGAACAAATAAATGAACCATGCCGACACAAGGTCAAGGTCACATTTGAAGGTCACGACTTTGAAACATTGAATTTTGTGTCCGTTCCATATCTCCTAGACCCCTCAAAGGATTTTCATTAAACTTTGATCAATTATCCCCCTCAGTGAGCTCATGTGCAGAGTTCATAAATGAATCTTGCTGACACCAGGTCAAGGTCACATTGGAAGGTTACTACGCCGTATGGCTCTTCGGTCATGCATTTTTGATGGCTACGTTGCTCATCCTGGAATGTTCAAAACCAACAAACACAATTTCTTCTATAATCATTTTATTCTAGTACATCACGCCCATTGCCAGCCTCGGTATCTCATTCGGATGCGCGTCTAACTTGGGATCAGGAGAACGTGGGTCCGATACTTGCCGGGGTCGGCAACATTCTGTTGTGGAGACTGATCATGCAATTTGTTCTGGCCTTTCTCTCCTTTCCGCTGTTATCAAGAAGGGCAGTTGTCATTCTCTGGCGAAAGAATACGCACTGTGCTGGTTAACCGTTACCGTAAAAGACTGCCCAGGAATAGTGCGGATGGGTAAACTGATCAGTTAAAAATGACGCCCATAACGGCAATGGAAATGGAGTGTTTTATTGTGCAATAAATCTCAGCGAAGAAGAGCGTGACCGAACAGCCGCAGTTGTAGAACGTCACTCCTTTTTTTTTTTTTTTGGTATAAGAGCTGGACGGTCCAGTCAATACTATTTTAGGTCATTCTTTTAGCTGTCAACACTTCCTGTGCAGACCTATAGGCTACGTAAGCGTTTAACTAATAGGCTGCAGTGTGCAAATTCTTTCACCAGAAACTGGCAAGTGCCCTTGACTCAGCGGAATGGATTTGTTTGTTTGTTTGATTTGATGTTTACGTCCCCGTTAACACTCTATAGGTCATTTTGGAGACGTTGCTTCCAATTTTGTGGGACTTTTACCCGACATTGAGATGAAATGACATCTCAAGCCCTGTCGGCCAATGAAACCAATACGGTTTACAAGCATGGACGGTCCGACTCGCACTGATTTGCCTGGGCAGGCTTAGATCCTCTAAGCAGTCAACCAGTACTAGTGTGCGGTTGGTTTCAGTTCTGCGTGGAAGCACCTTGCAGCCCATCTATTTCTTCAAGCCCCGATGGCGGGGGCCGTCAGCGGAATGGAGAGAATGACTGTAGAAAAGTTGTAATGATCGATTTCCACGACAGAAAGCTACCGACTCCTGGCAGGTATTGAATCCGCATCCCCCTGAATCACTTAATTTGCCTGGATTCCTTTTAACATATTACGTGCCTTGATAGCTCGGTGGTTAGTGCACTTGCATTTGATGCTAGAGGTCCCAGGTTCGATCCCCGGCAGCGGCGATAAAATTTCGATGTCCGAACACGCTCCATTGGCACGCTCCATTGGCATCATTTGCAAGGATGAATGTCATAAAGGGCATCGTCCTTCGGATCGGGACGCTATCTGGAGGCCCTCTGTGCAGGGAGAGTCATGCCCTATGCAGGTTGAAGACCCCTACCGTAATTACATGATTACTGTGTTGGCTTTCATCCTGCAAAACTGGTGTGTATGTAATGTTCATCTGCGAGTAATGGTAAGATGTGACCGATCGCAGTATTAGTAGAAAGAAAAGGAAGAAACAGTCGAAAAGTTGGGAGAATTTGATGGTATTGTCGAATATGAGTGTGTTAGAATCCAAATAGATCAGCTCCAGTTTGTGAACCATTGCAAAAAAAAAATCACAGTTCAAGCTGCCGGTTACTTTAAAGTAGATACACCAATCGTGGTTTAGTCTTCTTTACAAATGCCTCCAAACTGTGATTTATTACTCAACAAATCACATAGAATATGATAAAATAGAGTCATTTCTCATATAACTTGTCTTGACGATAACAAGACTGTGAGCTAAGGGGTGGGAGTGTTTCGCGGCCCTCTCAAGATTATTTCATTTATTTCTATCAAAATGCTAATCTGAGATGGGCGAAAACTGGAGTACCCAGATAAGAACCTGATAGCCGTTGTTTTTTTACATGCCCGAGTGAGACCCAACAGCGGTGAGAGACCAAATCATTGCTCTTGCAGGGGAGGCTCTCATCGTCTTCCTTATCTCTAGAACTAACTTTTTTTTTTTTGTTTGTTCTTTAAGATGACATAGTTCGGTATCATCGCGAAAACATGTCTAAATAATTCTGACCCCCTTTAACCCCACTTTTATACAGTAAAACTGGGATTTAGAGGGGTAAACGTTATTTTCTTTATTCTGCTCTATAACACAGCCAGCGGTACTCGTTAGAACCGCCTCGATCAGGTGGTTCCAATGTGTATCCATAATCAATATTTTGAGCAGAAATAGGAAAACTATCACGTTTTTACACTGAAAAATTTCAATTTGGTGGTAAAATTATCCTATATATTTGAATAGGCGTGCTTCCGTAATGTTTTTACAAATGTAGTTCAAATGTAAACTACTGGTGCTCGTAAGAACAGCCACAATTAGCCGATCCTTACGAGATCCATTAATCGGTACATGTAAGCTTCTGTCTATAAATAAGAGAACTAATGAATATCCCCAATCCTCGTAAGCCCCACTGCTTTATATAAGCTAGGTGTTCATCTCACGGACCTGTCCACCTGACGGACACGTGCTCGGCTACGGTTGCTGTAGATGCTGATTCGGACGTTTTCCCTTTTCCCTTCCTCTCCTTGAAATTTGGATTCTGCCAGCCTTTAAAACAACGATCTGGTCGAAAGAAGTGAATTCTTCAACAGAACATCAAACCAAAACAAGATGTGTTTGTGAAACACTGATGCCCCCGGACAGCGCCAATGTTAATGTTTTTAAAAATTTTGAAAAAAATAGGTCAAAGGTCAAGTTCAAGGTCACGAGATCAAAAATTATGGTACCACTGGAAAGGTCTTGTGATAAGGTATACACATGTGAAATATGAAAGCTCTATCTACTACCATTCAAAAGTTATGCCCAATGTTAAAGTTTTTGCAGACGGACAAACGGACAAACAGACGGACAGACCAAAAACTATATGCCCCCGAATCTCTTAGATTCCGGGGGCATAAAAAAAAATATATAAATATATATATATATTGCATTTGGGAACATATCACGAGGAGTACCTTATACTCATTATATGCCTGTTTATTACAACTTCAAGTAAGGCATTTTACCGTAATGGTCCCGTTTCCGTGCTGGGGTATATTAGTTGCACGTGCAAATTGAAAATCTAACCGGCATGAAAAAAGATTGGGTCAAATGATACATGTTAGGCTGCGCAAAAGTTGGCGAGGCATGTTAGAAAGGTGAAATTTTGATAGGGGAAGGAAAAACGACCTAATGAAAAATTGTCAGTAAAATAATAATAATAACAATTAATATATAACCAATATCATATGAATAAATATAAACTTGAACCACTCGGAGTAATTCTACCGACATTCGGAATATTAGCCCCGGGCATTATTGACCAAACATTACCTGTATAGTCGTTCGGAAAACTCTGAGTATACTCGATATTTCGCGGAGTGTTTGGGAGTGGTTTGTTTCCTCATTCCGAGTGTTTTGATGAAAATATGCGGAGTGGTTTGGAGTACTGTGAAAATTGCATTCGGAGTGAAAAAGAAAACTGGCTTTTATGCGCGACCTGTAGTGTATAAAAAAACATATTCCAGTTCAGTATAGACAATGATGAGCTAGAACATGTAAAACAATACAAATATCTAGGAGTAATATTTTCTTCCAATGGAAAGTTTTCTGCTGCTGATAAAACACTTAGCATGAAAGCAAACAGAGCTTTATTCTCTATT
Source organism: Lucinisca nassula (assembly GCA_963580285.1). Classification (NCBI taxonomy): domain Eukaryota; kingdom Metazoa; phylum Mollusca; class Bivalvia; order Lucinida; family Lucinidae; genus Lucinisca; species Lucinisca nassula. The sequence goes on along the minus strand of OY757018.1, from coordinate 4,105,435 downwards.
AAGCAAGGACTGTTTGACAAATCTATTAAACCGTCTTCAGTGCTGCATACATTTGATGCATTAGTCAAACCTATAGCATTGTACAATGCTGAGATATGGGGAGCTTACAAGTCTTGTTATAAGAGTAAAACTTTAGACGACATGTTCGATATTTCTTTGAAAAGTAATTGTAACTTTGATAAAGTTAACATAAGGTTTTGTAAATATGTCTTAGGTGTTAATTCCAAAGCTTGTAATTTTACTGTCATAAGTGAGCTTGGACAATTTCCTATGATAATTTCTATTCTGACAAGTTGCATTAACTTTTGGTTGCATACCATTCAGTCACATAAAGATTTTTTAATATCGAAAGCATACCAAGAGCAGATGAATGACTCCGGTGATAAATGTATGTGGTTGAAATTTATAAAGAATATATTGTTTGATTTAGGTTTTTCTCATGTTTGGACCAATCAGTCTACATTTAATCAGTCGGCACTCCTTTATTCAATTAAAACTAAGCTGAAAGAAAGACATACCACACTCCAGGTTCAGTCTTCGGACAGGTAGGACGTATTAATCTCTCTCTTCAGTTATTATTTTTTGCGTTTATCTTGCCTTCTTGACACAATACCCCGTGTCATACCTATTTTCACACCTTTCCAAGCTGTGAAAATTGGCTTCTAGAAGTGTAAAAAAGTGACATCTTGATTAGTATATTGTATTAGTATATTGTCAGTATATTGTTAGTATATTGTTGATTAGTATTGTTAGTATTGTTGATTGGTAGAAAAATGAGATCAAAGACACATGATGAGGTCGCGACAGGCTCAGGGACCCAGGGTACGGGCCCGGGGGTGGACTCTGCTGATCCAAAACAGCTGGCTGGGGAGGGGGAGGGCCTGGACAACACCAGGGATGTTTGCGATATGGTTGCGGACCTGGTGGCGAGCCCTGCAGGGGGGACCTCGGAGACAGAGTTCTCTGAGCCCCTCCCTGGAGGGCCCGCCCCTCAGGGTAAGGACTGGGAGGGCCAGATTAGGCAAAAAACCCTCGCCCTGCCGCGATCCCTGGGGTCAAACATGACCTCAACCCCAAAACCCGGGTCTTCTAAAGGGAAGGTGGCCCCTGATCAGACTGATCAGAGCCAGGCAGCAGGTCAGAAGCGGGATAGGACATACCTGTCAAGCGACTCAGAGGGGGAGTCCTTCGAGGGGCGCCCATTACCTAAGGCCATAAACCTTGGATTGGGGGAGGGGGTGAAAGACCTGGATTCAGTCCTGGTCATTGACTCTGGGGCCGAGGAGGAGGACATCGAGAAAGGGGGCTTCACGGAAGTGGGCAAAAAAAATGGGAGGACACACAAAGAGGGGAGCATGGCTAGGGCTAGGGCTCAATCCCACGTCCCTACCCCCGCCTCAAGCAAGGAAAGAACGGAGGCGCGCCAAACAGCGGCGACGGGCATGACGTACGTTTACGTTATGTTCGCGCTGGTGGGGGGCGCTTTCCCCATACAGAAAATGGAACAGTTTGCGACCAGTTTCAAGACCTACATAGGGGAGGTCATCGAAGCCCATGCCCCTGGGAAGGGAAAGGGCCCCATTTTCAAAATCCCGGCTGCCAAAGAAGTAAAAGCGAAGGGTTTTCACTACCAGGGGCTCGAACTCAAAATTACAATAGGCACAAGCTTAGCGGAACTACAAGGTAGCGCAAACAACACGCGCAATAACCAGCAACAAAAAATGACATACGCAACACTGAACATCGGGGCAAATATCAGGCAGGAAAAACTCAGGGAGATGTTTGACTTTGGGCGCTATCAGATTTGCGATGCACGTAGGATAGCGTCCAGGGGCAAAGATCTCGATTTAGTCAAATTGACATTTAATAAGGAAACACCGACTTTCGAGCTAACCAGTACAGCCGATATCACTTATCCTCTGCAACCATGCTTTTTGCAGTATTTGCGCTGTCAAAAATGTCAAAAATATGGACACTCGGAAAAAAACTGCAGAAGTAAAAAAAGCACATGCCCGCACTGTGCTGGGATCCATAAGCACAATGAATGCAAAACTAAACACAATAAAAAATGCGCAAACTGCGGATTAGCCGGCCATGGAGTAGCATGGCGCGGGTGCAACATTTTCCTCAATTACAAGGCGCAAATCGACCAAATAAACGGTCAAATAGCCAGAGATTGGGAACAAAAAAAAGCCCAAACACAAAATACCGCGCAAGAAATCAGGAGCTCCAGTGCGGCTTATACCGCACCCCCCAGTGCGGCTTATACCGCACCCCCCAGTGCGGCTTATACCGCACCCCCAGTGCGGCTTACATTGCAACCCCCAGTGCGACCCATACCGCACCCCATGCACACAACACAAAGGAGACTTACACAAAAATGGATGTCGAAACGCTAATCGCCGCGGCGATAAAAAAAGCCACGAGCTCAATCTTGCACGAGCTCAACAAACAAAATCTGCTGAGCACCAAGGCGTCAGATGAGGTCATAGACCTCGTCGTCGAAAATGCCACCGCAAACATAATGGAAACCGACAACATGAATACGTCGGGCACCACAGGGGTACACACCGCAAATAGCGAGAACCCCCAATCACCTACAGAAGCAACGAAAGAAAAAGAAATAAGCACCGCACCTGCACCCGCACAAAATAGGCGGAAAACAATAATCCCAAGGAGGCAACATAACAAACGCGAACCACAAGAGCTCTTAAGGAAAAACGCGGACTATAGCTCCACCGATCCTAGACCAAGGATCAAGGGTGGACGTAAAACCTCACGCCGTTAAAACAAAAAATATATTACTGCCTAATTATGGATCCCAGCACCACTGCTAAAATCCGCGTGTTACAGTGGAACGCCCGTAGTCTGTCTGGCAAGGAGAACGGAACAAAACTCGGGGCCTTAGGCCATTATCTAGAAACTTTAGGCTACACACCGGAGGTAATAGCTATTCAAGAAACTTTCTCAAAAAAAGATAGTAAACCAACAAAACTTCCAGGATATAAAACCCCGGTCAGTTTCAGTAGGGAAAAGGGGAAACATGGGGGAGGACTAGCCACCTTTATCAAATCAGGACTAGATTCGGAAGAAATCAAATTTAGACACACAAAAAAAGAAATAGAGGTGGTGATCGTCAGACTTTTTGGACAAAATGAAAACATAGACGTCGTTAACTTTTATGCACCACCCCAAACAAATGTAACGTCTGACGATTATGATGAAATTTATAAAAAAGTGGGGAAAAAATCAGTTTTCTTGGGGGACTTCAATGCCAGACATGAACTATGGGAGACAAACCACAACCCCACATACGACAAACGGCGAGGCCTAGAACTGGTCGAGTTCATAAATAGCACAGATTACGTAATCTTAAACACGGGGTGTGGCACACGACTCAACGTCGAGCGCGGAAGCACGAGCGCCATAGACTTAACACTGGTCAGCGCATCACTATGCCGATCCAGTGAGTGGCACGTGGGAGACGACACGATGGGAAGCGACCACTTCCCCATCCTGACGTCGCTCAACGTCACTCACAAATGCGTAACGCAGCGGCCTGCCCGACGTTGGAAATTAGACAAAGCAGACTGGGACCTCTTTAGGCAGCAACTTAAACACATTAACATATCCCTCGAAGGCACAAATATCGATAAAAGCAATGAGGATTTTGTTTCGGAAATAATGGCGGCATGTGAAAAATCAATACCAAAAACGCAACCAAAAAATAAGCATAAAAACACCCTGCCATGGTGGGATGAAAATTGTAGCGAGGCAGTCAAAAAGAAAAATAAAATATACTATAAATACAGGAAAAACAAAACAGCCGCACTTTTAGAAGAATATAGACGCGTAAGGGAGGAAACAAAATACCTTTTAACACAAACAAAACAACAAGCCTGGAGGGATTTTGTGTCTACTCTCACATATAAAACAAACTCTAAGAAAATTTGGGACACAATAAAAAGATTTAATGGAAAACCACTCAAACCGGTAGAAGTTTTAAAACAAGGAAACGCAAGATATCACGAAAACAATGAAAAAGCAGAAATCTTAGCACAACACTACCGGAAAGTCTGCAGTAACGAAAATTTAGACCCAAATTTTAGGCGCATTAGGGAGACGCAGGACCCAATAATTGAGCAGGCCGTTCAAGACGCCGATCGCGCTGGCCAGTGCCGTGCATACAATGCGAACTTCTCCCATAGGGAGCTACAGAGCGCGCTTAATAAGAAAAAGAGCACCGCCCCCGGGGCAGACACCGTTCACTACGACATGTTAAAAAATCTACCAGAAAAGGGAAAAAATCAACTTCTCGCACTAATAAATAAATCTTGGGACGAGGGGACCCTCCCTACACAATGGAAGGAGAGCACCATCGTCCCAATATTAAAACCAGACAAGGACCCCCACGAGCCGAAATCGTATAGGCCGATTTCACTCACATCAACCATATGTAAAATCATGGAAACCATGGTAGCATCTAGATTAACAGCACACATTGAGAAAAACAACCTCTTAGCAAATGAACAATCAGGTTTTAGAAAACATAGATCTACCATTGATCAAATCACCAGACTGGAATCCGCCATCCGAAACGCAAAACTAATGAAACACTCACTTGTAGCGATATTTTTGGATTTAGAAAAAGCTTTCGACCTACTATGGACTAGGGGGGTCCTCCTAAAACTAAACAAATTCGGAATTCAAGGAAAAATTTTAACCTGGATCAGAGACTTTTTGACTGATAGAAAAATGAACGTAAAAATAGGTAGCGAGGTGTCCGGTTTTTATGAATGCGAGAATGGTTCCCCCCAGGGGTCGGTGCTATCTCCTATCCTTTTCAACCTATTAATGAACACACTGCAGGAAACACTTAATGCATTACCGCTGGAAATATCCATGTTCGCAGATGACGGCTTAGTATGGAAAACCGCGAAAAAACCGAAAAGTGCCATTCCTGCATTACAAAAAGCGTTAAATGCCATACATGATTGGGCTACAAATTGGGGCTTCAAATTGTCAACTGAAAAAACAACAGTGGTAGTTTACAATAGAAATTTCGCAGATACAAAGGGCATGCCCAGGCTGACGTATGACGGGCAGGAAATAAAGTACGCCGGTCATGCCAAATTCCTGGGCATGTACTTTGACAGCAATCTAACATGGAGACTGCACATTGAAAACCTGGTGTCCAGGTCCCAGCGGGACCTAAATGTGCTAAGGGCGGTCTCGGGGGCAAACTTTGGAGCAGACAAGAAAACCCTGATCAAAATGTACACAGCACTTATAAGAAGCAAAATTGATTATGGCTGCCAAGCATACGCGTCTGCGGCGCCCTCACACCTGAAAAAACTAGATAGCATACAGGCCACGGCCCTTCGAATCGCTACTGGGGCATACAGGGGAACGCGGAACCTGGACCTGGAGATTGAATGCAGCGTCATGCCCCTGCACCTGCGGAGGGATGAACTGCAACTCAAGTACTGGGCCCGCTCAAGCAGTCTTAGGGAAAGTCTCCCCATAAACGAAATGATCGCCGACACGCCCAATCATGTTAAAAGAGATAGGTTAAGAGGAAAGATCCCCTATATTATCAAAGTCCAGGACCTAATTAAAAACCATGACCTCGAGCAGGTCAAAACAGCGGAACAAACATATCCGGAAGTTTTTAACTTAAGAAGCCTATGCGCAAAAACAACACTAACGGGTGTCATAAAGAAAAATGAAACATCACAGAAAAAATGCAATGAGATCGCAGAATCACACATCAGTGAAAACTATAAGCAAGCGCTTAAAATTTTCACTGATGGAAGCAAAGATGCTGACAAAAAAGAAACGGGGTGTGCTTTCACAATACCAGAATTAAACTTCGACCAAAAATTCAAACTTAACCAGCACCTCACAGTCTACACTGCAGAACTTATAGCCATACAAAAAGCTTTGGAATGGATACAGGAACAAAAACCCGATAGTGTTGTTATACTAACAGACTCATTAAGCTCAATACAAAGCATAAACTCTGGGAATAGCACTACAAGACCAGATATACTGCAGGACATTCATATCCTAATACACAAAATTCTAAAACAAGGTATCACCCTGAACATAGATTGGATCCCCTCCCACTGCAACGTGCAGGGGAATGAGCGCGCAGACACACTGGCCAAAGAAGCTCTGACCCGGGGAAAGGCACTTGACTACCTCCCCACCCCACAAGAAGTATACGCAATCATTAAGGCCAGCATCAAAAAGGAATGGGCGCGCATATGGCAGGGACAACACGGCTTTAGACACTCGATCTGTCAGTCCTTGACCCCGAAATTGGTACAATATAGCGACAGCCGAAAGCTCGATCGCATATATACACGACTAAGACTCGGGGTCAACGGACTAAATGCACACAACATCTTCTATAGCGAGGCCGATCCATTATGCGGGCACTGTGGCGGGGTGGAGTGTGTTCAACACTACCTCGCAGAGTGCCCCGCACACGGCCCCGCCAGAAGGGAACTAAAGGGAGAACTGACAACATTAGGATACCAAGGGGAGATAAACGCGGTTTCTCTGCTCAATCTAAATTCACAGGAAATGAGGGACGCGGTCTTCAAATTCTTTGAGAAAACAAACTACCTGGACAAAATATAGGGGAAAACTAAGGGCGCAGACAAAAATAATCGCATTGTACCGTAAAACACACCCCGTACGAGAATACATACTTTAAACCAAATTCTCTAGAGACCCGAGTTCAGAACAGAAAAAATAAATATTCGAACCGCACCTTAGACGCTACCAACCAAAAAGGGCCGTAGTGATCAAAGGGCGGCCGTCTCGCAGCGAGAAGGGGAACAAAGTCAACGATAGGCGCTGTGGTTGCGGCCTCGGCTTTGCACTAAGGAGTGCCTATCGGTGACAGTGATCCCTGGATCACTGTGAGAAGACCATAGCAGAACGGGGCATGGACTCACCACAAGGAAAATCCATGGCCCCGACCCACTCTCCAGAGGGGGTGTGCCAAGCGAGAAGTTAAGACAAGGTGTAGCGTTGTGGTTGCGGCCCACTGGCTTTGCACTTATGAACGCTGCACCAAAGCCCTAGCTGATCGGGAGCCACACAGCCCGAAAGAGGACCACACGAAAGCACGCCGGGACTGGGCATGGACCCACCACAAGGAAAATCCGTCACCCAGCCCCTCCTGAGGGGGTGAGGCAAACGGGAAATCAGGACGAGATGTAACGCTGGGGTTTGCGGTCTTAGGACTTTGGCACTGAGCAGCGTTGCGTCAAAATCCTGGCTGATCGAGAGCCACACAACCCAAAGGGGAACGGCACAACAGCAAACAAGCAAACAAAGCCTCTCCTTCAGGAACGCATACAGAAAAGTGGGGCAGAAATAAGAAACAAGACGCCTTATCACATCTTTTTCTTTATTTTTTCGCAACTTTCGCTTTCGAATAAAGGATGTACATTATAAGGTTACCCAAACGGAATGACCTGGGGGCCCTCAAAAGGGCCTTCTGCATACCACCACGACTGAAAAACCGCATCTCACCTGGTATATCATACAGCCCTCCGTACTGCCCTTGTCGCATAACATAAAAATCACCAAAAACAGCAAATTGCGCCATGACCGTAATAAAGACAGACGGTCAAGATGGCCACATATCAATACAGACAAGGACAATTAACTAATTAACTAGGGCATGACTTAGCGCGACCTGAAGGAAGGCTTTTAACACACACAACCACCCACGCGAAACTAAACCAACATACAACCACACTAGATAGGTAGATATAACGATAGTTGTAGGATAGGAATACAGTAGAGAGGATAGTATAGAAAAGAGAGATCAAAAACCTGGAGTTAGAAGAAGAAGAAGAAGAGTTTTCTCAAAAAGCGATTTCAAACATTTTTATTTGTGTAAATATGAAACATTAAAAACAAGATCGCATAGGAGCGCTCGACTGCGCACGTGCGCAGGCGGACGCTTGTATGCGACCTTCATGATTATATAACAATTTGCACTAACCACTTTGACTAAAGAGATTGGCAAACGTTGTCTCGGGCCCCCAAACGGCTAGGCAAGAATACTTTTATTTCTACTATGATGCCTTCCTACACGTAGGATGCGATAGTGATATGCAAACATGGCGACACAAAATGACTCTCCTACGGTCCCACAGAATACGACATCCTGCGTCGAGGAGGGCATCGCCTTTTCTTAACTTCAAACGAAAAAGCATGAAAGGGGATTGACCTACTTTCCACATCCTCCGCGATAGAGGTCACCCACTAACTAAAATAAATACGAATTTGGGCCCGAGACGGCGGAAGCCAACACACCATGTTACTATGTTGTATGTACAGAAGAAACAAAACACAAATATAATCTTCAAGCACAACCTTGCAGGTACAAAAATTGTCCTTCCCAGCAGCTGTGGGCGGATGGGCTTGTCCCAAAAAGGACAACAACACAAAGGAGATCGGCTAACGTTGTCTCGGGCCTCCAAATGGCTAGGCAGGAATACGCTTTCCTCCTATGGTGCCTTCCTTCGCGTAGGATGCGTTAATGATATGCAAACATGGCGACTGACCCACTTATGGTCCCGCGGAGTGCGGCATCCTACGTCGAGGAAGGCATCACTTTTTCTTAACTTAAAACGGCAAATGCATAAAAAGGGATTGACCTAATATGCACATCCTCCGCGATAGACGTCACTCATTAACAAAATAAATACGAGTTCAAGCCCGAGACGGCGTAGGCCGGCACTTCATGTTATTATGTTACATATTGTATGTACAGATAAACCAAAAAAAAAAAAAAAAACAACGACACAAAATATAAACCACTAGCTTAATCTTGCAGGTACAAAAACTGTCCTCCCCAGCAACTGTGAGCGGGTGGGCTTGCCCTAAAACGGACAACGCCACCTTTAAGGCACAAGAAAAACAAACAAAACAGGTCCGTGGCGGGGTAAGCACATCCGCCCGCATATATACTTAAAAAATAGACCACTCAACAAGATGGGGAAACAGACCAAACAATGTAAAAATGTACATACGTTACATAAATATACAAAAATCAAATAAAAAAAAAATAAAAAACAAAAATACCAATATCAAAATTGACCCTTTCCTGCTCTGACACGGTTCGGCATATTGACAAGCAAAAAATTATAACGTCGAGTAGAAGACAAAATGGACCGACTGCAGCGGACTTACGATAGACACGGACGGACGGGGCTGGAGCCGAGCGATGGTCTCCCCATTCACCGGCAACGTGGAATGGGGGTAGCACCGAACGGCTAAGGTGTAGTGCCAGAATGGATTAGTTCCCTGGGGCCCCACCAGCTGACGACCCGCGACACGGGGAAACTGGAAACAACAACAACTGAAAGAAAGATTTATTTCATTTTGGAAAAAACGATTGTCATCTGAAGAAGAAATGAAAAAATTAAGAACATGTAAGCTTATAAAAAAGAACTTTGAAATAGAACCATATTTAGAAATTTTGCAAGACAAAAAACTCAGAAAATCTCTATCCTCGTTTAGAATTAGCACTCACAGGTTAAGGATTGAGCGTTGTAGATATTGTGGAGAAATACCTGAAGAAAGACTATGCCATTTTTGTAATATAATAGAAGATGAAATTCATTTCTTATGTGGCTGTAAAAGATACACAGAATTAAGACGGAAAATGTTTGATACCGTTAAAGATAGTAACTTAAGATATCCTAGCCTTGAGCATAATGTTATTTTTACTACCTTAATGACAAGTAATGATCAAAGTGTGGTTAAAGCTGTGGCAAAATTTATATATGAATGTGAAATTACATAAATAGAGGATATTCAAATTTCTGAAGACTGGTAAGTGAAGGTATAAATTTTATATGCTTTATATGTCATTGATATTATGCTCTATTTCATTGATTTTTATGAAAAAAATACAATTAATATTTCTATCATGGGTCTCGAATCTCCAAACCAATTATTTACTCAACTTTTATCATCATTTATAATGCAATAATGTGTGTATGTGGATGGATGAAAGTGTGAGAATGTTAATGTATTTATATGCGATGTAATTTTGTATATTGCATGTCATTTGCCGTTAACTCACTTGCTGGGTATAACAGTGCAATTCAATAAATTCTATTCTATTCTATATGAAAAGGATCCTGCGGTATCCTGTGGTATCCTGCTGTAATCAGACTGACCGTCGAAATTTTGTGACTTGTGGATCTTTCCCCACCCCCTTCAATTTTTGGACAACCACACCCCTCACTCAGTTTCTGAAACAAGCTTGCCTATTTACTGTACCTGGCTCTGACTTTGTCCAGTTTCAATTTGGGAAGCTTGTGTCTGTGACTGTGTCTGCGATGGCAGAGTGAAATCGGTGAATTCGAACTCTGAACCTTGCGTGTCTGCTCCAAGCAGATCGGTTTCCTCGGTTTCCAGGAAGGTCAAGGTTTGGGTTGGTCCATACGTGTCAACACTCATCTTTTAGCTTGCTGGTGAAAATACGTGCTATCTTCCGTACATAACCTTCTTTGTATCGTGTTTTCAACGGCGATTGCACCGTTTTTGTAGTTGAAAATCGAACCAAAATTTGGCCACACACGTCTACCTCTTCACGCCATTTCGTTCTGTGAAATGTTGACGTCACATTTAGGACAAGTTTCGATGACGTTTTTGCTTCTGTCGAAAAGCCGTTACATGACTATTCATTGGGTTATCGTGCACTCAGAGAGTTGAGACAGTTCCTCGATCAGACAAGAATCAGGATTGTTACTGGAGATATGTTCTAATATAAAATAAAGGCACTGCCCTTTGAGCAAACACACTCATTTACACCCCTATCTATCTTCATATACTGAGTCGGTCATATTTGGCTCAACAAAAAGGGGGTGGGTGTCGTTGGATGAGTCCTTAAAACTATTTACAATCTGTTTAGAAGTGGTATACTAAAGCGCATACCTCTGAGTAACAATCTATACTGTACGGTCTTTGAACTCCTTTGTCGGTCGTTGAACTCCTCTGTGGTTTTGGCATCTACCACAGAGGAGGGAAGACTATTGCACTGAGGAATAGTTCTGGGAGGAAATTGCTTTAGGGCATCACTGGTACTTGGTACCTATGGTATTGTGTGTTATTCACTTTTGATGCCTTTGTTTGAGTTGAAACTGTTACAGGGTCGAATATTTATCTTTATCGAGAGACACTAAACCAGAGTGTATATTATAAAAGAAGCTAAAGGAGGTCTTAGGCAGTTAATATTGGTGTAGAACATCAAAAAAAAAAAAAAAAACAGTAGTGGTAGCTCAGTGGTTAGTGCACCTGTCTCTGATGCTAGAGACCCCCGGTTCTTTTACAAGCAGTGAAATAAAGTTTAGTATCCGAACATGTTCCATCGGCATCATTTGTAGGGATGAATGCCATAAAGTGCACTGTCCTTCAGCTCGGGGCGTTAACTGGAGACTCCCTGAGCAGAAAGAATCATCCCCTCTGCAGGTTAAAGAGCCCTACCTTAAACCGTAGTGTCATAATTACCAAATAGGCGTTTGTCCTGCAAATCTCAAGTGTATGTACACTTGCAAGTAATAGTCAAGTGTGACCTCTTGCAGTCAGGAGGTACATGTAGATAGATAGATAGATAGATAGATAGATAGATAGATAGATAGATAGATAGATAGATAGACAGATAGACAGATAGATAGATAGATAGATAGATAGATAGATAGATAGATAGATAGATAGATAGATAGAGATAGATAGATAGATAGATAGATAGATAGATAGATAGATAGATAGATAGATAGATAGATAGATAGATAGGTATGTTTGATTCGTTTAATTTGAGGTTTAACGTCCCCGTCAACACTGTAAAGGTCATTTTGGAGACGTTGCTTCCAATTTTGTGGGACTTTTACCCGACATTGAGATGAAATGACATCTCAAGCCCTGTCGCCCAATGAAACCAATAGGGTTTATTAGCATGGACGGTCCGCCTCGCACCGCGGTTCCTGGACAGGCTAAGATCCTCTAAGCGGTTTACCAGTACTAGTGTGCGGGCCGGATTCAGCTCTGCGTGGAAGCATCATGCAGCCCATATATTTCTTCAAGCCCCTATGGGCGGGGGCTTAGATAGATAGATAGATAGATAGATAGATAGATAGATAGATAGATAGATAGATAGATAGATAGATAGATAGATAGATAGATAGATAGATAGGTAGGTAGGTAGGTAGGTAGGTAGGTAGGTAGATAGATAGATAGATAGATAGATAGATAGATAGATAGATAGATAGATAGATAGATAGATAGATAGATAGATAGATAGATAGATAGATAGATAGATAGATAGATAGATAGATAGATAGATAGATAGATAGATAAATAGATAGATAGATAGATAGATAGATAGATAGATCGATCGATCGATCGATCGATAGTCCAAGACTTTGCAGCATGAATATATGAAGGCCAACAGATAGACACCGTCGCTCTTAACTTTAACAACGTGTTTGACAAAGTTCCACATGAATGGTTTGAGCACTGTCAAGCTCAGACACGACACAGTAAAGTTCCTAATTAAGACCACCTTTGGGACTCTTCAAACGTGGTCTTTAAGACCACGTTTGAACAGTCCCAAGGGTGCTCTCCGACCAGAGGACACTGTATGCAGAAAATACAAAGAAGGAATAACTGTAGCTTACTAAATATGCTTTTTAAAGCAGAACGAGACTTAATTTAAGGTGGTCTTAATAGCGGAATTTTACCGTATACACCAGTTACAGTGGATTCAGAGCTTCCTGACCAACAGGGGCTAACCAGACCTGGTCACAGGCCTGATTACCACGATTGCCCCAACTTTATCCGGTGTCCCTCAAGGTGCCATGCTCAGACCTTTGTTGTCTTACCCATGCATAAATGACCTGCCACAGAAAGTTAGCCCTGGAGTTCACCTCTTTGGTAACGACAGCCTTTTATATCACGAGGTCTCAAGCATGACTGATACTGCACAATCCAGAGGGATCTTGACAGACAACAGCAATGCCTATAATGGAATATGGACTGGCAAAAGTCTTCTCTCTTTTAGAGAGATCTAATTCAAGGTAATGTTGGTTCGTGTCCGATGCTCTGTCTCTGGTCGGGCCCATCGGAGTCTAACTGTTGGTTTTCTTTTGCTCCAGCATTTCAGTGGTTTCTTGCTGTCGAGTCCTCACCGTTGTCTCACCTCTGTGGTTCTTTGATTATTTGTGTTCACGGAGATGTTGCACTGATGAGTTGGGAGGCCTTCATGCGGACTGAACAAATTATTTGTCTAAATCGCGACGGAAGTAAGGGCGAGGATTGTGGCCACGTAAAATCGATTTAAGCCCCCCAGTGGAAATCCTTCCGTTCCAAGGCGGTTCTCCTGTGGCGATTTATTTATGTTGTTGTTTGTTACTTACTGTGTGTATCACTTGTGTCTTTTTATTTTGGATGGCCATATGGCCATTTTGTGGGAAAGTAACTGTCCTTATGGCTTTCCTTTGTTTAGGTTTCCATTATGGTCTGGTCGCTTAATGTTTGTGTTTCCCTTTGGTGTCTTTGATGGGTGGAGTAAGTTAATTGTATCGATTCCTGATCTTTGTTTTACTTCTACTTTTCTCAATCCAACCAAATGTTCGACAGTGAGGGTTACAAAATGGAGAATATAATTGAAGGCAATGATCAGGAAACCTGGTCGAAGATTTGGTGCAACTTACATATTAAAGATACATAGCCATGAACTGTCTATCTTAAAGACTTTAAAGTACCTGGGCATCATTTATTTCAGAAACATGTCATGGGAATCCATTTCGATACACCTGTAAAAAGGCAAACAGCAGCCTAGCGTTTCTTTGAAAGGGAGATAACAAGCTGGTCTGAAGATGTTGAAGCATGATGGTAGTGACCATGCTATCGATTAGACTGGTACTAAGTTATTTAGACAAATTGTGGGTATTCCGATGGGTACGAATTGCGCACCTCTTGTGGCTGATCTGTTCTTGTTTTGTTATGAAAGAGACTTCATGTTGTCGCTTTCCATTGATAACCAATCTGAAATTATTAAAGCTTTTAGTTCTACTTCTAGATATTTAGATGATTTATTAAATATTGACAATACTTACTTTGATGGTTTGATCAGTCAGATTTATCCCCTAGAACTTCAGTTAAACAAGGCAAATTCCTCTGATACCGAGGCCCCCTTTTTGGATTTACATTTATCTATTGTAGATGGATTTGTTTCTTGTAAAATTTATGATAAACGTGATGATTTTGATTTCGAGATTGTAAATTTTCCTTTTTTGGACGGTGATGTTCCTCGTGCGACATCGTACGGGGTTTATATTTCGCAGTTAATTCGATTCACTAGAGTGTCTAGTCATGTATCCGACTTCAACACTCGTAATAAATTATTAACCGCTTAACTTCTTAATCAGGTGTATCGGTATCATAAACTACGTAAAGCCTTTTCTAAATTTTATAGACGTCATTCTGATTTGGTTTCAAAATTCAATGTTGGACTTAAAACACTTATGCAACAAGGCCTATCGGAAACAAATTCTATGGTGACTTAGTATATAAATTTAGAAAAAATACATGCCTGTAATGATTTTAGTACCCAATTTCGTAAAATCGTTCGTCGATATATAAAGATTGGGTACAACATCAATATTATGAAACAGACTGCATGCATGGTGGTTAACCCAATCACGGTTGGCAACTTTGCTTCCCTCCTTGATTGCACACCGGTGGGTCGGGCTTAAGATTATATGACGGTTCCAGCGTAAAAAGATAAATAGAATTTCATTTTATTTTAGTATTCTTTATGTTCGTTGGCGCCTGATGCTCCGTCTTTGGTCGGGCCCCTCGGAGTCTAACTATTGGTTTTCTTTTGCTCCAGCAATTCTATTGTTGTATGCTGTCGAATCCTCAACCTTGTTTCATCTTTGTAGTTTTTGATTTGTATGTTCTCGGAGATGTTACACTGATGAGTTAGGAAGCCTTCATGCGGACTAAACAAAATTAGTGTATACCGCGACAGAGGTAAGGGCAAGGATTATGGCCATGTAAAATCGATTTAACCCCCCCCCCCACCCCAGTGGAATTCTTTCCACTGACCGTTCCAAGGCGGTCCTTCTGTGGCGGTTTATTTATGTTGTTGTTTGTTACTACTAATTGCACGCCGGTGGGTCAGGCCTCAGATTCTATGACGGCTCCAACGTAAAGGCTTATTGAAAATTAGAGAGATAATGTTGGTTGGTGCCTGATGCTCTGTCTCTGGTCGGGCTCATCGGAGTCTAACTGTTGGTTTTCTTTTGCTCCAGCATTTCAGTGGTTTCTTGCTGTCGAGTCCTCACCGTTGTCTCACCTCTGTGGTTCTTTGATTTTTGTGTTCACGGAGATGTTGCACTGATGAGTTAGGAGGCCTTCGTGCGGACTGAACAAATTATTTGTCTAAATCGCGACGGAAGTAAGGGCGAGGATTGTGGCCACGTAAAATCGATTTAAGCCCCCCAGTGGAAATCTTTCACTGACCGTTCCAAGGCGGCTCTTCTGTGGCGATTTATTTATGTTGTTGTTTGTTACTTACTGTGTGTATCACTTGTGTCTTTTGGTTTTGGATGGCCATTTTGTGGGAAAGTAACTGTCCTTATGGCCTTCCTTTGTTTAGGTTTCCATTATGGTCTGGTCGCTTAATGTTTGTATTTCTTTCCCTTTGGTGTCTTTTATGGGTGGAGTAAGTTAATTGTATCAATTCCTGATCTTTGTTTTACTTCTACTTTACTGTGTATATCACTTGTGTCTTTTTATTTTGGATGGCCATTTGGCCGTTTTGTGGGAAAGTAACTGTCCTTATGGCCAGCCTTTGTTTAGGTTTCCACTATGGTCTGGTCGCTTCATGTTTGTCTTTCCCTTTGGTGTCTTTGATGGGTGGAGTAAGTTAATTGTATCGATTCCTGATCTTTGTTTTACTTCTACTTTGTCCTGGATTATGCCCATCAGTATGGTGCTCACATATAGTATCCAGCAGCTCGAGACGGTGCAACGGCGAGCAGATAGGTTTGTCAGAGATAACTACCACACAACCAGCATTACCTCCCAAGTGATACAGCACCTTGGCCGGCGCACTCACCAGCATAGACATAAATTGTCAATGCTGGGTATGATCTTCATGCATCTCTGGGCTAAGTGGACAGACATGCTTGCAGGTTCTCCGACCTAAAAGCGACGAACAGTAGGGGATACTCCCCGGAGTATATGGACCGACATCTTCTGTCAGCTCTCCTTCATCGGCACGAGCATCAGACTTAAGGGCCAACTTCCACAGAATATTGTCACTTCTGGGATCCTTGGGGGCTTCAAAGGGGGTCTTCCCTGAACTACATGAAAACTGTATTTGAAAGCTTTGATATGTTCTGTTGCGACAGAGTGTATACCGCGACAGAGGTAAGGGCGAGGATTATAGCCATGTAAAATCGATTTAAGCCCCCCCAGTGGAATTCTTTCGACTGACAGTTCCAAGGCGGTTCTTCTGTGGCGGTTAATTTATGTTGTTGTTTGTTACATACTGTATGTATCACTTGTGTCTTTTTATTTTGGATGGCCATTTGGCCATTTTGTGGGAAAGTAACTGTCCTTATGACCTGCCTTTGTTTAGGTTTTCATTATGGTCTGGTCGCTTAATGTTTGTGTTTCTTTCCCTTTGGTGTCTTTGATTTTGTTTGTTTGAGTTGAGGTTTAACGTCCCCGTCAACACTGTAAAGGTCATTTTGGAGACGCTGCTTCCAATTTTGTGGGACTTTTACCCGACATTGAGATGAAATGACATCTGCCCTGTCGCCCAATGAAACCACTAGGGTTTATTAGCATGGACGGTCCGCCTCGCACCGCGGTTCCTGAACAGGCTTAGATATTTTGGCGTCTTTGGTGTCTTTGATGGGTGGAGTAAGTTAATTGTATCGATTCCTGATCTTTGTTTTACTTCTACTTTGATATGTTCTGTTGCGAGGCAAAGGTGAGGAGAGTCCAACTGATATTGACTTACAGTTGGGCAGGGCCTGCTCTCCTTGCAGCAGGTAGGGGTAGAGGCGGGGGGGGGGGGGGGCATTGTTACTTCAGTTAGATAGGGTGACTCAGTAAGTTTGCAGAACGGACACTTAAGTGTCCTGAAGCACTAGCGTTATGCTATGGATTTGGTGCTTATCATCATTTTGTAAATCTTGGGAATGTAGCAATCCACAGGTAGCCAAATAGCTCATTGTGACTCTTACTATACTCGGGCTTTATTCTACACGCATGAGTGTTTGTGAAAAGTTTTAAATGCTTGGCCAGACGAGAAGCGCTTTCCTCCCAACCGAGAAGCTCCAGTAAATGTTTCGGTAAATGCTCCGATAACTCGTGGGTCCAGTCGCGTTGATGGATTTTACCGGCTAACATTTTCGGCTCAGTGCGGTACGTTTTATTTCATAATGACTAGTTTCGAAACTTTCCCGCGACCATGATGCAACGGTCTCTCGAAAGTAGAAATCCGCAGGTAGCCAATATAACTATTCACAGGGCTTTATTTTATACCCGAGTAATAATTGATGAAAAGTTGTAATTGCTTGGCCAGACGAAAAGCGCTTTACAACCTAACGAGAATCTCCGGTAAACGCTACGGTCAATGTTCCGGTAACTCGTTGGTCCAAGCACAGTGCTTGGTTTTAACCGGCTAACATTTTCGACGTAGTTTCGAAACTTTCACGCGATCAAACTTCAGCGTCTGATGCAACGGCCTTCGAAAAGGGCTTTTTAAAATTATTTCGACGCTTTTTGTGTTTCTTTTGTAATGGAACTTGACTCCTAGTTTTGAGAAGCATTTTTTGGATGTGAATACAATTCGTAGAACCCTGTAAAGATAGCGGATTATCGTGAGAAATTGAATGAGATTCCATGCGAGATTTGGGTGCCTAAGTATGTTGCTCCAGCCTCTCTACAGTAAAGCAAACACTTCGTGTGTCTTACTGTTGGTTTTCCTTTGCTCCAGCATTTCAGTGGTTTCTTGCTGTTAAATCCTCACCGTTGTTTCATCTCTTTGGTTGTTTGATTATTTGTGTTCACGGAGATGTTGCACTGATGAGTTAGGAGGCCTTCATGCGGACAGAACAAATATTATTTGTCTAAATCGCGACGGCGAGGATTGTGGCCACGTAAAATCGATTTAAGCACCCCCCAGCCCCCCCCCCCCCCCCCCAGTGGAATTCCTTTCCGCTGACCGTTCCAAGGCGGTTCTTCTGTCGCGGTTTATTTTTGTTATGGTTTGTCTTTGGGTGTTTGTGTCGCTTATTTTATTTTGGATAGCCTATTGGCCATTTTGTGGGAAAGCAACTGTCCTTTTGGCTTTCCGCTGTTGGTGTTTCCATTGGCTTTCCGCTGTTGGTGTTTCCATTAGGGTCTGTTGTTTCATGTTTGTGCATCTTTCCCTTTGGTGTCTCTGATGGGAGCTGTGGGTTGATTGTATCGATTCCTGATCATTGCCTCCACTTCTATTCAGTATACCCCGGCGCGAGGCCATTTTTGGCCACAGAGCTATAATCTGAACAATCTTGGTAGAGATTCACTTGTTGAAGCTTCATACCAAACACCAAAGGCCTGGACCTTCTGGTTTCAGACAAGAAGATTTTTAAAGGTTTTTCCTATATAAGCCTATGTAAAACCAGCGGGCCCCGGCGCGGGGCCATTTTTGGCCTCAGGGCTGTAATCTGAACAATCTTGGTAGAGGTCCACTAGATGGAGCTTCATACCAAATATCAAAGACCTGTGTCTTCTGTCTTCAGACAAGAAGATTTTTAATTTTTTTCGGCCTAGCTGTATAAGCTGGCTTTTGACCTACTAATTGACATTAGTCTCGATTGAATAAATTGTAATTTGCGATTGGTTTAAAATGTGTATACTTATGCAAAAAAGTAACTACTGCGTGACTACTGCTTGACTTGATAGATTTTGTAAGGTAACCGGGCGCTAAAAGCACGTTAGAACTAAGACAAGTTAATCTCAAAACGGTGTCATCAATTATACGACTTCATATTTTATGTTTCATCAAAAAGTATTCCTTACGCTACAATATTACAGAGCTTGCTTCATTTGAAATAAATTAGGTTAGACTGATGTGAATGCAATGATCAAGTATTAAAATCCTGTTTAATGGAATAATGTCACTGAGCCATAAAGTGCACAGATACAGAGGGAGGTAATATAAAAAAATAGGCAAGTAACAGCTTTAACAGCGATTTATTTATGTTGTTGTTTGTTACTTACTGTGTGTATCACTTGTGTCTTTTAGTTTTGGATGGCCATATGGCCATTTTGTGGGAAAGTAACTGTCCTTATGGCCTTCCTTTGTTTAGGTTTCCATTATCGTCTGGTCGCTTAATGTTTGTATTTCTTTCCCTTTGGTGTCTTTTATGGGTGGAGTAAGTTAATTGTATCAATTCCTGATCTTTGTTTTACTTCTACTTTTTAAAACAAACAGCACTACTACAATATCAATAAAATATAAATATGTTCTATAAAAGGGTTATCCTTTGGAAGCAAAGTCATTATAGACAAGCTTGTAATATTGTACAGTGTAAGTAAATGTTTGCTGCTGCTAAGTGAACAAGGGGCGTTCAACAAGTTCAATGGGTTGGCTTTTCAACTTCACTTCTCTCAACTGTGTCGATAATATACGGAATGATTTTTATGATGTACGAGAAGGAATGTAAAACCGCATATTTTAATCTTATATAATAAGTAAACAGGAACTTTGCCTTCAGCGTTTGTAGAAATATTGGCAACATAAATAATATTGTTCATTCTTAACTAGGAAATAGGTTTGTTGAACGATGGAGTACAAAACCCACAACCCAAAACCCGATCCCGAACCCAATTCAACATAAGCGTTTTTAGGAATGATAATATCAAAATATGAGTTAATGAATATAATTTGTATGATAGAAAAATGTCTGTCTGGAGTGTATGTAATGTACACTGCGAGTAATGGTCAAATGGGACCCATCGCAGTATAAGCAGAAAGAAAAAACGTCTAGAGTTATATCCCAGATACAAATAACTGTCTTTTGGCAATATTCTAATTGCCGGTCTGAACCCAGGATCCTGCCGACTGAAGAATAATGTCTAAAATGTCAAAGTAGAAGTAAAACAAAGATCAGGAATTGATACAATTAACTTACTCCACCCATAAAAGACACCAAAGGGAAAGAAATACAAACATTAAGCGACCAGACCATAATGGAAACCTAAACAAAGGAAGGCCATAAGGACAGTTACTTTCCCATAAAATGGCCATATGGCCACCATACAACCAAAAGACACAAGTGATACACACAGTAAGTAACAAACAACAACATAAATAAATCGCCACAGAAGAGCCGCCTTGGAACGGTCATTGGAAGATTTCCACTGGGGGGCTTAAATCGATTTTACGTGGCCACAATCCTCGCCCTTACTTCCGTCGCGATTTAGACAAATAATTTGTTCAGTCCGCATGAAGGCCTCCTAACTCATCAGTGCAACATCTCCGTGAACACAAAAATCAAAGAACCACAGAGGTGAGACAACGGTGAGGACTCGACAGCAAGAAACCACTGAAATGCTGGAGCAAAAGAAAACCAACAGTTAGACTCCGATGAGCCTGACCAGAGAGTTGTAAATGCTGTAATTTTGTCAAAAAGTACTTTTTCATCTTTAATATGCTTGTTATATCTTATCAAATGGAATGCTTGAAACATGTTGAAGTTAGGTAGACAACTTTCCTATATAGAAGACTATTTGAAGATTAACCTTTAACGGGTTAAGGTCTCAAACAGTATCGGGACAAACTAATTAGTGTCCTAAATGGCCATATATTGACTTGATAATGTTTAATAGAAGGCAGATTTTTGGGTTAAGCCCTCAAAACGGTATCGGGACAAACTAATTAGTGTCCTAAATGGCCAGATATTGACTTGATAATGTTTAATACCGTTTGCTGTAGTCTGCCAACTGTGTCTCAGTAAGAAGTAACTCGTCGTTCGTATGCCCGTCCCGTATATGACCCACGGGATTTGAACCAACCCTATCAAAATGTCCACGAACACTAGGTACACCATGCTTCCTGTGCTCGGTGAACCCAATAAACTGACAGGCTGAACATACGAACAGACGGACGAACGAACGCACAATTGGAACCCTTACAGACGGATGTATGAGCAACTGACAGATACATGAACAAATCAGAGTAAATAAGATAATGCCGAGTTCTTATTATTGGGAAAATGACAACTATTATTAAAAGTAGAAGTAAAACAAAGATCAGGAATCGATACAATTAACTTACCCCACCCATCAAAGACACCAAAGGGAAAGAAACACAAACATTAAGCGACCAGACCATAATGGAAACCTAAACAAAGGAAGGCCATAAGGACGGTCACTTTCCCATAAAATGGCCATATGGCCATCCAAAATAAAAAGACACAAGTGATACACACAGTAAGTAGCAAACAACAACATAAATAAACCGCCACAGAAGAACCGCCTTGGAACGGTCAGTGGAAAGATATCCACTGGGGGGCTTAAATCGATTTTACGTGGCCACAATCCTCGCCCAGGTTACTTCTGTCGCGATTTAGACAAATAATTTGTTCAGTCCGCATGAAGGCCTCCTAACTCATCAGTGCAACATCTCCGTGAACACAAAATACAAAGAACCACAGAGGTGAGACAACGGTGAGGACTCGACAGCAAGAAACCACTGAAATGCTGGAGCAAAAGAAAACCAACAGTTAGACTCCGATGAGCCCGACCAGAGACAGAGCATCAGGCACCAACCAACATTATCTCTCTAATTTTCAATAAGCCTTTACGTTGGAGCCGTCATAGAATCTGAGGCCTGACCCACCGGCGTGCAATTAAAGAGGGAAGCAAAGTTGCCAACCATGATTGGGTTAACTACCACGCATGCAGTCTGTCGTATAATATCCATGTTGTACCCAATCTTTTTATATCGAAGAATGATTTTACGAAATTGGGTGCTGAAGTCATTGCGGTTATATATTTTTCTGAATTTATATACTAAGTCACCATAAAATTCGGGTTCCGATAGACCTTGTTGCAGAAGAGATTTAAGTCCAATATTGAATTTTGAAGTTAAATCAGAATGGCGTCTATAAAATTTTGAAAACGCTTTGCGTAGTTTATGGTACCGATAACCCTGATTAAGGTGTTTAGCCGTTAATAATTTATTACGAGTGTTGAAGTCAGTTACATGACTACACACTCTAGCAAATCGAATTA
This sequence comes from Lucinisca nassula, assembly GCA_963580285.1. Classification (NCBI taxonomy): domain Eukaryota; kingdom Metazoa; phylum Mollusca; class Bivalvia; order Lucinida; family Lucinidae; genus Lucinisca; species Lucinisca nassula. Next base: position 4,083,088 of record OY757018.1, on the reverse strand, counting down.
ATTGCGAAATATAAACGCCATAGGATGGCGCACGAGGAACATCACCATCCAAAAAAGGAAAATTTACAATCTCAAAATCAAAGTCATCGCGTTTATCATAAATTTTGCACGAAACAAATCCATCTACAATAGATAGATGTAAATCCAAAAACGGGGCCTCGGTATCAGAAGAATTTGCTTTATTTAACTGAAGTTCTAGGGGGTAAATCTAACTGATCAAACCATCAAAATAGGTATTATCAATATTTAATAAATCATCTAAATATCTAGAAGTAGAGCTAAAAGCTTCAATAATTTCAGATTGGTTATCAATGGAAAGCGACAAAATGAAGTCTCTTTCATAACAATACAAGAACAGGTCAGCCATAATAGGTGTGCAATTAGTACCCATCGGAATACCCACAATTTGTCTATATAACTTAGTACCGAATCTAATATAAATATTGTCAAGTAGAAAGGTGAGGGCATCACACACTTTCTGACATGACCAAAGTGTATAATTCTTATGCTCTTTAGAAGTGAAAAATGCATTTCTGACATTACATGCAAGATAGAGAGAATCTTCTCTGTGAACAGCCCATTCAATTAAATCATTAAGCTTTTCTTTTATAAGATTATGAGGAAGTGTAGTGTAAAGAGTGGAAAAATCGTAGGTAGACAGACTAGAAGCACGAAAATGTCTAGATTTCAATTTATTTAAAACCTCATTCGAATTTTTTTATAGACCAAAACAGATTTCTTCCTGATCTTTCAAAGACTTTATCACAATATTTAATTACATGCGTTTTAATAGCAGTAAGACAGGAAGTTAATAATTTAGAAAGTTCAGTGGTAGTGCAAGAGCTAGAATTTGCAATAAACCGTGCTTTGTAAGGATTTTTATGAAGTTTTGGTAACCAGTATAGCGTAGGAAGCTTGTCTTGGCCTTCGTTAACACACACAGCAAACTTGGTGGCTGAAAGACAAACATGTTTATCTACTATAGCTCTCTCTTCAGCTAAAGGCTGAAGTTCATAGGCCTTAGTACCACCAAGCTCCTGCTTAAGCGTGTTAACATAGTGGAGCCGTCACACAACGACGACGTTGTTAGCGGCCTTGTCTGCAGGGGCCAAAACAAACTTTTTATGAAATTCTTGAATACCTAGTTTAAGATGACGTAAAGACGTCTTGGGCTTAGGAGGTAATAAGTTAGTATTTCGAGAATAGAAATAAATGCTTTTATTCACTAGTTTTAAAATGCTAATTTTCCAGTCCTTAAGGGCTTTATGCTCAACATACTCTCGCTTACACCATCGATTACCGAATTCATTCAAGGAAGCAGCGATTTCATCTCTACATTTACTGAAATCAATTTTAGAAGGAAACCGATATTTCGGTCCTTTAGAAATTATATTCCTTATCCTAGAATCAGGAATAATTTCCAAATTGCCAGTAATTACATGACCAGCAGCAGTATAGCAATACTTTGAGTTTTTACAATCACATGAATCAGGAGTATTAGTATCAATATCAAGATCCGAAACAAGTTTATTGAAATTAAAAATGATAGATCTAACAGGTTTGTTATATTTATAGCAAATTATAGGTGTTTCAGTATTTTGAAAATAAGCAGGAATGGAAGAAAGCACCGATCTCTCACGGAAGATACTGGGCAAATCTATAAAAATCCATACCCTTATTAATGAAGGATATTTTGAAGAAATGGCGTTTATGATTAATTTCAGAATCAATGTAAGGACGGAGAGTATGCTGAGTATAGCCTCTAGTTAACAGAGCCGCATCATATAACTGATGAGAACTATCGTAGAATTTATTCGCCTCGGTGTCCAGAAGACGTAAAACAGAAACGGGTAATGAACTTAAAAATTAAAGCATAGAGTGGCGTCCATGATTTAATAATATAATTGACAGTCACTTCAGTCTAGTATTGTTTCGTTTAAACGCACGTGATTTACGTTTAAAGTTACCATTTTTCCTCGTGCCGTGAGATCTAGTTCTGCGTTTTCGACATTCCAGGAGTGAGAAAATATCAAAGTCCGGCATTCTGGAAATATTACCCTCATGATAAGTGAGTGAGTGTTTGAGTTTTACGTCCCACCAACAGCTAAGGTCATACGGAGACGGGACCTCGGTTTAAAGACTCATCCGAAAGTCTGGAGAAGCCCGGGATCGAACCTGCGACCCCTGGTTTACAAGGCGAGTATCGTAACCACTCGACCACGGAGGCTTCTACCCTCATGATAAATGTTGTCATTAAATCCCAGTGGAAAAGGGGTCTGTAAAAATTTAATCCATTTCAGTTCAGCTTCATATCTTTTGATTATTTTGAATCTAGATGTAGAATTTGCATCGTAATAAAGTTTTTCCACTGGTTGTATAACAATGTTATTTACAGAATGACCTGTACGTCGAAAGTGACGGTACAAGAAAGTGTACAAGCCCATCCGCCCACAGTTGCTGGGAAGGACAATTTTTGTACCTGCAAGGTTGTGCTTGAAGATTATATTTGTGTTTTGTTTTTGTTTATTCTGTACATACAACATATAACATAGTAACATGGTGTGTTGGCTTCCGCCGTCTCGGGCCCAAATTCTTGTTTATTTTAGTTAGTGGGTGACCTCTATCGAGGAGGATGTGGAAAGAAGGTCAATCCCCTTTTATGCTTTTTCGTTTGAAGTTAAGAAAAGGTGATGCCCTCCTCGACGCAGGATGTCGTATTCTGTGGGACCGTAGGGGAGTCATTTTGTGTTGCCATGTTTGCATATCACTATCGCATCCTACGTGTAGGAAGGCATCATAGTAGAAAAAAAAAGTATTCTTGCCTAGCCGTTTGGGGAGACAACGTTTGCCAATCTCTTTAGTCAAAGTGGTTAGTGCAAATTGTTATATAATCATGTAGGTCGCATACAAGCCTCCGCCTGCGCACGTGCGCAGTCGAGCGCTCCTATGCGATCTTGTTTTTAATGTTTCATATTTACACAAATGAAAATGTTTGAAATCGCTTTTTGAGAAAACTCTTCTGAAAAGGAGGAAAGACAGTAGGCTCATCATTTTATACAAAGTCTAAAGGGTGCTGCCAGCATCCCACAGATGACCTTGCTCCCCCCCCCCCCCCCCGCTAGGCACTGTAGAAACCACCATTCAATGGCGTTTCAGAGCCTTGCTGCAAGAACTGACAATTATAATTAATTGTTCTTTCCCCGAACCATAAGAGATTGGAATGCCCTTCCCGATTCGATTATTTCGCCAGCTGAAGGTGCTGCATGATGACTGTGTAACTAAGTTTACCTCTTTGGTTAGAGCTAGGGGCTAACTTCCCATATAACAGGTCCTGGTGTATGAATGTCATCTGACGTGGCACCAGTAACAATTCTGATTCTGATTCTGGATGGGGGGAGGGGGGGGGGGTTAGGGCAGGCTGACACGGGTGCAATATGTTAACAATATAACATAAGCCCAGTAGGGCTTTTACTTCGACAAACATATTGTAAGACAACAAATAGGATTAAATATATCACAGCATGCAAAATCAGTTTGCGGAATCAGTTGTTTATATACAACAACATATCAACTTTGATTCAACGTTATACTGCCAACGTTTAATCAGTGTTGATAAATCACCGTTGAACAGAGGTTGATATAAGGTTGATCAACCAATCAACCTAATTTCAACACAAACTCAACGTTGATTCAACGTTGAGTGCCTGCTGGGTGATGACTGTGTAACTAAGTTTACCTCTTTGGTTAGAGCTAGGGGCTAACTTCCCATATAACAGGTCCTGGTGTATGAATGTCATCTGACGTGGCACCAGTAACAATTCTGATTCTGATTCTGGATGGGGGGAGGGGGGGGGGGGGGGGGGGTTAGGGCAGGCTGACACGGGTGCCGAACGGCTAGTCTTAATGGAACCCGAAAAACGATGACGTAGTTCACACTTGGATGTTGTGCGCACATTTACATTTCAGAAATAGGTTTACTGTCGCGGTTTATTTTACCCCCGTTTGAAAAGCGGGACGTGTTATAGCTCCTAGCGTAATTTCTTTATTCACTCACTACTGATGCGTTGTAGCTCAGTGGCTAGTGCACTTGCCATTGACGAATCCGGGCCGTTTCGGTCCTGAGTCATTTCGGCCGGGTCGTTTCGGCCTTGGTCTTTTCGACCAAAATTTTGACTTGGGTCATTTCGGCCTATTTCGGTGTGGTCCTGGGTATTTTCGGCCTGGGTCGTTTCATCCCGATTTTCTTAGATAGATTTTTTTTCAGCAGAGTACCTGTCCGAATCAGAATTGTTTACTGTCTGGTGTCAAAAAAGTATGCTTTGTTCTCAACAAACCATGGGTCGGGTATAAAAGCCAAGGCCGAGCCAAAAAATGCCGATCCAAAGATTTTATATTTCGTCTCTTGTCACAATGAAGATATATATTGTAGTCAGTTTGGTATAAAATTATTATGAATAACATTTGATAACTGCATGAAGGTTCATCTCTCTACATTGTCTTATTTTCTTTAAATGACTATTTTTCTATCTATCTATCTACTTATACTGAGTCGGTCATATCTGGCCATTACCTCCGTTGTTTGGGTGGCTAAATTTAGAATTTAGCTGAAAAAAAAAAAAAAAAAAAAGAGAGGCACTGGATGCGTCCTTAAAACTATTTACAATCTGCATAACAGAGGTATCCTAAAACGCATACCTCGGAGTCCCAATCTTACACTGTGCGGGCTTTGAACTCTTCTGAGGACTTGGCATTCACCGCAGAGGAGGGAAGACTATTCCATTGGGGAATAGTTCTAGGAAAGAACGAGTTCTTCAGGGCATCACTATAGGACTGGTATCTACGATATTGTGAGTCATTTACTTTTGATGCCCTTGTTTGGGTCGACACTGTTACAGGGGTCAAGTACCTATCTTTATCAATAGACACTGAATCAGAGTGTATCTTGTAGAAGAAGGTTAAAGAGGACTGTTCACGACGGGCCTCCAGGGACGGCCACTCTAGCTCATTAAGCATGTCACCGACGCTACTTCTATTTCGCCATCCCCTACAGGTCCATTGAGCAGCTGTCCTCTGCACCTTCTCCACCTGCTGAGTTTTAACATAGGGATGCCAAATGGGTGATGCATATTCAAGTTGAGGGCGAACCAATGTTTTATATGCAACATCCTTTGTCTGCTTAGGTGCAAAAGCCAAGTTCCGTCTAAGGAATCCTAAAGTCCTAGTTGCTTTAGATGTAATCTCTGAGATATGTTGACCCCAATCAAGATCGTCAGTGATGGTGATACCAAGATATTTGGCGCATTGAACATGCTCCAAAATTTGCTGGTGAAGAGTATAGTCAAACTTAATTTGCTTGTCCGGAGGGTGTCGTGACACCCTCATTGAGTGACATTTGGCCACATTGAACTTCATTTGCCAATCGGCCTCCCACTGTGCAAGTTGATCCAGGTCATCTTGTAAAATAAGACAGTCAGAAGGAGAATATATGTTCCTATACAGGACACAATCATCAGCAAACAAACGGACCGATGACCTGATATAATCGGGGAGATCATTAATGAAAACCAAGAAAAGGACCTGTCCAAGGACCGAACCTTGGGGGACTCCAGATAAAACAGGGACTGGATCAGATGCTTGGCCATCAAGTACAACTTGTTGTGAGCGCCCAGAGAGCCATGAGCTAATCCACCTATGCGTGGATCCTCTTATCCCATAGTACTCCAGTTTATGTAATAGCCTTCTGTGAGGTACCTTGTCAAAGGCCTTAGCAAAGTCCATGATGATCAAGTCAGTCTGTTTGTGGCCACGGTTTATGGCCCCATCTAGATTGCTCACAATGTCATGGTAAAACTGAACAAGCTGCGTTTCGCAAGACCTTTGACTCCGGAAACCATGTTGACAGTCAGCAAGAATGCTCTCAAAGGCTAAGTGCTTGTTGATGTTGCTTACTAATATATGCTCCAAGGTTTTGCAACAGATGCACGTTAGCGACACTATTTTTCCGAAATCTAGAGGTACACAGGGCCCAAGCTAGCCCAAAAAAATTTGGGAGAAGTGACTTCTCCCTCCTGGGAAATTAGGGAGAAGTTTGCTGGGTCTAGGGAGAAGTGGGTGCGGCTTAACGCCGAACAACAACAATGTAATGAGTTCTCCTGTAAACCCCTATTTGGAGAAAAGTGTGTTTTATTCAATCAATTCCGCTATTGAGACCACCTGAAATGAGGACTAATTCTGCTTTAAAAAGCTTATTTGGTTGGCTGCAGTTATTCTTTCTTTCTGTTTTCTGCATACACTGACCTCTGATCAGAGGCCACTTTTGGGACTGTTCAAAAGTGGTCTTAAAGACAACTTTTGAACTGTCCCAAGGTGGTCTTAATATAGTAATTTTACTGTATTTGGGCAAGCTGTAACTTGTTGTATCCAACCATGTTATAATGAATGGTGAGGTTTCTGTGTAATAGTTAGATCATTTCTCACTAAGTTCCTGTAATAGTTGTATTTTAAAACATAGAAACAAGGGGGAACAACCTCGCTAGATGAAAATCAGTTGTTATTTTTTTATGAATTTGGATAATTTACCGGCAAGTAATAATTATCTTCACTTACAAAAAAAAAAAAAATTGCTACCTACTTTTGTTGTTGTCCATAAAAAATGAAAACGATTGATGGATGCAAAAGTAATGTACAAACAAATCAGTGGCGAAACAAATAAACCATCTTTATTTAAAAAATTTTAAATCCTAATGCAGTGTCAATGCCAAAGGTTGGAATAATCTCATTACTGTATACAACAGTACTTAACAAAGTACGTCCGCACCCGAACTTTGGCAGGAGCTAACGGTACGAATATACCTGTTTAAGTTACATAATCTTATGTAATCATAATTGGCTCTTATTGTAATAAAAACTTTGTGCAATCAACCAAGATAGATTTATGACAGTACAAGACTGCTAAGCCTGTTGCAAGTGGCTCAAGCGGCATGAGCTAACGGTTTGAATTTAATTACATAACAGTACCAAACTGCAACTGGCACGCAGTGCAGAATAAACAGTTAGCTTTGTTCAGTGTAATTACTGAGATTTCTGACACTAGTGGATCGAAGGATTATCGTCACCTTGTCAGTTTACCGTTACTGTTCACAAGGAAGACACCAAAAAAAAAAAAAGCGAAATTTCAGGGCGAAGTTTTTTTCGCTTTCATCGCCAAAGTCGGCGAAGTGAGCCCCAACAGGGCGACTTCTTCGCCTAAGTCGCCCTCTAGCTTGAGCCCTGGGTACAGGAGGTTTTAGGAATTCCGTTTATGACGTCATTCTTGCGCATGTGCAAAGTACTGGCCGTCAATTGAAACGGCCATCGCTATTTAAATGTATTGGCGGAACTTAAAATGCTAACAATATTCAGACATTTTGAGAGAAAATATACCCGTTTTCATTGAAAAAATGCCTCGAGAAGGAAAGAATGATTTTTTACTATCATTACCAAAATTCATTTATCCTAAATCCGTTTTATCTTTTCGTGAATGACCCATGTCAATGGCTTGAGATACCGTTATTCACGAAATAAGTTTTTATGTAACTTTCGTTTTATTCGCTATCTATCTATCTTTCTTTCTTTCTTGAGAAATCTGTCCAACGATTTGTCTACATGTGCAATTTAAATGTCCATACTGACAGTCGAAATAAACTATTGAGTGGACTGACGGAGGGGCGTTGAGTCAGTGTTGGTTCGATGTCATGCCGTCGACACCCACTCCAACTCACTGACTTCATTGGTAAATTACCGTTGGCATGAGAGAGAGAGATGTTTGACTGACAAACAGTAGACAGACAGACGACACACAGACCGACTGACTGAATGACTGACTAACAGACGAACGGACGGACTGTTAGACAGACAACAGCATACTCACAGTCGAAAAAAAAAACAAAAAACAATGAGTGGACTTACAGACGGGCGTCGAGTCAACGTTGGCTCGACGTCATGCCATCGACAACCACTCCAACTCACTTTAATGACATGTGACCGTTGAGATGGTTTGACTGATCCCTGTATCCAAGAAGCCCATAACCCTTTTTGCACCAAATGGAATCTTCCTCCTTATATATAGCAGGAGTCATTTTCAATATTTAGGGGTGTCAGGTTGTGTTTTCTTCAAAATTTATTTGGAAAATGACCAAACTTTTTGCAAACAGTGTAGGCCCTGATCAGAATTCTGCGGCATCTGATCTGGGCCTGCACTGTTTCTACAAATCTACCAGATTTTACTGTAAAATCTTGCACTTGCGAAGGAGTGTTTAACATTCTTATGCTCTGAAAGGGTGTTTTACGTTTTTTATGCCCCCGCCATTCGAAGAATGGTGGAAAGGGCATATAGCGTTGCCCCTGTCCGTGCGTCCGAAACTTAAACGCAGTCAATAATTTCTTTATTTCTTGATAGATTTTAAAATTACTCGGCAGAAATGTTAACCATCATGAGACAACGTGTCACGTGCAAAACCCAGGTCCGTATCTCCAAGGTCAAGGTCATACTTAGAGGTCAAAGGTCAAAATAAGGGTCCGAAACTTAAACACAGTCAATAACTTTCTTATTTCTGGATGGATTTTGAAATTACTTTGTAGAAATGTTAGCCATCATGAGACGATGTGTCATGTGCAAAATCCAGGTTGGTACCTCCAAGGTCAAGGTCATACTTAGAGGTCAAAGGCCAAAAAAAGGGTCCGAAACTTAAACGCAGTCAATAACTTACTTATTTCTGGATGGATTTTGAAATTACTTTGAATAAGTGTTGACCATCAAGAGACGATGTGTCACGTGCAAACCCAGATCCGTACCTCCAAGGTCAAGGTCATTCTTAGAGGTCAAAGGTCAAAAAAAGGGTCTGAAACTTAAACGCAGTCAATAACTTACTTATTTCTGGATGGATTTTAAAATTACCTTGAAGAAATATTAACCATCATGAGACGATGTGTCACGTGCAAACCCAGATCTGTACTTCCAAGGTCAAGGTCATACTTAGAGGTCCAAGGTAAAAAAAATGGTCGGTCAATAACTTTCTTATCTCTGAATGGATTTTGAAATTATTTGGCAGAAATGTTGGCCATCATGAGACAATCTCCCTCACACAAAACCAAGGTCCTTACCTACAAGGTCAAGGTCATACTTAGAGGTCAAACGTGAAAAAAGGGTCCAAAGCTTAAACACGGTCAATAACTTTCTATTGATGAATACGAACAGACATATTTTCAGGCGGGGGCATCCGTGTCCTATGGACGCATTTCTAGTTTTGAATTTAATGTTCCAATCCCACTGAGTCTTGATGGGTCCGAGCACTGGGCAAATGACATCTTATTAAGCAACGCCGTATTATCGGCAACGAAACGTTGTGACGTTTCATCGACATTGCAATGTCAAATTCAATGCATCGCTTTGAAGTTGGTTTGATGTTGACACAACGTTGTTGAAACGCTACATGTCGGTTGACGTAGCGTCCTTTAACGACAAACTGTAATTTACATTTGCCTGCGCTCGCTAAGAGAGAGAGAGAGGACCCTGTAGGGTCGTATGTACAATATATCATTTTCGTAATGTGAAATTTCACATCTGGCAGCATATCGGTGTTTCTCCCATTATCTTACATTAGAATTCCCCAAAAGTTTAAAAGAATTCCACTGTTTTACGCTGTTATTAACACTTTATCTGTCCGACTACCTTTGAAGCAATATGACAGATGACGGCCAGGGCTTTTCCCGTTCTATTTTTAGAACCGGAAGTACGTCACGTCACGAAAAAAGCTCCTGTAAAAGCCAAGGCCGAGAAAATGGAAATGTTTCCTAATTTCTTACGATTTTATCGGTTAGGGAAATTCTTTTTGTCCTGATGATATTTGAAATTGATTATTACTATCATGTGCACATAGATAATATAATAAACATATCAAAACCACGTTAAATGATCAAATTTCTTATTTTATAATGGTTTCTATTTTTAGATTAACTTTACTAAAGGAAACGACCGAAATGTATCGAATAGGAAAAAACAGTATTCAACTGTATTCAACTGCTCGCTGGAAATAAAGAAATATAAAAAATGATTGTTATATTTGTTAACATGTACATGTATGTGTATATTAAAATGATGAAGAGAAAAAAGTTATTTTTTATTTTTCTATAATTCCAGCTATCAGTTAACAAAACTTTCTTCCCTTTCGGTCCTTTTCGGTCGTTTTCTTTGATTAAGTAAATCTAAAAATAGAAACAATTAGAAAGTAAGAAAATTGATAATTTAAGGTATAGTTTATCAACGACCTTTGAGAGTTCAAAGTTTAAGCGAGACGAGTCGATTCCATTTTTTAGGGGAAGCAGGTTTCGGATACTTTTTTTTCTCGTGATTTTTAAGATATAAATCAATGTTTTGATATTATCTACCTAGAACTACCGAGTGGTTAGTGCGGTGTATTGCGAGTCACACTAAAAATCTTTGAGACGAGGGTTCGAGTCCCAGTGTTACATTTTTTTTTTTTTATATTTGATTTTTCATCTTTTTTATGTTTAAAGTTATTTTCTTTATTTGTTATATTTACATCATTTATATTTTGTTTCCTTTGTTTTATTTTCAACAATTATATTTTTATGTTGGATGCCGGCCTCGGTAGTTCAGTCGGATGCGCGTCTGACTGGTGGTCAATAGGACGCGAGCTCGATACCTGCCGGGGTCAGCAAAATTATTTCCCATGGAGATTGATCATGAAATCTTTTCCATGGCCATTCCCTCCTTTCTGTTGATTCAAAGTTGTTAGTTTCTGGGGAAAGAATGTGCATTGTACTTGTTAACCGCTTACGTATAAGCTTGCCAAGGATATGTGTGGATTAGTAAACTGACCGGCTCAAAATGACCTAAATAGTGTTGCCTGGGCCGTAAAAGCCCAATTCAAATTACAGATTCATTTCAACAGCGCATTTGCCTTCACTGACGGCTATGAACGTACGTTCAAATATAGTAACATTTTTTATAATACTGCTTGAATCCGAGCTGCAACGATTCGCTTGTGCTCTTTCAATCTTTTCAATAAAATGAATATACATCTAATGTGATGGCCCCGCCCATCAGGGCTTGGAGAAATAGATCGAGCTGCACGATGCTTCAAAGCGGATCTGAAACTGACGACACATGAGCAATGGTGAACCGCTTAGTAAGTCCGAACCTGCCCAGGCAAAGTGGTGCGGGTTTGACCGTCCATACTTATTAAACCCGTTTAATTTTATTGGGTGGCAGAGCTTGAGATGTCGTTTCATCTCAGTGTCGGGTAAAAACCCCACAAAACTGGAAGCAACTTCTCCAAACTTGACCGGGACAATAAACATCAAATCAATCAAACAAACAACTCATGTGCTCCAATTCTATAGGTTCGAAAAAATGTTAAAGAAAAGTAAAAAAAAAAAAAAAAAAAACATCTGCCCAAGATTCGAAACCTAGATCTCCAAGATGGAAGACGTGTTACTAAAGTGTCTCGACTGGTCGTCAATCTGGTTACACGACGCCCCAGATTAAGAATATGACGGTAACTATCGCCTAGGGTAAAAAATATCCACTACAAGCGACTTACCTAAAACAAGGACGAGTCCAAAATTAAAAGTGCAGTCACGTCTCACTGCGATTTGAAAGACTATAGTCTTATATGTTTGTTATATTTTTCTATGGACAAACAATGTCAATAATCAAATGCAAATATTTTCAGGACTAAAAGAAGTACTTTAACCTGTAAATTTTCAAGAAATAAAGGAATATTATCATTTTTCCTGGCCTTGGCTTTTATACCCCTCGATTTTGGAAAAACGGTTATTACAAGAAAATTAAACAATGTAGAGAGATAAACCTTCGTGCAGTTATCAAATATGTTATTTATAACAATTTGATACCCGATTGACTGCAATATATATCTTAATTATAACAAGAGACGAAATATAAAAATCTTCGGATCGGCATTTTTGTCTCGGCGCGGCGCGGCCTTGGCTTTTATACCCGACCCAAACCATGCCCCAAAGCAATTAAAAAATCTTCTATATCACTTAAATATTTTTGCACTTTACTTTATGCATTTAATCTGCAAAATTTAAGTTACTCCGAGTTTAGTTTTCCAACAACAAATTCCGTATAGACTTTATTCCAAACTTTTCTAGGTCACAATGCGGTCATCTTGTTTAATGATGTTTGTAATTCAGGTTGTGCTTTCTGATTGGATATTTAAAAATAATACACCTGTATCTTAGATGGTTTACAATAAATTGGTCATATGATGGCCATGTGACTTCAACGTCTGCGCAAGCCGTTGGCTGCCATTTTTAAACAAGATAATGCAAATAAATAGGACTTTTTTCAATGAAACAGATACATATTAAAAGAAAAATAATAATTTTGTCACATGTGACAACAAGAATGGGTATGAGAAGCACCTTTTACCGGTTTATGTCGCATTTTCTACTGCTGTGAGTTACCGTGACTGGCCTTAGAAATATAATCAACCGAACATATTCGAGAAACTTACATCCATCAGCAACTACAGCACATGAAAATAAAAAGCACACGCTGAAAGAAAGCACAGCCTGATGAGAATAAGCCATACTGGTTACCACCAAGGAAATCCTGCTTGTAATGCTCAGATGTGAGTGAGTAGCAGTAATAGGAGAGAAAAAAGACACGTCCTTAAACAATCCTTCACCTGTTAGGACTGTCACGGTATACCAGTAAATTGCAATACACACCTGCTCAGGTATGATATCACGATATGAGAATGTACCTGTAAATACCGGTAATAAAGTGCAACCATCAAAGATGACCAGGGTTTGTCTGAAACCAGAAGGCTCAGGTGTTTGATATTTGGTTACGGTATGGAGCTTCGTCTTGTTGACCTTTATGAAGATTATGAAGATTGTTCAAATTTTAGCCCTGGTGCCAAAAATGCCCCCCGCTCGGGGACCCTTTGGTTCTACATAGACTTATTTAGAGAAGACATTTAAAAATCTTCTTGTCTGAAACCAGAAGGCTCAGGTGTTTGAAATTTAGTATGAAGCTTCGTGTTGTGGACCAATATCAAGATTGTTCAAATTATAGCCCTGGGGCCAAAAATGCCCCCCCCCCCCCCTCCATCTCCCCCTCCTCCCGGCCCTGACCTTATAGAAAAAATCTTCTCCTCCCTGAAACAGCATGGCCCAGGTCTTTGATATTTGGTGTGTAGCTTCCTCTAGCGGACCTCTACCAAGATTGTTCAAATTATAGCCTTTGCACCAAAAATGAAGCTTTGTCTTGTGCACCTCTATCAAGATTGTTCAAATTATAGGCCTGGGGACAATAATGGCCTTCCTTGGGGCCCACTTGTTACACTTTGGATCAGGTGACCAATCCAGGGCCATCATGGCCCTCTTGTTTATGTTGTCTAACTTGTTTGTCTCCATTTTTATCATGCAGCCTAATCACCCACACCCATCGGGGCTTGAGGAAATAGATTGGGCTGCATGGTACTTCCATGTTGAGCTTAAACTGACCACACATGGGTACAGTCCTGGTAAACCCCTTATGACTAAGCCTGCTCAGGCAAAGGGTTGTGTGTCGGACCTCCCAGGGCATATAAGCCTTTTGGTTTCAATGTGGGGTAAAAGTCCCACAAAATTGGAAATGTCTCCAAAATGACCTAAATAGTGTTGACGGGATGCTAAACCTCAATTCAAAGAAACAAATCATGCAGCCTATAACAAAGATGAATCTGACAACTATATAGAGGATCTTACATGAGTGTTCATGTATTATTGAATTTATTAAACAAGTTGAGGAAAAGAGATAAAATGCGAGGCTTTGCCGAGCATTTTATCCCTTTTCCTCAACAAGTTTAATAAATTCAATAATACATGAGCACGAATGCAAGATTCTATTTATCATATGACATTTAAAACGTATTTTATTCAGGATTGTTTACAAAAATATCAATATTCCGCCATTAGTAAACGCGACGCCGTTAAGGACTTTGTACATGTAACGTTACTGGACGTATCTAGCTAATTTGCATATTTAATCCACTAGTGGATTATCGAAAATATTACATGGCGTTATTACACTCTCAGACGCGACGCCATATGATAAATATAGTGTAATCTATGGGCCTCCTAAATTTCCAAATGGCCCCCTTTGCCAAGGTCTGTGGGCCCAAGGGGCTGTGAGTCTGAATGTCAATTTTTACCTCAAAATTTGTTTCGAGTTAGGTGATATAATTTTCATATTATTGTGAATCTCAAGAGACTTTAGGACTGAATAACTACATTGAATTACCAGTTATTTCAAATTGGCCGTAATATGAATTACACCCCAATCTCTTTGTAACACTATTGTTGGGATCCAAAGCAGAAACCACGTTAGTTAAATAATGTTAGGTAAATGATAACAAAAATGTGAAGATTATATAGAAAAATGACCAAAATGGTCATTTTTCTATATAATCTTCACATTTTTAATGGCCAAAATGGTCATTTTTCTATATAATCTTCACATTTTTAATGGCCAAAATGGTCATTTTTCTATATAATCTTCACATTTTTGGGATCCATCTTGAAACCGTGTTATATTCAAAACTGTGTTATAATGAACGTGTATGTGTAGTTGAAATGCAAAGAATATACATGTATAGAAAATAAAGTTCCAATGGTACTCTTTGACGTACCTGTAAGTGATAGTGTCGAGTTAAGCGTTGTTGAGTTATCAATAATTTCATCAGTGTCACAGCCGGGGGTGGGTGGTGGTGGGGATGGCATCCATGTCCCTTGGACACATTTCTAGTTTTATGCTTTGGACATTTATTGGAACAAAGGTTTTGTAGAGTCTACATTTAAATATCCATATCAATATTTTTGTTCCCGTACATTTTGTGACAGGTGATTGGATGGGTACTACTAGTAGTTTAGCTAGACAGACAAAACAGCTGCCTGCCATTGAATTTGAATGAGTACCAGCATTGCTGTGAGACATTTTGTGAAGTTTAATAACAGGCTTCAGTTTCTTGAGAACATCACTCGATTTATTCTCACTGCCATGTACAATGCTGCTCCGGGTATGTTTGGTTTCTATGGCAACAGACGCCCTCCACCACACATAGTAAACTATGCCTCACCCATGGGCTTCCAGTTCTCACCTAGAGGGTACCGAAATTATGCACAGAGTAAGTAAAACTCCAGTCATTTCTCAGTGTTTGCCTGTATGCAAAAATATTTTTAAAAAGTTTGCAAAAAAAAATCAGCAGACGACTTAAGCAGACATTTTTATTTCTCCATTGGAGAAATAAAAATGTCTGCGGACAATTTAGTCATAACAGGGAGACTTGTTAAAATGGCCTCAACGAGGTGATTCTAACAAGTACCAACAACTTTCAACAATGTTTCAAACAAGAAAAAAAGAAAATTATCCTAGGATTGTTCTCACGATACATCATTTGTTGTCTGATAGTGTTTCCCCCAGCTCCTAAAAGGGCATGGTGCTGGTAAAAAAAGAGGGCACTTTCAGTGTGCCTAAAGGCACTTTGACCCTTGTCCTCCTGAATATTTTAATATGCCACACCCACTACTGATTATCAACCAATCAGACTTCTTGATGCAAATTATTGCAACAAATTCATAAACTGAATGGCAAACAATGAAGATCCTGATCAAATGGCTTCTTCAGAAGCCATCTGATCTGGATCTGCATTGTTTGAAAAATCTAGACATATCCGGGCTCAGCAGGACAAGGGTTAATTAATATGGCAAATTTACTGATTATCAACCAGTCAGATTACTCGATGCAAATTATTGCAACAAATTCTCAATCTGAATGGCAAACAATGTAGATCCTGATCAGATGATCTGAATCTTCATTGTTTGTTAGATAAGACATATTCGGGCTCAGCAGGACAAGGGTTAAATAGGCACAGCCATGTAAAAAGGTCACGTGCACAACCTTGCTAAAAGGGCACACCTCTAAACTTGAAATAAAAGCTTTCAGTCTCCAATGCTAAGTTATAATGCCTATTTTATGATGATAATCGAAGAGATATGTCATATTCTCCATTGGTGTCAAGTAGGGCTGGCTAATCGGAGCTGAAGAGATATTCGATTATCGGTCCTGTCATTGTGATCGATAATCGATTAGTAATCGCTAAGGTTTTTGTCATTATTTTACTTGTCTGGCTTTCTGTCTGAGCATGACTCTTACCATATGTTGCACTTAAACATATGTATATTTGAACAGACAGGCCTGAGCAAACAGTGAAGACCCAGATGAGACGCTGCATAATGCGGCGTCTCATCAGGGTCTGCACTGTTTGCCACTCATCCATCTTATTTAGGCACAATTTTGGGCAGTAAATTGTGCTTATCAAATAATTGATTATCAGCAAATCAGTAATGATAATAATTTTTTGGAATATATCGATATATTTATCGATTTTCTGATTAATCGTGTCAGCCCTCAGCCCTAATATTCTCCATTGGTGTCAAGAAGTTTAACCCTTGTCCTGCTGAGCCCGGATATGTCTGATCTTTCAAACAATAATCACTTGCCCAGCCAAAATTTGGACTTGTCCCGGGCAGCTGGGCAATGGATTTGTCAGGCCCTGGCCACAGCTCTCATCCTCTAACATTATGATAACACACCCATGTGACATAGTGCATTCTTTCATATCTCCAAGATGGCTTTTTCCTGATGAAAATTTGTGATATTTTTCTTATTTATACTCCAAACATAGGTTGTGGGTGCTCGTTAGAACTGCCTCATTGAGGCGGTTCTAACAAACACTCACAACCTATGTCTAGGAGCAGAAATCAGCAAAATAATGTATACCCCTGTAAGGCTGCCACGATTAATCGTATAATTGATTAATCGATCGATAAATTCCACAAAAAAAATTATCATTTCTGATTTGGTTTTAATCGATTACTTGATAGGTACAATTTACTACCCAAAGTTATGCCTAAAATAGCTGGATGAGTTGCAAACAGTGCAGACCCTGATGAGACGCCGCCTTATGGGGCGTCTCATCTGGGTCTACACTGTTTGCTCAGGCCTGTCTGTTCAAATATACATATGGTAAAGTGCAACATATGGTAAGAGTCATGCTCAGACAGAAAGCCAGACAGGCAAAATAATGACTAAAATCTTAGCGATTACTAATCGATTATCGATCGCAATGACAGGACTGATAATCGATTATCTTTTCAGCTTCGATTAGCCAGGGGTATAAACCCCAGTTTTCTCTATATAAAGTGTGGTTTATCGGGGTTGTTCATTTCACGGACTTGTTCATGTGATGAATACACACAAACACTGACATGGTAACACTGGTCAGGCACACTTTCACACTTCAGTTGTTTATTTGGTGTCACTTACACTTGTTATCAGACTTCTTAAAGTTAGGTACAATAAACGGGGATATATTACGACCACCTTTGAAGACCACTGTTGAATAGTCCCAAAGGTGGTCTCTTGTTAAGAGACGCTGGGTGTAAAGTAAGAATAACTGAAACCTTCACAGTAAGCTTTAACCCATTTTGTACCAGAAACCCTCAAATGAGTACCCTGGCAAACAGTGCAGGCCCAGATCTGATCAGGGCCTACACTGTTTGCAAATTAGAAGCATCCGTGGTGTAGTGGTTATGCTACTCGCCTTGTAAACCAGGGGTCGCAGGATCGATTCCGTGCTTCTCCAGACTTTCAGATGAGTCTTTAAACCGAGGTCCCGTCTCCGTATGACCTTCGCTGTTGGTGTGACGTAAAACTCATACACTCACTCACTCACACTGTTTGCAAAAAGTTCAGTTATTTTCCAGATAAATTTTTAAGAAAAACACAACCTGTCTCCCCTAAATTTTTAAATGGATTCCTGCTATATATAAGGAGGAAGATTCCATTTGTTACAAAAAGGGTTGAAAAGCAGTTTTAGTCATAATTTTATGTGGTCCTAATAGCAGAATTTTACTATATCTATCTTATTTGCCACAATATGTCTGTATTTTCCAGGTTACCAGCTAGTTCACCAGGGTCCCAGTTTTTCCCCAGGCCCTCCTCAGTCTCCTTTACAAGATCCAGCCATTGTCTACGCAAGCAGATCAAACAAGTAGGAATCTTCCTTCTTTTTTTATGCCCCCGCCATTCTTATGCCCCCGCCATTCGAAGAATGGTGGAAAGGGCATATAGCGTTGCCCCTGTCTGTCGGTCCGTGCGTCCGAAACTTAAACGTATTCAATAACTTCCTTATTTCTCGATGGATTTTAAAATTACTCGGCAGAAATGTTAACCATCATGAGACAACATGTCACGTGCAAAACCCAGGTCCATACCTCCAAAGTCAAGGTCATACTTAGAGGTCAAAGGTCAAAAAAAGGGTTCGAAACGCAGTCAATAACTTTCTTATTTCTGGATGGATTTTGAAATTACTTTGTAGAAATGTTAACCATCATGAGACGATATGTCATGTGCAAAATTAAGGTTGGTACCTCCAAGGTCAAGGTCATACTTAGAGGTCAAAGGCCAAAAAAAGGGTCGGAAACTTAAAAACAGTCAATAACTTACTTATTTCTGGATGGATTTTGAAATTACTTTGAAGAAGTGTTGACCATCATGAGACGATGTGTCACGTGCAAACCCAGATCCGTACCTACAAGGTCAAGGTCATACTTAGAGGTCAAAGGTCAAAAAAAGGGTCCGAAACTTAAACGCAGTCAATAACTTTCTTATCTCTGGATGGATTTTGAAATTATTTGCAGAAATGTTGGCCATCATGAGACAATCTGCCTCACACAAAACCAAGGTCCTTACCTACAAGGTCAAGGTCATACTTAGAGGTCAAAAGTGAAAAAAGGGTCCAAACCTTAAACACGGTCAATAACTTTATATTGATGAATACGAACAGACATATTTTCAGGCGGGGGCATCTGTGTCCTATGGACGCATTTCTAGTTTTACTTGTGATTTTGATTTGAAAATGTCAGTACTATTACCGGGAACCCATTTTGTACTGATTGAAATCTTCAACTTAACCCTTGACCTGCTGAATATTTGATTCAACCAATCAGATTACTTGATGCAAATTACTGCATCAAATTCAGAAACTGAATGACAAACAATGAAGATCCAGATCAGATGGCTTCTTCGGAAGCCATCTGATCTTGATCTACATTGTTTGAAAGATAAGGTATATCCGGGCTCAGCAGGACAAGGGTTTATATGTAGCAGGAGTCCATTGCAAAATTTAGGGGTGACAGGTTGTATTTTATTTCAAATTTATTTGGAAAATGGCTAAACTTTTTGCAAACAGTGATGGTCCTGATCAGATGACACATTTTGCAGCATCTAATCAGGACCTGCACTGTTTGCCAATTACCTATTTTGGGGTTTCCTGTACAAAATGGATTAAAGGTGCATTATTGAGCTATCTTGAAAAATGCTTCCAAAAATAAAATACATATAGCCGGTATTTTTCTTTAAAACAATACAAATGAATGCATTTTATGCAAAAATGGGAACAATTATGATGACAGGTAAACGAGTTTGAGAGGGATTCCCTAACTAGGTTTCGAACACTAGTTAGATCTATTTTTAGTGACAAAAATAGATTCCCCATATATGACGTTATGCGACGCTCATTTTTGGCCTTGTTTGCTTAGGCCATGCCTGAATCGGAAAAAATATGACGCTGAATACCATGCCATAAGTAACGACACTCAGAGACGATTCTGTCGACATGTATGTGTAAAGTGACAGATTTATTTTAGAACAGAAATTCTGAACACATGTTCAGAGCCAAGGGTAAACACGAATGAAAACGACCATATTCACAAAGTTCTGAAGCTGTATTTGGCTCCAAAAGTGTACACATGACAAAGGAGTATGCATTGAAGATAAAATCCAGAAAAAAAAATTTTGAGACTCAGTAGCTCAATAATGCACCTTTAACATAACACCAAAGTTGATTAATAGTTTCAGGACCTTCTGGCCTAGTGATTAACCCTTCTCTTGCTGAATATTCATTTTAACCACACCCATTTCTGACTTTGAACCAATCAGATTACTTGATGTAATTTATTCTTACAAAGCCATAAAATTAATGTCAAACTGTGTAGATCCTGATCAGATGGATTCTTCAGAAGCCATCTGATCTGGATCTACACTGTTTCCAAAGATAGGGGTTGTCGTGAACAGCAAGATAAGGGTTAAGAACGCTGTCTCTTAAACATTACCATTACTGGTAGGTCTCTCATTGCTGTGGGTTTGAGACTTGCTCAATTCGCTCATAAAGTCCTGCAACGGAAGGTCAGTTGGCTTTTCTCCTAATTCTTCAGTTATCTTCCACCTCTGATTAAAGGTTGCCTGAATACCGTTATAAATGAAAATTAATAATCTTGAAGGAGTCATTTACTGGTTTCAGTTCTGTTTGGTTGGAGCTAGACATCCAAGATGATAAACTCATCAGGGTTTTGAGAAACGGTACTTCCATGCAGAGCTGAAACCAACCGCACACGAGTACTGGTAGACTGCTTCGAATGTCTAAGCAGGCCAAGGCAAAGTGGTGCTAGTTGGCCCGTCCATGCATATTAACCATATTGGTTTCATTGGACGACAGGGCTTGAGTTGTCATTTGATCACAATGTCAGGTAAAAGTCCCACAAAATTGGAAGCAACATCTCCAGAATGACCTGAATAGTGTTGATAGGGATGTTAAACCTCGAGTCAAACAATAAAATCAATATAAACAACTGTTTACTGGATCTATTTTACTTTCTCAGTAACGGTGCATCAGCTTTACTTTAGAGGTCAGTTACAGTGCAACAGTGCGGTTGTCATGTGCTGTAACCATGTTCTCACAACAATAATTTCAGGCGGCCACATAGCCAATATGAAGGAACATCTCACCCACAAAATAAGAAGAGAAAATGGCAGGAACCACAACTCTATGGGCCTAATAGCATAAATGATAAGGTCAGTATTAGATGACTTGCATAACTTCGGATAAGGAGGGAATAATGGCAAAAATGAATTGCTAATTACACCCGCTTTTTTTGAAAAAAAAAAGAAAAACGGTTATATTATTTTCGTCATGGATGTCCGTCCATCCGTCCTTCCGTCAGTCACGTTTCTTGTGAATGCAACTACTTTTTTATTTCTTTACCTACAGTGACCAAACTTGGTACATACATTGCTTGGGGACTGCAGATGTGCATGAAGGTGTCGAAATTTTCATCTGACCCCCTGGGGTCATGGGGTGAGGTCAAAGGTCAAATTTCTAAGAAAAGGCTTGTTCATAGGAAAAGCGGGTATTTGCGATGGTATACCATCGACTGCTGCTCTAGTTTTCCTTATTTCTTTTTAAGAACGTACAGTAAAATTCCTATATTAAGACCACCTTTGGGACTGTTCAAAAGTGGTCTTTAAGACCACTTTTGAATAGTCCCAAAGGTGATCTCTGACCAGAGGACACTGTATGCAGAAAACACAAAGAAAGAATAACTGAAACTTTCTAAATGAGCTTTTTTAGGCAGAATTAGCGGCCCCCACCCATAGGGGCTTGAAGAAATATATGGGCTGCATGATGCTTCCACGCAGAGCTGAATCCGGCCCGCACACTAGTACTGGTCAACCGCTTAGAGGATCTAAGCCTGTCCAGGAACCGCGTTGCAGACAGACCGTCCACGCTAATAAACCTTATTGGTTTCATTGGGCGACAGGGCTTGAGATGTCATTTCATCTCAATGTCAGGTAAAAGTCCCACAAAATTGGAAGCAACGTCTCCAAAATGACCTTTACAGTGTTGACGGGGACGTTAAACCTCAAATCAAACAAACAATAAGGCAGAATTAGTCTCAATTTTTGGTGGTCTTATTAGTGGAATTTTACTGTATAGTGTTGTTTTTTGTTTGATTTTAGGTTCAACGTCCCCGTCAACACTGTATAGGTCATTTTGGAGATGTTGCTTCCAATTTTGTGGGACTTTTACCCGACACCGAGATGAAATGACATCTCAAGCCCTGCCACCCAATGAAACCAATAGAGTTTATAAGCATGGACGGGCCGACTCGCACCGCATTGCCTGGGCAGGCTTAGATCCTGTAAGTGGTTTACCATTACTCGTGCAGGTCGGTTTCAGCTCTGCGTGAAAGTATTTGTACCAGGTAGAACCTGAACTTTTATGATGGCTTTGGTTCATATTTGGTATGATAATAGATATAGGTGCAATGTTTTATTCAGCAATACCCACACCCATGCCTATGACCTCAAGGTCAAGGTCACAGACTTAGACAATTTTAATGTTAAAGATTTTGAAGACCTCAAATTTTCCAAACCATTATGGATTTGGCTTATCGTTTGTTTGATTTTAGGTTTAATGTCCCCATCAACACTGTATAGGTCATTTTAGAGACGTTGCTTCCAATTTTGTTTGACTTTTACCCGACACCGAGATGAAATGACATCTCAAGCCACCCAATGAAACCAATAGGGTTTATACGCATGGACGGTCCGACTCGCATCGCTTTGCCTGGGCAGGCTTAGATCCTCTAAGCGGTTTACCAGTACTTGTGTGCGGGTCAGTTTCAGCTCTGCTTGGAAGCATCATGCAGCCCATATATTTCTTCAAGCCCCTATGGGCGGGGGCTTGCCATGATGAGGCGATTTTGACAAGAACCAACAACATCCTTATAATAAACTTATTATTATTATTATGCATCTACACAGTCTGAACAGAGTCTTTTCTAGTGGCTTGAATCATGAATGTGTGCTGTCTCAGCTGCTGCCATAGGGTGACAATATTAACCACTGCCCTGCTGATTAAGTTTATTTAGTCACACCCATTTCTGACCACCAACCTATCAAATAACTTGAAGAAACCTATTCATTCAGTTTCTCAAACTGACTGACAAATAGTGTTTGTTATTGTTTGTTTGTAGTGAGGTTTAACGTTCCTATCAACGCTATTTAGGCCATTTTGGAGATGTTGCTTGCAACTTTGTGGGACTTTACCCAACATTGTATGAAATGATATCTCAAGCTATGCTGTCCAATGAAACCAATAGGGCTTATATGCATGAGTGGACCGCTTCGCACCACTCTGCCTGTGCAGACTGAGACCTAAGCAGTTTACCAGTACTGGTGTGCGGTAGATCTCAGCTCTGCGTGGAAGCATCATGCGGCCAATTTATTTCTCTAAACCCTGATGGGCGGGGGCCTGACAAATTGAGTAGATCCCTTCAGAATTTGGACAATATCCAGGATAATCTGTTAAATTAAATGCTCCAGTGGGCAAATCATTGTGTTTAATATCTTCTGTGTTGTAAGAAATATATGCCTGCCACCAGATAAGACACCAACCAGCATACCAGCATAGCCCTCTCTCAAATTATATGCATGATTCACATTCCATTACCAGAACAAGGCTGAGTGAGTACAGCTGCCACGACTTCTAGCCTGTGAAATACCAAAGTAAAGGGCTCTATATATTAAGCAGCATTGCTGTATATCCATATCGGTATGTCATTCAAACAGTACATATGACCCATCATTGTCTTTTCATCATTTTCCATCAGGTGAAGTATTGAAGAAACAATGGATAGTGAAAGAAGGGATTGAGAACCCTATGCACAGTATGCCCATATAGTCTATTTAACCATAAAATATGAGTATCAAACACTGTCACCTACCTTTATCAGACTACATTAATCAAAATAAAATGTCCATTTTGCACAGAAATTATATTTATACCCCTGCAAATGAAGCCATTGGTACAATTGTACACCAAACAAAAAGACCTCACCATTCCAACCCAGTGACTGCAAGTTGTGTGGGTTTGTTTGAATTGAGGTTTTACATCCCCGTCAACACCATTTGGGTCATTTTGAATACGTTGCTTCCAATTTTGTGGGACTTTTACCCGACACTGAGATGAAATGACATCTCAAGCCTGCCACCCAACAAACCAAAAGGGTTTATTTGTAGGGATGGTACGACTCACACCACTTAGCCTTGGCAGGCTTAGACCCTCTAAGCTGTTTATCAGGACTCGTGTGTGGTCAGTTTCAGCTCAGTGTGGAAGCATCATGCAGCCCAATCTGTTTCTCCAAGCCCCGATGGGTGGGGTCCGTGTAAGTTGTGTAAGAATTTGATAATATTAGTTATTTCTCTTCCGCTTCAGAGCTCCTGTTCCATATATATATTCTAATTAAATACTGGGCTTCAAGTATACTTGGCACCTGTGGACATTTAATTTCTAAAAAGGCCTTTAAGGGCCTCTGGCCTAAAGGATAGAGAGCTACTTCCTAATCATTAGGTCTCTCACCTCTGTGGGTTTGAGCCTGGCTCGGGGTCACATGTGAGACGCCAAGTTCAGCAACCGATGCTCAGGCGTTTTTTTTGTTCTCCGGCATCTCCAGTTTTCACCTGCCTCTGATCAACGGTCGGTTCGATATGAGGGAAATAATCTTGAAAAGGTAGTAAAATCAAAACAAAAAAATCTTAAGACCAAATGCAGGGCACTGCTTTGGACAGTATTCTTCTCTGTTGGGGCTTGCTGCTGTCCATGGAGCCCATTTGTTCACGACAACACTGCTTGGATAGAGATTTATTTACTCTGAATTCTGGCTTTCTGCATAGGCTTTTGTTGATAGACACTGCCTCAAAATTATTGCCACCAAGATATTACGAAAACACACCTATACAAATACATTGCAAACTTAACCGCTGGAAAAGCTATTTTTTTAAGACAACAATAAAATGTGATATTTTTCTTATTGCTGTTCAAAATATAGATTGTGGGTACACGTTAGAACTGCCTCATCGAGGGGTTCTAACGAGTACCCACAATCTATATTTGAGCACAGAAAAGGGGAAAATAAGGTTTACCCCTGTAAACCACAGTGTTACTATATAAAAGTGGGGTTCAATGGGGTCAGAATTATATACGCATGTTTTCGTGATGCCATGAAAAATGACATGTACTATAAACACATCATGTTAACAAGTCCGTAAAATGAACACCCCTCTAAACCCCACTTTATGTAAGGAAAGTTAGTTAATAGGTGTCTACATTGTTTTGCTTATTTCTGCCCCAAGAGTAATATTGTGGGTATTCATTAGAAACGCCTCAATGAGACAATGCTAACGAGCCCCCACAACCTATTTTCGGATTATAAATAAGAAAAATATCACATAATTTGTATCGGAAAAGTTGCCATTTTGGAGAGGTGTAAACATGCACTATGACACACAGGTTTGTAATCGTAATGAATTATATTAATGTGATATATTCACATTTTGAAATTAACTTTGTCCCCTATTTCTGACTATCAACTCATCTGATAAGTTGTAAACTGAATGTCGCTGAGTGTAGATCTTGATCAGATGGTTATCTGCTCTAGATCTACACTGTTTGCAAAGGTGTTCAGCGGGATAAGTGTAAATTTGTGTGTATATGCAAAAAAGGACAGAAAGCAATTTTTCTTAGACTGATGCTCATGAATAAAACATTTCAGTTTTATCACATTTGATTTTTATGCCCCCGGAATCTAAGATTCTGGGGGGCATATAGTTTTTGGTCTGTCCGTCTGTTTGTCCGTTTGTCTGTTTGTCCGTTTGTCCGTCTGCAAAAACTTTAACATTGGGCATAACTTTTGAATGGTAAGTGGTACAGCTTTCATACTTCACATGTGCATTCCTTGTCACAAGACCTTTCAAGAGGTACCATAAATTTTGACCTCGTGACCTTCACCTTGCGCTGTCCGGGGGCATTTGTGTTTCACAAACACATCTTGTTTTCATTTTTGTTGAGACTGAAAGAGCTTCCCATACTATACATCTCATTTCCTGAATTGAAAAATAAGAAAAAAGTAGATTATATATGGTAAGATCTGCAAAAATAATAAACATCTGGCTTCTATATCTTAGAACGTTTTGAAAAGAAAGTGAATTTTGTGTTTATCTCCATATCTTAATGGGGGTTCTTATCCCAACTACAAGCTGTTGTTTTAGCATTGCCATAAAATTATAATGTTTGACCTAATGATTCAATGATATAGAAAGCTTTTGAGAGAGAAAAATATGCTGGGGATTTCATTCATCATTTATAAATATTTGTGTTTATAACTACTTGGTTCAGGAATGAATCAGAAATGGTTGAATTTAACTGTAATATATCATGCAGAAAGGCACCATGATATACATGAACCCTCTGCAGATTTGTTTACCACCTGAAGAGGATTTATTAATTTAAAAAAAAGATTCTACAAAAGAAAAGAGAATGTAACTACGGTAATCAAAAAACTCTGTAAGAAGCCATGTTATTACTATGGACGCTAATCTAGTTATACTCACTCAGCCTCGTTCTGATTTACCTAATCAATTATTCATGAGATATATTAAGAAGCGTCTATACTCAGATTCAAAAGCTAGCAATTTTAGCCCCTATCCTGCTGTACATGACAACCCTTACCTTTGCAAACAGTGTAGATCCAGATCAGATGGCTTCTGAAGATTCCTTATCCCAATGTTCGCGACAACCCTTACATTTGCAAACAGTTTAGATCCAGATCAGATGGCTTCTGAAGAAGGATCTACACTGTTTGTCATTCAGTTGGTGAATTTGAACGAAAACATTTTATCGTGTAATCTAATTGGTTGATAGTCATAAATGGGTGTGGCAAATTAAATTATTCAGCAGGATAAGGGTTTGATTTGCAAACTAGAGGTTCTGTTCTATGCAAGTTCCTAACACTTAGGTGCTAGCCCCCCGCCCATCGGAGCTTGAAGAAATAAATGGGCTGCATGATGCTTTCACGCAGAGCTGAAACCGACCCCCTTACAGGAGTACTAGTAAACAGCTTAGAGGATTTAAGCCTGCCCAGGCAAAGCGGTGCGAGTCGGACCATCCATGCTTATAAAACAATATCGGTTTCATTGGACAGCAGGGCTTGAGATGTTATTTTATCTCAATGTCAGGTAAGAGTCCCACAAAATTGGAAGCAACGTCTCCAAAATGACCTTTACAGTGTTGACGGGGACGTTAAACATCAAATCAAACAAACAAACACTTAGTGCTTATCAAACTGTGCAGGCTGATCTGTCCCCTATGAAGATTCACAAATGGTTAAAATAGGTTTTCTTAAGGGGAATGGGAACAGCTGGCACATTTTTTCTGCCATTTTTCAAAGGGAGACAACTTTCAGGACTTCCTGTTCGCTTTTCTATAAACCCCGTCCTGCTGAAAAAGGGATCTACTCTTAAAGGAAAAAATTTGCTCCTATGGAGCAAATTCTTTCCTTTAAGAGTTGACTCCTATTGATATGGGAGACAAAAATACTTTTGTAGGAGTTGCCTCCCCTTAAGGTAAATGTCATATTATTTTACCTCCTATAGATCACAGAGGGTATATGGAGCTACTTCGAGAATTACAGACAGTCAGATGAAATGTATCGCAATAAGATTCGATTCAGAAATGCTCTCTATGCCATCTTTAAAGATGTCTTTCCATGTAAGTGCTCAGATCAGTTAAGGTGTATTTAACCAGAATAATAGGGACACTCTCTCATCCAAAATCTGCAGAAGTTGGTTTTATAAAAGCCATCCAGAATATTTAGGTATTAGCATGATTTTGGCCCCAGTCCATCAGGGATTGGAGAAATAGTTTGGGCTGCATGGTGCTTCCACTCAGAGCTGAAACCAACCACCCATGAGTACTGGTAAACTGCTTAGAAGATGTAAGCCTGCCCAAGCAAAGTGCTTAATTATAAGGCTAATTGGTTTCATTGGGCGGCAGGGCTTGAGAAGTCATTTCATCGCAGTGTCGGATGAAAGTCCAACAATATTGAAAGCAACATCTCCAAAATGACCTCAAAAGTGTTGACAGGGATGTAACCTTTAAGACGCCGAGAAAAAATTCATCTGAAAATGTTGTCTGCTTATGTCGTCTGCTGAATCTTCTTGCAAACTTTTCAGAAATATTTTTTCATACAGGCAAATAGTGTGGACCCAGATCAGACTGCTCCTGTAGGAGCAGTCTGATCTGGGTCCATACTGTTTGCTAAAATGACTTTTGAAGTAACCAGCAAACGACAAAGCAGATGACAATTGTCGTGATAGGCATTTTATGGGTTAAACCCAAGTTCAAACAAAAATAATCACCGTTTTTTTTTTTCGGGGGGAAGGGGTTGCTAATGGGTTTCAGTAGCCATATAAATTGAAAGCTTCAGCATACAGTCTATCTTCAATGGCTGGAGCACCTTTGGTGCCATAATTTTTTGGAGACAAGGAAAGTTGGAGCTACTGCAGGAATGAATTTAATTTTTGTGGATTTTATTGATGTGTAAACTCCCGTGAATCACTCACAAACTTAGCATGAAGCCCTTCGGTTGGGCTTCATGCTAAATTTGTGAGTGATTCGCCGGACTTTACACATCGATAAAAGCCAGAAAAATGATATTCCGTTCCTTACAAACTCCAACTTTTCTAAGAAACATTAACGTCTACAGCGTTCAATTAAAAGATGGAAAACTTTTGATATTTCGAAGAGGAAGCTGGAATTTGTAAGGAACGAAATATTAAATGGTAGTTTTTTAGGAATTATTTGGAAAATTTAAGAACGAACTTACCAACGGCCAAGGGGAAATGATTATTCAGTTAGAAGCGAGCAAAACGTCAAGTCTATAAACTCTGTTTATTTGTCTTCTTACATTTACGTTTTCAAAAGTTTTCCATCTTTTAATTGAACACTGTAGACGTCATTTATATACAGTGACATAAAGTATGGGATCTAAACATGCTCTTTGGTGTCACGTTTTAGTTCTACGTGTCGCTGTGTGAAATAGCTGTCAGATTCTTGCTCATGGAATTTATCGAAGTATAAAACTTTTATTTTAGCCAATCAAATCGCTCGAAATTTACACAATGATGGAGAATTGGAATTATTGAAGGTTAACCCTTATCTTGCTGAATATTCATTTAAGCCACACCCATTTCTGTCCATCAACCAATCAAATTAATTGATGTAATTTATTGCTACAAATTCATAAACTGAATGTCAAACAGTGTAGATCCTGATCAGATGGCTTCTTCAGAAGCCATCTGATCTGGATCTACACTGTTTGCAAAGACAGGGGTTGTTGTGAACAGCAAGATAAGGGTTAATTATAGCGCCAGATCAAAAAATCAAGGGCTATATAAGAGAAATATATAGAGATTAATACATCTTTAGTTTTAAATACGGGAAATATTTTCCCCGAGAGACTTGCAAACCAAGTAAACAAACGAGTGTGAATGCGCGAGTTTGTTTATAAGATTTGCAAGTTTTGAGGGAAATATTTCCTGTATTCAAAACTAAAGATGTATTAATGTTTATATTACATTTATTAAATCGGCCGTTTTTGGCCTTTCTAACGTCTAAAACAGACGTAATAAGCGATGTGACGTGACATAATTTGTCCTGATTTTGGCGCGTCATAGTGCATGATGACGTTCGAAAAGAAATATATCTCCGCCTGAAAGGAATATTTTCCCTGCAGGAAAATATCATTTTTTATTTCCCCCAAAATTACTTAAAATAGCAGCAAAAAAGTAATATAAATGATATTCTGTGTGTTTGTGTTTGAGTTTTACATCCCACCAACAGCTAAGGTCATATGGAGATGGGATCTTAGTTTAATGACTTTTCAGAAAATCTAGAGAAGCCCGAAATGAAACCTACAACCCCTGGTTATGAGGCAAGTAGCATAACCACTACATGACAGTTTTCTAAAATGATACTTTGTAGAAACTGGCAACTACACTGCAAGCATCTATATTTACATTGACCTACTTTTCTTGGTTCATTGTCCCTGTTGAATATTGCATCATGTCCATTTCCTCTAGCAGATGGCATTTTTAAAGTTTTATTTTGGGAAAGAAAAAAGGGCTTGAAATTCCATGTGAATCATCTGCCAGACAGATGATTCACATGGAATGTCAAGCCTTAGTTTCTCTAAAAAATGATAGTTGTCTGTTCTAGGAATTTTTCTTGGTGTTTTAAGAAGTTACATTATTTAAAACATGTTTTTACTTCTCTAAATGTATGGTACATGTAACATGTAATGCTAAAGGCTTAGATTGAAAGGAGAAAAAATGTTTCCCTACTGATCCTAAGTATTGGGACAGATATGCCTAAGCAAACAGTGCAGACCCAGGTCAGACTGCTCCTTCAGGAGCAGTCTGATCAGGGTCTACACTGTTTGCCATTCTGTTTGACTCGTTGCAGGATCATGAAACAAATTTGTTTAAATTTTAGGAGAATTACAGTAAGTCTTGAAGGTGTCTGAATTTTTAGGATTTTTACAGTATAGTGTTTTATCAGATTGTTTGTAGACTGGCTCGTGTACAGTTGGTTCCTCTGTGGGTGGATTTGGGACCCAAACTAGTGATATGGCTCTTTGAAAGCGCAAAAAAAGTCAAATTTGAATTGTTTTATCTGACTGTTTGTTGTAGACTGTGGCTTGTATATTGTCGGTTCCTCTATGAGTGGATTTGGGACCAAAACCAGTGATATGGATCTCTGCTTGATGCTTAGTCCACAACAGGTATGTATTAGTGGCTCCATATAAAGAGCGCCTCGGTAGCTCAGTAGGATGCGCGTCTGTCTGGTGATCAGGAGGATGCAGGTTTGATACCTGCCGGGGTCGGCAACATTCTTTCGTGGAGATCGATCATGGAATCTTTTCTAAGGCCATTCTGTCCCTTCTGCTGATTCAAGAAGGGCATTTTTCAGTTTCTTGCAAAAGACTGTGCAATGTACTGGTTAACCGCTTATGTATAAGTCTGCCCAGGAAAAGTGTGGATAGGTAAACTGACCGGCTCAAAAATGACCTAAAATAGTGTTGACTGGGCCGTTACTCCAATACAACGGCCCCCGCCCATCGGGGCTTGAAGAAATATATGGGCTGCATGATGCTTCCACGCAGAGCTGAATCTGACCCGCACACGAGTACTGGTAAACTGCTTAGAGGATCTAAGCCTGCCCAGGCAAAGCGGTGGGCATGAGTCGGACTGCCCATGCTTATAAACCCTATTGGTTTCATTGGGCGACAGGGCTTGAGATGTCATTTTATCTCATTGTCGGGTAAAAGTCCCACAAAATTGGAAGCAACGTCTCCAAAATGACCTTCACAGTGTTGATGGGGACGTTAAACCTCAAACAAACAAACAAAACTCCAATACAAACAAACAAATTCCTTATCTGGTTCATAAATTTAATTGCAATATAGCTGCTACAATAAATATCTTTGCAAAAACTTAAAATGCCCTGTAATCAATGGCATAGCGAAGGGTTAATATAAGAGTAAGGTATTTTGAGCCGGTATTGTACATACAGTTGAACTTTGATGACTTGAACACCTTCAAGACCTTGAATATCTGTTCGAGACGGGTAATTTTAGCCACTGAGGGTTACTGCCAGGAAGCATAATGAGATACTTTTGGACATCTTTTCAGTGTTTTATAAAGAAAATGTATGCTGTTTGTTTTCATAAGAATCACCTCATCGAGGTGTTTCTAATGAGTACACACAGCATTTGGAAGATAAAAGATCAAAATCTCCAAAATTATCCCCCATCATTTCTTACGTTGAGGATTTCCCTAGGGGCTCAAGAACCGGTTTGACTCAGCCATGGTAAACGAGTCATTAGTGTTCGAGCCATCAAAGTTCTACTGTATACATTTATGACAGTCAACATTAATGCTGGCAGAAATGGCCTTTTCAATGTTATTTTTGTTATCAATAAGCTTTTCTAAATGCTCAGTAACTTCAATTGTGGGAAATATGTTTATGTCCTACAGACTTAAGGGGAATGGGAACACCTGGCAGATTTTTTTCGCCATTTTTCAAAGGGAGACAACTTTCAGGACTTCCTATTCGCCTTTCTATAAACTCTGTCCCACTGAAAAAAGGGTCTGCTGTTAAAGAAAAGAATTTGCTCCTCAGGAGCAAATTCTTTCCTTTAAGAGTTGACCTCTATTGACAGGGGAGACAAAAATACTTCTGCAGGAGTTGCCTCCCCAGATGGTGTATCCAGTCCCCTTAAGAATGAGTTCAAAACAGCTGTGATCAACAAGCCATTGGTGTTTCAGTCATCAGAGTTTCACTTTATTTAAGAAATAGATCAGCTCAAACTGTGATTTGTTGAGTAATAAATCACAGTTTGGAGGTCACTTGTAAAGTAGACAAATCACGAGCACGTGATTTGTCTACTTTACAAGTGACCTCCAAACTGTGATTTATTACTCAACAAGTCACAGACAAGAGCTGATCTATTTCGATTCTAACACGCTGAAAATCGGCAATAATGTTTTTGTTTCCTTCAAAATCTCACAACTCTTCGCCATTGTTATAAGAAATCCCGCTAAAATTATCGACTGAAACACATGCATTAATATCCTTTTCTTACGTTTTCGATGCAAGAAAATGACATTACACCGTCTAACGTCAAGGAAATCGACTAGTGACGTCATCAATTGGCAGTTTTTAATGAGTCACTTGTCACGCTCTTCCTAGCCGTGATTTGTTGTAGAATAAAACACAGTTATTTTCCATTGCCTATAGAGGCGCGCTGTGTTAGAATATTCTATTATTCATATGAGATAGTTTATTTTTCAGATTGATGGTAAAAAAGAAGCAGTTGAGCTACTGATTGTGATACAGAGGGCTTTCAGAAAATGTCGTAAGTTTATCTCATCTTTTTTGCTGGAAATACGGTTGAACTAGTTTGAATACCTCTTGGACGGTAACGGCACCCGCCGATAGGGGCTTGAAGAAATATATGAGCTGCATGATGCTTCCACGCAGAGCTGAATCCAGCCCGCACACTAGTACTGGTAAACCGCTTAGAGGATCTAAGCCTGTCCAGGAACCGCGGTGCGAGGCAGACCGTCCATGCTAATAAACCCTATTGGTTTCATTGGGCGACAGGGCTTGAGATGTCATATCATCTTAATGTCGGCTAAAAGTCCCACAAAATTGGAAGCAACGTCTCCAAAATGACCTTTACAATGTTGACGGGGACGTTAAACCTCAAATCAACCAACCAAATTTTGGACTGTAAAATTTTTTATTCTAGTTTGGGTTTGTTTTGTTTGAGGTTTAACATCCCTTTCAACACTTTATAGGTCATTTTGCAGACGTTGCTTCCAATTTCGTGGGACTTTTACCCGACCTTGAGATGAAATGACATCTCAAGCCCTGTCGCCCAATGAAACCAATAGTGTTTATAAGCATGGACGGTCCGAGTTGCACTGATTTGCCTGGGCAGACTTAGATCCTCTAAGCGGTTTACCAGTACTCATGTGCGGTCGGTTTCAGCTCTGCGTGGAAGCATCATGCAGCCCATTTATTTCTTCAAGCCCCGATGGGTGGTGGCCTTTTTTGCGCCTTCTGTAAGCATGGCATAACTAAGGAGTTCTGTTTTTAAGTATGGCACAATTAAGGAGTTCTGTTTTCCATCTCTTTGTATGCCAAGCCGTCAACATCTGCAACATATCTACTGTTCATCTTACTCAAGTCGTTATAGGTCTGACATAGCTTTTGAAGGAATTATTGTTGGCTATCAACCAATCATATGATTGGATATACTTTATTGCTATAAGTTCAACTGAATGATAAACAGTGAAATCCAGACCAGGGGCCAGTGGTTCAAAGCCTTGTTAGCTTAACAAGCTCGTTAGTGGTCAAATTGTTAACCATTCTAGCAAGTACAACATCTAATCTAAAATTTTGTTATTTTTGCTGAAAAAATGTGAGCAGCTTTTGCAATGCAATGCAAAAGCTGCTCACATTTTTTCAGCAAAATATTAGTATATTCACCATGTTGAATGATCAAAGTTTTTGAGATACATTAGCTAACGATGTTGTTAGTTTTGAACTATTGGCCCCAGAAGCCCGTGGATCTGGATCTACATTGTTTGAAAGATAAGCCATATCCGGGCTCAGCAGAACAAGGGTTAAAATGTCTTTTCCATCTACAAAAGTTAAAGTATGTTTTGTTACTCATTAAGGTGATTGTGATGACGACATGATTGATTGATTGTTTGCGGTTAAATGACATGTCAACCCTTTTGGGTCATTTTGTGTCATCTCCCAGAGAAAGGGAGAAAAGGGATAGCAGAGGTAGTAGAGGAGGTGAAAGTAAGGGACAGATGAGAAAGAGGAAAATGAATGGAAGTGAAGAAACAGATGAAATAACAACACTCCCCCTCTACCCTTACCTGCTGCAAGGACAGCAGGCCTTCTCCGACTGTAAGTCAATATCAGCTGGACGCCTTGGTGACACAAGATACACTGTAAACATGTCACCTTTGCCTCCCCCTACCACCCACTGTGATAAGGACATAAAATATACTTTAAAGAAAAATCTCCCTAAATGTTTCTCTGGACGGGCCTCCGTGGCCTAGTGGATAAGAGTGCTGTCTCTTAGTCATTAGGTCTCTCACCGCCGTAGGTTTGAGCCTGGCTCTGGCCACGTGTGAGACGCCAAGTTCTGCAACAGAAGGTCAGGTGGTTTTTCTCCGGGTACTCCGGTTTTCGCCCACCTCTGATTAACGACCGGCTCGATATGAGTGAAATAATCTTAGAAGGGCCGTAAAACCCAAACCAAAAAAAAAAAAAATGTTTCTCTGGACAAGACTTTTGTGCAAGATGGGACTGATTAATGGACATATTCAAGAATGTTGTACAAGAATCCAAGAAACAAATGTTATGAATACTTCTTAGAATCTCATTGTATCACCTTAATGAGAGGATTGTAAGAAATGTTTACAACATCTGTTTCTTTTAGTAATTAAGAGAGAAAAGACCTTTAAACATCAGTTGCAATATTCCTTATTCAGATTCATTATAGAGGCAAATTTTTTCATAACAGCAGCGTGGGCCCCACCCGTCGGGGCTTGGAGAAATAGATTGGGTTGCATGATGCTTCCACAAAGAGCAAAGACTGACCGTCCATGAGTACTGGTAAACTGCTTAGATGGTCTAAGCCTGCCCAGGCAAAGTGTTGCGAGTCAGACCGTCCCTACATATTAACCCTTTGGGTTTGTTTGGGCGACAGGGCTTGAGATGTCAAAGTCAGGTGCCACAAAATTTGAAGCAACATCTCCAAAATGACCTATTGTAATGTTGATTGGGATGCAAAACCATTTTCATAACAGCAAAATGTTTGGACCATTTTAAAATGGCAAACGGCAAACTGTTGGGTAAAAAATGCTGTTATAATGAGGATCTTCTATAATAATCACAGGCTTTATTTAGCATTGTGTATTTTCAGCATTTATAAGAAGATCTCAGGTTATTAGAGCAAGGGTGCCAATTCTAAAATTTGAAGATGCCAACACGTGAGTGTTTTTCTTTTAGGTTACCTTTTCTGTGATAGTCCTCCATGGCTCAGTCCGATGCACGTCTGACTGGTGATCTGGGCATATTTGTTCCAAGCATTGTTAGCTTAACAAGCTGGTTAGGGGTCAAAATTTTAACTCTTCTAGCAAGTATAATATCTAACACACTTGTGTTTTTGCTGAAAAAATGTGAGTAGCTTTTGCAAATGCAAAAGCTACTCACATTTTTTCAGCAAAATTATGTGTAGGTATACCATATTTGATGATCAAAGTTTTAATGATATGTTACCAAATGACGTCATTAGTTTTGAACACCTGGGCCCAAGAGGGGTCAGTTGATCAAAAGTATCAAAATTGTTGTTAAACGTCTCGTTAAAATTTTTTATCATTTTACTTGGCATGTATGCCAACATTTTTGCAGCAAATGCAAAAGCTGCTCACATTTTTCGGGCTAATTCAGCAACAGTAGGTCTGTCATCACTGTGAGTTCGAGCTGGTCAGGTGAGACACTGCAGGGGAAGGTCAGCTTGTTTTCTCTGGGTTCTCTGGTTTTAACTGACCTCTGATTAAAGTTGGACCCAAATAAGATCTTTTCTATGGTCATTCTCTCCCTTCCTCTGATTCAAGAAGGACAGTTGTCAGTTTCTGGTGAAAGAATGTGCACTATACTGGTTAACCACTATTGTATAAGCCTGCCCAGGAAAAGTGTGGATAGGTAATCTGACACTCTCAAAAATGACCTACATAGTGTTGACTGGGCCATTAAACTCCAATTCAAACAAAAACCTTAAAGCTCTGTAGAGGAAGACAAAAAAGTTATTTCGCAATATTAGCGTAAGAGCTTCTTTAATGATACTTGGTACAAACTTGTATCCGGGGATGGCAACTTAAATGCCAGCATCCACATTTGACCTTGACCTACATTTCATGGTTCACTGACCTAGTGTTACTTAGTACGAACATACTTGTATCTGGGGATGACAACTATAATGCAAGCATCCATATTTGACCTTGACCTAAATTTCATGGTTCACTGACTTAGTGAACTATTGCATGAACCCGAGTGTTCAACCTAATGTTAAGTTCACTTCTAAAGAACTATTAGAGCTTCATTAATGATACTTAGTACAAGCTTGCATCTGGGAATGACAACTTTTATGCGAGCATCAATGTTTGACCTTCCCCCCCCCCTCCCAAAAGATGTATTCACTTCCCTTATTTTGTTTTCTGATCATTTGTTTCAGGCAGGTAGAATGTGATCTGAATATAAACAATGCTGTTGGTATAAGAAACACACATCTGTTAAAATACTATGCTAACAGTAAGTATCTTGTTTACTGTATTCCACAAACCCACAAAAGCCCCTCGGCTCAAGGATCTGATAATCTGGAAATTTAAAGGCCCAGTCAACACTATTTTGGTCATTTTGAGCCTCTTAGTTAACCTGACCACACTTTCAGGGCAGGCTTATGCATAAGCGGTTAACCAGTAATGTGCACATTCTTTCGTCAGAAACCGACAACTGCCCTTCTTGAATCAGCAGGCGGGAGAGAATACCAATGGAAAAGATTTCATGATCAGTGTCCATTAGAGAATGTTGCTGACTGTGTTGGTATTGAACCAGCAGCCGCCAGATCACCAGTCTTATTCGAATTCGACTGCCACATTCAAGTCATCGAATCGCTCTTTAGACATTCGCCACACTAATGGACATTTGTCAGTGAAGTCTAGACAGAATCTGGACTCATGAGTAAACAGTACTGGCGTCCAGTCACGAATCGTCCACCTGACACAAGTTCTGGCAAAGTCCCAACCGGTCTTGCACGTGCTGTCTCATCAACGGAACACATACACCACGTCTCCTGGCATTCAGTCCGAAATCGTGGAGCCTGTTTGTGACAGTTTGGGTAGAAATTCATACTCCAGTTGCATTCCTAAATTCGTTATTCAAATGCGTAGTGTTTAGGAACCGTTGACGTGGAGACAGAATCAACAAAAACGGTCTTGACATTGAGTTGTAGTGCTTTCTCGACCCCCGCCGTGTCTGTGTGGAAAGATACCAACTCCACATTCAGGAAACCACCCTCTGAGACAGAATCCCAGCAACGTGACGTTGAGAGACGCCAGATTCCAACATTTCGATGCCACGGTTCATTTCTTTGGGGCTCAGACTGTTTCTTAACTGTCCCATAGACATTTTAAAGTTTCACAAATCAAATGAAATCCTTTTTACGCTTAGTAATGGAAAAATGACAAGTTTGATTTTTTCTGTTGGAATGCAGTGTTACGCAAGATTTTTGGGGTGCATGAATTCATTTGCCAAGTGTTAGAAGTGTGCACTTTCACAAGTAAAAACATGCACATGAGTTTCTGTCTAGCCCTTATCTTGCTGTTCACGACAACCCCTATCTTTGCAAACAGTGTAGATCCAGATCAGATGGCTTCTTCAGAAGCCATCTGATCAGGATCTACACTGTTTGACATTCAGTTTATGAATTTACAGGAATAAATTACATCAAGTAATCTGTTGGTTCAAAGTCAGAGATGAGTGTGGCTACAATGAATATTCAGCAAGAGAAGAGTTAAGATATTTATCAGTATTTGGGGTTTTAAATTTTCAGTGCAAAATTTGTTATAAAAAAGTGATCCCTATCAAACTTTGAATAGTATATTTACTCATAGCTTCAGTTAAAGCACAATTAGTCTTAAATTTAGATGGTCTTAATAGTGGAATTCATTGTACTTTATGTCGCGCCTGCTATTAGCATGGCGCGATATAGGCGCCCGGTTTTCCGTCCGTCCGTTCGTTCGTTCGTCCATCCGTTTGTCAAGGCGTCAACATTTGCGACCACCCTAGCGTTCACCCTAATGGTCAAGTTTATTTCTCAAGAACTATAAGAGCTTCATTAATGATACTTGGTACAAACTTGTATCTGGGGATTACAACTTACATGCAAGCATCCATATTTGACCTTGACCTATATTTCATGGTTCACTGACTTTGTAAAATATTGCGACCACCCTAGCATTCACCCTAATGGTCAAGTTTATTTCTCAAGAACTAAAAGAGCATCATTAATGATACTTGGTACAAACTTGTATCTGTGGATGGCAACTTAAATGCAAGCATCCATATTTGACCTTGACCTACATTTCATGGTTCACCAACATTGTAAAATATTGCGACCACCCTAACGTTCACCCTAATGGTTAAGTTCATTTCTCAAGAATTATTGGAGCTTAATGATACTTAGTACTAGCTTGCATTTAAGAATGGAAACTTTTGTGCAAGCATCTATGTTTGACCTTGACCTACATATCATGGTTGGGTGACTTTGCACCCCCACAGGAGCCTTCGGTGGAATTCTTGTCTAAAAACATAGATTTGATTTGGGTAGTTCTTAGAATCACCTAATCTAGACTATCCTTGTAAGTACCCACAACAAATCCAGGGCTAGAAAATTCTTCAAAAATTGTCCTGCATGATCAAGGCAGGTTTTTTTTGCTCTGTTAAACAAAATATAGTACTCCAGTTTTTGCCCACCTCTGATTAACAATCTGTTTGGAGTAAGTGAAATAAACTTGAACCTTGAAAGGACCCCCCCCCACACACACACACACACACACATACACACAAAAATAAAGAAATAAAAATGTGTTATAATATCAGGGCCCATTTATCCTCCACACCAAAACCTTTCCAAATAAAATGTGTTTTGATATAAAACCCAAATTAACCCATTCAGTGCCAAAAACCCCTAAAGAGGTACCTTGGCAAACAGTGCAGGCCCAGATCAGATGCTGCAGAATGCGGCGTCTGATCAGGGCCTCCACTGTTTGCTAAAAGTTCAGCCATTTTCCTAATAAATTTTGATGAAAACACAACCTGACACCCCTAACTTTTGAAATGGACTCCTGCTATATATAAGGAGGAAGATTCCATTTGGTACAAAAAGGGTTAAATTAAAGTATCTTACATGTGTTTTAGAAGTTATTCTTTCTCTGCTTTTGCCTCTGTTATCTTGATGTTTTTGTTTTTCAGTGGACTGGCGGGTCTGTCCATTGGTGCTATTTGTTAAGAAGTGGGCTCGTTTCCATGACATTAATGATGCATCCAAGAAAACTATTTCCAGTTATTCCTTATGTTTAATGCTGATACATTACTTACAGTGTGAGTACTACTGTTCATTTTGGTATTTGTCTTTATTTGTTTGTTTGGTTTTACGTACCCGTCAACACTGTAAAGGTCATTTTGGAGATCTTGCTTCCATTTTTGTGGGACTTTTACCCAACACTGAGATGAAATGACATCTCAAGCTCTGATGCCCAATGAAACCGATAGGGCTTATAAGTATGGATGGGCCGACATGCACCGCTTTACCTGGGCAGGCTTAGATCCCTTAGTGGTTTACCAGTACTCGTGTGCAGGTCGGTTTCAGCTCTGCGTGGCTGTATTATGGCTTAGATCCTCTAAGCGGTTTACCAGTACTCGTGGGGGGGTTGGTTTCAGCTCTGTGTGGTTGCATGATGCAGCCACGCAGAGCTGAAACCGACCCGCACACGAGTACTGGTAAGCCACTTAGAGGATCTAAGCCTGCCCAGGCTACCTACTATAAAATGGTCAAAGAGCAATCAGTGTTTTAGTAACCATAAAAGTCCTAAAAATTAGAGCACCTTGAGGACTTACTATAATTCTCCTAAAATTTTAACAAATTTGTTTCGTGATCCAGCAAAAAGTCCAAAAGGGGCAGATGGAATGGCAAACAGTGCAGTCCCTGATCAGACTGCTCCCTGGACTGTTTACTTAGGGTCATTACGGTAATGAAGTTTATGCCTGTCTGTCCCAATACTTTGGATCATTACAGTATTTAAGTTTCACATATCCTGAAATATACCTGGAGTGTCAGTTTGCCTTGAGGTGCAGTTTAGTCAGGGTAAGTCTTGTTTGTTGGTCCATTAGGGGAGTTTTAACACAGGTTGTTACACAATGCCAAACAGCAGTCATTTTTGGAGAGCATTATGTTGTGGTAAAAGAGCAATCAGTGTTGGAGTTATTGAAGTTACACCTTAGCCTGAAATATGCCTAGAGTGTTTGTTTACCTTGAGGTACACTTCAGCCAGGATGAGTCTTGTTTGTTTGTCCATTAAGAAAGTTTTAACCGGCTGCATGTGGGACACCCCTAAAGGGGTACCTTGGCAAACAGTGCAATCAGACGCCGCAGAATGCAGCGTTAGATCAGGGCTTGCGTTATTTGCGAACAGAATTTTCTGTCAAAAAAATAGAATAAAAAACGAGAGAATAGCCCTGAAACCCGGACTTGTACAACATAGAGCAATGGAAGAGTCCACCTCTATACAATGGGCTAACACAGGTTGTTACACAATGCTAAACAGCAGTCGTTTTTGGAGAGTTTGTTTGTTTGATTTGAGGTTTAACGTCCCTGTCAACACTGTAAATGTCATTTCGGAGACGTTGCTTCCAATTTTGTGGGATTTTTACCCAACATTGAGATGAAATGACATCTCAAGCCCTGCCGCCCAATGAAACCAATAGGGTTTATCAGCATAGACGGTCTGCCTCGCACCCCCGTTCCTGGACAGCCTTAGATCCTCTAAGCCGTTTACCAGTACTATTGTGCGGGCTGGATTCAGCTCTGCGTGGAAGCATCATGCAGCCCATATACACCTCAACCTCGTTATAACACGGAACTCCGGGTCCAACCAACGGACTGTGTTAGTTAACCGAATCGTGTTATAAACGCCGACCGTATTTGTCACAGATCAACCATTGACACAATGGTGATCAATAGTTTCCCAAACAAGATGATGTGCGGTCCGGTTAATGACCATATTTTCCGACTAAAATGTGTTTAGAACTAATCAATGGCAGTAAATACCATGACCCATCAAGTCAAACAAGTCACTTTAATCGAAACCAGCTAATAAACCATGTTTTATATCCAGAAATCGTCCGATCTGACAGCGAGTATGACGCCATTTTGATAGCTGGTTCCCGGCTAACTTTGTTGTAACTGAGCGTCCGGAACCGTACCGAGCTACAGTACCGTTAATACATTTCAATGGTGAAATTACCTGTTAGGGTTCGGAACCGGACAATGATCAACACTTTCAAGAAATTTGAATTACTTCCCTTGAAATGTCTTACCCTTAATATTTTAGCCATTGAAACGATTTTTAATGGCGCACATGGTTTTTGAATGATTTTCTTACCGCGAAAATCGATCTT
The DNA here is from genome assembly GCA_963580285.1 of Lucinisca nassula. Classification (NCBI taxonomy): domain Eukaryota; kingdom Metazoa; phylum Mollusca; class Bivalvia; order Lucinida; family Lucinidae; genus Lucinisca; species Lucinisca nassula. The sequence continues at coordinate 4,041,446 of OY757018.1, read as the reverse complement.
GAATAGGTTTTATCATTTGCTTTTAAGCTGGAATAAATTTGACTTTCTTTTACATGCGGCTCTAGAAAATGAGTTTTATTGCAGTTGACCGATCACATCGTCTGCATCCATGTTTAAAATTTCTGCTGAGCAGTGATCCTTAACAGAGCGTGATAAATATTTTTTTCCGGTTGCGTAACTGAATTCTTTAATCTCTTTATCTCACTAAGCCAACACTTTTGATTGTGCCGATGGCAGTTCATGTTTATCATGCGGGTCAAGCTAAACAAGTTTATATACTGTATATTCAACTCTGCTGGAGGCCTGCAATAAATATCAAAAAGTACTGTTACCTCCCTTCCATTATCTACCTTGGTAGATCATATGCATAGCTTCTAGGTTTATAACCACTCTCTGACAACTGCGTCAGAGAGTCGACTCTTTGGCTCAGGGGTAAGAGCAGTGGACTATCACCCGGGCGGCCCGGGTTCGAATCCCACCATAGGCGGGGATTTTTTTCAGGCTATGCATCTTTCCTTTGTTACGGCTTTCAGGTCGTAAGATGGGGGCTCGTCCGAAATGCCAGAATTGGCTTGTGCCGAAGTTGGTATCCTTCACGTCATCATAAATGATGACTTCCTTGAAGAGGGGGTGTGTTACCTCCCTTCCATTATCTACCTTGGTAGATCATATGCATAGCTTCTAGGTTTATAACCACTCTCTGACAACTGCGTCAGGGAGTCGACTCTTTGGCTCAGGGGTAAGAGCAGTGGACTATCACCCGGGCGGCCCGGGTTCGAATCCCACCATAGGCGGGGATTTTTTTCAGGCTATGCATCTTTCCTTTGTTACGGCTTTCAGGTCGTAAGAGTACCGTTATAAACCGTGTTAGCTACCGTGTTAGCTACCGTATTACCGCAGTCAAAAGTGAGAGGAAAATAAAGTTGTTGTGCTTAAAACCTGATGCAATCCTTGGATAATATTTATAAATGTTGGTTGGGGAAAATTTGGGGTCCAAACCAAAACCGTGTTATATCCGAATTCGTGCTGTAACGAATCGTGCTATAACGAGGTCCGGGTGTATTTCTTCAAGCCCCTATGGGTAGGTCCATTTTTGGAGAGTAGAATATTTAGTTTGCAGGACAGATTTAACTTTCCAAGGTGCTCTGATGTTTAATTGGTTTTCTTGGAGAAATTTTTTATATCTAACAGATTTGTTGTTTTTTGTTATTGTTTAACCCATTTGGTACCAGAAACCCCAAAACGGGTACCCTGGCAAACAGTGCAGGTCCAGATCAGATGCCACAGAAGGCATCTAATCATGGCCTACACTGTTTGCAAAAAGTTCAGCCATTTTCAAAATGTATTTTGAAGAAAGCACAACCTGACACTCCTAAATTTTGAAATGGACTCCTGCTATATATAAGGAGGAAGATTCCATTTTGAACAAAAAGGGTTAAGCTTTATGTCCAACTACCAACAAGGACTTGTGGAGTGGGAACTTTTGATTAAATTTTCATCCTGTAGACAGCGTGAGTGAATGGTAATCAGACGTGTGACCCTTGGCTTAAAAGGCAAGCCAAAATGATTAACCACTACACTGCAACCACTCCTATTTGTTGTGTTTCAGATGAGTGTAAGCCATCTGATCAGGTTCTACCTGTCAGTTTGTAAATTTGTAGGAATAAATTACATCAAGTAATTGAGTTGATTCAGAATTAGAAATGGGTGTGACTAAATTAATCTTTCAGCTGGATAAGGTTTAAAAGTGTTGAACCCCATACAAATATTTTTCCAGAGCTGTACTTTTCTTCCTTTCATTATAGGTGGTTGTGATCCTCCTGTGGTAGGGTGCATACAGAAACTAAGGCCTGTAAGTATATGTATGCAGGTGTGACCCCTTTTGTCAGCTCTGCCCTTTTTGTAGGTAAATTGGTAGATCAATCCATTTTTGTCAACCTGCTTATATATGGCGCGATAAAAGAGTCTGGTTTTCCATCTGTATGTTAGTCCGTTCAATTGCCAAGTGATGCACATTTGCAACCACTCTAGTGACCACCTTCAGGGGAGGCAACTCCTTCAAAGTATTTTTGTCTGCCATGTCAATAGGGGTCAACTCTTAAAGGAAAGAATTTGCTCCTGAGGAGCAAATTCTTTCCTTTAAGAGTAGACCCCTTTTTTTTTTCTTTTTTTTTTTTTCTTAGACGCCTCCGTGGTCGAGTGGTTACGCTACTCGCCTTGTAAACCAGGGGTCGCAGGTTCGATCCCGGGCTTCTCCAGACTTTCGGATAAGTCTTTAAACCGAGGTCCCGTCTCCGTATGACCTTAGCTGTTGGTGGGACATAAAACTCAAACACTAACTCACTCAGACCCCTTTTTCCTTGGGATAGGACTTATAGAAAAGCGAACAGGAAGTCCCGAAAGTTGTCTCCCTTTGAAAAATGGCGGAAAAATCTACCAGGTGTTCCCATTCCCCTTAAGTGTCTGGTTTTCCATCTGTATGTTCATCCATTCAATTGCCAAACGATCAACATTTGCAACCACTCTAGCGACCACCTTAATTTTCACCCTTAAGTAAGAGTCCATTTCTCAAGAAATATAAGAGCTTCATTACTGATACTTGGTTCAGACTTTATCTGGGGATGGCAACTAAATCATGCAAGCATCCATATTTGACCTTGATCTATATTACATGGTTCACTGACTTTGTGTCGCCCCCACCTAACCTGGCGTGGAGAAATAGATATAAGCAGCTTAGAAGGACTAAGCCTGCCCAGGCAAAGTGGTATGAGTTGGACAGTCCCTACATTTAAACCCTTTTGGTTTGTTCAGGTGGCAGGGCTTGAGATATCATTTCATCTTAATATCTGGTAAAAGTCCCTCATAATTAGAAGCAGTCTCTCCAAAATGACCCAAATAGTGTTGACGGGGACCCTAACCTTAACCTTCAATTCAAACAAAAAAACAGCAACTTTTAATTAGTTAACTGAGTGTGTTAGAGATTACAGTAAAACTTTGATAACTTGAACACGGATAATTTGTTTACCATGGATTATTCTTGGGGTCCCTATAGAATTGTTCCTATAGCTCCATTGTTTAGGTCAATTTATAGAGGTTTGTTTCATTTTAACTTTAAAATGTATGTTGTGTGTACTCATTAGAATCGCCTCACTGAGGCGATTCTAATTAGTACACACAGCATACATTTATTTTAAAAAATGCGAGGATATATCCTTAGGTCAACCCCATTATGTCTCAGCTAGCAGTAAAAGTAACTCTCAATAACTGGAACTATCCCTATTTCGAACAAACTTTCATGGTCCCGAAGGTGTTCGAGTTATCGAAGTTTGACTGTATTTCTTAAATGTAAAAGATACACCTTCAAGACAAGCAACACTTCAATAATATTTTTGTCTACTTTGTCAGTAGTTCTCTTTGTCTACTTCGTCAGTAGTTCTCTTCTTGAAAGAAAATATTTGCAGTGGAGAAAATTCATTATTTTAAGAGTAATAATAATAGTCAACTTTATTTATAGAGAGTAACACATTTAGTACCAGTAATAATCTTCCTTGAAGCCCTCTTTTCTTCCTTTCCCTGGGTAGAAACCAATACTAAGCAATGTGGATAAAGTCTCTTACTGTGGCGCTTGCGGGGATGGAACCTGCTACCTCTCGATCTCAAATCCAATGCTTTACCACTGCACCACAGCACTCCACAACATAGAGTCCTTTAACTCTTGCGACGACCCATAGCTTTGTAAACAGTGAAATAAAAAGTTAAAAGTTGCCTTTGGAAACAAAGAACAAATAAAAGAACGAAAATCAGAGACTCGGTTTTATTGAGTCTCTTTATACACAGCAATATAGTTTGCAAGGCTGCATATACCTAGCACCAGCTTAAGCGATATTCGATTTTCAAAGTAACCAGAATGGGCTCATTGATCCCAAAAGAAAAGAAAATATAATCTGCACTATAATGAAGCACCGGGAGACTTTTTACAGCCGCCACATGGCACTTAACACCAGCTATAGTGAGGTAAAATAAAAAGCAAAAACAAAGAACACATAAAAAAACGGAAATCTGAGACTCGGTTTTATTGGGTCGCTTCATACACAGCAATATAGTTTGCAAGGTTGCATACGCCTCCTAGCACCGGCTTAAGTGATATTCAATTTTCAAAGTAACCAGAATGGGCTCATTGATCAGAAGTATCCATCTGATCAGGATCTACACTGTTTTTCATGCGGTTTGTGACTTGAATGCTTACATTGTATCAAGTGATTTGATTGGCTGATAGTCAGACAAGGGTGTGACTAAAAATGTTATTCAGCAGGATAAAGGTTAAAGTTTATAGGAAAGTGAACAGAAAGTCATAAAAGATGTCTATCTTTCAAAAACAGATAAAAAAACATACCACGGGCAAGTTGTTCAAAACGTCTTTACATTAACGAGCCTGTTAGCACTTAAATTGTTAACTGTTCTAGCAAGAATAATATTTATTCTCTGGTATTTTTGCTGGAAAAATGTGAGTAGCTTTTGCAAGTGCAAAAGCTACTCACATTTTTCAGCAAAGATATTAGTGTTTATGCAATATTTAGTCATGTTTTAACGGTATGTTGAGTATCAATGTTGTTATTTTTGAACAACTGGCCACAGTTGTAACAAATTTCTTAAGATTAAGACAACAAACTGGGGCCAGGTGTTCAAAGCATTGTTAGCTTAACGAGCTCATTAGTGGTCAAATTGTTGATTATTCTAGCAAGTTTAAAACCTAAAGTTTTGTTATTTTTGCTGAAAAAATGTGAGCAGCTTTTGCATAAAAATATTAGCCTATTTGCCATAATAATAAATGATCAAAGTTTTAATGATATGTTAACTAACGATGTCATTAGTTTTGAACAACTGGCCCCTGATCTTTACATCTGTATCTTACACCTATGAAAGATTTCCATATCCTGTTTATCTGTAGGATTTGTTTGGGGGAAAGGATATCAGAGACCTGAGAATGGCAGAGACAATAGCTTTTGAGAGTGAAAACACAGACAGCCTGGGTGATCTTTTTCTGGGTTTTCTAGAGTATTATGCTACAGAATTCGAGTAAGTCAAGATTTATAAATATTGATAATTTGTTTAAGAAGTAGAATAATGTACAAAGATAGAAGAGCCCACTATAGCTAGAAGGGGTAAAAGGGTATAGGGGATGGAAAAAAGTTTATTACAGAGGGCCAACGTTATAACAGCAGTATTTTTTCCCTATTATTGTGCCATTATAATGAATTTGCCTTTGTAAAGAGTCCCAGTTAGGACTATGATGGTTTATAAAATGTCTTTTCCACATCTGTTTCTTGGAGTATTAAATTACAAGAATCTTTCATGGCTATTGATTCTATTTTGGCATTTCCAACTTGAGGGAAGCCCACGTCGCTCGGAATGGAGGGTATGCCTTCAGCAGATTCATTCCATTCAAATTGTTGTTATAACGAGTTTTGCTGTTATAACGAATGTCGTATAAAGAGGATTGACTGTAATTAAGAGGCTGCTTTATCAGACCAAAAGGAAAAAATTTAGTGTAACCTCTATTACGCAACTTTACCAGAATTGCTAGACTGGTTCCGCTCAGATGAACAAAATGGCCACCAGGGCTAAAAGTAGAAAAAACCTTTAACCCCTTTAGTACTAAATGGAATCTTCCTCCTTATATATAGCAGGAGTCCATTTCAAAATTTAGGGGTGACAGGTTGTGTTTTCATCAAAATTTATTCGGATAATGACTGAACTTTTAGCAAACAGTGGAGGCCCTGATCAGACGCTGCATTCTGCAGCGTCTGATCTGATCCTCCACTGTTTGCCAGGGTACCCGTTTTGGGGTTTCTGGTACTAAATGAGTTAAGCAGCTTTACCAGAATTGCTAAAATGGTTCCGGTCATTTGAACAAAATGGCCACCAGAGCTAAAAATAGAAAAAACATTTAAGCAACATCTCCTCAATGACCTGATTAAAAAATAATCTCACAAAAATGTTCCTCTGATGCCCCTTTACCAAAATTGCTAAAATAGTTCTGCTAGGTTGAACAAAATGGCTGCCAGAGCTAAAAATAGAACAACCCTTAAACGACATTTAGATCACAAAAATGCTCCTCTGATGCCCCTTTACCAAAATTGCTAAAGTAGTTCTGCTAGGTTGAACAAAATGGCTGCCAGAGCTAAAAATAGAAGAACCTTAAACGATACTAGGCCAATGTCCTGAATTCAGAATAATTTCACAAAAATGCTCCTTTGATACCCCTTTACCAAAATAGCTAAAATAGTTCTGCGAGGTTGAACAAAATGGCTGCCAGAGCTTAAAACAAAACAGAAAAAACCTTCAGACAACATCTCTTTCTAGGCCAATGGCCCGTTTGCAAAATAATTTCACAAATGTGTTTCTCTGATGCCCCTTTACTGAAAGTGCTAAAATGTTTCCGCTTGGTTGAACATAATGGCTGCCAAAGCTTAAAAGAGAAAAAAAAAAACCTTTAAACAAAATCTCCTTTTGGCCAATGGCCAGATTTCAGAATAATTTCACAATAATGTACTTCTAATGCCCCTTTACCAAAATGTTGAACAAAATAGCTGTCAAAGCTAAAAATAGAAAAAACCTTTAAACTACATCTACTAGGGGAATGGCCTGATTTCAAAAATATTTCTCAGATGCCACTTTAACGAAATCACAAAAATGGTTCTGCTGTGTTGAACAAAATGGTTGCCACAGCTTAAAAAAAACCAACAGAAAAAGCTTTAGACAACATCTCCTCCTTGGCCAATGGCCTGATTTCAAAATAATTTCACTGAAATGTTTCTCTTATGCCCCTTTACCCAACCGCTTAAAGGGTTTCAGAAGTGTGACTAAAATGGTCACCAGAGCAAATAGAAAACCCTCAATGTTGGGTAAAAGTACCACAAAATTGGAAGCAACGTCTCCAAAATTACCTATATAGTGTTAATGGGGACGTTAAACATCAAATCAAACAAACAAAACCCTTTACAGACATTTGCTCAATTTTAAAATAATTTCACAGAAACGTTCCTCTTATACCTCTTTACCAACTTTGCAAAAATGGCTAAACAAAATGGCTGCCAGAGCTAAATATAGAAAAAATATTTAATTATCATCTCCTCCTATGCCAGTAGCCTGATTTCAAAATAGTTCCACAGATATGTGCCTCTTATGAATCTTTACGAAACTTGCTAAAATAGTACACCCCAACCTCTTTATAACACTATTGTTGGGATCCAAAGCAGAAATGGTGTTAGTTAAACCACCGTGTTATATCCAAACCAAAATGCATAGGTTATATAGAAAACCATTTATGGTCATTTTTCTATATAATCTATACATTTTTGGGAAGCATCTTGAAACCGTGTTATATCCAAAGTCTTATAACGAATTGTGTTATAATAAGGCTGTGGTGTACATAAATGATATATTCTCCTGGGCCAATTGCCTGATTTAAAAATATTTTTACAGAAATATATCTTATGGCCCTTATCATGATTGCTAAAATGGTTTGACGCAGCTGAACAAGTAATCTTGGGTTAACAATGTAAGACCATCATGGTCCTCTTGTTATTGTGGTTCATGATAGAATTGAAATTATTTTTCCTTTGATACCAAATTTTATTGTGATTAATATGTTATTGGACTTAATAGATAAAATTGATTTAGTCCTCCCCCCAACTCCCATCCCCCAGTAAAAAAATTTTTACTGACTGTTCCAAGGTGGTTCTTCTGTTGTGGTTTATTATTGTTATAGTTTTCCTTGCCTGTATGTGTTGCTAATATCTTTTTATTTTGGATAGCCCTTTGGCCATTTTGTGGGAAATTAACTGTACGTTTGTCTTTCCAGTAGTGTTTGTTTGTTTGTTTGATTTGAGGTTTAACATCCCCATCAACACTGTATAGGTCATTTTGGAGACGTAGCTTCCAATTTTGTGGGACTTTTACCCGACATTGAGATGAAATGACATCTCAAAGCCTGTCGCCCAATGAAAAAAAAAGCTTTATAAGCATGGGCAGACCAACTCACATGACTCACACCGTTTTGCCTGGGCAGGCTTAGAGTCTCTAAGCGGTTTACCAGTACTCGTGTGCGATCGGTTTCAGCTCTGCCTGGAAGCATCATGCAGCCCATCTATTTCTTCAAGCCCCCTTGGGCGGGGGCCGGGCTTTCCGGTAGTGATGTTATCATCATGGTAAAGTTGTGTTATGTTTGTGCTTCTTTCCCTTTGGTGTCTGATGGGAGGTAATTGTATTGATTCCTGGTCAATGCCTTCACTTCTACTTTACCATTAGCAGTGCACCCCTCTTAACCCATTTTGTACCAAAAACCCCAAAACAGGTACCCTGGCAAACAGTGCAGGCCCAGATCAGACGCCGCAGAATGCCACTGTTTGCTAAAAGTTCAGTCATTTTCCAAATAAATTTTGATATAACATGGTTTAAAGATTGATCCCAAAAATGTGTAGATTATATAGAGGATCTTACATGAATGTTCATGTATTACTGAATTTATTAAACAAGTTGAGGAAAAGGGATAAAAAGTGAGGCTTTGGCGAGCATTTTATCCCTTTTCCTCAACAAATTAAATAAATTCAATAACACATGAGCATGGATGCAAGATTCTATTTATCATATGCCATTTAAAACGCATTTTATTCATGACTTTTTTACAAAAATGTCAATATTCTGCCATAAGTAAACGCGACAGTACAGCGAAACTTTGATAGCTCGAACAAGGATGGCTTGTTGACCATGCTAATTCAAAGGTGTCACAATTTGTATAGGTCCTTGCTTTGATCACAAGTGATAAACTAAGTTCTGTGGTGAGGAGCACCATGGTTTCTTACTTCTTACTACTCTAGACCTCATTAGAACATGGTTTTGGATATAACATGGTGAGGAAAATTTATTCATGATTAAAAAATGGTAAAGAAATTTGTTCCTAAATTGAATCCAATCAAAAGTACAGTGAAACTTCGATAACTCGAACAAGGATGGCTTGTTGACCATGCTAATTCAAAGGTGTCACAATTTGTATGATCCTTGCTTTGATCACATCTGATAAGCTAAGTTCTGTGGTGTGTGGCACCATGGTTTCTTACTTCTGTAGACCTCATTAGAACAGGGTTTTAATGTCAAATATAACTACCCATCACTACAATTTAAGCCTTTTCACCAGACGCAGGTCTGGGTCAGTCTGATAAAAAAAAAATCCAGCCAGAAATGCCACCGGCATGTCCCTTTTTCCGTGACCTCCCTAGTGTCGAGTCCTGACTGGTCCCTGATGTCAACTGACCTATCAGACCAATGGGCAGACGATACAGGTCACGTGACCGCGGTATTCGCGCCGACAATAGACATCGAGTCATTTTTCTTTCAGACTCCTGCGAGGTCACAGCTTTTGACAAAGAAACTGGATGGATAAACGGAAAAGTGTTTTATTCTTTTTAGCTCACCTGTCACGTAGTGACAAGGTGAGCTTTTGGGATCACTTTTTGTCAGTCGTGCGTGCATCCGTGCGTCCGTAAACTTTTTCTTCAAACAACATCTCCTCCTAAACCACTGATCGGATTCTGACCAAACTTCACAGGAACAGTCCTTAGGTGGTCCCCTTTCAAAGATGTTCAAATGATTCCGGTCTGTTGCACATCTAGGTCACAGGAGCTAAAAATAGATTTTTTTACTGAAAATTTTAAAAATCTTCTCTGAAACACCAAGGCCCAGGTCTTTGATATTTGGTATGAAGCCCCGGGGGCCTTTGGTTTTACATAGGCTTATAAAGGGAAAACCTTTAAAAATCTTCTTCTCTGAAACCACAAGGCCCAGGTCTTTGATATTTGGTTTGAAGCTTCATCTAGTAGACCTCTACCAAGATTGTTCAAATTATAGCCCTGGGGCCAAAAATGCCCCCGCCCCAGGGGCCTTTAGTTTTATATAGGCCTATATAGGGAAAATCTTTAAAAATCTTCTTCTCTGAAACCGCAAGGCCCGAGTCTTTGATTTTTGGTGTGAAGCTTCATCTAGTGGACCTCTATCAAAATGGTTCAAATTATCGCCCTGGGGCCAAAAATGCCCCTGCCCCGAGGGCGTTTGGTTTTACATAGGCTTATATAGGGAAAACCTTTAAAAATCTTCTTCTCTTAAACCACAAGGCCCAGGTCTTTGATATTTGGTTTGAAGCTTCATCTAGTGGACCTCTACCAAGATTGTTCAAAATAAAGCCCTGGGGCCAAAAATGCTCCCGCCCAGGGGGCCTTTGTTTCTACATAGGCTTATATAGGGAAAGTCTTTAAAAATCTTCTTCTCTGAAACCGCAAGGCCCAGTTCTTTGATATTTGGTGTGAAGCTTCATCTAGGGGACCTTTATCAAGATTGTTTAAATTATAGCCATAGGGCCAAAAATGCCCCCGCCCCAGGGCCCTTTGGTTTTACAAATTGGTTATATAGGGAAAACCTTTAAAAATCTTCTTCTCTGAAACCACAAGGCCCTGGTCTTTAATTTTGGTATGAAGCTTCATCTAGTGGACCTCTACCAAGATTGTTCAAATTCTAGCCTTGGGCCAAAAATGCCCCCGCCCAGGGGGCCTTTGGTTTTACATAGACTTATACAAGGATAATCGTTAAAAATCTTCTTCTCTGAAACTGCAAGGCCCAGTTCTTTGATATTTGGTGTGAAGCTTCATCTAGTGGACTTCTATCAAGATTGTTCAAATAATAGGCCTAGGGCGAAAAATGCCCTACCTGGAGGCCCTTTGGTTTTAAATTGGCTTATACAGGGAAAATCTTTAAAAAGCTTCTTCTCCAAAACCAGATGGCCCAGTTCTTTGAAATTTGGTGTGTAGCTTCATCTAGTGGACTTCTACCAAGATTGTTCAAACCATAGCCCTTGGGTCAAAAATGCCCCCACCCCGGGGCCCTTTGTTTTTAGATTGACTTATATAGGGAAATTAAAAAAAAATTCTACTCTGAAATCGCAAGGCCCAGGTCTTTGATATTTGGCGTGAAGCTTCATCTAAATTGTTCTAATTATAGCCCTGGGAAATAGAAGTCATGGCAATGAAAATCTTCTTGTCTGAAAGCAGAAGGCCAAGGTCTCCGATATTTGGTATGAAGCATCGTCTTGTGGATTTCTACCAAGATGGTTCAAATTATAGCCCTGGGGGCAAAAATGGCCCGCCCCGGGGACCCCAAGGTTTATGTAGACTTATATAAGGAAAACCTTTAAAAATCTTGTCTTAAACCAGAAGTCTCCATTCTTTGATATTTGGTATGAAGCTTCACCTTTTAGACCACGACCAAGATTAATCATATTATAGACCGGGGCCTATAATGGCTCTCCCAGGGGCCCACTTGATACCCTATGGATCAGGTGAGCGATCCAGGGCCATCATGGCCCTCTTGTTTGATTTTGCATTTACCTTGAGTTTCCACAACGGCCATGGTATGCACACGTATTATTCCTGGTAAATATTCCAGTAGAAGTCGGCGTGGTTGTAAACTTAAATTGCCAGAAAAGAGGACAGATTTTGTGCAGGTTCCTTCCACTTCCGGTATCGGAAGACGATGTTTTTATTGCTGAATAGAAATTCTCAGCATTATTTTAGTTTTGAACATGTGCAAGACCCGTCCTCGTCTATCACTTATAAATCCCGCAACCAAGAGACGCTCTTCGACTACTTCTGATGACTTTTTAAGTGCTTAACACCCTCGACTAGAAGATCTCAATCAGTTCACATCTACTAATAGATCATTCTCAGATCGGGGTACACGGTCCTTTCGTTCCAGAGGTCGGACTGGAACGAAACCCCCCAATAGAGGAAGATCCAAGTCTAACAAATGGCTTTCTTCCTTCCCTTCCTCTTCCTCTTCTCCCAGTAGGAGCCTAGCTATTTCAGTTCTATCAAGCCGTGGCTTCTATCATCAAATATATTTGGGTTTTATGCTTTTTGAGAAAAGGTTACTGGATTGCGTTTGTTCGGAATCCTTCCCTTTCTCAGATGCAAATTCCATTTCCGGTGAATAGTATCAAGAAAACAAATTTTTATTGGAAGAGGAAAGGGTTCTTCTCCAAAAGAAAGCCGTATAGATAGTAAAAGTTCTCCTTTGCCCACGCTTCTACAGTCGGATCTTTCTGGTCGAGAAGAAAATGGGAAAATCGACTCATCATCGATCGACCTCTCACACTAAACATGATGATGCGAGTCGATCATTTCAAAATGGAAACTTCGTCCTCGATTCGTCAGGTCATTTTTCCCAATTCGTGGACGATTTCCGTAGTTTTAAAGGACGCTTACCTTCACATCTCCATCCACAGGTCATTCCGCAAATACCTTCGTTTCACCTTGGATGGATTTTGTGTATCAGTTCCGTTGTTTTTCCTTTTTGGAATTGTCAACGGATTCTTTTTTCCCAGTTCACCAACTTAATGGAAATTAAATTAAGCAGCTCAATCAAGGAATTAGGCCCCAATATCGTGTAGTGTTTCGATGATGGGTTTTGTCATCATCTTTCCAGATACTACTGTTTATCATACCTTCACCTAACATGTACAGGTGATTGTGAATTTAGGTTTCATCCATTTTATGGAGAAGTCGAAATTGATTCTATCTCAAAGATACTTCTTCTCCTTTTTTCATGCCCTAAAAACTTCCGATTCATGTCAGGGGTTTGTTACCCTTTTTAGAAACTTCGTAATTGGATCCAGTTCCCCTGGACAAACTCATCTTAGACCTTTCCAGTTTTTTGCTACTGTATCACTGGAAATACCATCCGGTCTATCTAGAGCAATAAATTCCATTATCAGAGAGTTTTCAGATTGCTCTTTACTGTTTATGAATCCCTCAGATAATCAAATGGGGTCTCCTCGTTTTAGAGTCTACTCCCTAGTTGCTTTTGGCATGCCAGCCTTTCAGGTTGGTTGCCCACTTCGAACCTCAGGGATTAGTTGTTCAGAGGATGTGGGGCCTAGAATAGGCGGGGCTATATATACACCCGAGCCTCGTTATAGCACGATTCGTTACAGCACGAATTCGGATATAACACGGTTTTGGTTTGGACCCCAAATTTTCCCCAACCAACATTTATAAATATTATCCAAGGATTGTATCAGGTTTTAAGCACAACAACTTTATTTTCCTCTCACTTTTGACTGCGGTAATACGGTAGCTAACACGGTAGCTAACACGGTTTTTAACGGTACTTTTTGATATCTATTGCAGGCCTCCAGCAGAGTTGAATATACAGTATATAAACTTGTTTAGCTTGACACGCATGATAAACGTGAACTGCCATCGGCACAATCAAAAGTGTTGGCTTAGTGTGATAAAGAGATTAAAGGATTCAGTTACGCAACCGGAAAAAAATATTTATCACGCTCTGTTAAGGATCACTGCTCAGCAGAAATTTTAAACATCGATGCAGATGATGTGATCGGTCAACTGCAATAAAACTCATTTTCTAGAGCCGCATGTAAAAGAAAGTCAGATTTATTCCAGCTTAAAAGCAAATGATAAAACATATTCAATATCGATTTTGGCGGTAAAAAAAATCATTAAAAACCAAGTGCGCCATTAAAATTGTTTCAAATGGCTAAAATATTAAGGGTAAGACATTTCAAGGGAAGTAATTCAAATTTCTTGTAAGCGTTGATCATTGTCCGGTTCCGAACCCTAACCCGGTAATTTTACCATTGGAATCTATTAACGGTACTGTAGTTCGGTACGGTCCGGATTCTCAGTAACAACAAAGTTAGCCGGGAACCAGCTATCAAAATGGCGTCATACTCGCTGTCAGATCGGACGATTTCTGGATATAAAACATGGTTTGTCAGCTTGTTTCGATTAAAGTGACTTGTTTGACTTGATGGGCCATGGTATTTACTGCCATTGATTAGTTCTAAACACATTTTAGTCGGGAAATACGGTCATTAACCGACCGCACATCATCTTGTTTGGGAAACTATTGATCACCATTGTGTCAATGGTTGATCTGTGACAAATACGGTCGGCGTTTATAACACGATTCGGTTAACTAACACGGTCCGTTGGTTGGACCCGGAGTTCCGTGTTATAACGAGGTTGAGGTGTATATATATATATATATATATATATAAACATTCTGAAACTTCAGGCAAATTTGCTTTTTCAGTTCTTCTAGCTCCAAACTGAGGAACAGTTTCATTATTAGTACTCAAGGCAATTGACCGTAGTGTCGTTTTTTCTCTGTTAACAGGGAGGGACTCATTCCTCTTCCCTGTTGGCTTTTGCATGGGACCGCTTGACGCTTATGACCCACAAGGAGTGTTGACGCGTCGTTAAACACGAAATCATCATCATCACTTTGCATGGAAGATTCTAACTTGGTGTCATCAGGAAGGTATGTCTATCCTTGTCGGACACCTCCCTGTCAGATTATGTCATTGGGATCGCCCCTATAGACCAGTTCGCCATCCGTTCTCTACAGGGCGTTTTCTCAAATGGGGAGAACCTTTATTGGACCTGTTTTAATCAAACGTCCAAAAACAACCCGGTTCTTCAATCAACTTCCATTGTGTTTCCAGTTTCAGATCACTTGGAACGTGCAGTTGATTTAATATCTCTAGATTGGGGGAATCTTTTACATATGCGTTTACACCATTCAACTGAATTCCTCTAGTTCTAGGAAAAAATTCAGGCTTCCAAAAGCCGAGCCATTCTGATTACGCCTCTTTGGCCTCAGAGATCTTGGTTTTTTAGTCATTCTGAGCCTAGTCTCAAGACTTTCAATCCGTCTTCCAGTAGTTCCGGATCTAGTGTCTAAAATATGTAGGTCAAGAATTCCTTTTCTATCCGGAAATGCTTTACCTACACATCCAGATGTTGTCAGGAATCAAACCAGAGGTAAACACATTTCTGGTTTCTCTTCCGAGTGTATCTTCAAATATAGAAAGAGCTCCACTCTCAAGTTTTACTCTGGAAGATGGAAGGTATTTTCTATTTGGTGTAAGGAAAGGGAAATCAATCCTGACAATCCCTCTGTAGAGGTTCTTTTACTGGATTTCTTTTGATGCCTGTTCTCTACCCTTTAGTTTTCTATTTCATCTAAAAAAAGGGTACAGATCAGTAATCTCAAACACGTTAAAATTTTAGTCGGCTTCACACATTTCATTACACCCCATTATCACCAGCTTATTAAAGGGTTTTGCACTATGCCGACAGGTTTCCAGGACTTTGAATCCAAATTGAATCTTACATGAGTGTTGTGGTCTTTTACTAAACCGCCTTACGATCCCGTGAATTCAGCCTCCTTTGTTCATTCGATAGTCAGGCTGTATTTCATTTGACATTTGCTTCAGCTCGTAGAAGTGATATTCATGCGTTGCCAATTGCAGAGGGTTGTTTTCAGGTATGAGAAGAACAATGACTTCTTTTTCTCTTCTCACTCAACCTATTTTTTTCAGGCTATAAATCAGCTTCCTGCTATGTCTGAAACTATTATTTGTCCTGGCATTTCCAGGATTCGTGGATTGTAGGCTGATGAGAAACTTTTGTGTACATCAGAACGTCTAAAGCTATTCGAGCTTATCATGAGACTTTTCATTCCAATCAAGGGGTTTGGAGATATTTCTCCATCCTTGATTGCAATGTGGTTTTTTAAAGTGATAAAGCTTCCATATGTTATCTCACTTCTGCCCAATTATCATTCCAGAATCATGAGGTTATAGCCGTCTACATTTTGGGCATATTGGAACTCCATTCTTTCTTCAGAATGTTTTCTTACTGCTTATGGACGTTCCAATTCCACTTTTCATCCCTTCACCTAAGGATCTTGGTCCCCATTTGTAGTGGTACTCATTCCTTGGGTAGTTTAGTAGCTTCTCAATATATTACTGAGCAGCACTAATTGTGGGATCTTGTTTTCCTTGGTTGTTTGTTAGCCTGTTTGAATAGGTGTGAACCTTCTATTTTGACCCCTGTTCCTTTCCATTTATCTTCTCCACTTATGGGATTTTTGGATTTGGATCCCTCGCAGTCATGATGGATACCTCCTTACGTTACCATCATTGGATGGTCTTAAAAAGGGGTATAAACAACAAAGGTCGGTGTTGAGTATGTATAAATTATTTTTCATCCAACCCTCCACTTGCTTTGAATACAGGCTTAAATTGTAGTGATGGGTAGTTATATTTGACATTAAAATGAATTTTTAATGTAAAATTAATTTTAATTAATATTATACCTACCCATCATTACAATGGCATGTCCCGCCTCCCAGCCCCGCCTGAAATAATTGTTTCCTGAAAGAAATATGACTCGGTGTCTATTGTCGGCGCGAATACCGCGGTCACGTGACCTGTATCGTCTGCCCATTGGTCTGATAGGTCAGCTGACATCAGCGACCAATCGGGACTCGACACTAGGAAGGTTATGGAAAAAGGGACATGCCGGTGGCATTTCTGGCTGGATCTTTTTTTTGTCAGACTGACCCAGACCTGCGTCTGGTGAAAAGGCTTAAATTGTAGTGATGGGTAGGTATATTATTAATTAAAATTAATTTTACATTAAAAATATCATTTTGGATATAACATGGTTTAAAGATGGATCCCAAAAATGTATAGATTATGTAGAAAAATGACCATTTTATGGATACCAAAATGTAAAGATTATATAGAAAAATGACCATTTTATGGTCATTTTTCTATATAATTTATTCATTTTTTTGTTTGGATATACATGTATGTGTAAGAGGGTTGTTGAACTAACACGCTTTCTGCTTTAGGCCCCAACAGTAGTTTGATAGAGTTTGTGGTGTATTATGATTTGAAGTAAAACAGAAGCGAGTTATGAATAGGTTTTATCTGACTAATGAGCCTGTCCAGGAACCAGGGTGCGAGGTGCACCGTTCATGCTAATAAACCCTAGTGGTTTCAATGGGTGACAGGTCTTGAGATGTAATTTCATCTCAATGTCAGGTAAAAGTCCCACAAAATTGGAAGCAATGTCTCCATAATGACCTTTACAGTGTTGACGGGGACGTTAAACATCAAATCAAACAAACAAACAAATCTAACCGTGGAATGATCTGTTTTATGTTGCAGTTTCACGACTGATGTAGCCAGTGTGAGGTTGGGAAAAAAATTATCTATTGACATAGTGAAGAGGTCCACCCCTGTACATGAACATAACATGTGGTCTTGTTTGAAAGTAGAAGGTAAGTGTTTTAATCCATCTTATAATAGCAATAGTATGACCAGTATTTGGGCAAGCTCAAAATTAATGATATAGCTAGTTATTATATTAAAACTTTGATCATTTAATGAGGCTAATATGCTAATATTTTTGAAGAAAAAATGTGAGTAGCTTTTTGCATTGCAAAAGCTACTCACATATTTCCAGCAAAAACACCGGAGCGTTAGATTTTGCACTTGTTAGAACAGTTAATTTGTCTGCTAATGAACTCGTTGAGCTAATGATACGTTGAACAATTGGACATTGGTCAAAGCAGTCAACAGCAAAGGCTCTAGGTGGCGTTCACATCTGAAGTTTTGCCACAGTCTTTTTATCCTCTGACTGAATAGGCCTTATCCTGCTGATATCCTGCTGAATAGATTTAATTAGTCACACCCATTGCTGAGTATCAATCAATCAATTACTTGATCTGATGTATTCATTCAATTCACAATCTGCATGATAAACAGTGTAGATCCTGATCAGATGGCTTCTTCTGAAGCCATCTGATCTAGATCTACACTGTTTGCAAAGGTAGGAGCTGTAGTGATTAGCAGGTAGTGGATAGGTTTGGATGAAGCTATCAGCCTGGCATCCATCCCATCCCTCCATCCATCGACACAACATTGTGATTGCCATAATTCAAATACATGTACCATCAGGCTTTAGAAAAATAGATTGGGCTGTATGGTGCCTCCACATAGAGCTGAAATCTACAAAACATGAGTACTGGTAAACCGCTTAGAACGTCTTCTGTCCAGGCATTCTGATGTGAGTTGCCCTGTCCCTCAGTGGCTTCTTTCGGCAGCTTTGTTTGTTTGATTTGAGGTTTAACGTCCCCATCAACACTGTAAAGATCATTTTTGGACACATTGCTTCCAATTTTGTGGGACTTTTACCTGACATGGAGATGAAATGACATCTCAAGCCCTGTCGCCCAAAGAAACCAATAGAGTTTATATGCATGGACGCTCCGACTCGCACCGCCTTGCTTGGGCAGGCTTTGATCCTCTAAGCGGTTTACCAGTACTCGTGTGCAGGTTGGTTTCAGCTCTGCGTGGAAGCATCATGCAGCCCATCTATTTCTTCAAACCCTGATGGGCGGGGTCTGCCTTTTTCGGCAGCAGGGCTAGACATGTCATATCTCAATCTCTGGTTAAAGTCCCACAAAATTGGAAGCAGCATCCCCAAAATGACCTCAATAGTATTAGAGTGGACAAACAAACTTATAGAGATATATTGATAGTACATTTGCCATATTAAATGTTTTAAGGATACACTACCAAACAACATTGTTAGTTTTGAACAACCAGCCCCTGGTTGCAGGTTTGATCCCACTGGGTCTTGCAACTTTCTTTTATGGAGATTGATCATAAAATATTTTCTACGGTTATTCTCTCGCTGCCCTTATTCAAGAATGGCCGTTGTCAGTTTCTGGCCTAAGTATTACACTAAACTGATTAACCACTAAAGAAAAAGTTAAGTGAATAAGCCTGCTCAGTAAAAGTGTGGTTTGGTAAACTGACCGACTCAACATGACCTTAATAATGTTGACTGGGTTATTAACCCTTTTTTACCAAATGGAATCTTCCTCCTTATATATAGCAGGTGTTCATTTCATAATTTAGGGGTGTCAGGTTGTGTTTTCTTCAAAATTTATTTGGAAAATGACTGAACTTTTAGCAGTGGAGGCCCTGATCAGATGCCACGTTCTGCGGCATCTGATCTTGGCAGGGTACCCGTTTTGAGGTTTCTGGTACTCAATGGGTTAAACTGCAGATCAAACCAAACATACTTTCAAAGGCTGCAGCTTTTGGAAACAGTTGCGTCCCTGGCAATTAAATCTGTTTTCCTAAGTACAGTATTTACAATCTCATGACTGTATTTATCCATGTATTCAGACAGACAGGCCTGTGAAAACAGTGTAAACCCAGATGAGATGCCATAGAATGTGGCATTTCGACTGGGTGTACACTGTTTGCCACTCATCCAGCTATTTTTAGAGTCAGCAGCAGGTAGTAAATTGTACTAGTTCAAATTTTAGAACAAAATGGTAAGGAGTTGAGGTGTCTGAATACTTAGGGTAGATACAGCAGCATACATGTAGTGCTTTCAAAAGGAGTTGCTTTCATGGGACTTGTTATCCTTACTATCCTTTTTTTCAGAGCCATTTGATCTCAGCAACACAGCTAGGTCCTGCTACGATGCTCAGACATTTGCCAGAGTAATAAGAGTGTTTAAAAGTAGTCACAGACACCTAGCTCAGAAGAGAGACTTACGTGCATTATTTTCCCAACCATTCTGAGACTAAGAGCTAGCAACTAAAAAGAAAAAGTCAGTTTTGAGGATGACTATTATCACATTAGCCATGTCATGAGAAAACCTGTTTTTTGGCCATTTGCAAACAACAAAGGTGCAGCTCAGTCTTTACATCTGCACAGTCTGACCACCATGTTAGTGTTTGGATCGTACTATACCTATAATATCTGTATTTAAAATTTCAAGAATTTTGCTAGTCTGTTTAAGGGGAATGAATACGCCTTCAGGGGAGGCAACTCCTGCAAAAGTATTTTTGTCTCCCATGTCAATTGGGGTCAACTCTAAAGGAAAGAATTTGCTCCTGAAGGGCGAATTCTTTCCTTTAAGGGGAATAGGAACTCCTGGCAGATTTTTCTGCCATTTTTCAAAGGGCGACAAGTTTCAGAACTTCCTGTTCGCTTTTCTGTAAACTCTGTCCCATGGAAAAAGGGGTCAACTCTTAAACGAAAGAATTCGTTCCTCAGGAGCAAATTCTTACCTTTTAAGAGTTGACCCCTATTGACATGGGAGACAAAAACAGTTTTGATGGACTCACCTTCCCTGAAGGTGTTCCCATTCCCCTTAAGAGTAGACCCCTTTTTCAGTGGGACAGAGTTTGTAGAAAAGTGAAAAGGAAGTCCAGAAAGTTGTCTCTTCGAAAAACAGCAGAAAAAAACTGCAAAGTGTGTACATTTCCCTTAATAGCTGAGTAGGCTTGTTTGTGTCTTACCAGGGTCCAGTTGTTCAAAACTAACAATATTGTTAGTTAACCTATTGTTAAAACTGACCATAGTTAACATATTGTTTAAACTTTGACCATAGTTAACAAATTGACCATAGTTAACATATTGCTTAAACTTTGACCATAGTTAACTATTGTTAAAACTTTGACCATAGTTAACATATTGACCATAGTTAACATATTGTTTAAACTTTGACCATAGTTATACCCCCACAAATGAAATTTGGGGGGGTATATAGGAGTGAGCTTGTCGGTCTGTCTGTCTGTCTGTCGGTCGGTCGGTCGGTCGGTCGGTCTGTTGACTTGGTTTCCAGACGATAACTCAAAAAGCGCTTCACCAATTTTTATAATTTTTGGTACACTGATGTAACATCATAAAATACAGGTCAAGTTCGATTTCCACTACAATTCGTCAATTTTCGACATAGTTATGGCCCCTTTCAAGTGAAAAAATTGCAAAATGCGCTGATGTACTATCAAGGCAGTTTGCAAAATGCGCTGATGTACTATCAAGGCAGTTTTTGTGGGGGTATTCATCACCTTTAGTGATAGTTCTAGTTAACTATTGTTAAAACTTTGACCATAGTTAACATATTGTTTAAACTTTGACCATAGTTAACATATTGTTTCAACTTTGACCATAGTTAACAAATTGACCATAGTTAACATATTGTTTCAACTTTGACCATAGTTAACATATCGTTTCAACTTTGACCATAGTTAACATATTGTTAAAACTTTGACCATAGTTAACAAATTGACCATAGTTAACATATTGCTTAAACTTTGACCATAGTTAACCTATTGTTAAAACTTTGACCATAGTTGACATATTGTTTCAACTTTGACCATAGTTAACATATTGCTTCAACTTTGACCATAGTTAACATATTGCTTCATTTTTGACCATAGTTGACATATTGTTTAAACTTTGACCATAGTTAACATATTGTTTCAACTTTGACCATAGTTAACATATTGTTTCAACTTTGACCATAGTTAACCTATTGTTAAAACTTTGACCATAGTTAACATATTGTTAAACTTTTGACCATAGTTAACATATTGTTTAAACTGGCGAAAGAATGTGCACTGTACTGGTTAACTGCTTACGTATAAGCCTGCCCAGGAAAGTGTTGATAGGTAAACTGACCGGCTCAAAAATGACCTAAATAGTGTTGACTGGGCCGTAAAACTCCAATACAAACAAACAAATATTGTTTAAACTTTGACCATAGTTAACATATTGTTCTAACTTTGACCATAGTTAACATATTGTTTCAACTTTGACCATAGTTAACATATTGCTTAAACTTTGACCATAGTTAAGATATTGTTTAAACTTTGACCATAGTTAACATATTGTTTCAACTTTGACCATAGTTAACATATTGTTTCAACTTTGACCATAGTTAACATATTGTTTCAACTTTGACCATAGTTAACATATTGTTTCAACTTTGACCATAGTTAACATATTGCTTCAACTTTGACCAAAGTTGACATATTGTTTAAACTTTGACCTTTTTTTAGCAAAATTATCCATGTATTAGATATTTTATTCTATCATATAAGTCACTGTTACTTAGTGGATAATGTCATGCCATGAAAATTGTATGACCACATGTAATAACACCTGCTTACTGGCGTTGAAGATCATGGGGCTGTCCATGACAACCCTATGATTTCTATTGAAATTCTTTTGCGATGAAATCTGATTTTAACTTGTTATATGATAAAATGAATATTTCACTCTTGGTCATTTCAAATTAAATTTATTAAACTTGCCAAATCTCTTAACATAAATTTCATAAATGACATGACCATTGGGGCCAGTTGTTCAAAACTAACAACGTCGTTAGTTAACATATCGTTAAAATTTGTATCATTAAATACGGCAAATATGCTAAAATTTTTGCTGAAAACATGTGAGCAGCTTTTGCGGATGCAAAAGCTGCTCACATTGTTTCAGCAAAAATACCAAAATTTTTTACATTGTACTTGCTACAACAGTTAACAGTTTGACCACTAACGAGCTTGTTAAGCTAACGGTGCTTTGAACAACTGGCCCCTGGGCCTTGGTTGCAAACACAGGTTTTCTTTTGACAGGCTTAAATCATAGTCTTGTGGCCATATGTGCAATAATATACAGCTTCAAGAAAATTGAGACACTGGTTCAAGTACTACAGACATACTTGTCCTGCTGAATATACTTATATTTAGTGTTGATCCTGATCAGATGGTTTTTCTACACTCTTTGCAATGGTAGGAGTTGTTTTGTTTGGCAGGACAAGGGTTAGGATAAATGCCATCACTGGAAATGGCTGCGACACTGTTATAAATATTGAATGATTAGGCAAGGTATAAGTTTCTTATATCCTTTGGCATTGGGGCATCAAACTCATCTTTGCTTACAGTCGAGCAAGGCCTGCTGCCCCTGCTGCAGGTGGTGTAGAAGGGCCATGTTTTGATTTCTCCTTTCTCTACGGTCATTCCCTTTACACATATTCTCCTCTATCTTTTCTCCAATACTGTCTCATCTCTCTGTATCACACCTTTAAGCTGGACCCAGCCCATAGGGGCTTGAAGAAATATATCGGCTGCATGATGCTTCCACGCAGAGCTGAATCCAGCCCCCACACTAGTACTGGTAAACCGCTTAGAGGATCTAAGCCTGTCCAGGAACCGCGGTTCAATGGTTTCATTGGGCGACAGGGCTTGAGATGTCATTTCATCTCAATGTCGGGTAAAAGTCCCACAAAATTGGAAGCAACGTCTCCAAAATGACCTTTACAGTGTTGACGGGGACGTTAAACCTCAAATCAAACAAACAAACACCTTTAAGCATGGCACAAGTAGGAGTCCGATTTTCTGTCCATTTGGTCGTTCATTTAAGCTGACAACATTTGCAACAGCCATAGCTATCACCTTAATGTTCATGACATAGTCTTAGGGGGAATTCTTGTTCACCCTTTCTCTAGATGACACGGAATGATCCTCCAAGATTCAGTGTTGTTAAACCTGGAAACCAGCAAGCCATTTAGTCTGTACTCACAAGACATGGCAGATCTGTCGATAAATAGATGCACATATTACATTATGATTATTCTGACTTGGAAGTATACACAATAATTCCTGTATACACAATATGATTCCTTTGTTTATTATGTTTTGTAAATTATACCAGGGCTTTCATTTGTAAATATGTACAAAAAAATTGTGATTAATAAAAGATAATAATTGACATTGTTTGTGCAGGTTTTTATTTGGATCCACTCCATTTTCACCCATTTTATGTGGGAAATCCAAAATGAGCAAACAGCTTCATGGTAACAAGTCCGTTCAATACACTTAAGCCTCATCTTGCTGAATATTCATTTAAGCCTCGCCCATTTCTGTCTATCAACCAATCAAATTACTTGATGTAATTTATTGCTACAAATTCATAAACTGAATGCCAAACAGTGTAGATCCTGATCAGATGGCTTCTGAAGAAGTCATCTGATCTGGATCTTCACTGTTTGCAAAGATAGGGGTTGTCGTGAACAGCAAGATAAGGGTTAAGATATATGCAAAAAAGTGGGGTTTACGGGGGTATTCATTATTTTCCTTATTTCTGCTCCAAGACATAGGTTGTGGGTGCTCATTGAGATGGTTATGACCGAGTACCCACAATCTTTATCTCGGAACAAAAATAAGATAAATTATGTATACACCTCTAAACCCCAGTTTTCTATATATAAATATCTATATCATTACACAGGATTGTGGCCACGTAAAATCGATTTAAACCCCCAAGTGGAATTTGTTTCACTGATTGTTCCAAGGCGGTTCTTCTGTCGCGGTTTATTTTTAGCTCACCTGTCACGTAGTGACAAGGTGAGCTTTTGTGATCACATTTTGTCCATCGTCCGTCGTGCGTCCGTAAACATTTTCAAATAAGTATATCTCTAATACCCCATGGTCAATCTTGATCAAATTTCATAAGCAGCATCATCAGGTAGGGGGAAAGGCTGCATAAGGTTTTTGGGCTGATCAGATTGGAATTCTGGTTGCTATGGCAACATACAGCTCCCATAGACTTACAATGGGAAAATATTAAAATATCTTCTTCTCTGAAACCACAGGGCCGAGAGCTTAGATATTTAGCATGTAGCAACGGCCAGTGGTCACCTACATAATTCCTGCCAATCATGCCCCTGGGGTCCAAATTGACCACGCCCCAGGGCCCCTTCACTCCCATAGACTCATAATGGAACAAAAAGCTTCAAAAATCTTCTTCTCTGAAACCACAGGGCCCAGAGCTGAGATATTTGGTATGTAGCAAGGGCAAGAGGTAACCTACATAATTCCTGCCAATCATGCCCCTGGGGTCAAAATTGGCCACAACCCGGGGCCCCTTAGCTCCCATAGACTCATAATGGAAAAAAAGCTTCAAAAATCTTCTTCTCTGAAACCACAGGGCCTAGAGCTTAGATATTTAGCATGTAGCAAAGGCCAGTGGTCACCTACATAATTCCTGCCAATCATGCCCCTGGGGTCCAAATGGGCGACGCTCCGGGGCCCCTTCACTCCCATAGACTTATAATGGAACAAAAAGCTTCAAAAATCTTCTTCTCAGAAACCACAGGGCCCAGAGCTTAGATATTTAGCATGTAGCAATTGCAAGTGGTCACCTACATAATTCCTGCCAATCATGCCCCTGGGGTCCAAATGGGCTACGCCCCGGGGCCCTTTAGCTCCTATAGACTCATAATGGAAAAAAAGCTTCAAAAATCTTCTTCTCTGAAACCACAGGGCCCAGAGCTGAGATATTTGGTAAATAGCAACGGCAAGTGGTAACCTACATAATTCCTGCCAATCATGCCCCTGGGGTCAAAATTGGCCACACCCCAGGGCCCCTTAGCTCCCATAGACTCATAATGGAAATAAAGCTTCAAAAATCTTCTTCTCTGAAACCACAGGGCCCAGAGCTTAGATATTTAGCATGTAGCAAAGGCCAGTGGTCACCTACATAATTCCTGCCAATCATGCCCCTGGGTTCCAAATGGGCGACGCTCCGGGGCCCCTTCGCTCCCATAGACTCATAATGGAACAAAATGCTTCAAAAATCTTCTTCTCGGAAGCCACAGGGCCCAGAGCTTAGATATTTAGCATGTAGCAATGGCAAGTGGTCACCTACATAATTCCTGCCAATCATGCCCCTGGGTCCAAATGGGCCATGCCCCGGGGCCCTTAAGTTCCTATAGTCTCATAATGGAAAAAAAAGCTTCAAAAATCTTCTTCTCTGAAACCACAAGGCCCAGAGCTGAGATATTTGGCATGTAGCAACGGCAAGTGGTCACCTACATAATTCCTGCCAATCATGCCACTGGGGTCAAAATTGGCCACACCCCGGGGCCAACTTAGCTCCCATAGACTTATAATGGAAAAAAAAGCTTCAAAAATCTTCTTCTCTGAAACCACAGGGCCCAGAGCTTAGATATTTAGCATGTAGCAACGGCCAGTGGTCACTTACATAATTCCTGCCAATCATGCCCCTGGGTTCCAAATGGGAGACGCCCGGGGCCCCTTCGCTCCCATAGACTCATTATGGAACAAAAAGCTTCAAAAATCTTCTTCTCAGAAACCACAGGGCCCAGAGCTTAGATATTTAGCATGTAGCAACGGCAAGTGATCACCTACATAATTCCTGCCAATCATGCCCCTGGGTACCAAACGGGCCATGCCCCGGGGCCCTTTAGCTTCTATAGACTCATAATGGAAAAAAGCTTCAAAAATCTTCTTCTCTGAAACCACTGGGCCCAGAGCTTAGATATTTAGCATGTAGCAACGGCAAGTGGTCACCTACATAATTCCTGCCAATCATGCGCCTAGGGTCCAAATGGGCCACGCCCCGGGGCCCTTTAGCTCCTATAGACTCATAATGGAAAAAAAGCTTCAAAAATCTTCTTCTCTGAAACCACAGGGCCCAGAGCTGAGATATTTGGTATGTAGCAACGGCAAGTGGTAACCTACATAATTCCTGCCAATCATGCCCCTGGGGTCAAAATTGGCCACACCCCGGGCCCCTTAGCTCCCATAGACTTATAATGGAAAAAAAGCTTCAAAAATCTTCTTCTCTGAAACCACAGGGCCCAGAGCTAAGATATTTGGTATGTAGCAAAGGCAAGAGGTAACCTACATAATTCCTGCCAATCATGCCCCTGGGGTCAAAATTGGCCACACCCCGGGGCCCCTTAGCTCCCATAGACTCATAATGGAAAAAAAGCTTCAAAAATCTTCTTCTCTGAAACCACAGGGCCTAGAGCTTAGATATTTAGCATGTAGCAAAGGCCAGTGGTCACCTACATAATTCCTGCCAATCATGCCCCTGGGGTCCAAATGGGCGATGCTCCGGGGCCCCTTCACTCCCATAGATTTATAATGGAACAAAAAGCTTCAAAAATCTTCTTCTCAGAAACCACAGGGCCCAGAGCTTAGATATTTAGCATGTAGCAATGGCAAGTGGTCACCTACATAATTCCTGCCAATCATGCCCCTGGGGTCCAAATGGGCCACGCCCTGGGGCCCTTTAGCTCCTATAGACTCATAATGGAAAAAAAGCTTCAAAAATCTTCTTCTCTGAAACCACAGGGCCCAGAGCTGAGATATTTGGGAAATAGCAACGGCAAGTGGTAACCTACATAATTCCTGCCAATCATGCCCCTGGGGTCAAAATTGGCCACACCCCAGGGCCCCTTAGCTCCCATAGACTCATAATGGAAATAAAGCTTCAAAAATCTTCTTCTCTGAAACCACAGGGCCCAGAGCTTAGATATTTAGCATGTAGCAAAGGCCAGTGGTCACCTACATAGTTCCTGCCAATCATGCCCCTGGGTTCCAAATGGGCGACGCTCCGGGGCCCCTTCGCTCCCATAGACTCATAATGGAACAAAATGCTTCAAAAATCTTCTTCTCGGAAACCACAGGGCCCAGAGCTTAGATATTTAGCATGTAGCAATGGCAAGTGGTCACCTACATAATTCCTGCCAATCATGCCCCTGGGTCCAAATGGGCCATGCCCCGGGGCCCTTAAGCTCCTATAGTCTCATAATGGAAAAAAAAGCTTCAAAAATCTTCTTCTCTGAAACCACAAGGCCCAGAGCTGAGATATTTGGCATGTAGCAACGGCAAGTGGTCACCTACATAATTCCTGCCAATCATGCCCCTGGGGTCAAAATTGGCCACACCCCGGGGCCAACTTAGCTCCCATAGACTTATAATGGAAAAAAAAGCTTCAAAAATCTTCTTCTCTGAAACCACAGGGCCCAGAGCTTAGATATTTAGCATGTAGCAACGGCCAGTGGTCACCTACATAATTCCTGCCAATCATGCCCCTGGGTTCCAAATGGGAGACGCCCGGGGCCCCTTCGCACCCATAGACTCATTATGGAACAAAAAGCTTCAAAAATCTTCTTCTCAGAAACCACAGGGCCCAGAGCCTAGATATTTAGCATGTAGCAACGGCAAGTGATCACCTACATAATTCCTGCCAATCATGCCCCTGGGTACCAAACGGGCCATGCCCCGGGGCCCTTTAGCTTCTATAGACTCATAATGGAAAAAAGCTTCAAAAATCTTCTTCTCTGAAACCACTGGGCCCAGAGCTTAGATATTTAGCATGTAGCAACGGCAAGTGGTCACCTACATAATTCCTGCCAATCATGCGCCTAGGGTCCAAATGGGCCACGCCCCGGGGCCCTTTAGCTCCTATAGACTCATAATGGAAAAAAAGCTTCAAAAATCTTCTTCTCTGAAACCACAGGGCCCAGAGCTTAGATATTTGGTATGTAGCAACGGCAAGTGGTAACCTACATAATTCCTGCCAATCATGCCCCTGGGGTCAAAATTGGCCACACCCCGGGCCCCTTAGCTCCCATAGACTTATAATGGAAAAAAAGCTTCAAAAATCTTCTTCTCTGAAACCACAGGGCCCAGAGCTTAGATATTTAGCATGTAGCAACGGCAAGTGATCACCTACATAATTCCTGCCAATCATGCCCCTGGGTACCAAACGGGCCATGCCCCGGGGACCTTTAGCTTCTATAGACTCATAATGGAAAAAAGCTTCAAAAATCTTCTTCTCTGAAACCACTGGGCCCAGAGCTTAGATATTTAGCATGTAGCAACGGCAAGTGGTCACCTACATAATTCCTGCCAATCATGCGCCTAGGGTCCAAATGGGCCACGCCCCGGGGCCCTTTAGCTCCTATAGACACATAATGGAAAAAAAGCTTCAAAAATCTTCTTCTCTGAAACCACAGGGCCCAGAGCTGAGATATTTAGTATGTAGCAACGGCAAGTGGTAACCTACATAATTCCTGCCAATCATGCCCCTGGGGTCAAAATTGGCCACACCCCTGGGCCCCTTAGCTCCCATAGACTCATAATGGAAAAAAAACTTCAAAAATCTTCTTCTCTGAAACCACAGGACCCAGAGCTTAGATATTTAGCATGTAGCAAAGGCCAGTGGTCACCTACATAATTCCTGCCAATCATGCCCCTGGGTTCCAAATGGGCGACGCTCCGGGGCCCTTCGCTCCCACAGACTCATAATGGAACAAAAAGCTTCAAAAATCTTCTTCTCGGAAACCATAGGACCCAGAGCTTAGATATTTAGCATGTAGCAATGGCAAGTGGTCACCTACATAATTCCTGCCAATCATGCCCCTGGGGTCCAAATGGGCCATGCCCCGGGGCCCTTTAACTCCTATAATCTCATAATGGAAAAAAAAAGATTCAAAAATCTTCTTCTCTGAAACCACAGGGCCCAGAGCTGAGATATTTGGCATGTAGCAATGGCAAGTGGTCACCTACATAATTCCTGCCAATCATGCCCCTGGGGTCCAAATTGGCCACACCCCGGGACCCCTTAGCTCCCATAGACATTTAATGGAAAAAAAAGCTTCAAAAATCTTCTTCTCTGAAACCACAGGGCCCAGAGCTTAGATATTTAGCATGTAGCAACGGCCAGTGGTCACCTACATAATTCCTGCCAATCATGCCCCTGGGTTCCAAATGGGCGACGCCCGGGGCCCCTTCGCTCCCATAGACTCATAATGGAACAAAAAGCTTCAAAAATCTTCTTCTCGGAAACCACAGGGCCCAGAGCTTAGATATTTAGCATGTAGCAACGGCAAGTGGTCACCTACATAATTCCTGCCAATCATGCCCCTGGGTACCAAACAGGCCATGCCCCGGGGCCCTTTAGCTTCTATAGACTCATAATGGAAAAAAGCTTAAAAAATCTTCTTCTCTGAAACCACTGGGCCCAGAGCTTAGATATTTTGGCATGTAGCAACGGCAAGTGGTCACCTACATAAATCCTGCCAATCATGCCCCTATGGTCCAAATGGGCCACATCCTGAGGCCCCTATGCTCCCATAGACTCAAAATGGAAAAAAAGCTTCAAAAATCTTCTTCTCTGAAACCACAGGACCCAGAGTTTAGATATTTAGCATGTAGCAACGGCAATTGGTCACCTACATAATTCCTGCCAATCATGCCCCTGGGTTCCAAATGGGCCACACGCCGGGGCCCCTTTGCTCCCATAGACTCATAATGGAAAAAAGCTTAAAAAATCTTCTCTGAATCCACAGTGCCCAGAGCTTAGATATTTAGCACATAGCAACAGCAAGTGGTCACCTACATAATTCCTGCCAATCATGCCCCTGGGGTCCAAAAGGGCCACACCCCGGGGCCCCCTTAGCTCCTATAGACTCATAATGGAAAAAAAGCTTCAAAAATCTTCTCTGAAACACAGGGCCCAGAGCTTAGATATTTAGCATGTAGCAATGCCAAAAGGTCACCAACATAAATCCTGCCAATCATGCCCGTGGGGTCCAAATGGGCCACGCCCCGGGGCCCCTTAGTTCCCATAGACACATAATGGAAAAAAGCTTCAAAAATCTTCTTCTCTGAAACCACAGGGCCCAGTGCTTAGATATTTAGCATGTAGCAATGACATGTTGTCACCTACATAAATCCTGCCAATCATGCCCCTGGGGTCCAAATGGGCCACACCCTGGGACCCCCTTAGCTCCCATAGACTCATAATGGAAAAAAACTTCAAAAATCTTATTCTCTGAAACCACAGGGCCCAGAGCTTAGATATTTAGCATGTAGTAACAGCAAGTTGTCACCTACATATTTTCTGCTAATCATGCCCCTGGGGTTCCAAATGGGCCACACCCTGGGGCCCCTCAGCTCCCATAGACTCATAATGGAAAAAGCTTAAAAAATCTTCTTCACAGAAACTGTGAAGCACAGAACATAGTCATTGGTGTATAGCAACATAAAATAGGCAGCTACATAAATCCTGCTAACCCTGCCCCTGGGGTCAAAATTGGCCACGCCAGAGCTCATCACCTCCAATAGACTTATATAATGGAAAAAACTTAAAAAATCTTCTTCTATGAAACCATAAGGCCCAGAGCTTAGATTTTTAGTATGTAGCAATGTCAAAGGGCCACCTACATAAATCCTGCCAGTTATGCCCCTGGGATCCAAATTGGCCACACCCCAGGGCTCTTCTTACAATTGGAGAAACTTCAAAAATCTTCTTCTCTGAAACCACAGGGCCCTTATAATGAAAAAAAAAAAAAAAAAAAACTTAAAATGGGGAAAAAAATCTTCAAAAATCTTCTTCTCTGAAACCATAAGTCCCAGAGCTTAGGTATTTAGCATGTAGCAATGTCGAGTGGTTGCCTACATAAATCCTGCCAATCATGCCCCTGGGGTCCAAATCCTGTGGCCCCTTAACTCCAACAAACTTATAATGGAAAAAAGCTTCAAACATCTTCTTTGAAACCATGAAGTACAGACCTTAGTTATTTAGTATATAGCAACACAGAATGGTCGCCTACATAAAGCTTGCCAACCGTGCCCTTTGGGTCAAAATTGGCCAAGCCCCAGGGCTCATTAGCTCCTATAGACTTATACTGGAAAAAAACTTAAAAAAATCTTTTTCTCCAAAACCATAAGGCACAGATTTTGTTTGATTTGATGTTTTACATCCCCGTCAACACTGTATAGGTCATTTTGGAGATGTCTCTTCCAATTTTGTGGGACTTTTACCCAACATTGGGATGAAATTACATCTCAAGCCCTGTCGCCCAATGAAACCAGTAGGGTTTATAAGCATGGACACCACTTTGCCTGAGCTAAGATATTTAGTATGTAGCAATGTCAAGTGGTCTGCTGCACGAATGATTTTCTGGTACACAGGTGAGCGATATAGGGCCATTGGGCCCTCTTGTTGTTATGGTTTGCCTATGAGTGTGTGCATCGCTTTTATTATTTTGTTTTACAGAGCCTGTTGGCCATTTTGTGGGAAAGTAACTGTCCTTTTGGCTTTCCGCTAATGATGTTTCCATTAGGGTCTAATGATGTTTCCATTAGGGTCTAGTTGTTCCATGTTTGTGCTTCGATCCCTTTGGCCATTTTGTGGGAAAGACACTGTCCTTGTGGCTTTCCGTTATTGGTGTTGCCATTTGGGTCTAGTTGTTTCATGTTTGGGCTTAGATCCCTTTGATTTCTCTGATGGGCGTGGGTTAATTGTATCGATTCCTGATCATTGCCTTCT
Source organism: Lucinisca nassula (assembly GCA_963580285.1). Classification (NCBI taxonomy): domain Eukaryota; kingdom Metazoa; phylum Mollusca; class Bivalvia; order Lucinida; family Lucinidae; genus Lucinisca; species Lucinisca nassula. Next base: position 4,009,558 of record OY757018.1, on the reverse strand, counting down.
CTTCTGTTTTGTTAACATGATGACTGGCAAACAGTACAGGTTTAGATCAGAATGCAGTGTCTGATCAGGGACTTCTCTGTTTGCAAAAAGTCTGCCATTTTCATAAATAAATGTCTACAAATGACTCAATCTGACATCACTAAATTTTGAAATGGACTCTTATAATATATAAGGTTGAAGTTTCCATTCAGTATTATAATGTTATTAATCAAATAATTTCGTATTGGCCCAGTTACAGGTCCGAGGTCTGCTGTATTGGCACGAGGCCGAAGGCCGAGGCCAATACAGCTGACCGAGTACCTGTAACCTCGGCCAATACGAAATTACTTGATTAATGACAATTTTATTAATTGACGCAATTAATAACATGATTTATGATTTTTGAATATTGGTTGACCTTGTGTAATATAGGATAATCAATTAATAAACAATGGGTACAACCTGTCAGTCATCACCAAATCTTTTTGCACCATCTCCATGCAGTTCAGGGTTATACCATTTTCTGTACCTGAGCCTTTACCATATATGCAAAAGTTGTTGACCAAGTCAATTGTCTGTCATATTCTTGGTCGACAGCAGCAGTAGGTCAGCATGGGAATAAGCTTTTGGTGGCCTCAGTGGCATCTAGTACATCATGTGAACAAGTTCATGAAATGAACATCCCCCTAAACCCCAGTTTATATAGAGAAAACTGGGGTTTACAGGGCTATACATTAACTTTCATATTTCTGCTCCAAGAAATAGGTTGTGGGTACTCGCTAGAACTGCCTCAATGAATGAAGCATGCTGAGTCCTGGTCAAGGTCGCATTTAAAGTTCACGAGTTTGAAACTTTGAATTTTATGCCCGTTCCATTTCTCCTTTACCCCTGGAAGGATTTTCATTAAACTTTGGTCAAATATCGCCCTCAGTGAGCTGATGTGCAGAACCGATAAATAAACCATGCTGACTCAAGGTCAAGGTCACAGGTGAAGGTCACGAGTTTGAAACTTGGAATTTTGTGTCGGTTCCATATCCCCTTTACACCTGGAAGGATTTTCATTAAACTTTTGTGAAATATCCCCCTCAGTGAGCTGATGTGCAGAACACATAAATAGACCATGCCAGCTCAAAGTCACAGGTGAAGGTCATATAGTTGAGCCTTAATACAAATTGCGGCAGGGGATTTGGCTGTCCCTCAGACTGCTTTCTTGTTTTTTATTGACTCGTCCTCGTACTCCACTGAAAATTGACAGAAAATGCTGAGGAACAATCCAAAAAGCAAAGTATTGTCAGTATCATAGAACATATATATGTGAAATTTGATAGAAATCGATATCTTTCGAAGATACATTTGTATTGAAAAGAAACCATTTTATGTCCGTGGCAAGTCCTAGCAGGGTAGCTAAACTTTTTTTCCCTATTGAGAACAGCCACAAAAGAAGCCAGATTTTAACACGTAAAGTAAGAACATTTTAAAGATAAGACTTTTATAATGCAAGACTGAATGTTTTAAACTGTATATAACGTGACACTGTTAAAATGTAGATAGGGTGATGGTATATTCATCATTTTAAAATTGGATTAACTACGTTCCACTCCATACGAGGTGTCCCAACACTGGGAGAATTTATGTCAACAACAACAGCAACAACAACGTTGGCTATCAAGGGCTGAAACTCTGATATAAACTGTACCCCATCCCCAGTGCTTTGTGGCATATGGAGTACATTCTTGCCATCAAAGACACGGGTAAATCAAAACCTTTTGACAATTTGGAAATCATTTTTCAGTCTCCTGTCCTGGCACTATGCTTAACCCTTGACCTGCTGAATATTCATTTATGCCACACCAACTACCGATTATCAACCAATCAGATTACTTGATGCAAATTATTGCAACAAATTCATAGATCTGGTCTGGATCTTCATTGTTTGAAAGATGAGACATATCAGGGCTCAGCAGGACAAGGGTTAACACTTGGTGGCTCTCGAACAAATTCTGATGGTCCGTCCCAAAGATATTTGAGCTAAGTCTGAATGCACCTGGATGAATTCAATTTTGAATGTAAAAAAAAACTGTTCAATAGTTATTGTATAGCATTTACCTGTTACTGGCTGGGTAGTGGATAGGCTTACAGCTAGAGATCACTGGACACTGAAAGGACACCCTATTCATACACTCAGCTGGGCTATAAGCCTTTCACCACTAAGCTTCTGAACCGGACTCTTCCATCTCAGTTTTGAGATGCATCCATGGTTGCAAATACAATCTAATTTCAATGGCTCGAACACCCTTGGGACCATGAAAATATGTTCAAGATAAAGGTAATTTGAACCATACATCGACTTGGACATTACTCACCAGATCAGAGCGAGTAATAGGGATATCTTATTTTCTTCAAAATATATAAATGCTGTGTGTACTCATTAGAATCACCTCATTGATGTTATACTAATGAGTACATACAGCATATATTTTCAAGATAGAATGTCACAAATATGTATTTTTTTATTTTTTGGGGGGAGGTGGGGGGGGGGGTTTGATGGTGCAGTTGGTTTTGTTTTACAGCCCTTTCAATGTTATTTCATTTATTTTGAGCTGATCAGTAATCAGAGGTAGGTAATACCCAGGTTGTATATTTGTGACTTAATCATTAGGTCTCTCACCGATGTGGTTTAAACCCCACTTGGGCCAAGTTCTGCAACTGAATCCTTCTGTTTCCCAAACGTGGCTCAAACTGCAGTGGTGAGAGACCTAATGATTAAGAGTCACAAATATATAAATATCTGTAGTTATGTGATTTTTTCCTTGGGAAGGCGGTAGCAACAGTAACCGAACCACCAGTGATTGAGCCATCAAAATTCTACTGTAGTTTGAAATGCATGGCTGAAAAGGGCATCTCAATAACTGCCTGCCCTATTGCTCCACTTTGGAGTATAACAGGCCAGGCAACACCAAGTTATATTGATTTTTTTTTTTTGATTTTGGTTTTATGCCCCTTTCAAGATTATTTCACTCATATTGAGCCGATCGTTAATCACCGGTGGGCGAAAACCGGACCTGGAGAAAACCACCTGAGCTTCCGTTGCAGAACTTGGCGTCTCACATGTGACACGAGCGAGGCTCGAACCACAGCATTGAGAGACCCATTGAAAAAGAGACAGCACTCTTATCCACTAGGCCACCGAGGCCCGTTCAAGTTATTATGCCCCCCATTCAAAAAATGGCGGGGTATTATGTTATACCCTCCGAAGTTTTGAGTGTCCGTCATCCGTCTGTCAGCCCCCCATAGTTTCGTGTCCGCACCATAACACTGATACAGTTTGAGATATTTTCATGAAACTTCAGATATGTAAAGCACTATCAGACGACGTGCAGAACATATAAACCGTAACTCTGATTTTCCAACTTTTGGAGTTGTTGCCCTTTGAAAATTGAACATAGGCATTTCTATCAGTTTCGTGTCCGCTCCATAACTTCAATACCATGAGATATTTCCATGAAACTTCACAGATATGTAGAGCACCATGAGATGATGTGCAGAACATATGAAACGTAACTCTGATTTTCCTATTTTTGGAGTTATTGCCCTCTGAGCTTTAAATATAGTTGTTGTTATCAATTTCGTGATCACTCCATAACTCTGATACCATTTGAGATATTTTCACGAAACTTCAGATATGTAGAGCACTATCAGATGACGGGCTGAAAATATGAACCATAACTCTGATTGTCCAACTTCTAGAGTTATTGCCCTTTGAACATAGCCATTTCTATTGTAGTTCATGTTCTCTCCATAACTTTGATACCATTTGAGATATTTCCATGAATCTTCACAGATATGTAGGACACCATGAGACAACTTGCAGAGCATATGAACTATAACTCATATTTTCCTACTTTTGGAGTTATTGCTCTTTGGACTTTGAATATAGCAGTTGCTATCGGTTTCGAGTCTGCTCCCTAACTCTGATACCATTTGAGATATTTTCACGAAACTTCACAGATATGTAGAGCAGCCTGAGTTGACATGCAGAACATATGAACCATAACTCTGATTTTCCTACTTTGGGGGTTATCGCCCATTGAACAAAACCATTTCATTCATGTAGTCCCTTTGAAGCACTATATCTCCTGAACTTAATGATTGATTCTGACCAAACTTGCATGGTTACATCACTAGGATGGGTTAAACCAGCCATTAGGTTTTGTTTTATTGTGATATGGCACTTGCTTGATGTAAATGTAGTGGCGGGGCATCATGCAGTGCTTGCAGTTTTATATTGAGCCTGTCAATTTACTTTACCTCTCTTGTCCTGGACAGGGTTATACATGTGTGTGTGTGTGTGTGTGTGTGTGTGTGTGTGTGTGTGTGTGTGTGTGTGTGTGTGTGTGTGTGTGAATTCGGGTTTAACCTCGCTTTCAACAATTTTTCAGTCATATCATGAATTTGTCTGGTTGCGACAGGGAGCTCAATGCTCACTTTTATAGTGCTGCCTCACTGAAGTATCATGTCCCAGACACATTACATGATACCACACCCAGTCACATTATCCTGACACTGGGTCGACCAGTCCTAGCTCTACCCCGTAAATCTGAGTGCCAAGCGAGGAGCAGCTAGTACCATTTTTAACGACTGGTATGTCGCGGCCCGGGATCGACCCCGTGACCTCCCGTTCCCCGGAGCGGACACTCTATCAACTGAGCTATCGGGGCCGGTGGGTTATACATATATGTATGCCATTAATCAGTACAGTACATTCTTGCAACTAACTTTCTCGTATCAGCGGGAGAGAATGACCATAAAAAGGATTTCAAGATCAATCTCTGCAAAAGAATGTTGCAGACTTGGCAGGTATCGAACCCCCAAACTCCTGATCACCAGTCGGATATCCATTTGAAACATTTCTCTACTGATAAATTGTCTTTTCAATAACCAGTGGGGCTTTTTATGGATTTCACTGACAGAAACAACTGACCATAAAATATTAACCTTTAAGATGCCGAGGAAAACTGCATCTGAAAATGTCGTCTGCTTATGACGTCTGCTGAATCTTCTTGCACACTTTAAGAAATATCTTTTCATACAGGCACACACTCCCCAGAGGAGCAGTCTGATCTGGGTCCAAACTGTTTGCAAAAACAAATTTTAAAGTACGTGGCAGACAACAAAGCAGACAACACTTGTCATGATTGGCATTTCATGGGTAAATAAAATTGTACAGGTAATCAATTGAAAAGGAAATAAAAGATAAAAAGAACATTAAATATTCCTCCTTATATTGCATCACATATAAAACAGAAACAAAATAGTTTAAGGCACATGAATAAAATTAAATTGATTTTGATAAAATTATACTACAACTGAAAAGTATTCTACAATAATATACATTCTCGGCTATAAATAACTTGCTATGAACTACATACACAACAAAAAAATCTATTAACAATGTTCTTAACATGATTGTGCTACATAACTTCGCTTTTGCTGCATCAATTAAAGCACCGTAAAAGTATGTGTACTTGCAGCATATAAAGATGTTCAGGCATAGCTGTTTAAGGGTCATGGGAACACCTAGCAGATTTTTTCTGCCATTTTTCAAAGGGAGACAACTTTCACAACTTCCTCTGCTTTTTTTATAAACTCTGTCCCACTGAAAAAGGGATCCACTCTTAAAAGGAAAGAATTTGCTCCTCAGGAGCAAATTCTTTCCTTTAAGAGTAGACCCCTATGGGCCTACTGGCATGAGACAAAAATACTTTTGAAGGAGTTGCCTCCCCTGAAGGTGTATCCATTCCCCTTAAAACTAATGACACTGTTAGTTATCATATTGTTAAAACTTTGATCATTTAATATTGTAATTATACTTATATCAAGCTGAAAAAATATTTATACAAAAAAAGCTCTTAACTTTTTTTTTCAGCAAAAAATACATCTTTATTAGGTACTGCTCTCGCTAGCACAGTTAATATTTTCACCATTAATGAGCTCGTTAAGCCAATGATAAACTGAACAACTGGGCCCAGATCTAAAACCATCAAAGCATGTTTTAATGTTACATCAAATTAACAAGTCTGTGAAATGGATAACTTTCGGGGAAAGCCCAATTTGTATAGGGAAAAAAGTGACAAAAATTTCTACACCCTTATGATGCCATGAAAACTGCATCTGAAAATGTCTGTTTATGTTGTTGGCTGCATCTTTTTTGCAAACCTTTTAACAAAGATACTTTTGCATTCAGGCAAACAGTGTGGACCCTCATAAACGGCAGTCATATTTGGGGCCAGACTGTTTGCAACAATGACTTTAGAAGTAACCAGCTGATGACCAAGCAGACAGCAATTGTGGTGATTAAGATTCCAAAGTCCATTCAAAGTCTTTGTTGCAATCAGTGTGGACGCAGATTAAACTTCTCCTCCTCTAGGAGCAGTCTGATCAGGATCCACTCTGTTTGCATATTAATTATTTTTGAAAAAACTTGCAAAAAGATGCAGCAAACATCATAAACAGAAATTTTCAGATGCAGTTTCAATCAACCAAAACTTCATTTGAAACTTTTCAAGATTATTTCACTTATTTCGAGACAATCTTAAAACTGGAGGACCAGGTCATTAAAACCACCCGACCTTCCATTGCAGAACATAGCATCTCACATGTGAACCGAGCCAGGCTCAAACCCCCAGCAGTGAGAGACTTGGCGATTAAGAGTCAGTGCTCTTATCTAATAGGCCGCGGAGGCCTGTCAAAGTATCATTAGCTTCACAAGTTCGTAAGCGGTAAAAATGTCATGTTCCATATATCTTGTATTTTTGCTGAAAAATGTGAGTAGCTTTAGCTTTTGCAAAAAGCAATTAGTGGTATTTTTGCTGGAAAAATGTGAGTAGTTTTTGCATTTGCAATAGCTACTTAGTGGTACTTTTGCTGGAAAAATGTGAGTAGCTTTTGCATTTGCAATAGCTACTTAGTGGTATTTTTGCTGGAAAAATGTGAGTAGCTTTTGCATTTGCAATAGCTACTTAGTGGTATTTTTGCTGGAAAAATGTGAGTAGTTTCTGTATGTACAAAAGCTACTCACATTTTTTCAGTAAAAGTATTAGTATATTCGCCATAACAAATGATCTAAGTTCTGATGATATGAAAACGACATCATTATTTTGAGCAACTGGCATCCAAACATAATCATTCTGTGCTGGAATGTCTGAAATGAACTGTCTTTGGAAACTATACGAAAAGGAACCAGGATATAAAAAGTCCTACTAAACGTTCTGTGCAAACACCAATCTGTGCAAAGTCTACCTACCAACTTTGCAAGTTCGAAAAAACAATGTTTTTACAAAGAAATGTTCCCAAGGGCTTGTGAACATTTTGGTTGGTGCAAGTTCAAAAATGTGCTTTGGTTTCTCACATTAAAACTGGCGTCATTTAAACATCGAAATATAACGTTTTTGTTTCTTGCATCAAACTGGCATCATGTAACATTCATATAAAGGCAACTATTACATATATATATGAGTATCTCGGTGCAATTTCTTTTTTAGCTTGCTTATTCTAGGGAAAGACAATAGTTTTTTTACGTTGGCATATGGTAATGACACTAAAAATGAGACGTCAGTGCAATGATATTATGCCATTTCACACCAAGATTCGAAAATGGCGGTAAAGGAAAATGGTTTTCTTCCAAGGTTATATTATATTTCGTGATTTTCTTTTTTTTTTAAAAAAAGTCTTGATAGCATCAAATTATCACCGAGTTTTAACTGACTTTTTTCTGTCATTCCACAAAAAGACTTCTTTTTATTTGTTGTTAAATTCTAAACAAGAGGACCATGATGGCCCTGGATCACTCACCTGACCCATAGAGTAACAAGTGGGCCCCGGGGAGGGCCATTATTGACCCTAGGGTTATAATGTGCATAATGTTGATGGAGGTCTAAAAAGGTGAAGCTTCATACCAAATATCAACAAAGGCAATAATTTGCACAATCTTGGCAAAGGTCCAGTAGATGAAGCTACACACCAAATATCAAAGACCAGAGCCTTGCGGTTTCAGAGAAGATAATTTTTTTTAAGATATTCCCTACATAAGCCTATGAAAAAACCAAATGGCCCAGGGGGAGGGGCATTTTTGGCCTCAGGGCTATAATTTAAACAATCTTGATAAAAGTTCCACTAGATGAAGCTTCACACCAAATATCAAAGCCCTGGGCCTTGCTGTTTCAGAGAAGAAGATTTTCAAAGATTATCTCTATATAAGTCTATGTAAAACCAAGGGCCCCCGGCGGGGGCATTTTTGGCCCGAGGGCTATAATTTGTTCAATCTTGGTAGAGGTCCACTAGATGAAGCTCCATACCAAATATCAAAGACATGGCCTTGCAGTTTCAGAGAAGAAGGTTTTTAAAGATTTCCCTATACAAGTCAATGTAAAACCAAAGGGTCTCGGGCGGGGGCATTTTTGGCCCCAGGGCTAAAATTTGAACAATCTTGACAGAAGTGCACTAGATGAAGCTTCACACCAAATATCAAAGACCTAGGCCTTGTGGTTTCATAGAAGAAGATTTTTAGAGATTTTCCCTATATAAGACTATGTAAAACCAAAGGGCCACCAGGCGGGGGCATTTTTGGTCTCAGGGCTATAATTTGAACAATCTTGGTAGAGGTCCACCAGCTGAAGCTTCATACCAAATATCAAAGACCTAGCCTTGTGGTTTCAGAGAAGAAGATTTTTCAAGGTTTTCCCTATATAAGTCTATGTAAAACCAAAGGGCCCCGGGCGGGGGCATTTTTGGCCCCAGCACTATAATTTGAACAATCTTGGTAGGGTTCCACTAGATGAAGCTTCATACCAAATATCAAAGACCTAGGCCTTGCATTTTCAGAGAAGAAGATTTTTAAAGATTTTCCCTACCGGGTATATAAGCCTATGTAAAACCAAAGGGCCCCGGGGCGGGGGCATTTTTGGCCCCAGCACTAAAATTTGAACATTCTTGGCAGGGGTCAACTAGATGAAGCTTCATACCCAATAGCAAAGACCAGAGCCTTGCAGTTTCAGAGAAGAAGATTTTTAAAGATTTTCCCTATATAAGCCCATGTAAAACCAAAGGGCTCCAGGGCGGAGGCATTGTGGCCCCAGCACTATAAATTGAACAATCTTGGTAGGGGTCCACTAGATGAAGCTTCATACCAAATATCAAAGACCTGGGCCTTGTGGTTTCAGAGAAGAAGATTTTTAAAGATTTTTCCTTTATAAGCCCATGTAAAACCAAAGGGCCCCGGGGTGGAGGTATTTTTGGCCCCAGCACTACAATTTTAACAACCTTGGTAGGGGTCAACTAGATGAAGCTTCATACCAAATATGAAAGACCTGGGCCTTGCGGTTTCAGAGAAGAAGAGTTTTAAAGATTTTCCCTATATAAGCCCATGTAAAACCAAAGGGCCCCGAGGCGGGGTCATTTTTGGCCCCAGCACTATAATTTGAACAATCTTGGTAGGGGTCCACTAGGTGAAGCTTCATACCAAATATGAAAGACCTGGGCCTTGCAGTTTCAGAGAAGATTTTTAAAGATTTTCCCTATATAAGCCCATGTAAAACCAAAGGGCCCCGAGGCGGGGGCATTTTTGGCCCCAGCACTATAATTTGAACAATCTTGATAGGGGTCCACTAGATGAAGCTTCATACCAAATATCATAGTCCTGGGCCTTGCGGATTCAGAGAAGAAGATTTTTAAAGATTTTCCCTATATAAACCCATGTCACACCAAAGGGCCCCGGGGCAGGGGCATTTTTGGCCCAAGCACTATAATTTGAACAATCTTGGTAGGGGTCCACTAGATGAAGCTTCATACCAAATATGAAAGACCTTGGCCTTGCAGTTTGAGAGAAGAAGATTTTTTAAGTTTTCGGTGAAAAAAATCTATTTTTGGCTCATGTGACCTATATGTGCAACAGACCGGAACCATTTGAACAACTTTGAAAGGGGACCACCTAAGGATCATTCCTGTGAAGTTTGGTCAAAATCCGATCAGTGGTTCAGAAGGAGATGTCGTTTGAAGAAATTGTTTACGGACGCACGGACGGACGCACGCACGCACGACGGACGACGGACAAAAAGTGATCCCAAAAGCTCACCTCGTCACTACGTGACGGTGAGCTAAAAATGACAAGAAATTTGATTTTTATCATAGCAGCAATGTAGCCGTTGACTGAAAAATGTGTACTAATATCAAATACAGCTGTAAAATGAAGAAATCAAGTATTCTTGTTTGAGAATGAATTATAAAACTGGTAAATAGTATGGATTTTATTTTCTAGTCCTTTGGGCTCATTGAATCCACTGCAAAATTTAGGGTCACTGATGAAGCTTAACTGGCCGAAACTAGCTTGTCTGGCCCAGAAAGATCTTGTACACTCCATTGTTTTCAGTTCTGTGATGTAGTTCTTACTTCAAAAGGATTACCTGTTCACAGAACATTAAAATGTAGAATAGATACACCACAACCTCATTATAACACGGTTTGTTACAACACGGTTTCAAGATGGATCCCAAAAATGTATAGACTATATAGAAAAATGACCATAAATGGTCATTTTTCCATGTAATCTATACATTTTGCTTGGATACAACACGGTTGTGGTGTATAAAGATGGTACCGCAATATCACAAAAGTTAGGTCAGTGACCCCTAAAATTTTATTTCAAATTTTTATCAAACAAACATCAAAATTTGACTTTATTTTTCGTGAGAGTTATTTTCCATAATGATCCGCTTCCAGACACGGGCAAGCCAAAAAGATTCAAAACATGTAGCACCAATTTATTTCTAACAAAACTAACGCTAATCATAACTAGTAGACGTTTCCAAAGCATTTGTTTCCTTCGTACTTTTCAGAAAGAATATAAATGGCATGATATGACATTAATTGTCTCCGCCCCCGCCCACCGGGGCTTGAAGAAATAGATGGGTTGCATGATGCTTCCATGCAGAGCTGAAACCGACCACACACGAGTACTGGTAAACCGCTTAGAGGATCTAAGCCTGCCCAGGTAAAGCGGTGCAAGTCTGACCATCCATATTTATAAACCCTATTGGTTTCATTGTTGACAGGGCTTGAGATGTCATTTCATCTCAATGTTGGGAAAAAAAGTCACACAAAATTGGAAGCAACATCTCCAAAATGACCTATACAGTTTTGATGGGGACGTTAAACCGCAAATCAAACAAAAACAAAACATAAATTGTCTGCTTGGCAGATGATTCACACCGAATGTCAAGTTACCATAATGATTCTAAGTATTGGGACAGACAGGCCTAAGCAAACAGTGTAGATCCTGATCAGACTGCTCCTGAGTCTGCACTGTTTGCTTAGGCCTATCTGTCCCACTACTAAGAATCATTACCGTATTTATTTCCTCTAATGGTAGACACCTTTTCAGAAGAGTATGCAAACAGGAAACACACAAAAGTTGTCTGTCACAAACGGGAAATCACAAGAGTTCTCTTTCTTGTACAATATGGCAGAAACTATGTTTTATAGTTCCATTCCCCTTGCAAAATATATGTGTCTTAGCATTAACGTGTAAAACATCTTTGTCTATGTACATGTGGATTTCAAAGATATATGAAAGTATTACAAATGAGAAAAGTTAAATTGTATGTTATTTACAAGAAATAAGTCTATGCAGAATAAATAAGCCTATGCAGAGACACAATATGGCCATATCTGCAGATAAGGCTCTTTTCATCCAAAAGGTACTGATATTTTTCTTATTTTTGCATGAAAACATGATGTGGGTACTCAATAGAAGCGGCTCAGTGAGGCGCTGCTAATGAGTACCCACAACACGTCTATGCAGAAATAAGATAAACAAGAGGGCCATGATGGCACTGGATCGCTCACCTGATCCATAGAGTAACAAGTGGGCCCTGCAGAGGGCCATTATTAACCCCAGGGCTATAATGTGCATAATGTTGAGAGAGGTCTAAAAAGGTGAAGCTTCATACCAAATATCAACAAAGGCTATAATTTTAACAATCTTGGCAAAGGTCCACTAGATGAAGCTACACACCAAATATCAAAGACCTGGGCCTTGCGGTTTCAGAGAAGAAGATTTTTTTTAAAGGTCCACTAGATGAAGCTCCAAACCAAATATTAAAGACATGTGCCTTGAGTTTCAGAGAAGAAGATTTTTAAAGATTTCCCTATATAAGTCTATGTAAAACCAAAGGGACTCGGGGCGGGGCATATTTGGCCCCAGGGCTATAATTTGAACAATCTTGGTAGAGATCCACTAGATGAAGCTTCATACCAAATATCAAAGACCTAGGCCTTGCGGTTTCAGAGAAGAAGATTTTTCTAAGATTTTCCCTATATAAAGCCTATGTAAAACCAAAAGGGCCCCGGGGCGGGGGCATTTTTGGCCCCAGCACTATAATTTGAACAATCTTGGTAGGGGTCCACTAGATGAAGCTTCATACCAAATAGCAAAGACCTGGGCCTTGCGGTTTCAGAGAAGAAGATTTTTAAATATTTTCCCTATATAAGCCCATGTAAAACCAAAGGGCCCTGTAGCGGGGGCATTTTTGACCCCAGCACTATAATTTGAACAATCTTGGTAGGGGTCCACTAGATGAAGCTTCATACCAAATAGTAAAGACCTGGGCCTTGCGGTTTCAGAGAAGAAGATTTTTAAATATTTTCCCTATATAAGCCTATGTAAAACCAAAGGGCCCCGGGGTGGGGGCATTTTTGGCCCCAGCACTATAATTTGAACAATCTTGGTAGGGGTCCACTAGATGAAGCTTCATACCAAATAGCAAAGACCTGGGCCTTGCGGTTTCAGAGAAGAAGATTTTTAAAGATTTTCCCTATATAAGCCCATGTAAAACCAAAGGGCCCCGGGGCGGGGGCATTTTTGGCCCCAGCACTATAATTTGAACAATTTTGGTAAGGGTCCACTAGATGAAGCTTCATACCAAATATCAAAGACCTGGGCCAAGAAGATTTTTTGAGTTTTCGGTGAAAAAAATCTATTTTTGGCTCCTGTGCCCTAGATGTGCAACGGACCGGAACCATTTCAACAACTTTGAAAGGGGACCACCTAAGGATCATTCCTTTGAAGTTTGGTCAAAATCCGATCAGTGGTTTAGGAGGAGATGTCATTTGAAGAAATTGTTTACGCACGGACGGACGGACGCACGACAGACAAAAAGTGATCCCAAAAGCTCACCTCGTCACTACGTGATGGTGAGCTAAAAATATGTGGATACCCCCTCTTACCTTAGGCTATGCATGGCATGCATCATGTTACCCACTCTGTAAAATGAACACCCTTGTAAACCCCACTTTATAAAGAGAAAACTGGGATTTACAGGGATATACATTATTTTTGGTCTAAAACATAAATTATGGGTATATGTTGGAACCATGTCAATGAGGCCATTCTAACCAGCACCTATACTCTACCTTGAAACTTTACTCTGTGTGTTCAGACTCATAGGCAGATCCATCTTAGTTATATCCAAAACCATGTTGTAATGGGCAGCGTTATTAAATGATTCATTTGTTTGTTTGTAGTGGAGTTTAATGGCCCAGTCAACACTATTTAGGTCATTTTTGAGCCGGTCAGTTTACCTATCCACACTTTCCCTGGGCAGACTTATACGTAAGCGGTTAACCAGAACAGTGCACTTTCTTTCGAAAGAAATATTAAATGGTTTATGTGAACTGCATACCATATTTACCATTTGTATTCGGACAGACAGTCCTGAGCAGGGTCTACACTGTTTGCCACTCATCCCGCTCCATCAAGATAAAACATTAAGTAAAAAACCATACTTGTTCAAATTGCTGCAATTTGAACAAGTATGGGAAGCAGTTGAGGTCTCCAAATGTACTTAGGGAAAATTTGGTAAATCTTCAAAACAAAGACAACCAGTGATGCATACAGCTGCTGTAACAATGAATAAAGTACCTCCTAAGTACTTGAACAAGTACAACTACCTACCTACTGTTGTGTCTAAAAATAGCTAGATGAGTAGACCCTGATTAGAGGCCACTTTCTGGGACTACAATGTTTGCTAAGGCCTGTCTGTCCAAGTACATACAGTACAGAACAGGCCTCCATGGCCAAGTTGTTAAGAGCGCAGACTCTTAATCATTAGGTCTCTCACAACTGTAGTTCCAGCCTGGCTAGGGTCACATGTGAGATGCCAAGTTCTGCAACCTAAGGTCAGGTGGTTTTTCTCCGGGTACTCTGGTTTTTGCCCACCTCTGATTAACGATCAGCTCTATATGAGCGAAATATTCTTGAAAGGGCTGTAAACCATGCCAACCCCACCCCCCCACCACCCGAAAAAAAAAATACATACATACAGTAAATATGGAAGTGGCAGTTATGTCGAATACTTGCATATTCAGGGGAAGCATTTCATTAAAGAATCATTAGTGTCTCCCTCATCCGTATGGATCTACTCTTAAAGGAAAGAATTTGCTCCCCAAGCAAATTCTTTCCTTTAAGAATTGACCCTATTTTTGAAGGATCTCAATGAATAGAAAAGCATACAGACACTCATGAATCCATTCTGAACCAAATGGAATCTTCCATCTAATAAACATATACTGTACCTTTCCATCTGATATACCCGGTGTACAGGAGTCAATTTGAAATTTTAAGAGGTATCAGGCTGTGTTATTTTCGGAAATTCTGCACTGTTTGCTTAGGCCTGTCTGTACCAAATACTAAAGATCACTATGGTAGGTTTATGTGCAGCGCTGTGGTGCACATTTGAGGTCGAGATGTAGCCGGATCGATCCCCGCAAGCGCCAAGAGTGAGTGTTTGAGTTTTGTGTCCCACCAACAGCTAAGGTGATACGGAGATGGGACCTCGGTTGAAAGACTCATCCGAAAGTCTGGAGAAGCCCGGGATCGATCCTGCGACCCCTAGTTTACAAGGCGAGTAGGGTAACTACTGCACCACGAAGGCTTCTAAACCAGCAAACGCCAAGTGTTGTTTCCTTGAGCAAGAGACTTTTATCCACATTGCTTAGTACTGGTTCCTACCCAGGAAAAGAGGGTCACATGGAAGATTAGTACTAGTACTAAATGTGCTAAATTCTATAAATAAGGTTGATTATTATCATTATTATCAACACAAAAGGATAATTATCCCTTAATTATCCCCATTACCCTTAACCCATTTACCGAAATGGGTACCTTGGCAAACAGTGCAGGCCCAGATCAGACGCCGCAGAACACGGCATCTGATCAGGGCCTCCACTGTTTGCTATAAGTTCAGTCATTTTCCAAACACAGTCGAACTTCAAAGGCTCGAACACCTTTGGGACCTCGAAAATCTGTTCGAGACAGGGGTAGTTCGAACCACTAAGGGTTACTGTCAGTAGGCATAATGAGACACTATTGGACAGGTTTTTGGCGTCAGTCTATAATGAAAATGTATGCTGTGTGTACTTATTAGAATCGCCTCATTGAGGCGATTCTAATGAGTACACACAGCATACATTTGCAAGATAAAAGACGAAAATCTCCTAAATTATCTCCCACTATTTCTTATAAAGAGGATTTCCTTAGGAACTCAAGAACGGATTCGACTTAGCCAAGGTTAACGAGCCATCAGAGTTCGAGCCATTGAAGTTCTACTGTAGATTTTGAAGAAAACACAACATGACACCCCTTAATTTTGAAATGGACTCCTGCTGTATATAAGGAGGAAGATTCCATTTGGTATAAAAAGGGTTAATCCCAGTTATGCTTCACACATTTTATATGAGAAACCAAAAAAGGGTCATTTAGGCCAGACCATCTACCACAGAATTAACTGAACCCGACACCCCTATACAGTCTTTGTTTGTTTGTCTGTTTTGAGGTTTAACATCCCCACCAACACTATTTAGGTCATTTTGGAGACGTTGCTTCCATTTTTGTGGGACTTTTACCCGACATTGAGATGAAATGACATCTCAAGCCCTGCCGCCCATTGAAACCAATAGGGTTTATAAGCATGGACGGGCCAACTCGCAGCAGTTTTCCTGGGCAGGTTTAGACCTTCTAAGCGGATTACCAGTACTAATGTGCGGTCTGTATCAGCTCTGCGTGGAAGCATCGTGCAGCCCAATCTATTTCTCCTGATGGGCGGGGGAGGCCCTATACAGTTAAACTTCGATAACTCGAACACCTTTGGGATCATGAAAGTCTGTTCGAAATAGGGGTAGTTCGAGTTATTGAGGGTTACTGATACCGCTGGCTGAGACATAATGGGGATTACCTAAGAATATATTCTCGTTTTTTTTTTTAATAAATGAATCCTGTGTGTACCCAGGCTGATTTTACACACAACATAAATTATTATGAAACAAACCTCTATAAATTGACCTAAACAACAGAGCTATAGAAAGATTTCTCTAGGGACCCAAGAATGAGTTCGAACTAGAGCTGTCAGTGAAACTGACTAGGGCCCCGGCAGCGCTATCAGAAATTTGTGGACGGACAGACAGACAGACAGACGGACGGACAGAGTGATTACTATAGGGCACCCGCCTTTCAGTGCGGGCCCTAATTATCCATGGTAAACGAATTATCTGTATTCGAGTTAACGAAGTTTCACTGTATTTTGAAATGACTCCTGCTGTATCTGAAAGGAAGATTCTACTCTGCACAAAATGAGATAAGGTGATTATCTAAGGAAAATGTCAACCAATTTAAACTGACATGACAATTGTCCTAAACATATTGCACATATGAAACACCAGTCATTTGGAATGCTGTAAGTATCCTGTTTCCTCTAGGCCGGCAAACAGCAAAATTTACAAAATGATATATACATTTCTAGACAGCTTGCTGATGACATGAACTCTACATTTGCTACATAAATTCCTGGAACAGATGGCAATCTGATTTTCTTTTTTCTTTTTAATATTTTCCAGTGAAAATAACTGTAAGGCCGGACATTACATGTGAATCGTCTGCTAGGCAAGCAATGAGCAGTCTACAACCATAGCAACAATTATGAAGGCTGGTATTTTGTGGCAACTGAATTCTCCATAAATTTGTTTGATTTAAGGTTTAACAACCCCGTAAACACTGTATAGGTCATTTTGGAGACGTTGCATCCAATTTTGTGGGACTTTTACCTGACACTGAAATGAAATGACATCTCAAGCCCTGTCTTCCAATGAAACCGATAGGGTTTATAAGCATGGACGGACCGACTCGCACCGCTTTGCCTGGGCAGGCTTAGATCCTCTAAGTGTTTTACCAGTACTTGTGTGTGGTCGGTTTCAGCTCTGCGAGGAAGCATCATGCAGCCCATCTATTTCTTCATGCCCCGATGGGCGGGGGTGACCATTCTCCACAAGAAATATGTTGTGGGTATTCATTAAAACTGCCTCACCGAGGTGGTTCTAATGAATACCCACAGCATACAACTACATTGAGAAACCAAGAAACCTTAATACAGTACAACTGTGTTAAGCAAGCACCTCAGGGATTATCAAAACGTGCTTGCTTGAGACAGGTGCTTGCTTAATACAGGTGAATATTAATGCATTTGTCTTTTTCAGGAACTAAATGCATGCTTGCTTAAGACAGGTTGCTTGCTTAATAGAGGTGGCCACTATGACAGGTTTGATTGTACCCACCTAAAATGTTGCTTTGTCTGTATCACATGGTTAGTAACTCTTTTACCCCTGAATTTCTGAAGTGCACTCTTCCATCCTCCAACAGCCCCCGCCCATAGGGGCTTGAAGAAATATATGGGCTGCATGATGCTTCCACGCAGAGCTGAATCCGGCCCGCACACTAGTACTGGTAAACCGCTTAGAGGATCTAAGCCTGTCCAGGAACCGCGGTGTGAGGCGCACCGTCCATGCTAATAAACCCTATTGGTTTCATTGGGCGACAGGGCTTGAGATGTCATTTCATCTCGATGTCAGGTAAAAGTCCCACGAAATTGGAAGCAACGTCTCCAAAATGACCTTTACAGTGTTGACGGGGACGTAAAACCTCAAATCAAACAAACAATCCATCCTTGAAATTGGACATGTTCATTCTAGTAAAGTTGGGGTTTTGTCAAAATCCATCACCAGGCCCAATTGTTCAAAACTAACAAGGTCGTTAGTTAACATATCGTTAAAAGTTTGATCATTTACTATGGGAAATAAGCTAATATTTTTGCTGAAATAATGTGAGCAGCTTTTGCATTCGCAAAAGCTGCTCACATTTTTTCAGCAAAAATATCAAAATTTTAAATATTAAACTTGCTAGAACAGTTAACAAAATGACCACTAACGAGCTCGTTAAGCTAACAATGCTTTGAACAACTGGCCCCTGAGTGGCAAACAGGGTTGATCCTGAGGAGATGGCCACAGCTCCAGGTAAGGCCCTTTTTTCATCTGAATTTAACCCTTTTTGTACCAAATGGAATCTTCCTCCTTATACATAGCAGGAGTTCATTTCAAAATTTAGGGGTGTCAGGTTGGATTTTCATCACTATTTATTTGGAAAATGACTGAATTTTAGCAAACAGTGGAGGCCCTGATCAGACGCCGCGTTCTGCGGCTTCTGATCTGGGCCTCCACTGTTTGCCAGGGTACCCGTTTTGGGGTTTCTGGTACTAAATGGGTTAAGTACTGATATTTTTCTTATTTCTGCATGAAAAACGTACATTGTGAGTACTCATTAGAAGCGCCTTGCCAAGGTGATTCTAATGAGTGCCAACAACATAATGTTTTTATGCAGAAATAAGTAAAATAATATGTGGGTACCCCCTCTTATCTGGGGCTATGGATGGCTTATTATAAGCTGTTTCATCTGGATCTACACTGTTTGCAAAGGATCCTGCATGATGAGGTGACTCATTTTGAGCCATTTCATCCAGATTTACACTGTTTATTAAAGGTAGCTGTACAGGTCTAATGGGCCTCATTGGCCTATTTCTCTTTTCGTTCTCAAGATTATTTCACTCAGTTCAAGCCAATTGCTAAATAGAGGTGGGCAAAACCGGACTGCCCAGAGAAAAATCACCTGACCTTCCTTTGCAGAACTCGGCATCTCAAAGGTGCCCTGAGTGAGGCTCTAACCACAGCGGTGAGATCATTGGCCTAGATATTCTATCATCGTCGTGGGGATGTGCCTTGCTTGGGTCATGTGAGATGCCAAGTTCCGCAATGGTCACCAGTCAGCCTACATTCAACTGAGACACTGGGACCAGCTAGCTTTGATCAGAATGTGCAGGTGCAACAGCAACTCCCTCTAAGAGGCACACGTCTTGCAAAACAGCTCATCAAATATGAGCCAGTGCATGACAAAATCTACAAGAAGTCTTGAGTGACCAGTGAAGACTCAGATCAGCCTGCACATTCGTGCAGGCTGATCAGAGTCTTCGCTGATCACATGTACCTACTATAGGGTAATATCTATGCATTGAGACATAGGCAAAAGGTCTTGTCATAGTGGATGGGTGTGCCGGTTGATTTGAGTCTCCGCTGGATGGACAGGTCTTATTGTAGGTTTTGCCAGCTAATATCATAGTCTACATGAAGCAGCACCAGCATTCTGTTCCCCTGCAAAGGAATAATTATTATGAATGTTTGATGGAAGTCCTCAGAAAATCTTCCAATTTTCTCCACTTAATTACATACTATGGGCACCTGTTAGAATTGCCTAAACTGAGGCATTAGAATTGCCTAAATTGAGGTAATTCCTAAATTGAGGCAATTCTAACAACTACACACAACATGTAATTCTCTGGAGATTTAAAACTGTCTCAGAAATGATCCTCCAATACTCCCCTAGACATTTCATTAGTCCATGTCAATTGTCATACGATCTCCCTCTACTTCCTGGCTTCCTCGCATTGAGCATTATAAATTGCTGTAGTTTAACTGAAAAAGAAAAATTAAAATATCATATTTATCATACACCACAGACTCATCATAACATAACAATATTTTTATTTGTTGTACACAATCTACCGTAAAAACCCTAAGAATTCCGACACCTCGAGGACTTGCTAAAATTCTCCTAAAATTCTAACAATCTAGAGAATAGCAAACAGTGTAGACCCTGATCAGACTGCTCCTTCAGGAGCAGTCTGATCTGGGTCTGCACTGTTTGCTTAGGGCTATCTGTCCCAATCGCCCGCGGCCATTGGGGCTTGAAGAAATAGATGGGCTGCATGATGCTTCCACGCAGAGCTGAAATCGACCCACACACGAGTACTGGTAAACCGCTTAGAGGATCTAAGCTTGCCCAGGCAAAGCGGTGTGAGCGTCTGCTTATAAACCCTATTGGTTTCATTGGGCAGCAAAATTGGAAGCAGCGTCTCTAAAATGACCTTTACAGTGTTGATGGGGACATTAAACCTCAAATCAAACAAACAATGACCCAATACAGTACTTAGGATAATTACTATTGAATTTTGAAAACAAAATTCAATACCGCCATTTTTATCCAGAAAAGAGAGGGTTTCTTATTTGCCACAATCAGCTGCTTTTTTATATGCATAAAGTGTGGTTCATTTTAAGTTCAGTTTTGAGTACCGTATTCGACCTATTTACCGCACCATGCGCTTATTTTTTTCAAAATTGTATGAAAATATTGTGGTGAAAAATCTACCTAATAAGCGCACACTCAATACGAAAAAAATACGAATAAAAAGCTTCCGATATGATTATTTTATAGAGTTGAATTTCAGCATAGGGATTCACCACATATACATATGATTGTCTGGGTCAAAGATGCAGCAAAACTCAATATGAATTTGTTGGGAGGTTTACTGTAAAGTGTGCGCTTGTGTATTTTTTCCAGAAAAAGCTTGGGTGTGCGCTTATAGGAGCATGTGCGGTAAATGGGTCGAATATGGTAAGTTTGAATAAAAACGTGACAGTTTCGTTACATTTGTGCAGCGCTGTGTTCAGTGAAAATGCATCAGACCGGAGATCAAGAAGCAGCCGGTTCAATACCCGCAAAGGCCAAGTGTTGTTTCCTTGATCAAGAGACTTTATCCACATTGCTTAGTACTGGTTTCTACCAGGAAAAGGAAGAAAAAGAGAGCCACATGGAAGATTAGTACTAGTTTACAAAAGGTGTTACCCTCTATAAATAAGGTTGATTATTATTAATATTATTATTTTTACAAATCTTTAGAAAAAGCATGTATAAATATAAAGACATGGTATATGGCATTTCACCATACAGTGGCTCGATCATATGGATTTTGGAGTTCAAAATTATCAAAGATACATGTACATGTAATACAAATAGCAAGATCGTGTATCTGATCTGATTTGTTACTTTTCCTTTCATGCCCAGAACACTTTTTGTTTGTTTGTTTGTTTTGAGGTTTTACGTCCCCGTCAACACTGTAAAGGTCATTTTGGAGACGTTGCTTCCAATTTTGTGGGACTTTTACCCGACATTGAGATGAAATGACATCTCAAGCCCTGTCGCCCAATGAAACCAATAGGGTTTATCAGCATGGACGGTCCGCCTCGCACCTCGGTTCCTGGACAGGCTTAGATCCTCTTTAAAGCGGTTTACCAGTACTAGTGTGCGGGCCGGATTCAGCTCTGCGTGGAAGCATCATGCAGCCCATATATTTCTTCAAGCCCCTATGGGCGGGGGCTTCATGCCCAGAACACAATAAATTTTTTGGGGTGCATGGGGCTTCTAGGCAGAGCTGAAACCATCTGAACACTGAGTACAGGGCAGTCCCTTTATAATGCTATGCATATAACAGGACCGTGTTATAAGTGAACCGTGTTATAAAGGGATATTTTTGGTACCGGTATTTGTTTGTTTAGATGTTTAAAGTCCCTGTTAACACTATATAGGTCACTTTGGAGGTGTTGCTTCCAATTTTGTGGGACTTTTAACCCACATTGAGATGAAATGACATCTCAAGCCCTGTCGCCCAATGAAACCAATAGGGTTTATAAGCATGGATGGTCCTACACACACCGCTTTGCCTGGGCAGGTTTAGATCCTCTAAGCGGTTTACCAGTACTTGTGTGTGGTCAGATTCAGCTCTGTGTGGAAGCATCATGCAGCCAATTTATTTCTTCAAGCCCAGATGGGGGGGGGGGGGGGGGGGGGGCAAGAAATTACAGTAAAATGATGATTTGGGAGGCAAGACTCGGAAGTGATATAACCAAAACTGTGTTATAATGAGTAGAGTACTAAAGGGACAACAGTGTTCTTGTTAACATTTTAGGTCAAAACCCGCCCAGGGAAAGTGGTGTGAGTCGGACCATCCTTTAAAGGCTAGCGGGTTCTTTGGGCAGTAGGGCTTGATATGTCATTTCATCACAATGTGGAGTAAAAGTCCAACAAAATGGTAAGCAAGGTCTCCAAAATGATCTAAATACCTCAACTCAAACAAACAAAACAACAGAAAACCTGAGGCTGCATTTATCAGTTTTCATGCTTTTGGAACATCTAGCTGGCATTATGAAAACACATCCATGTCTTAAATGGCATTCTATAAATCAAATATTTTGATAATTATCTTAATATCTAGTCCAAACAAACACTATATATTTTAGCAAAGATAAAGAAAATAGTGTATACCCCCTCCAAACCCCACTTTTCTCCATATAAAGTGGGGTTTACAGGGGTTTTCATTACACAGATATGTTAATGTGATGAATTTCTGCTATGTATATTTTCTGTGCTCGTAGCAACAGATAGTGTGGGTATTTTGTGATAGACTAGTTGAAGGATAGTTTTCTTTATTACTCAATGTATACCTTAGTTGAGGGTATTCATTAGGACCTTCTTGCACACCAGACAAGGAAATCAGTGATTTTACCCTGGGATAGAAATTTATGTTCTGACCCTGGTGTTCCGACCCAGGCAACTAACATAAATGCGCTTCAATTCTATTCAACTGCCGGAACTACTTCCGCTCTACTTTTATTTTGTAAACAATATAAATGTGCGAGCTGTCAAAACTAACCGGAGGTGTTGTGCAAGAAAAAGAATCCAATATGGGTTTCTGTTGTAGATGGGCGTTTCCAACCCTCGGGATGACCGTGCTGAGCGGAACCTCGGCGTAGCCTCGGTTCCACTCAGAACGGTCATCCCTCGAGTTGGAAAGGCTCATCTACAACAGAACCCCATATCAGATTCTTATAATCTCGCCCAGGTGGTTCTAATGAATACCCACAACATACCATAGGTTTTATGGAGAATTGACAAAAATATCCCATAATTTTCATAAAATATGAACCTTATCTGTTCTTATGATGCACTATAATTATACCAAATTTCACTGTTCTCGATACTCTACTAATTTTACGGCCCCTTTTCCTTAAAATATGGTGAGATTTCTTTCTGTCTCAAGCCTTGTGAAAGTCATATTAATCAGAGGAGTAGCCATCAATTTGACATTGGTGCGACCAAAACTTATACAGCGCCTAAGGCGTGAAGCCCTCCTAGTGTGGGCTGGGTTGTGGGGGGGGGGGGGGGGGGTCCACGGAAAATTAAAAAAAAAATGGTGCATTCTGGTGGCTTCTGACGTATTTTGGGAAGGGTTTTTCTGCTTGAATGATAGCAACAATTTTGCACTTTTTACCTAGAATATCTGTGTCAAAGTTATTGGTGAGACTAGTCGCGCCAATACAAAATATTGGTGCGACTAAATCGCATCAATCTCACCAACAGCTACGCCCATGTTAATTGCTAGTTAAGAATGGGGCTTGTGGTCAGACTGCACAGTATCAGCTGAACCTTTGGTGCTAGGCAGCATGTTCCAGTGTCACATGGTACATCACATATGTTGCATAGTTTAACCCATTTTGCACCAAATGGAATCTTTCTCCTTATATATAGTAAGAGTCCATTTAAAAATTTAGGGGTGTCAGGTTGTGTTTTCTTCAAAATTTATTAGGAAAATGGCCGAACTTTTTGCAAACAGTGAAGGCCCTGATCAGACGCCGCATTCTGCGGCGTCTGATCTGTGCCTGCACTGTTTGCCAATTGCTAGTTTTCGGGTTTCTGGTACTAAATGGGTTAATGACAAGTTATCAGATACAAACATGACTAACTGTAACAGTACCTAACTAGGCAAGCTGTCACGTAAGGATTTTCGAGTGTTGTCATTATTCATGTTAATTGTCAGTTTTAAAATCTGATTAAAAATTGTCAATGCTGCTTGCAAACACAGCACAGCTTGCCATACTATCCCTGCTTTATCCGAAGGAGCAGTCTGATCAGGGTCTACACTATTTGCCATTCTGTCTCCATCTTTTGGACTCCTTGGTACATTGCGTGAACAAACTTTAGGAGAATTTTTAGGAGAATTACAGCAAGCTCTAAAGGTGTCCCAATTTTTTAGATTTTTCATCAGAGGCACTAAGTAGATGAGTATACTTTCAGAGAAGACAAATCCTTCAAAATTATTTTTGTCTCCCTTTTCACCCGTAATCTAGCTACTCTAAAAAAAAATTCTCTCTGTAGGATCTGTTAGACTGGCCCCAATCCTGATACATCTTTTTCCAAGTCTGATTCATATTCTTGTATCCAGTCTAATTCTGATGGCTCTGTTTTAACCCATTTCAGACTGGAAACCCCTTAATGGGTACCATAG
Source organism: Lucinisca nassula (assembly GCA_963580285.1). Lineage (NCBI taxonomy): Eukaryota > Metazoa > Mollusca > Bivalvia > Lucinida > Lucinidae > Lucinisca > Lucinisca nassula. The sequence goes on along the minus strand of OY757018.1, from coordinate 3,984,974 downwards.
CAAACAGTGCAGGCCCAGATCAGATGCCGCACAATGCGGCATCTGACCAGGGCCTACACTGTTTGCAAAAGGTTTAGCCATTTTCCAAATAAATTTTGAAGATAACACAATCTGACATCCCTACATTTTGAAATGGACTCCTTCTATATAGAAGAAGGAAGATTCCATTTGGTACAAAAAGGGTTAAGAAACATATCTGAGTAGGAGATAGATTTTTTTACATTAAAATAAAGGTTCCTTTTAAAAGGAAAGGCTTGCCTGGTTTTAAGGGTGCTGTCCCTGGTGTAAGTGTAGCCATAATGCCGCCACATGGATGTACGAGTTGATGTCTACAGATGAAAGTACTGGTGAGGAAGCAAGTTGCACAGTTCTTGTTAATGGGACATAGACTTTTGATGCAGTGTACTCAAAGGCAATATATGGTTTATCTACACATTTGAATGGACAAACCCATGAGGTGTCAATTTTCTATGTGTCACTACCCTGACATTTATTGGAAGAAGTATTTCAATGTTAAGGTAACTGAGGCATTGACATGGGACCCAATGATCACATTCTCACTTTTGACCAACTATGATAGTAAGGGATCATTGTGATGACCCTGTTTTATTGAAATTTGCTCAGTAGTATCTGAATAGTAGTTTGAGGAAGACATTGTTAACAGACAGACAGGAGGAATAATGGACTTATGGAGCACGGACGATATGCAATTTGGCAAGTAGAAATGGACAAACAAAACAAAATAAATGTCCCTAACAGATTTATGAGAGACAATAATGTGGTAGAACACATCACACATACTGTTTGTTTTGCTAGGTTTTACGCCCGTTCAACAATCTTTCAGTCATATACAGGCGAGTAGTTTCCTATCCATCGTTCCTGGAAAGTACCAGTACTAGACTACGATCCTCCGACACAAACTACCAAATGTTCTCACATAAACGATCATGGCCGGTAGCGGGGCTCGAACCGATGACCCTCCAGTGATTACAAGTCAACGACCTTAATCACTGGACCACGGAGGCGGTCTTCCATACATACTGAGTATACATTCATGTCATGTGGCCAGTAAACATGTAATTGTTAGGTGACGACACAAAAATACATACAAGGGAGCAGGGCTCTAGAAATTTTGAAATCCCATTCGGTCCAGAAGGTGACCGATGACGTCATCACTGACTTATTTTTTGCAAGTTTTTTGCTGCATGCTTCGTTTTTCGTTTTGCATGTTTTTTGTTTGATTGTTTGTGCATGTTTCGTTTAGGCATGTTTTGATCATTTGGTGTATATTTATCTGATGTTTATTACACTGCAACCTCGTTATAGCGCTGATCGTTTAAGCGCGGAAATCAGTATAACGCGGTTGTTCCATGGCTCCCGATTTTTTCCGTCGGGCGAGATTCCGCGCGTCCGAAATTGACTGGGGCGAACCGGCAGATTTTTTCGAGCGGCCGAAAGTGACGGGGGCGAATCAGCCGATGAATCAGCCGATTCGCTGAAATAGATTTGCGACAAGCCGCAGACTTGAATCCGTGGCATAGTAGAGCTTCCGCGCATCCGAAATTTACTGGGGCGAACCGGCCGATTTTTTTTTCAGCGTCCGAAATTGACGGGGGCGAATCGGCCGATTAGCTGAAATAGATCTTTGACAACCCGCACACTTGAATCCGGCGCATAGAACTTCCGCGCATCCGAAATTGACTGGGGCGAATCGGCCGATTTTTTCCGAGCGTCCGAAATTGACGGGCGCGAATCAATGAGATGAAACCACCGCTACAGTTTTTTCTGCACGCGATCGGTAAATGACGTCATCGGACCCCATCAGCCCCACACGTGTCTATTGTTTTATCTAAATGGGGCGTATCTCTTTCATTAATTGTTTGGAAACGGTAAAAAATTCTCGATAGCAAAACGGTTGTGGAAAACAGTGCTTTCTGTAAGCTCCGTGTCAATAACCAACAACAGCATACAGATGTGTTAACACGAATTTTTCTCCAACTTTTCTCGCCAAGCGTCTGCTATTTGGCGCCAAAACATAATCATTCACGAGATAGTAGAATAGTCGTAGCAACTCGTCTTAGGAGCAATTAAATAATTTTCACATTGATTGCGGATTAAATTTTATGATCGGGGAATAAACGCAAATTAGAGACATAACTTGACCATATTTTCACACCTTATCGACATGCACCGCAGGGTGGCAACTATATGACAGGGATTAACAATAGTGTCATAATTGAACCGTTATAAATCATCAAACAGTGTAAATCCAAATCAGATGTCTGCGGCGTCTTTCTGAGGCCTTAATCCCGCGAGAGTCTGCAATACCTGGCGAGATCTCGAAAACGTGTTTACTGTCAAACTCAAATTCATCCCCGAGAGAGATAATTGGATTATATTACTGGCACAATAAACAGTTTGACACCTAACCAGGTATAATTTCTCTGTTTTTTCACTTCGATTTTAGCTTATTGGGTTTTTTTTTCGGACCGATTTTTCAGCAAAATTTTTCAGCAAAATCGGTTTTCATTTTCAAAAAACGGTCTGGACCGGTGAAAAATCGGACTTCTAGAGCCCTGCAAGGGAGTATAAGACAAAGTAGGAAGAGACATTAAATGTTAACATCTTTTATTAGCAAAGTATAAAGATATTATAAACAAGAGACAACCAAAGTAAACAAAGTTACCAATGTTAACAGTTTTTATCTGAAAGTCTAAAAAGAAATAAACAGTATAAAGCTATTTAAGGTGAATCTTAATCTTGATAAAAACTGGACCAATTGACTGTCAGTACACCGTAAACTTTGTTCATTTATTGGTGGCAGTACCTTCAATATAACTAAAGCTGTCAGTGAAACTGATTAGCGCCCCGGCAGCGCTATCAGAGGAGTAAGAAAATGTTGATGTTAAAAAATTATAAAGAACAAGGAAATGAAAGAACGTAGCTCAAAGAATCATTTTGAACATGATAACTCGGTTTTAGAAACCAACCTCGGTTTTGAGCACAACACATCCTCTCATGATGATAAACAATACTGTCAAGTTATTCCAAAATCAATCCAGGAATAAGAAAGATATTGATCGGACACGAGAAAAAAAGACGCAGCAGTTCAGTTGACCTACTCTAGTTAACACTTCTGACGTCAGGAATCTACCCTATAAAATTTCAACACTAGAAAAAGTGTCCATAGGATCCGGATGCCCCCGCCAAATGCCATTCATAAAAATATTACAAATATACTTCAAATCAATCATAAAATATATGCATGAAAGGCAGATAATCCAAAAACCAAAAATGCAAGAGTTGTCTTCCTTGTTCATGACACATCCTCTCAGTGTCATGAATGCATCTGTGAAGTTCCATGAATATATTCCGTACAGTTTAGGAGTTATGGCCCGGACACGGTTCACTATATGGTACTAAGTCAAGGGCATATAATCCAAAAAAACGAAAATGCAAGAGTTGTCTTTCTTGTTCATGACACATCGTCTCAGTGTGATGAATGCACCTGTGAAGTTTAATGAATATATTTCATACAGTTTAGGAGTTATGGCCCGGACACGGTTTACTATATGGTACTAAGTCAAGGGCAGATAATCCAAAAACCAAAAATGCAAGAGTTGTCTTCCTTATTCATGACACATCGTCTCAGTGTGATGAATGCACCTGTGAAGTTTCATGAATATATTCCGTACGGTTTAGGAGTTATGGCCCGGACACGGTTTACTATATGGTACTAAGTCAAAGGCAGATAATCAAACAACCAAAAATGCAAGAGTTGTCTTCCTTGTTCATGACACATCGTCTCAGTGTGATGAATGCACCTGTGAAGTTTCATGAATATATTCCATACGGTTAAGGAGTTATTGCCCGGACACAATGTCGGGACGGACGGACGGACGAATGAACGGACGGACAGGGGGAATAGGCGGGGGCATAAAAACCCATCGAGTTTTGACCTTCGAGTGAATTGTAGACTGCTACACAGATGATTTATGAATGTGGTCAGGTAAACTGTATTGACGGTAGTGCTGTGTAGTCCGTGGCCTAGTGGATAAATTCGCTTCGGTGTTTAGTTAAACTTTCGCACAGAAACGAGAGCTATATAACTAGACCATCTCTCACTAAACTGGTACCCTGTATTCTATTAAAATATGCGAAACCTATTGAGCTATAGGGTGAGGGAACCAGAACACCGGAAAAACCTGACTGTATCTCTGCTTTTTGCTTTAAAAAAAACACCTGAGGATCCAAAATCACATAGAAAGAGAAGTCTAAAACCGGAACCACTTTTCCAATCTAAATGGCTTGCAGCCGTCGCTGCAAGCCAAAAATAATTTCACTGAAAATGAAAATATTGATCAGACTGTAGCCAGTCTAGGGTCTACTCTAAAAGAATTCTCTCTTTAGGGTCTACCCTAAAAGAAAATAATCCTCTCTTATGGGTCTAGTCTGTAAGGAGAGGATTTGCTACAAAGGAGCAAATTCTTTTCTTTAAGAGTAGACCATTTTTACAGAGGACTTAGCTTACACATGTGAACAAGTCCCTGAAATGAACACCCCTCTAAACTACACTTTATATAGAGAAAACTGGAGTTTATAGGGGTATGAGTGAGTGTTTTGAGTTTTATGTCCCACCAACAGCTAAGGTCATATGGAGACGGGACCTCAGTTTAAAGACTCATCTGGAAGTCTGGAGAAGCCTGGAATGGATCCTGCGACCCCTGGTTTACATGTAAAAGGCGAGGAGCATAACCACTACACGGAGACTTCTTATATAGGGGTATATATTATTTTTCTTATTTCTGCTCCAAAGCATAGGTTGTGGCTACTCGTAAGAACCACCTCATTCTAATCAGCTCCCACAACCTAGGTTTGTAGTATAAATAAGAAAAGAAAAATATCACAGATTTTCATCTGAAAATTAGCCATTTTGGAGATGTGAAAAACATGAAGTATCAAAAGTTGACACCCTTAAAATTTGGTATGAGTGTATCAATTCTATTTAACCCTTAGCCTGCTGAATAAATTAATTTAGCCACACCCATTTCTGATTATCCACCATTCAAATTACTTGATATAATGTTTTCATTCAATTCACAAACTACATGACTAAAACAGTGTATACCCAGATCAGATGGCTTCTGATAAAGTCATCTGATCTTGATCTACACTGTTTGATATGGGTTGTTGTGTTCAGTGGGACAAGGGTTAAGAGTAAACCCCTTTAAGTGAGGGGCTCAGCTTATAGACAAGCAAACCAGAAGTCCAAATATAAAAATGGTGTATGTGTATCAATTCAACTTAGGAGAAAACCTATCATTAAAACCAAATAATGCTATGGATCTACACTGTTTGCCAAACCCAACACACAAGTCCAGTCCCTCTAGAATAACCTGGTTATAAATAACCATTACCAGGATTTCGTAAAATCTGTGACAGACAGAAGAAGAACATTAGCAATGTAAAGCTACTGTGCTCAGTAACATTAGGTTAATTGACAAACAATTGGCCCAAAGAGTGTCTTAGCAAGTGAAAACCAGGTGTCATATCCAAAGCTGGCAAAATGACATCATTTTCTATAAATGTTGACTAAATTGATGCTTTAAACATTTGTCCAAAGCATAAGGGTGAGTGATTTTTAACCCCTATCTTGCTGTTCATGACAACCCCTATCTTTGCAAACAGTGTAGATCCAGATCAGATCAGGATCTACACTGTTTGGCATTCAGTTTATGAATTTGTAGCAATAAATTACATCAAGTAATCTGATTGGTTCAAAGTCAGAAATGGGTGTGGCTAAACTGAATTTGCCAAGAAAGTGGAAGTTTTTGCCAGCTGTTTCCTTGCAAAATAATGACACTTCAACCAAATACAGCTGACACTCGTTACATCAAACTGGGAATGGATACACCTTCAGGGGAGGCAACTCCTCAAAAGTACTTTGTCTCCCATGTCAATAGGGGGTCAACACTTAAAGGAAAGAATTTTCTTTCCTTTATGAGACGACCCCTTTTTCAGCAGGACAGGGCTTTTAGAAAAGCGAACAGGAAATCCCTAAAGGTGTTTCTCTTTGAAAAATGGCGAAAAAATCTGCCATGTGTTCCCCTTCCCCTTAAGTCAAACTAAATTTTGGGCACTGTTGCTAGTCGGACCCTTCATGCTAATAAACTCTATTGGTTTCATTGGGCGACAGGTCTTGGGTAAAATTCCCACAAAATTGGAAGCAATGTCGCCAAAATGACCTATACAGTGTTGACTCGTCCCAAACAAATACAGCTTTCCTATAAGTTTATAAGATTTCAACTCCTTTTATCTCAAAGTTGAAAATACTGTTATGATCTCAAACCAATATTTCCAGTACATTGCAGTTTTAGACAATAAGAGTCAGCTTTTAATTCCTACTTGTCAAGCTTGGAAAGTTTGATTTTTTTTTCTCATCTTGTATCCTTACAAAACAGTGATACTGTAATTTGAGCCGTGCACAGCACAACTAATTACAAGAAAATCAATGCAACAAGGAAAGACTTAGATCCTTAGAACAGCATTCTATAGCCTGTCTCTGTAGCTCAGTCGGATGTGTGTCTGACTGGTGATCAGGAGGACATGGGTTCATTACCTGCCTGGGTCAGCAACATTCATCATGGAGATTTCTACGGTCAATCTCTCCCTTTCGCTGATTCCAGAAGGGCAGTTGTCAGTTTCATGCGAAAGAAAGTGAACTGTACTGGTTAATCGCTTACATATAAGTCTGCCCAGAAAAAGCGTGAGTAGGTAAACTGATTGGCTCAAAAATGACCTAAGATAGTGTTGACTGGGCTGTTAAACTCCAATACAAACAGAACTCTTATAAGGTAGGCTGCTCACCCTTGGTTTGCTGTAGCTTTCCTTATTTTTTAAGCTACCTACTGTGTCTGAAGAACTCGAAGAGAACTTCCTCGAAAGACACCATCATGGATAGCCAGGGGTTATCTATAAGGAATCATACTTATGATCAGGGCTCTAGAAATTTTGAAATCCCATTCGGTCCAGAAGGTGACCGATGACGTCATCACTGACTTATTTTTTGCAAGTTTTTTGCTGCATGCTTCGTTTTTCGTTTTGCATGTTTTTTGTTTGATTGTTTGTGCATGTTTCGTTTAGGCATGTTTTGATCATTTGGTGTATATTTATCTGATGTTTATTACACTGCAACCTCGTTATAGCGCTGATCGTTTAAGCGCGGAAATCAGTATAACGCGGTTGTTCCATGGCTCCCGATTTTTTCCGTCGGGCGAGATTCCGCGCGTCCGAAATTGACTGGGGCGAACCGGCAGATTTTTTCGAGCGGCCGAAAGTGACGGGGGCGAATCAGCCGATGAATCAGCCGATTCGCTGAAATAGATTTGCGACAAGCCGCAGACTTGAATCCGTGGCATAGTAGAGCTTCCGCGCATCCGAAATTTACTGGGGCGAACCGGCCGATTTTTTTTTCAGCGTCCGAAATTGACGGGGGCGAATCGGCCGACTAGCTGAAATAGATCTTTGACAACCCGCACACTTGAATCCGGCGCATAGAACTTCCGCGCATCCGAAATTGACTGGGGCGAATCGGCCGATTTTTTCCGAGCGTCCGAAATTGACGGGCGCGAATCAATGAGATGAAACCACCGCTACAGTTTTTTCTGCACGCGATCGGTAAATGACGTCATCGGACCCCATCAGCCCCACACGTGTCTATTGTTTTATCTAAATGGGGCGTATCTCTTTCATTAATTGTTTGGAAACGGTAAAAAATTCTCGATAGCAAAACGGTTGTGGAAAACAGTGCTTTCTGTAAGCTCCGTGTCAATAACCAACAACAGCATACAGATGTGTTAACACGAATTTTTCTCCAACTTTTCTCGCCAAGCGTCTGCTATTTGGCGCCAAAACATAATCATTCACGAGATAGTAGAATAGTCGTAGCAACTCGTCTTAGGAGCAATTAAATAATTTTCACATTGATTGCGGATTAAATTTTATGATCGGGGAATAAACGCAAATTAGAGACATAACTTGACCATATTTTCACACCTTATCGACATGCACCGCAGGGTGGCAACTATATGACAGGGATTAACAATAGTGTCATAATTGAACCGTTATAAATCATCAAACAGTGTAAATCCAAATCAGATGTCTGCGGCGTCTTTCTGAGGCCTTAATCCCGCGAGAGTCTGCGATACCTGGCGAGATCTCGAAAACGTGTTTACTGTCAAACTCAAATTCATCCCCGAGAGAGATAATTGGATTATATTACTGGCACAATAAACAGTTTGACACCTAACCAGGTATAATTTCTCTGTTTTTTCACTTCGATTTTAGCTTATTGGGTTTTTTTTTCGGACCGATTTTTCAGCAAAATTTTTCAGCAAAATCGGTTTTCATTTTCAAAAAACGGTCTGGACCGGTGAAAAATCGGACTTCTAGAGCCCTGCTTATGATAATTTTTGGATATTTTTTTATTTCTCCACAAAAACTGATGAGGCGATTCACACAAGTAGGGCTGGCTAATCGGCGCTGAACAGATAATCGATTATCAGCCATGTCATTGCGATCTATAATCGATTAGTAATCGCTAAGGTTTTTGTCATAATTTTACCTGTCTGGCTTTCTGTCTGAGCATGACTCTTACCATAAGTAGCTCTTTACCATGTTACTTTTTTCCTGTATGCCACGTGTGTGGCCTGGGATGTATTTCAAAATAAAGTTGTGTTCTGTTTCTGTTCTGTTCTGTATATTTGAACAGACAGGCCTGAGCAAACAGTGAAGAACCCAGATGAGACGCCGCAGAATGCGGTGTCTCATCAGGGTCTGCACTGTTTGCCCCTCATCCAGCTATTTTAGGCATAACTTTGGGTAGTAAATTGTACCTATCAAGTAATCGATTAAATGCAAATCAAAAATGATAATCATTTTTGTGGAATTTCTTGATCGAATAATCAAATATACAGCCTTACTAACAAGTACCCACAACATAGGGTTTCTGAAGGGGAATTAAGGGGAATAGGTACACCTTCAGGGGAGGCAACTAACCAAAAACTAGTTTTGTCTCCCATGTCAATAGGGGTCAACTCCTGAGGAGCAAATTCTTTCCTTTAAGAGTAGCCCCCTTTTTCAGTGGGACAGGGCTTACAGAAAAGCGAACAGGAAGTCCCGAAAGTTGTCTCCCTTGAATAATGGCAGAAAAATCTGCCAGGGGTTCCCATTTCCCTTAAGAACCCTATCCCTGAATTATCCTTGATACCCCACCACCATCAAAATCACCCCCTTATCATGATCATAAGTTATGTGACTGCCACAAAATTAAATGTCACCCAAGACATATAATATTACCTGAATCTCATTTTTTGCCTCTGTTATTGACTTCGAAAACCGTCAAATCTTCATCATCATCTACATCCTGGTCTAATGGCTCCATTTCAAGATCATTTCCTGACGAAGTGATTAAACCATATTTCCGTGATTTACTTTTTCTCCTCCGAGTTCTGAAATTTACAATTACAGTAAAATCCCTATATTATGGGGAATGGGAACACCTTCAGGGGAGGCAAATCCTGCAAAATTATTTTTGTCTCCCATGTCAATAGGGGTCAACTCTTAAAGGAAAGAATTTGTTCAGGAGAAGCAAATTCTTTCCTTTAAGAGTAGACCCCTTTATCAGTGGGATCGGGCTTATCGAAAAGCAAACAGGAAGTCCCTAATGTTGTCTCCCTTTGAAAAATGGTGGAAAACTCTGCCAGGTGTTCCCATTCCCCTTAAGATCACCTTTGGGACTGTTCAACCAGAGGACACTGCCAAATCTGATAACTTAGTCTATGGAATGTGTAGACGATGTATTGTACTGAGTTTAACCACAATTCTGCCCCTAGGTAGAGTACAGATAAGCTATTTTTGGTGCAAATTGGGTTTGAGGAATGCGGTGACCTTGAATGTTTAAGGCCACCAAAATCCTAACCACTACTTTTCTCCCATCCTAGTGGCAGGGCTGTTGTACTGAGGCCTGGAAATAAAGACAAGCGGGGCAAGAAGTCCTGATTGCTTGCCTGGGCATTATTTGAGCAGTCTGATCAGGGTCTACACTGTTAGCCATTCTGTCTTCACCTTTAGGACTCCTTGCTGGATGGAGAAACAAATTTGTAGAAATTGTTGGAAACTACAGCAAGTCATCAAGATGTTGGAATTCAATTGTTAGGATTTTTATGGTACATTACCCTGAAAAATTACAGAAATTCTTAGAGCAGATGGCAGTTGTCACAAGGGAGTGGAAAAAGAACACCTCTCGCAAACGGCGATTGACCTGTTTCATTTCTGGGGGATTTTCCCCCTGACTAATGAGATTCTTCTCCAATTGTATTCTAAGGAAAAAAAAGTTTTTTGTTTTTTTTTTTAAAAAAGTCTAAAAATATTTAAAGGTCAGTAGGTCTTTTTTAACTTTTTTTTTATGTAGGAAACGCTTAAAATCTTAAAAAAAAAAATATATATATATATATATATATATATATATATATATTAGAAACACAGATGTCTTAAAAACAGTTTGAGGAGGACCCCAAAAAGTAGAGTCAGTAAAATTTTCGGAAACAGTGCAGGATTATCTCCAACAGAACCTAACAAAATCTTAGCAGAAGACATCTGGGAACATTTGCAAAACAGTGAAGGACATGATCAGACATTTTATCTTTCACTGTTTTCCACTGTCTGATTTTGGGGTTTCCCATCAAGTTAACAAGTCCATGTAATGAACACCCATCTACACCCCACTTTATATAGAGAAAAACTGTGTTTATCGGGGTATACATTATCTCTGTTCCAAGACATGTTTTGAGTGGAAATGCAGAATTATTACCATTTTAGAGAAATAAGCAACACACAATGCTCACACAACATGTGTCAACACACGAACAAAACCAGCAAGCCTCGGTAGCTCAGTCAGATGCACTTCTGACTGGTTATCAGGAGGATGCGGGTTCGATACATGCCGGGGTCAGCAACATTCTTTCATGGAGATTGATCATGAAATCTTACTGATTCAAGAAGGGCAGTTGTCAGTTTCTGGCAAAAGAACGTGCACTGTACTGGTTAACAGCTTACGTATAAGCCTGCCCAGGAATAAGTGTGGATGGGTAAACTGACCGGCTCAAAAATGACCTAAAATAGTGTTGACTGGGCCGGTCAAATCCAAAAAACAAACAAAAGCAGACATCATCCTTATTTTTTGGGTCGATCAGTTTACGATCGACCCAAATTTATTAAATGGCCTAATGGAATTCATGCAGTTGTCCACGTGACCGTCACTGATTTGGGAAAACCAACATTAGGTTTTATTAATAGAGCTTGAAACGTTGTGCTATTTTTATCGATGCAACAAGAGCTATCTATAGAGTCTTGACAGGAATCGTGTGCTGGATAATACCCAGATCAGATGCCGTGGAATGTGGCATCTGATCAGCAGGTTGCACAGGAACTTCTCTGTTTGCTTAAATAGTGGCATTTGAGGGTTAAACGAAATAGACTAAGAATGCCAGGTTGCTCACGTAATGAAAGAAAAACAATACCTTAATCCAGGCCACGATGTCAGGTGACGTCTTTCGAAACATTCTATTTATAAAACTGTTACACAAACGTATGCCAAGTCGAGTAAAAATAGACTTTTTGCACTGCTGCTAAGAACTTAATTTTAGAACCCTAAAATGTTTAAGTGCAAAAAAAAAAAAAAAAAATGAATAGCCCAGACTTTATAGTGGTACTGTTATTAGACATACAGAGTAGACCAAGATCGGATATAGAATACATTGCTTCTGATCAGGTTGGCACTGTTCGCCATATGTATGCAACAACAGTTTTGAACATGATTCAGGGCCGTACGCAGACTCTGATAGGGCGGTTTGAGGATGCAAATTTCAGGTATTTTGCAGAGGGTGAAAAACTGAATGAATCTGAAATAATTTCCAAAAGATGTGAGGGGGCTGCGTTTGCACCACCAACCCCCCCACCCCGACTCTGTTGAACAAAATCCAAGTACTACCCTAAGATGTCAGAGCGCAGCGTAAGAAGAAAATTCTGGACTGTGCTCGTTTGTCTGATTTAAGGTTTAACGTCCCCGTCAACACTATAGGTCATTTGGAGACGTTACTTCCAATTAAAATTAACCCTTAACCCATACATGTAGCCCAAGACCATGTTGTCAAGTAGCCTTTTCTTCAAAATTTATTTGGAAAATTGTTGACTATTTTGTAAGCAGTGTAGGCCCTGATCACTACTCTGATTGCAAAAAGTTCAGGCTTTGCCAATTACCTGTTTTGGGGTTTCCAGTACAAAATGAGTTACAGCACCACAGACATTTTCAGAGCAGACTGCAGTTTCATTCTTAAAATTATTCTTCAGAGAAAATAAGACCTGATATATGTTAGTGTTTCCCCAAGCCCTATATGGCATGATGCGGCGCCATGCCCATTTACTCCAGCGCCATGCCCCTTTTTCCAGTGACATGTCCTTTTTCTGATAGAGTAAATATTGCCCTAAATTTTGGTACAAAAATCACTGAAAATGACCAAAAAATAACAAAGTTATGCATGTTTAAATAAGAACTATTTCAGACACGTTTTTAGCAATAAACTGTTGCCTATTTGACAGTCCACCTTTATGGTTGACTGCTAATCCCCCTGTTAATTGTACTTAATGATGTCACTTCAAGAAGTTAAACATGTGTTTTGACACACGTGTGAGTGACACCAATTAAACAAATGAAGTGTGAAAGTCTGTCTGACCAGTGTCATGTCAGTGTTTGTGTGTATTAGAGAATGGGAGCTGTGGCCCAAACATGAACCAAACTTACCCTGTTTGTATCAGTGATAGCTTGCTTGTAAAAAGAAAACTTCTTGTGATCAATGGTTATTGTAAAATATCTTTACACTTTCTTAGCATAAAAAACAAGTATTAGATGATTAGTATAAGCAACCTTGCTTGCTTACAAATCCTGTTGATCTTTCTAAGTAGAAGTGAAACAAAGATCAGGAATTGATACAATTAACTTACTCCACCCATAAAAGACACCAAATAATATGTTATATTCTTGTTATAATATATCTGTAATTGAAAAGAAGTAAATAAAATATTGTTTAAACTAAACAGGCAGTATCAGGGTTCCCGGGGACGTAGGATTCTGCGTCCCGGGATGCATAAAGAAACAGTGGGATGCATTAAAATTGTCATAGACATGTCCGCGGATGCATGTTTTTATCCTTGGAGGGACTCACTCAAAAGTGTCTATTTGACAGTCAGCCATTAAGCTTTGAACTTAAAGACAGGATTTTCATGCCGGGGGGGTCTGGTCCCCAGCTTAAACATGTAAAGGTAACCAGCAGATAAAAGTAGGTGTGGATTGGTCTTGGTGGGCTGGCTACCTATAGTATGATTTGAGTAAGGATTTTAGGATATAATTGACTGTAATTATCAGCTGCTGTCTATATATTTATCAAACAAATACCTTCAAAAATTGGACATAAATTATGCTTCATAAACAAAGATTTATTTATTTATTAACACTTAAATAGAAAAAAATCTAGTTTTGTGTAGTAGAAAATAAAATAGCAAACTTGACTGAAATCAGAAAACGATTTTCTCTGAATGTCAATTTAGGTTTGGAAGAAATGTAATGTGTGTTTTAATATTTATCTCTGTACACAATAACCTCTCTATAACATGATGTAAAATGATTTTGGGATATAACACACTTCTAATACATATCCCAAAAATCGTTAGAACCGCCTCATTGAACGTTTTGTATGTGTAAAATGCTAGTCCTAGTACTCATTAGAAACAGACCTTGTACCAACACTCTATCGGCCCCCACCTATCGGGGCTTGAAGATATATATGGGCTGCATGATGCTTCCACGCAGAGCTGAAACCGACCCGCACACAAGTACTGGTAAACAGCTTAGAGGATCTAAGCCTGCCCAGGCAAAGCGGTGCGAGTCGGCCCGTCCATGCTTATAAATCCTATTGGTTTCATTGGGCAACAGGGCTTGAGATGTCATTTCATCTCAGTGTCGGGTAAAAGTCCCACATAATTGGAAGCAACGTGACACTAGCTCATAATTTTGTGAACAAATACGTAGGGAAAGCATCCTAACTAAGTTTGACTTCCTGTAATTGTTAAAATGATTGCATTTGGAAGAATTACAGACATTTATGCCACCATTTAATATCGAAACCCTTTGACTGAGCGATTAAAAGTACGATCGTGTAGTCGCGAAAATACATGACATTGGTAATTCGTCAATTATATCATCTTCGCCGTAACGCTGGTTGAACTAAATGTGATATTTTACCGACTAATGTTAATCCATTGATGGTTCATGCTTACACCAATCAGTGAACTAATTAATTGTAATCCGTAATAACACAGGGATTAGCGCGGCGAGATTAAAAAAGTACAATCATTTTTAACACGTGCTGCAAACCGACCACTAGACCTGTCAATATGTGGCACGTGTGCTTTCAAAACAAAAGCGGCGCCGCATTTGATCTTTTACTGGTATTGCGTAAGCGGCCTAAATTTAATGAAATTGGCCGTTTTGACCTTTTATTTTTTTCTGGAATATCCCTCAAAATATTACAATAGAAAGACAACCAAAAATAAAATAAGAAAGACATACGAAAACGAAAAAACGCCAGTTTGTCCCAGGTTGTCCAGTGTCCACCATCAAAACGCCCAGAATCACCTAAAGAAAGTGCTTGATAGGCGGAGACCTAAGGCCCCGTGCTGCACGTTTTTTGTGTGTATTTTCCTACAGAATGACGGCAGGAAAATAAATCTTTGTCAGCTTAAATGTTGCCCCCAGAGTTCTACAAATTTTGAAATCCCAATCGGTCAGGCCAGCTGACTGATGACATCATCGAGGCATTGGTGTGTACTTATCGACTAGTCTGAGTCTATCATGTGGGGTTTAACAGTCTCGTCCTAATACTCATTAGCTATCGTGTTTGTCGGACGCAAAAAGAGTCACATATGCAACAAATTAAACTGCATTATACCCTCGTTTATTATACATTTACCTATGTGAATGAGTCAACACACAGCAAAAACAAACATTTCTTCATACAAAAGATCAGCTTGTGCATCTTGCAAACGTCTTCAAAACTTAACAGGTAAATGACGTTTGTCCCAGAAGCCATACTACGGAATGCTAATACAAACAGCAAACATATATATATGACTGCGCAGGCTGATCTGAGCCTTCACATGTCGCACAGGTTTCACTGTCATGTTTTCAAAAAGTTGTATGCAACAACCGTGTAAGCAAACTATCATTGACATTTTGTTATTGAAAAACACGTGAAAATTCCATACCGCCTCAACTGCATGTGCAAAAATGACGGCGAGAAATTCATTGCCGCTAGAAATTCACACCATGGCAAAAAACTATGACACACATGTGCGACCAGCGAAGACTCAGATCATCATTCACATATGTGAAGGCTTATCAGCCTGTCCTGTTTACAGCTGCATGGATATCCTAAGCAAAAATACTTGCGTTATTACACAACAGTACAGGTATTTTTTTCAAAGTCTATTCATGAAAAAAAAAAACTATTGATAGTTGAATGAACTATTAGCGATAGTTATTGATGGTCCAAACTACTATGCATTGCTATCAAGGCAGTCCCTATCGTGATGCATCAAACTACCAGTAGTATATACAATGGGGGTTCTGGGACACTTTCACATCGCGCACACAAGTGCATACATGTCGCACACACATGCACATACATGCGGGTCTCCGGCGACAAGCACACATACATGCGCGACGTGGGGCGCATACTATCTCCCACCAGCTAGAGGGGCCCGCCCACCCCCCAACCAGTGACTTTGAGAAGGATCTCTACAAGCTCATGAACAATTCGGTCTTCGGCAAGACGATGGAGAACCTCCGCAGGCGTGTCGACGTCAAGCTGGTCCGCGTCAACGAGGAAGATAAACTCAGGCTTCTCATCGCCAGCTAAGTCTCTAAACAACTGCTTGTCTAGGCAGCCTGCACTCTTTTAAGCTCGCCAACAAGAAATATTCAAATGCCACTCGCTGTAGGTTGATTGAGTTCTTCCAACAGCTTGGTACGGGCCGTCATTAACGCCTCGTCTCTCGCACGTTGAAACAACTTCTTTTTTTCCTCCTCCGACAAACCAACAGTATGTTTCTGGCGCTGACGAATTTCTTTTTTCATCTGATCGAACTTGTCGATTTCACACAGAATCAGGCGAAATTCCGTTTCAGATATATCATCGTCGTTCAGCGCGATAGAAATGCGGTCGGCGATTGAGTTTAGCTTCGACTCAGCCAAGATACGAATCTCGTCGTGTTTTTTGGCTTTTGTTTGGAGTTTTCGTCCAATACATTTCCCGCCAACGTCCAGCAACCCGCACACAATCGCCCCAGCTCCAAAGCCAATGGCGACAGGCGTCGCGATGATACATGTAGTTGACAAGAGACCCACGCCAGAAGCAGCCAGCCCTACGCTAGTCGCAGTAAGCGCGGTATCAATCCCATCAACAACATTAACCCTGCGCCGGTATTTCTTGTACAGCGAGGCTCTGTTCTTTTTCGAGACGGAATTTGACCTCGGCCACGTGCTGAAGGCGGTGTTTGTCTCCGGTTTCGAGTCCTGGGTAGAGGCCCATCGTGTACTACCCCTCGAGCTGGGTGGGTTTAAACAGACTTACTGCAGCTGGTGTTGTGCCGTGTGGCGGCCGTAAAACGTCTCCCCGTACATCAACCATAGTGCAGTTTATATTTTACTTTTGGTCCTTTGAGATCAGCGTGAATATTCTGAGAAATCAGAAATAAATTATTAGTTTAGACACAAATTCTAGACAGGTTTTTAATTATTTGAACCTCATTTTGATTTATATCAGTCTTTGAATCGACTGCCTATTCGAAATTCGCAAAATTGCAGTATGCTTCCTCTGGCTTTCGTTGCCGGATCATTACAGGGTCACTGATGAGGCTTTATTAGCCGAAACTTGCTTGACGCCACTTGAGCTTGAAGCCGGGTAACACATCAACAAAGTCGTCGGGTCTATCTCTGAGAATAAGATCAAGGATGATCGATGATGTTGGCAAGTTCATACCAATGATTCCCGCTGTGGGGAATTCGAAGACTATTTTCAGGATTCCATGCCGGTTGTTGCTTGTCTTTAGCAAGTTATCTTCGGAAACGACAATGTTCTTCGTCCCAGGGATATACGAGCACAGTCGAGTGCCACTATTCACTACCTTCCTACCTTTGTGCTGCTTTCCAGTCACAACGTACGGAGGCGAGATTTTTATGTCAATAAGCCACCCCGTTTGTTGGACGGGGTCCGCAAAAGCAACCCACTTGCTCCCAGTGAAGGCCAGCGTATGAACCCGCTTTGGAATGGCAT
The DNA here is from genome assembly GCA_963580285.1 of Lucinisca nassula. Taxonomy (NCBI): domain Eukaryota; kingdom Metazoa; phylum Mollusca; class Bivalvia; order Lucinida; family Lucinidae; genus Lucinisca; species Lucinisca nassula. The sequence goes on along the minus strand of OY757018.1, from coordinate 3,967,527 downwards.
GTGAGGTATCTACGTCGCTGAGATCACCGAATTTCAATGACCCCGTTTGGGCGACCTCTTTTCTTTTGTAGACTCCCTCAGAGAGCTGGAAGGCATACAAGCGATCTTCCTTCCCGTCCTTATCAAACCCCTCAATGTCACCAAGATCGGCCAAAGCCACCCCAGTGCATTTTCTGACCCCACCGGGCCGCTTGCGTCAACCATTCCTTATATGTAGGGTTGCGCTCATATACTCGAATGGTAACATCTCCCCATTGGTGTCTCTAAGTGAGATAGTTAGCTCTGAAATAGGCCCTGACGACAACCTCTTGTACTGTAAGACAGGAAATTCTACCAGCTCCACACTTTTCGTTCTCGACGGGGACAGATCTAAGCAGTGTAGAGGGGCGACCGTTATGCAGATTGTCTGAAGTACTTAATTCAGCAAGGTGAAAGTAGACCTCACGGTGGACGGCCAGCTTGTGTGGCTCATTTACGGTGAACGTCTTGGTGCGGCCTCCTTCCAAGTAATGGCCATTGTTATTGATCAGCGCCACAGGAGGGGGTTTGAAAGTATTTTCGGAAAAGCCTAAGATATTAGCTAATTTGCGATTCATTGTTATAACTTCTCCGGGCTTTACCGTTAATTGCAGTAGACCAGACGGTTCATCTATAGTGAGTTCGGCGTTCAACCGCTGAAACACCTTTTCGTTCAACTTACAGACGTTATAATACCCATCAGGTATTGTTTTTTCAGTCTTTTTATTTGAGACCTTATTGTTCCTTTTCGCTATGCTTATGTTGTACCACCAGTGATAATACGGCAACTCGCAGAGAGCAATCTCTCGCTCACCCGCAGACAGGGTCCTGGCAAGATTGATTGGCACATCGTTTTGAACGTCAGTGAGTGTGATGTACATGATTATCACCTAAATGGGTATGGATACAAAGGCGTTTACGTTTAATAGCTCGACAAAATATAGAGTCAGCAGCAGGGGAGCCCAACCTAGTCATAATGGTCGACGATAAGGGAAGTCACTTCCTTGCCAAGTACCCGAACATCTTCGATTATCAAAATCATCCGCTTACACGCAAACAAAACCTAAACGCGGTGTGGGACAACACCTGGCAGCATTATCAAAACCCTCCGCTTACCGGGGACGTCACTAAGGCAAACAAGGCGTGGGACAGCTGGCAGCACGCTCCCTTCAGCTGGTGGCAGTGCCAGCTGAACTTTGCGGTTTGGTGCGCAACCGCAGGATGTGGTGTTTCATTCCAGGACCATCTCCAAGCGGAGGAGTCCCTTCTTGCAAGCCTGTATTGCTTTCATGTCTATTATACGACGCGGCGTCTGCTTGAGGAGCTAAAAGTCGCCCTCCCTGGGGACGAGTCCTATTTATGGTACGATAACCAATATGACTCCAGGGCCTACAAGCGGCTTTGCGAGGAGTTCGCCGTTTCACCTTCTACAGATTGGAGGCAAAACGGGACTACGGTTGTCAATGCCTCGGATATTTTAGTACATTCATGACCCCTGCGGGGAAATACCGCAGTGATCACAGCTCCGATGGCCCCTTCTTTCACCCGAAGGATGTCATACGCCATACTGCAGATATTTCAAAGGCGTGGACGATGTTCATTCTCGATAAATCAGATGGCTTTTCGCAAGCGGGTGTCTCTCGCCTCAACGACTCAATTTGTACTTACGTTTGGGAGCGCAAGCTCAGACCCGTTCCAACATTCTCAAGGTCGGGACGGGGTTCTACGCCAAAAAGCAGTTTACGGCGAATCTCGAAGACGCCATCACCTCACCCGTCATCATCCCCAGCAGCATTGATCGCTATCAAAAGACGTTGCAATATGCATCCACACCACTGGATTACGTCTGCGGGAGAGCGCTCTACTTGATGCCGAGCGACATGGCACTCAACTGCATTCCCCAACCTCGGCCAACATGATGTCATCGTCCCCGGGACCTTAGGTTGGCCTTCACGATCACGCTGCACAGCGAAGATGATGCCAATCGAACCTTGGTTCAGAAACTAGGCCGCGCCCTCGTGAAAAAGACCGTCATTAAAATTTCGGGGAATGAGGTCCTCAGCATTGACGACAGTGATGTGTACCACTGCTACTGCGATCTCTGGAGGACGGCTTCAGAGAGGAGTAATGGCCAGTACCAAGGCATTGATACGTAAAGGATTGTTGGCCTTGGCATACCGTTTTGATACCATCGAGATACTTCCGCGCATCCCCTTCTCGACAAACAGGTGTTGGTCGTAGTCTGTAAGCAGCTCGAGCTCTACACCTGTCTTTTTTGGAGGGCTCCCATGAAAGCCACGGGCTGGTGTAGTAGTGCGCTGGGTCTAAGCCATACTGCGTCAAGGATGTCTTTCGGAATTCCTCAAAGACACCTGCCAGCAGGAGAACATCTGTGCAATTGTAGAGGTCGTGGTAGTCCCCCAGGGTCTTACACCCACAGACCTCCCATACTCTATGCGAGTGGGCGTAGTCGTCGTCGCTGATGCACTCGTCGGCGAACTTGCTGTAGAATACCTCTTTCGGAGGGAGCTTGGTCTCGGCGAAGCGGTCCCAGGAGTCCATGTACTCGTAGGGGTAGATACCTTTTCGGGTTAATAGCTCAAACCTCTGCTGGTTTGGCTCGTAGAACGATGTGATCTTGAAAGTTTCTGGTTTATTTGCCGCCACCAGTTTATCAAGGGAAGCTAGCAGGAACTGGGCGCTGTTGATAAAGCGAAGCTGTCCGAGAGAGAAGGAAATGTATTTTTCTGTGTTGTTGGGGATGCAGGAGACTCTGCCTTCGACCCTCGAGATGGCCTGCATGAGCAGGTGGGAGTCGTACCCTCTGAGGTTGTGGAACACCACAGGAATAACCGTGGTCTTTGGGCTTAGCCTCAGCTTAAGGTTGCAGGTGTTGTGAGCTGCCCCTCGATATTTACCCGTGATATGACAGTGGTCACGTACAGGGTCACCGTTTAGCGGTTTTTCGTATATATAGCAATTCACGGCTTTGTTATGGGCCCGCCAGTCATTTCGTGTCATTCTTATGGGTTTAGGATTAGCTAACACACTCTTAATCTCACGCTCCTCCTCTTGGAGTGAAATTAAGAAGTGCTCTGTGGCATTTGGGCCGCGATACTCGACGGGAGGCTTTGTTGTTCCATCACACCGCACCACGATATAGCAGTAGCTGCAAGCCTCATGTTGTTGTGTTCGTTGGGTGTTACTTGTTGCATGATCGTGTTCAGGACCCTCAATCTTGGTGGTGAGCCCCTCAAAGTCCGCATATATGATGAATGGTTGCACCGCTTGTGGCTGATCTGTTCTTGTATTGTTATGAAAGAGACTTCATTTTGTCGCTTTCCATTGATAACCAATCTGAAATTATTGAAGCTTTTAGCTCTACTTCTAGATATTTAGATGATTTATTAAATATTGATAATACCTATTTTGATGGTTTGATCAGTCAGATTTACCCCCTAGAACTTCAGTTAAATAAAGCAAATTCTTCTGATACAGAGGCCCCGTTTTTGGATTTACATCCATCTATTGTAGATGGATTTGTTTCGTGCAGGGTTTATGATAAACGTGATGACTTTGATTTTGAGATTGTAAATTTTCCTTTTTTGGATGATGATGTTCCTCGTGCGCCATCCTATGGCGTTTATATTTCGCAATTAATTCGATTTGCTAGAGTGTGTAGTCATGTAACTGACTTCAACACTCGTAATAAATTATTAACTGCTAAACTCCTTAATCAGGGTTATCGGTACCATAAACTACGCAAAGCCTTTTCAAAATTTTATAGACGCCATTCTGATTTAATTTCAAAATTCAATATTGGACTTAAATCTCTTCTACAACAAGGTCTATCGGAACCCGACATTTATGGTGACTTAGTATATAAATTCAGAAAAATATGTAACCGCAATGACTTCAGCACCCAATTTCGTAAAATCATTCTTCGATATAAAAAGATTGGGTACAACGTGAATATTATACGGCAGACTGCATGCATGGTAGTTAACCCAATCACGGTTGGCAACTTTGCTTCCCTCTTTAATTGCACGCCGGTGGGTCAGGCCTCAGATTCTATGACGGCTCCAACGTAAAGGCTTATTGAAAATTAGAGAGATAATGTTGGTTGGTGCCTGATGCTCTGTCTCTGGTCGGGCTCATCGGAGTCTAACTGTTGGTTTTCTTTTGCTCCAGCATTTCAGTGGTTTCTTGCTGTCGAGTCCTCACCGTTGTCTCACCTCTGTGGTTCTTTGATTTTTGTGTTCACGGAGATGTTGCACTGATGAGTTAGGAGGCCTTCATGCGGACTGAACAAATTATTTGTCTAAATCGCGACGGAAGTAAGGGCGAGGATTGTGGCCACGTAAAATCGATTTAAGCCCCCCAGTGGAAATCTTCCACTGACCGTTCCAAGGCGGCTCTTCTGTGGCGATTTATTTATGTTGTTGTTTGTTACTTACTGTGTGTATCACTTGTGTCTTTTGGTTTTGGATGGCCATATGGCCATTTTGTGGGAAAGTAACTGTCCTTATGGCCTTCCTTTGTTTAGGTTTCCATTATGGTCTGGTCGCTTAATGTTTGTATTTCTTTCCCTTTGGTGTCTTTTATGGGTGGAGTAAGTTAATTGTATCAATTCCTGATCTTTGTTTTACTTCTACTTTGGTTGCTGCTTGTGGTGGTTCTGGAAGGTGAGCTTGTTCTTACCCTCCTCTGGCATCTCCACCCGGACAGCCGTCTGGCCGATGCCTTCGCACTCAAGCTTGTGGGCCTCCAAAAGGTCTTCTCTCGTGTAGCCATGAAGACAGCGCTCACAGAAATGCTTGCGCTCACGGTGCTTGCTTTGGTTGTAGAGGAGACGGTTGGGATTATTAATCCAGGTGTAGTGGAGTTTATCTCCCGTTCCAATCAAAAGTAGATTAATCCTTTTTATCTGTTTCGGCTGCTGGCTGAGATATAGGATTGTGGCACCTTTGTCCCAGCCAAAAACATTATAGGCTAGATTGTTCTGCCGCTCAAATTTTGGTATCTGAGAGATGGGAATTGGGAAATCAATCCCACCAATGTTGAATTTATGAAGATCATTTTTATACCACCCTGGCCTCTCAGGATGATGTGGTGGTTTGTTCAGAGCCTCTAGGGTTGAGTATAGAAAACAGCGGTCGTCCTTGTTTTTCACGTTAACCACTGCTTTCTTAGCGCCTACTTCTGCTGGGAGTGGGATGTAGGACCTACCCCGCAGAGGTTGATATCTGGCAATGTCCAACCAAAGGGTCTGTACCTGATCTACAACCCAGCCAGACCCTCTCTGCGTCCACTTTTCGAGTGTTTCTTGGATCTGTGGGAGGGTTTTATCGAGAGCACCCTTGATTTCGTTGGCCTGGAGAAGGGCCTCTTGTTTGTGGCGCAGCACGGGGGTTGTGTACTCCTCATTACCGTCTGGGTTGTCCTTCCGAAGCTGAACCTTGAGAGCCAACTGGAATTTCACACCATCCAGCGCCTCGATCTCTTACTCGAGCTTGCTTCTGATTTGGGGCACTACAGCCTCGAGGAAAGTCCAGGGGTCTGGACTATGAGGATTATCGGCAGGCACGTCCATCTGCCAGTCCCTCAAGAAGTCGCCAATGACCCATGGGGTCTAACTGAAGACTAGTTTTTCTTTTATCGTAAACAAGTCTAGGATCTCATACTGATACTCCTTCACAGATCTCAGGGTTTTCTTGCGGGAGATAGGGTCAAATTCCTCTTCGATGGCTTTTCTCTTGGCGGCCTTCTTTTTGCGTGGTGGTGGGATAGGTTGATATCTTTTAGGTTGTAAGGGTTTTAACAAGCGCCTTTTGACAGAGTCTGGGATAGGCTCATCCAAGATGTTTTGTTTTAGAATCGAATAATCTTCAGATATTGCTGCCAGTACCTTCGCTATAAATTCATCCATAAAAGCTATATCTTCATATACCTATGTGTTGACATTTCTCTAATATATATAGTAATTTATAATACCTACGTTTTGGTATTTCTCTAACAGTTATACTTCATATACCTTTGTGTTGATATTTCTCTAATTGGTAATTTCTCTAATAGCAATTCATAATACCTACGTATTGATATTTCTCTAACAGTTATACTTCATATACCTATGTGTAGATATTTCTCTAACTGAAATTTATTCTGGAAAGTCTTCTCACTTCTTTTTGGAAACTTTTAGTATAGTGTTTCTTATGGTAGTACTGGTTATAGGCGGTGGTAGCGCCGCATAGTTTACACAGCTGACGGGGGGTCTTGACAGCTACCCTACAACCCCGACAGATCCAGAGACCCCCGCCTTTGGAGAAAATGGCGTTGTGGATACCACAGTAGGTTCCTCGTCATCTCCTCCCACAAGCTTTCATTGTTCCGATCCTGATCCATGCACACTCCCGCATTGTGTTTCTGGAATTAGCAGTGTTGTGAGTAGCACAGTAGATTCCTCTACATCTCTTCCCACAAACTTCCTTTGTTCTGACCTTGATCCAAGCACACTCCTGCATTGTGATCTCTTTATAGTATACATATAAATATTGTCTAAATCATTGACCACCTTTCAGTCAGCTGGCTCGCAGGAATTGAGTCTATTTACGCGAACCCCTCATAGTGTTCTCCACATTCTTTGCAGGTGCATATAAAGGTCGATGGTTCGTCTCCAGCACCGATCTGAACCTGGCGGTACGTATGGTTTCGTCTGTGGCAACGGGGACAAGCGAAAAGGGTGGAAGTTTTTTCTTTGACTTTTTGGCTAAGACGGCGCATTACCTCGTCGCGTTCGGTCTTCCCGGCCATGGGACACAGCTCAGTGGCCGTCATAACACCTAAAACATCCGGAAGCAAATCCCCTGAGGCAAGCCTATCTAGGGGTGCATACATTTACCGGAAAGCCCCAAAATACCGGAAAGCAAACCAAAATACCGGAAAGCACATATAAATACCGAAAAGCACTTTGTACTTGTGTTTTTTTTCAGCGGAGGAATATGTTAAAAATGAAATGTAGGCCTATGTTTGAGATTTATATTGATAATTTTACCTAAAAAACTTAAATATTTACCCCCAATCCCCTAGGGTATTGTCAGAATGACATGCACGTATCAAGAATTACACGCTGCTATCTATATAGAACTATCTTCATACACTGCAGCAACCGTTTGAGAGTGTTATGTGCAGTTTAAAGAACTTGAACCAGACCGTTCGGAATACATTGGTTTAATAATCTCGTCTTGACGTTTGTTCAACAAAGGGTGTCTATTCGGAAATCACCACCAAGTGACCATGTAAGGTTTACCAGGGTTTCCATTGCTAGAGCGGGGGTAGTGCCTCTGACTAAATACGGTGTATAACACGTCTGTTCAACAATTCACATGGAGATTTACCTGTTTAGCGGGTGGTGGGGGCTGTATAGCCCTTTCAAGATTTTCACATATATCGAGCCGATCGTTTGGGTTAGCAAAAATGGGAGAACCAGGTGAAAATCAGGCAAAACTTGTCTTTCACACATGGTTTTTGAGCGGGATGCGAACCACCAATTAAGCGAGTGTAACTCTGAGAATAACCAAACAGAACTTGTCTCTTGCCACAAGTGAACTGAGCGGGGGCGCGAACCACAGCGATGAGCGACCTATTGAGAAAGAGTCAGCGCTCCTAATCACTAGGCCGCCGAGACCCCTTGAAAACAATGTATAGGTACAATGCAATGACAATGGCATGTTAAAGTGATGCTACATGCATTATATAAGCAGTATTCATCTTTATTATATTGGAAACTTTGGAAAGTACACGTTAGAACACTCTATATTTTAGAGCAAAATTAAGAAAAATAAGGTTTACCCCTGCAAACCCTAGTTTTTTCTATATAAAACAGGGGTTCAAGGGGGTCAAAATTATATAGGCGTATTTTCGTGATGTCGTGTGTTTTCAGTTTCCCTATCCTAATGTGTAGCATAACGTGATCAGGTCCGTGAAATGAACACCCACACTAAAACCCCACTCATATAGAGACAATTTGGGTTTAGGGGGTAAACAATACTGTACTTATTTCAGTTCTTAGGCAAAGGTTGTTGGTACTCGTTAAGAAAAATTTCATCCCGAGTTTTCATAAGAAAAGTAGCTATTTTGGAGATGTGAAAAATGCGCTTTGTCGCACGTGTGTGTTATCTTAATGTCTATTGGAAAGAAAGTCTCAACCAGACGATTATAACGTGTACCCACAAGATATTTTAGGACGAAGAAGGGAAAGATAATATTTTCTTTTTATGACTGGCTTGATCTTATTTCACTCATATTTGGGTCAATGTTAAACATATATATTTTCATCTTCCCTTATTTTTTTGCACACAAAAATCACTATCATCCTTAAAGGAGCCGTCTCATCTGGAACCGCACTGTTTGCAACTTTGAAAATAAACAGCAGACGACAATTTTTGTGATTGGCATGTTAAAGGGATAAATGACATAAGGCACGTGCCAACAATTGATCCAATTATCTAAATGTGGTGAAACTTCAACAGGTGGTCATTCGTTAATCAACAATCAAGGGTTATATAATGAGCCGGAGCACGACAAATTATTCTCTTTAATTACCTGTGCGTCTGATCAGACCCGTAGCAATGGATGATTTCTGTCACCTGATTTGACTTCAGATCAGACTGCGCAAATCATTAGGAAAACACGTCTATACAAATACATGAAAAAAAAAAAATAAGATTAAAAAGTGTGATATTTTTTTCTTATTCCTGTTCGGGTGGGGCATACTTACCATTGCAATAAAATCGCAAGTAAAAATTCCAGAGAGCAACCATAATTGTTCCAGATATGTTATATATTGTATTTAAATACAATTTTCTAACGTTTTCCAGTATATATAAGTGCTTTTGGGTATTTTGGTTTGCTTTCCGGTATTTTGGTTTGCTTTCCGGTATTTTGGTGCTTTCCGGTAAATGTATGCACCGCCTATCTAGGGCCCATCCTCCACCCTCTACCTTGCTCAGTATTGTGCCTATGGGGTCTATGTTGGCCAGGACGGTGCCACAGCGGGCGCTGTAGTTATTCACAAACATCGGAGAGTCCCACTGGCGGTTGTAAGCGTTGGCCGATTCCGCACACCGGGTAATCGCTGCGTTGTAGCACCCGCGTTCAATTCGTTGGGCGAAAACACAACTGCGCTGCTCGTCAAAGCGTGGGTCATGAGCAAGGGCTTTGAAGAAGAGATCCCTGTAGCATTTGCGGGGGTCAATATGCTCTTGCATTCTGTATCTTTATAATCCTTATATTAAGTATTTCTAAATTATTCGCTATAATTGTTTTACTTCGGGCACCACGCTAGAGGGGCCGTCTGGGGGGTGGGCGGGCCCCTCTAGCTGGTGGGAGATAGTATGCGCCCCAGGTCACGCATGTATGTGTGCTGCGTGCCGGAGCCCCGCATGTATGTGCATGTGTGTGCGACATGCATGCACATGTGTGCGCAATGTGAAATAGTCCCAGAACCCCCATTGTATATACTACTCTACCGATACATTGTTACACCCCTACCCGGGACCTAACCGCTGGGTTATCACACTTTAATCCAGGCATAAAATGTTTGCAAGGCATGTAGTAGTATGCAGAGAAGAAGAAATACTCACCTCCATGCTCTGATTACAAAATAAACAACGACTATTGCTGTTACCGCCATTAAGACATAAAACGTCCGTAGCAACATGCCTTTATTGTCTTGTATCTTTTGAAAAATACCAGTATCTTTTGACTCTGGCTCATTTTTGCCAGTGCCATTTTCACTTTTGTTGGTTTTGTTTGGTGTCTCACTAGAGACCACTTGATTAGTACTGGGTTTTGGGGTACTGTTTTTCTCTGGATTTTCACCTTCCGTGTCTTCTGAATTACACAATGTCACACTCAGAAAAATACAGAAAATGAATACAAAAACAATCTTTGTCCTACGCGCTGACATTTTTCAATCAAAATTTATTTCGCTGAATGATTGTTTAATGAATGATTCACTGCCATAAGATCTCAGCCACATCAGTGAAAATGGATTTCTAACCCGGAAGTAAAGTGTGACCACATCGACTACAAAAAAACCGGCACGAACAAAAGAAGGGTCTACCTAAACACCGCAAAGACGGGCAAAGACGTGCAAAGTACGCAAAGACGGGCAAAGACGTGCAAAGACACGCAAAAGACGGGCAAAGACAGACAAAGACAGGCAAAGACTCACAAAGACATTTAAATTAGGCAAAGACACATAAAAATATAGTGAAAGTCCCCATTCTAGACCCACAAACCCCCATAATGCATAGTCACCATCATGAAAGTGTGCAAAGACTATGAGGATGAGATCAGAATCAGAATTGTTACTGGTGACACGTCAAATGACATTCATACACCAGGACCTGTGATATTGGAAGTTAGTCCCTAGCTCTAAGTCAAGAGGTAAACTTAGTTATACAGTCATCAGCTCCTTCAGCTGTCGAAATAATCGAATCGGGAAGGGCATTCCAATCTCTAATGGTTCGGGGGGAAGAACGATTCTTTATAAATGTTAGTTCTTGCAGTAAGGGTCTGAAACGCCAGTAAATGGTGATTTCTACAATGCCTAGCAAGGGAGCCAAGGTCATCTGTTGGAATTCTAGCAGCACCCTTTAGACCTTTGTATAAAAGGATGAGCCTACTGTCTTTCCTCCTTTTCTTGAGAGACTCCCATTTTAATTTTCCAAGTATTCCAGTCATGCTCCCAGTTTCAAAGCAGAAATTGCCTGTTACAAATCTAGCAGCTCCATTCTGAACTTTTTCAATTTCTTCGTTAAGGACCACTCCACTGGGATCCCAGATACAACTGCCATATTCCATGATTGGGCGAACAAGACCTTTATATGCTGCCTCTTTTACATCCCGAGGGCACTGATGAAGATTACGCCTCAGGAAACCAAGTGTTCTATTTGCCTTAGTACACATGTTGCTAATATGAGTATTCCATCTCAAGTTGTGTGCGATTGTCACTCCAAGGTATTTAATGGAGTCCACATTCTCGAGAACCGTTCCCTCTAAGGTGTAAGAAGCCTCAACTTTAATAGATCTCTTCCTAGTTATCTGCATAGTGTTGCATTTAACTGGCTGAAATCTCATGCCCCATTTTCGGGCCCAACACCCTAATCTATCTATGTCATTCTGAAGTTTCAGTGAGTCATCTGTATCTCTAATTTCCCGGTAGTGTAGCACAGGTGTGTGTGCCGGTCGCCTCAAGTTCCGCTTTTTAGACAGACCGCTTTATTCCTTTTCACATTGAAGCTTTCTGTAAATATGCCAGACGAGCGTCTTCACACAAAATATTGCAGTTTCTTTGTTTATCGCCGGTAGGTAGAAGTTCAGGCACAATAATATAAAGCCTCCATGTCTCTGATTATCTCATATTTCACCCATTAAGAGGTTACTTTCGTTTTTCAAAGAATATCATATAAACAGGCAATCCAAAATCAGTTAAATAGACGCTTGTCAAAGTTGACAACAACAACATCGGATACTTCCGTCGGAGCTCGGGTATTTCCGTAATCAGCCAATAATGGACCCACCTTTTATAATGTATCAGTCCAGTTGACCTGTCTCTGTAGAGAGCGGGGAGAATGTGTTTGTCTGTTGAAGGGTTAACTTCGCAGGTATAATCAATAGCGGTAACTAGAATTAGTAAAGCAATATTTTAGGCAGTGAAAAGCTAAGTAGCTCAGTTTCTGTGTTGTCTATAAGACGGAAAACGTCATAGACAGGATTCTGCAGCAAAGCAACTGTTGCCTGTATTGCTGGGACTATTTTAGGAGTTATTGGGGTGAGGATATTGAAACCGATATTTGACATTGCCAAAAGAGCTGGTGACTTAGTCAAATAACTGAGACATTGGCTAAACGGCTTGTATATGATATTTAGACAGATCCGGAGTGTACAAGTACGAGTTCCGATAGGAGTCTCAGAATAAAGTGCTTTAAGAAAAGGAGTAGATAACAAGTTATTTGCAGTGATTTTAGTTTGATTATTTCATGTCTGCAATTATTGTCTGAATCATTTATTTACAATCAAACGGCAAGGTAGCCCAAAGGAAAATTGATATATATACATATTTCCATTGTGCATTGTAACCTTATATGTAACCCCAGGACACGCTACAGTAGCAAACACAGTCGTCTGCGAACAGTCTTATTTCTGAGTTATGGCCTTCCTTTGTTTAGGTTTCCATTATGGTCTTTTTCTGTAGCAAAGAAAGGAATCTGTCCATTTGAGATATAACGGGATAAGCAAGGACACAAACAATAAATCAAGATACGCAAAGACACCAAATAGAACGCAAAGACATGCATAAAAGCAATAAATAAATGAATATATGGGCATATATGAAATAGATATAAATGAATTATAAATAGAAAAAAAAATCGTTTTTTTTTTTAAGTTTGAAATGCACACAAAGACACGCAAAGACGGGCAAAGACACATCAAAAACAGACAAAGACACATAAAAATATGCAAATATTCCCGAAGAGCCCCGCCCTCTCTTTCCCCACCCCTCAACAAATAAACGTTATGCATAGTCACCGAAGGCATGCATAATTATATATATATATCATTGAAGACAAAAATGCACGATTCCAATGAGCAGACTCATCATACATTTTCCGGATGAAATAACTTAACCACAAGCATCGAGGTGTTTTTAATGAGTGGACACAATAATAAAATAACGAATAGAAAGAACCTTTGAGTAAGAGTACTCATTATAATTGCTCATTGAGGCAATTCCAATGAGCAGACGCATCATGCATTTTCCAGATGAAATAACAACCATAATCATCGAGGTAATTCTAATGAGCAGACACAATAATACACTAGCAAGTACGATGAACTTTTGTGTAAGAGTGCTCATAAGAATCGCCTCATCGAGGATAAAATAACTTAACCATAATCGTCGATGTGACTCTAATGAGCAAACAAAGCAGTGAAATAAGGTTGTTCGCTCTCGTTATTTCACTGCTTTGTCTGCTCATTAGAGTCACATCGACGATTATGGTTAAGATAAAATAACTTAACCATAACCATAGAGGGGATACTAAAGAGCAGATTCAACAATAAAATAAAGGGTACCCACAACCTATGTTTCATAGTAATCATTAGAGTATTAGTGTAGATATAAAGTGTTCGTTATCCAATTTATTTTATAAGAACATACCACTTCTTTAAGATAACCTAGGTGCCCGTGCCAGCACAAAGGTGATAATTAAAGAAGCTTGTGTAAGCTTTATTCACACCTTTTAACATGCGAATCGAGATTATGTGTGAATCGATTAATCAGCAATACAAAACATTGTTAACACCTTTGCTGATGATCGTCAGTCAGATGATTAAAGACGCTCGTGCCTAATTTTTCCATATCTTCTCATATTGCATATTGTTTTAACACGAATTTTATACAAACTGCTGTTAACAACTTTACTGATGACCGTTTTCGCAATTACGTTCATATAAAATATTGTTATACCTTCTTATATTGCGCCCTTAAACCCCACTTTCAGACAGAAAATTGAGTTTCCCTGGGTATTAATTATTTTTCTTATTTCTGCTTCAAACATAGATTTGGGTAGTCGTTAGGACAACTTTGCAGAGACAGTTTTAACGAGTACCCAAAATGTATGTTTTGAGAACAAATATAAAAAGGATAACAATTTTATCTGAAATGTGTCATAGTTATGGTTAAGTTGTTTCATTCGGAATTGTCTGATGAGTCTGCTAATTAGAATCGCCCCATGAGGCCGCGTACAAACACCGGATCGGACCCAATTACCGGATCGTATCGGACCGGACCATATTTGCCCCATTATTTCCTTAGTTTATCGACTTTTTCCATGTAGTTTTTATTTATATTATTTTATGAGTTTTTATTGTTTGGTTCTGTTTTGTTATCAATGCATTTGCACTTAAATATGGGTCGGTCTGATAGACCTTGTTGCAGAAGATATTTAAGTCCAATATTAAATTTTGAAAAGGCTTTGCGTAGTTTATGGTACCTATAACCCTGATTAAGAAGTTTGGTCGTTAACAATTTATTACGAGTGTTGAAGTCAGTTATATGACTACACACTCTGGCAAATCGAATTAATTGCGAAATATAAACGCCATAGGATGGCGCACGAGGAACATCACCATCCAAAAAAGGAAAATTTACAATCTCAAAATCAAAATCATCGCGTTTATCATAAATTTTGCACCAAACAAACCCATCTACAATAAATAGATGTAAATCTAAAACGTGTGATATGATGTTATTTGAAAAACGCTCTTATATTCCATTTTTTTTTTATTCTGCCTGTTCTGTGTCTTAATGTAAAATATGTAAAAAGTCTGTGATATGTTAGAACTTTCCTGTGATTTCCTTGTTCATATACTTGTACAGTTTTTAAATTTGTTTGTCGGTAAAATAACTTTGAGAGCGAATGTTTAAATGTTGCATACTTGAAAACCGACGTTAAATAACTATTCTTATGTCTTATTTCGCCAGCTGAAGGCGCTGATGGTTGTGTAGCTTAATTTACCTATTTGGTTAGAGCTATGGACTAATTAACTTCCCACGTCACAAGTCCCTGTGTATGAATGTTATCTGAGTAACAACGAGTAACAAAGTAGAAATAAAACAAAGATCAGGAATCGATACAATTAACTTACTCCACCCACCAAAGACACCAAAGGGAAAGAAACACAAACATTAAGCGACCAGACCATAATGGAAACCTAAACAAAGGAAGGCCATAAGGACAGTTACTTTCCCACAAAATGGCCATATGGCCATCCAAAATAAAAATATTTGCGTATTTCTGATTCTGATCATTCACAATAACCTAATAAGACAGTTATGGCGTTCCATACATATGGCCTCAACAAAATATGGGCCAAATAACCCTCCGAACGGTATGTATAAAATACGAAATCAACTTGATTTCACGAAATCAGCCGGATTTAGCGAAATCAAGTTATAAAATACACATTTTTAAAAACAGGTAAAAAAGTGTTCTTGCATATTATCTAGAATGTTATTATAGATTTATGAGTCAAGTTTCATGACAAAGTTTGAATATGTAGTATAATCTATTCTGCCACTTGATTTCGCTGACAATCGCATGTGCGAAATCAACTCATTTTAGCAAAGTCAATGTATATAAAATAATTTTTCCCCAAACTGACTAAAACGTATGTGTGCATATTAGTAAGAATGTTGGCCAAGTTTCATGACAAAATTTGAATATTTAGTATGTATTTGAGAGGAGAATCTATTCTGCCCCAGGATTTCGGTTGCAGTCACATGTGCGAAATCAACTCATTTAAGCGAAATCAATGTATAAAATAACTTTTTTCCCAAAACTGACTAAAACGTATTTGAGCATAGTATTAAGAATGTTGTTTATCATTTATGAGCCAAGTTTCATGACAAAATTTTAGTATTTAGTATGTTTTTGAGAGGAAAATCTATTCTGCCACACGATTTCGCTTGCAGTCACATATGCAAAATCAACTAATTTTAGCAAAATCAATGTATAGCATACCTTTTTTCAAAAACTGACTTCATTTTCATTCAGCCACCAAGTTTGCTGTGTGTGTTACTGAAGGCCAAGACAAGCTTCTAGTCTGTCTACTTACGATTTTTCCACTCTTTACACTACACTTCCTCATAATCTTATAAAAGAAAAGCTTAATGATTTAATTGAATGGACTTTTCACAGAGAAGATTCTCTTTATCTTGCATGTAATGTCAGAAATGCATTTTTCACTTCTAAAGAGCATAATAATTATACACTTTGGTCATGTCAGAAAGTGTGTGGTGCCCTCACCTTTCTACTTGACAATATATATATTAGATTCGGTACTAAGTTATTTAGACAAATTGTGGGTATTCCGATGGGTACGAATTGCGCACCTCTTGTGGCTGATCTGTTCTTGTATTGTTATGAAAGAGACTTCATGTTGTCGCTTTCCATTGATAACCAATCTGAAATTATTGAAGCTTTAAGCTCTACTTCTAGATATTTAGATGATTTATTAAATATTGATAATACTTATTTCGATGGTTTGATCAGTCAGATTTACCCCCAGAACTTCAGTTAAATAAAGCAAATTCTTCTGATACCGAGGCCCCGTTTTTGGATTTACATCTATCTATTGTAGATGGGTTTGTTTTGTGCAAAATTTATGATAAACGAGATGACTTTGATTTTGAGATTGTAAATTTTCCTTTTTTGGATGGTGATGTTCCTCGTGCGCCATCCTATGGCGTTTATGTTTCACAATTAATTCGATTTGCTAGAGTGTGTAGTCATGTATCTGACTTCAACACTCGTAATAAATTATTAACGGCTAAACTTCTTAATCAGGGTTATCGGTACCATAAACTACGCAAAGCATTTTCAAAATTTTATAGACGCCATTCTGATTTAATTTCAAAATTCAATATTGGACTTAAATCTCTTCTGCAACAAGGTCTATCGGAACCCGAATTTTATGGTGACTTAGTATTTAAATTCAGAAAAATATACAACCGCAATGACTTCAGCACCCAATTCCGTAAAATCATTCTTCAATATAAAAAGATTGGGAACAACATGGATGTTATACGACAGCCTGCATGAATGGTAGTTAACCCAATCACGGTTGTCAACTTTGCTTCCCTCTTTAATTGCACGCCTGTGGGTCAGGCCTCAGATTCTATGACGGTTCCAACGTAAAGGCTTATTGAGAATTAGAGAGATCTAATTCAAGGTAGTGTTGGTTGGTGCCTGATGCTCTGTCTCTGGTCGGGCCCATCGGAGTCTAACTGTTGGTTTTCTTTTGCTCCAGCATTTCAGTGTTTTTTTTTTTGTTGTTGTTTTTTTTTTGTTGTTTTTTTTGTTTTTGTTTTTTTGTGTTATTTTTTGCTGTCGAGTCCTCACCTTTGTCTCACCTCTGTGGTCCTTTGATTATTTGTGTTCACGGAGATGTTGCACTGATGAGTTAGGAGGCCTTCATGCGGACTGAACAAATTATTTGTCTAAATCGCGACGGAAGTAAGGGCGAGGATTGTGGCCACGCTAAATCGATTTAAGCCCCCCAGTGGAATTCTTTCCACTGACCGTTCCAAGGCGGTTCTTCTGTGGCGGTTTTTTATGTTATTGTTTGTTACTACTCACTGTGTGTATCACTTGTGTCTTTTTATTTTGGATGGCCATATGGCCATTTTGTGAGAAAGCAACTGTCCTTATGGCCATCCTTTGTTTAGGTTTCCATTATGGTTTGGTCGCTTCATGTTTGTGTTTCTTTCCCTTTGGTGTCTTTGATGGGTGGAGTAAGTTAATTGTATCGATTCCTGATCTTTGTTCTACTTCTACTTTTCCTACGCTATACTGGTTACCAAAAACTTCAAAAAAAGACCTTACAAAGCACGGTTTTTTGCAAATTCTAGCTCTTGCACTGCCACTGAACTTTCTAAATTATTAACTTCCTGTCTTACTGCTATTAATATAAATATTGTGAAAAAGCCTTTGAAAGATCAGGAAGAAATCTGTTTTGGTCTATAAAAAATTCGAATGAGGTTTTTAGAGTTGTTGTTTGTGTGTATCACTTGTATATTTTTATTTTGGATGGCCATATGGCCATTTTGTGGGAAAGTAACTGTCCTTATGGCCTTCCTTTGTTTAGGTTTCCATTATGGTCTGGTCGCTTAATGTTTATGTTTCTTTCCCTTTGGTGTCTTTGGTGGGTGGAGTAAGTTAATTGTATCGATTCCTGATCTTTGTTTTACTTCTACTTTCCATTATGGTCCATTTTCTTTTGTTGTTGTATGCTGTCGAGTCCTCAACCTTGTTTCATCTCTGTAGTTTGTTACACTGATGAGTTAGGAAGCCTTCATGCTGACTAAACAAATATTGTGTATATTGCTACAGAGGTAAGGGCGAGGATTATGGCCATGTTAAATCGATTTAAGCCACCACCCCCCCCCCCCCCCCCCCTGTGGAATTCTTTCCACTGACCGTTCCAATAAAAATCAAAAATGAGTTCCTTTAAGAGCAATGAAAACATTCATAAGAAAGAAGATGGGTCATACTACGTAGTTTCGGCTAATAAAGACTCATCAGTGACCCTGTAATGATCCGGAAAAGAAAGCCAGAGGAAACATACTGCAATATTGCGGATTTCGAATAGGCAGTCGATTCAAAGACTGATATTAATCAAAACGGGGTCCAAATAATTAAAAACCCGTCCAGAATATGAGTCTAAACCAATAATTATTTCTGATGTCTCATGGCGGTTTCTGATGGCGGTTCTTCTGTGGCGGTTTATTTATGTTGTTGTTTGTTACTACTTACTGTGTGTATCACTTATGGCAATTTATTTGGGATGGCCATTTGGCCATTTGTGGGAAAGTAACTGTCCTTATGGCCACCCATTGTTTAGGTTTCCATTATGGTCTGGTCGCTTAATGTTTGTGCTTCTTTCCCTTTGGTGTCTTTGATGGGTGGAGTAAGTGAATTGTATCGATTCCTGATCTTTATTTTACTTCTACTTTCCATTATGGTCTGACCGCTTCATGTTTGTGTTTCTTTCCCTTTGGTGTCTTTGGTGGGTGGAGTAAGTTAATTGTATCGATTCCTGATCTTTGTTTTACCTCTACTTTAAAGGTTTTTATGCACATTATTAAGAATGTTGTAATGCATTTATGAGCCAAGTTTAATGACAAAATTTGAATATTTAGTATGTATTTGAGATGAGAATTTATTCTGCCACATGATTTCGCTTGCAGTCACATGTGCTGAATCAACTCCTTTTAGCGAAATCAATGTATAAAATAAGTTTTTCCCCGAAAACCAACTAAATCGTTTTTATACATGTGTATTAAGAATGTTGTTGTATATTTAAGAGCCACGTTTTATGAGGAAATATTGATGTCTAGCTTGTGTTTCTGAGGAAAATCTATTCCGCGACTTGATTTTCACACCCATTTTAGCGAAATCAACGTTGTAAAATAAATATTTTCCGAAACTAACATAAAACATAATCTTACCTATTATTAAGAATGCTGTTACATTTTCATTGACATTAATTTTGTTTAATAGGGGTTCAACTTTTGATTGCAAAATATGCTAATCTTTCCGCGAAATCAATTTTCAGTTGTGAAATTAAGTCATTGGGTATCCCTGAAACTGGTAAGAATCGATTAATATTCCTTCAAAACCTCGGACCAAATATATATGTATATTGGGCCCGAGCCAAAACATAGATTTTAGGAACCTACATGGCGGTTATAATGAGTACCCACTAGAGTGCAGTGGTATAGTGGTAAAGCATCGGATTTGAGATCGAGAGGTAGCCGGTTCGATCCCCGCAAGCGCCATGTGTTGTTCCCTTGAGCAAGAGACTTGATCCACATTTCTTAGTACTGGTTTCTACCCAGGAAAAGAGGGCTACATGGAAAATTAGTACTAGTACTAAATGTGTTACCCTCTATAAACAAGGTCGATTATTATTATTTATTTATTATTATCTATGTAAGAAGCCGAGTTCGGCCCCGCCCATCGGGGCTTGAAGAAGCAGATTGGGCTGCACAATGCTTCCACGCAGAGCTGAAACCAATGCACTGGTAAACCGCTTAGAGGTTTAAGCCTGGCAAAAAGTGCAACTTGGACGGTCCATGGATATAAACCCTATTGGATTCATTGGGCGGTAGGGCACGCGATGTCATTTCATCTCAATGGCGGATAAAAGTATCACAAAATTGGAAGCAGCGGCTCCAAAATGACCCATATAGTGTTGACGGGGACGTTAAACCTCAAACAAATAAAGAAACAAACAAGAAACAGAGTTAAGGGAAAATATCATTAGAAAGGCAGGGCGTTATATCACCAAAACACTCCTATATAATTTTGATCCCCTCAAACCCCATTTTTATATGGAAAAACTGGGGTTTACAGGGGTGTAAATTCTTTTTCTAATTTCTGCTCAAAACATTGATTGTGACTACCCGTTAGATCGGCCTCACTGATGCGATTCTAAGGAGTACCCACAATCTATGTTTTAGAGCAGAAATATGAAAAATATCGGATTTTTTCGTCTGAAAATTTTCATTTAAAGGCACAGTATCCAGACTCGCTGTACCCTCCATCGGATGTATCTGGTATGTAAACAACGAATGCAAAAAAGGTTCGGTACTTGGACCGGTCCTTTTTGGGGGGCGGGAGGTGGGGGTGTCATTAATTAATGCTCTTCCTGGTAATATCAGGTCTTCTGTCGACTAGCACGGTGGGCTGATGAAGTTCATTGTGGACAAGGGAGTCACGACATCTTCCTGACAAGCAAATTAAGTTTGACTATTCACTACACCAGCACACTTTGGGGGCATGGCATGTTCAATCCGGCAAATATCTCGGTATCACCGTCACAGACGACCTTGATTGGGGTCTGCAACTGCACTGGTAACCACAAAAGTAACTAGGACTTGAGGTTTTCTTAGACGTTATTTGGCTTTTGCATCTAGGTAGACAAAGGCCCCTGGTCCGCCCTCAACTTGAGTATACATCCCCCATTTGGCATCCCCATGTTAAAACTCAGATGCTGAGGTCAGTAGTTTGATGAACCTATCGGCGATGGCGAAATAAAAGTAGCGTCTGTGATATGCTCTGCGAATCGGAGTGGTCGTCTCTTGATGGCCGTCGTGGGTATTCCTCATTGACACTTTTTGTCTATACGATGCACTCTGGTATAGTGTCTCTTGATAACTATAAATACTTTACCCATGCGACAGTTTCAGCTCAAATAAGGGCATCAAAAGTAAACAATACAAAACACTGTAGGAACCAGGCCTATAGTGATGTCCCGAGACATTCTTTCTTTCTCAGAACTGTTCCTCAGTGGAATAGTCTTCCCACATCTGCAGTAGATGCAAAGACCGCACGGGAGTTTAAAGCCGTACAGTATAGACTGGGACTCAGATGCATGCGTTTTAGTATGCCTCTACTAATCAGAGTGTAAATAGTTTTAGGAACCCATCCAGTAACTCTTTTGTTTAAAGCTAAATTCTAAATTTAGCCTTTCAACTAACTGAGGTAATGGCAAAATGTGACCGATTCAGTATCTGAAGTGACCGACTCGGTATGTAAAGATAGATAGATAGATAGATAGATAGATAGATAGATAGATAGATAGATAGATAGATAGATAGATAGATAGATAGATAGATAGATAGATAGATAGATAGATAGATAGATAGATAGATAGATAGATAGATGTTCTTCGAGAAATTATGGATTTATCATACAAGCTAAAACTATGGAGTAACAATGCGTCTTACAAGGGTATCATGTTCTTGTTAAAGTATTACTATAACAATGCATCGACTGCAGTTAGGGGTACAGTAATGCATCGCATTCACTTAGTTAGGGGTACACTTAAAACGGAGTTAGGGGTACAGTGTATATATTGTCAAGTGAATCTGCTTTTAAGCCATTTTCGGCTTATTTTTAGAAATTTGATGAAAATCCTATGACAAGCGGGCAGTGTTATTAATCTACAGACTGGTGATTTAAATAACAGAACGATAATCTTGTTTTGAACAACAAAAATCTTGATGTAAAAGGTTCTGTGTATCACAAAAAATCATGTCACGGCAATGAGTTAATCGTTGTACCGGGCAGAACAGTCACAAAAATAAAGGAATAGGCATTTAACTTAGCCCATAGAAGCTAACGAAGGTAAATCATCATAAATGACGCAATATATGTCAGAAAACGAATTAAATCGTGGCGAATTCTGACTACTGGTCACACACGAATGTTAGAAATCATTGTTTATACACCAGATACATCCGATGGAGGATACAGCGAGTCTGGATACTGTGAAAGGTGGCAAAATGTTCATTTTAATTGAATCTGCGTATTTCCGTAAAGGTTTTCATGGATGCGTTATCAAAGTTGAAACTGATTTTTTTATTATTATTATTATTTCTGATCAATAAAAACGACATGCATTAAATAAGCACTAATTTCACAGAATTAGACCGACGGGTGTATCGACGGACAGACAGACGGACGAATGGACGGACGGCTAGATAGATATAGAAGGAGTGAATAAGCAGTGTGTTTGTTATTCACACATTCACAGGTACTATAATAACGTATGAAAGTCAGTAAACCGAAGTTTGATTAAATTACTGGGCGAGTGTTCGTTAATCTCTTTACCAGCGATGTGAAGTTAAACAAAGAAGTCTTTAAAATTTAATTATGATTGCCTTAATAGTAAAATAAAGGAATGATATGCCCTATTAGTATCGAAAGCAGAATTTTACAAAAAAACATTTTTCTGCTCAAAACATGGATTTTTGGCTGGACAGTCTGATGCGTGTCGGACTGGTGGTCCGGTGGACGCGGGATCTACACCTTTTCTACGGCCATTATCTCCCTCGCGCTGATTTAAAAATATTTACGCAAACAATGTATACCCTGATAATTTGTATAATAATTTTCAACGTTAAATTGCCTTGAAAAGTTTAAACCAAATAGAGAAGAATATTCATTTTTATTTTATTATTAATATTTTAGTATTACGTGTACGGTCAGTGGTTTTACGGCCCCTTCAAGATTTTTTTATCTTGTTTTAGGTCTTACAACCCTTTCAAAATTATTTCCATATTCACTTTTAGCCCATGGGGCTTGAAGAAATAGATGGGCTGCATGATGCTTCCACGCAGAGCTGAAACTGACCGCACACGAGTTCTGGTAAACCGCTTTGAGGATTTAAGCCTGCCCAGGAAAAGCGATGCGAGTTGGACCGCCCATGCTTATAAACCTTATTGGTTTCATTGGACGTCAGGGCTTGAGATGTCATTTCATCTCAGTGTCAGGTAAAAGTCCCACAAAATTGGAAGCAACGTCTCGAAAATAACCTTCACAGTGTTGACGGGGACGTTAAACCTCGAAACAAACAAACACAAAACTATTCACCCATATATGCCAAGCTGTCAATTCATGAGATATTGGCCAACAGTGCATCGGGTTTTAAGGCCCTTTCAAGATTTTTAGGGCCCCGCACTGAAAGTGTGGGTGCCCTATAGTAATCACTCTGTCTGTCCGTCCGTCTGTCTGTCTGTCTGTCTGTCCGTCTGTCCGTCCACAAATTTTCCTACTCCTCTGATAGCGCTGCCGAGGCCCTAGTCAGTTTCACTGACAGCTCTAGTTTTATCTTGAATTTGGTTTTACGGCCCTTTCAATAACTCTGCGTCTGATCAGGGTCTACACTGTTGGGTTAAATGACATCCATTTTTGTAAAACTTATCACAAACAAAACAAACCTGATACGACTAAATTTGGAAACGGACCATTCCAAATTATCAGGAGGACAATTTTTCATAGCTCTCAAACGCATGTATATAAACGGTTCTAACGGGTAAGTACCCACAAGAATTTTCGATCCTTTCGAGAACGCTGCGTCTGATCAGGGTTTACACTGTTTGCTTAAAGGACATGCATTCTAACGGGTACGTACCCACTCTACAATTTTATGTTTTTATTTATTCTATGATATGCATTTTATTTGAATGATTTAATTTATGTTGGTTTTACGGCCCTTCCATGAATGCTTCATCATTATCGAGCTCCTGTTTGCTAACAGGACATGCATTGTAACGGGTAACTACCCACAATACAATTTTATGTTTTTTGTTTATTTTATTATTGAACAATTCATTTATGTTGGTTATACAGTCCTTCCATGCATGTTTCACCTATACCGAGCTCCTGTTTGACAGGACATGCAATCTAACGGGTCCGTACCCACAATAAAATGTTATGTTTTTTATTATTTTATAATTGAATGATTCATTTAATTTATGTTGGTTTTACTGTCCTTCCATGAATGTTTCACCTATATCGAGCTCCTGCTTGATTGATTTCGCTAAAAGCAGTACGTGTTTTTCACCGAAATCAAGTGGCAGAATAAATTTTCTTATTAAAATTTTATATTTTCTCATTAAATTTGGACCATAAATGTATATCAACATTCTTAATAATATGCGAAATAAAAATGTTATAGTCAGTTTTGGGAAATGTTTATTTTATACATTGATTAAGCTAAAATGAGTTGATTTCGCACATGTGATTTCCAGCGAAATCAAGTGGCATTATAGATTTTCCTCTCAAAAACATAATAAATATTTGTTTGTGCGAGACATGCAACATGAAAGAAAATGTAGATCATTTTAATATAGTGATATAAAATTGTACTTAACAATCCCACAGCCCCGGCGCTGGGTAACCTCGAAGCACACTGGTAGGCTGCAGAACGGTAAGTGGCGATAGTAGCGTGGTCAGCTCTCCGTGTCCCTCGTGCTGAAGATGATCAGCTGACTAAATCTCGGTTCTTTTCGTGATTCTCCGTAGATCTTGTCGGGGATCTTGTTGATGTGGTCGAATGTGCATATAGATACAGCCTACCGGCACAACACTATTGATATAAAATGTACTTACCAATCCCACAGCCCCGGCGCTGAGTAACCTCGAAGCACACTGGTAGGCTGCAGAACGGTAAGTGGCGATAGTAGCGTGGTCAGCTCTACGTGTCCCTCGTGCTGAAGATGGTCAGCTGGCACAAGTGACATACTTAAGTACCAGGAGAGGCAGCGATAAAATGCCTTATAGATATACAACAACAACAAATATTCAAATTTTCTCATGAAACTTGGCTCATAAATGTATATTAAAATTCTTGTTAATATGCGAGAACAATTTTGCCTGTTTTTGTAATTGTGTATTTTATAGCAAACACACGAAGTGTTTGCTTTACTGTAGAGAGGCTGGAACAACATACTTAGGCACCCAAATCTCGCCTGGACTCTCGTTCAATTTCTCGCGATAATCCGCCATTTATACAGAGTTCATGAGAATTGTATTCATATCCAAAATTGCTTCTCAAAACCAAAAAAGATTCAAGTTCCATTACAACAGAAACACAAAAAACGTCAAAATATTTTTAAAAAGTTCAAGAGACACAATGAGCTATCTGGCTACCTGCTGATTTCTACCTTCCCAAGATTTACAAAGTGATGATGAGCCCCAAATCCCAAAGCATAGCGCTAGTGCTTCAGAATACTTTAAAGTATCCATGCCCCAAATCCCAAAGCATAGCGCTAGTGCTTCAGAATACTTTAAAGTATCCATGCTGCAAACTAACTGAGTTACCCTATCTAATTTTCTTCCCATGAAGTGCACACAGGACAAACATTGGAGCATCATCATATTTAGGTTATGTGCAAAGCGGCGGTGAAGCTCAAACTATTGATAATTGAGAATTCTTTCTTCACTAGAACTATTCATCAGTATCTTCCGTGAGAGATTGGTGCTTTCTTCCATTCCTGCTTATTTTCAAAATACTGAAACACCTATAATTTGCTATAAATATAACAAACCTGTTAGATCTATCATTTTTAATTTCAATAAACTTGTTTCAGATCTTGATATTGATACTAATACTCCTGATTCATGTGATTGTAAAAACTCAAAGTATTGCTATCCTGCTGCTGGTCATGTAATTACTGGCAATTTGAAAATTATTCCTGATTCTAGGATAAGGAATATAATTTCTAAAGGACCGAAATATCGGTTTCCTTCTAAAATTGATTTCAGTAAATGTAGAGATGAAATCGCTGCTTCCTTGAATGAATTCGGTAATCGATGGTGTAAGCGAGAGTATGTTGAGTGTAAAGCCCTAAAGGACTGGAAACTTAGCATTTTAAGACTAGTGAATAAACGCATTTCTTTCTATTCTCAAAATACTAACTTATTACCTCCTAAGCCCAAGACGTCTTTACGTCATCTTAAACTAGGTATTCAAGAATTTCATAAGAAGTTTGTTTTGGCCCCTGCAGACAAGGCCGCTAACAACGTCGTCGTTGTGTGACGGCTCCACTATGTTAACACGCTTAAGCAGGAGCTTGGTGGTACTAAGGCCTATGAACTTCAGCCTTTGGCTGAAGAGAGAGCTATAGTAGATAAACATGTTTGTCTTTCAGCCACCAAGTTTGCTGTGTGTGTTAACGAAGGCCAAGACAAGCTTCCTACGCTATACTGGTTACCAAAACTTCATAAAAAACCTTACAAAGCACGGTTTATTGCAAATTCTAGTTCTTGCACTACCACTGAACTTTCTAAATTATTAACTTCCTGTCTTACTGCTATTAAAACACATGTAGTTAAATATTGTGATAAAGTCTTTGAAAGATCAGGAAGAAATCTGTTTTGGTCTATAAAAAATTCGAATGAGGTTTTAAATAAATTGAAATCTAGACAGTTTCGTGCTTCTAGTCTGTCTACCTACGATTTTTCCACTCTTTACACTACACTTCCTCATAATCTTATAAAAGAAAAGCTTAATGATTTAATTGAATGGGCTTTTCACAGAGAAGATTCTCTCTATCTTGCATGTAATGTCAGAAATGCATTTTTCACTTCTAAAGAGCATAAGAATTATACACTTTGGTCATGTCAGAAAGTGTGTGATGCCCTCACCTTTCTACTTGATAATATTTATATTAGATTCGGTACTAAGTTATTTAGACAAATTGTGGGTATTCCGATGGGTACTAATTGCGCACCTCTTGTGGCTGATCTGTTCTTGTATTGTTATGAAAGAGACTTCATTTTGTCGCTTTCCATTGATAACCAATCTGAAATTATTGAAGCTTTTAGCTCTACTTCTAGATATTTAGATGATTTATTAAATATTGATAATACCTATTTTGATGGTTTGATCAGTCAGATTTACCCCCTAGAACTTCAGTTAAATAAAGCAAATTCTTCTGATACCGAGGCCCCGTTTTTGGATTTACATCTATCTATTGTAGATGGATTTGTTTCGTGCAAAATTTATGATAAACGCGATGACTTTGATTTTGAGATTGTAAATTTTCCTTTTTTGGATGGTGATGTTCCTCGTGCGCCATCCTATGGCGTTTATATTTCGCAATTAATTCGATTTGCTAGAGTGTGTAGTCATGTAACTGACTTCAACACTCGTAATAAATTATTAACGGCTAAACTCCTTAATCAGGGTTATCGGTACCATAAACTACGCAAAGCCTTTTCAAAATTTTATAGACGCCATTCTGATTTAATTTCAAAATTCAATATTGGACTTAAATCTCTTCTGCAACAAGGTCTATCGGAACCCGAATTTTATGGTGACTTAGTATATAAATTCAGAAAAATATATAACCGCAATGACTTCAGCACCCAATTTCGTAAAATCATTCTTCGATATAAAAAGATTGGGTACAACATGGATATTATACGACAGACTGCATGCATGGTAGTTAACCCAATCACGGTTGGCAACTTTGCTTCCCTCTTTAATTGCACGCCGGTGGGTCAGGCCTCAGATTCTATGACGGCTCCAACGTAAAGGCTTATTGAAAATTAAAGAGATAATGTTGGTTGGTGCCTGATGCTCTGTCTCTGGTCGGGCTCATCGGAGTCTAACTGTTGGTTTTCTTTTGCTCCAGCATTTCAGTGGTTTCTTGCTGTCAAGTCCTCACCGTTGTCTCACCTCTGTGGTTCTTTGATTTCTGTGTTCACGGAGATGTTGCACTGATGAGTTAGGAGGCCTTCATGCGGACTGAACAAATTATTTGTCTAAATCGCGACGGAAGTAAGGGCGAGGATTGTGGCCACGTAAAATCGATTTAAGCCCCCCAGTGGAAATCTTCCACTGACCGTTCCAAGGCGGCTCTTCTGTGGCGATTTATTTATGTTGTTGTTTGTTACTTACTGTGTGTATCACTTGTGTCTTTTAATTTTGGATGGCCATATGGCCATTTTGTGGGAAAGTAACTGTCCATATGGCCTTCCTTTGTTTCGGTTTCCATTATGGTCTGGTCGCTTAATGTTTGTATTTCTTTCCCTTTGGTGTCTTTTATGGATGGAGTAAGTTAATTGTATCAATTCCTGATCTTTGTTTTACTTCTACTTTCCCTCCTCTGTGGTAAATGCCAAAACTGCAGAGGAGTTCAAAGCCCGCATGGTGTAGATTGGGATCCAGAGGTGTGCGTTTTAGTACACCTCTGAAAGCAGATTGTAAATAGTTTTAAGAACTCATCCAGTGGATGTGTTTTTTTTTTTTTTTTTTTTTTTGCTAAATTCTAAATTTAGCGCACCAACCAACTGAGGTAATGGCCAAGTTTGACCGACTCAGTATATGAAGATAGATAGATAAGGTCATTTTCTGTCGTTTCTCAGAGAAAGGGACGAAAGAGATAGAAGTGGTAGTAGAGGAGAAGAGAGGGAGGCACAGGGCAGAAGGGGGAAAATGAATAAAGTGTAGAAACATAAGTAACAACGCCCTAACCTCTACCCTACCTGTTGCAAGGACAGCAGGCCTTAGTCAATATCAGTTGGACTCCCCTGTGATGCAAGCGACAACTTTGCCTCACAACAGAACAAATCAAAAACTTTGAAAGACAGTTTTTACGTAGTTTAGGGAAGACTTGCACAATCCCTCTTGGAGCCCTCAATTATCCCTGATGTGATAATACTCTGTGGAAGTTTGTCCTTAAATATGTTCTAGAAAGGCTTATCCTTTGGAAGCAAGGAATACACCACAGAACGGGAAAATGTGGAGTGTACATGTTTTCTGGGCCAGACTAGCTAGTTTCTACCAATTAGGCCTCATCAGTGACCCTCAAATATTTTCAAAATTCAACAATGGAATCAATGATCCCAAAGGACAAGAAAATATAAACTACACTATGATGTACGCCAGGGAGACTTTTTACGGCCGCCACACATTCCCAGACAACAGCTGTAGTGACGTCAAATAAGTCTGAAGGAGAGCTGACAGATGTTTTCGCAGGAGTATCCTATACAGTTTGCTCCTTTCGGGTCGGAGGCACTGCGAGCATGGATGTCCACTTAGCCCGGAGAGATGCCACCACAACTTTGACACAAGATGTCAATGCTGGTGAGTTTGCCGGCCAAAGTGTTGCATCACTCGGGAAGTAATGCTGGTTGTGTGGTAGTCACCTTTTACAAACCGAGCTACTCGCCCATGCACCGTCTCCAGCCGCTGGATACAAAGTGTGAATCCCATACTGATGTGGCATAATCCAGGATAAGTCTAATCATGGTCTCTTCCATCATACTTTAACATCTTTAGAACAGCTGCTTATGTTCCTTCCAAAGAAACGCCTGGCAGCTTTTTTTTTTTTTTTTGCAGTTGCATCAAAATGGGTTTCCCATGACATGTTTCTGAAATAAAGGATACCCAGGCACTTTCAAGTCTTTTAGACTGACAGTTCATGACAATGTGCTCCGTTTTATTACCCTGACTGCCGCACATTTGGTTGGGTTGAAAAGACTTTTGCCAGTCTGTATTCCATTGTGGACATTGCTGTAGTCTTTCAAGTTCCCTGTGAAATGCTGCAGTATGAGTCATGCTTGAGAGTTGGTGATATAAAAGAAGGTCATTAGCAAGAAGGTCAGCTCCAGAGCTGACTTTCTGCGGCAGGTAATTTACGCATGGGCAGAATAATAAATGTCCGAGCATTGCACCTTGATGGACACCGGATACAGCTGGGGCAATAGTGCAAACTGGCCTTGACCAGGTCTGGTTAGCTCCTGTTGGTAAGGAAGCTCTGGAGCCACTGTAAGAGGTTGCATGCTGGCATTTCTGAGCTTGACAGTGCTCAAGCCATTTATGTGGAACTTTGTCCAGAGCTGTGGTGTCTATCTGTTGACCTTCATCTATTCCTGCTGCAAGGTCTGGTCTGGACTTTGGTCAAAGCAAGCTGGCTTTTGCCCGACAGCCTCATTTGACATCTGTACTTTTGGTCTGCCAGACAAGATGCAAATTATCTCAGTTGGGGAACACATAGAAAGTACTGCCAAAATACTGAAAAATACACTAGGAGAATGGTGGCAATGACTCCCCTAATTGTGCTAAGGAGTAGATATAAGAAATGTTAAGTACCCCACATAAATACCATCTGCATCTGTATATAGGCGGTTATTAAACCAAGGACTGGCTAGCGTGACTATCTATATATCTAAACTCCGTTCAGAAAATCTGAATCATCGATTTTTTCGTTTCTTCCTTTTAATACTCATTTTAGCCCATGCATCACTATGGGAAAGTTTTAGACCTGACTCTCCGCCGACTTCTCCAGCAAGTCGTATGCCTCTGCGACAGTCATGAAAGGCTGTGATTATTTGGAGAAAATTGCAAAACAAAGAAATGAGACCACAGACTAAGTCCATTTGATGATGATTGTCAGGTAAAATAATAAATATTCAAATCCATGTGATGCACTTTATAAATAGATATGCTATTACGACACACATTACATTCGAATGGCTAGATAGAAGCTCACTAGGAACGGGGAGCCACTAGCGCGATGTGCTGTCAACAGTGGTCAAAACGAATTATACCGATATCAGATGTGGTGTCACAGCTAATGATTTTCCATGAAGTGATCGTGCAAATAAAATATAGACGCCCTTGTAATTTACAAGAGCAGTAACCACTTCTATATATGGTTTAAAAGGGTGTGTCAAACCTGTCAGAATGTCTTAACTGTCCATATGGCCTTCCTTTGTTTAAGTTTCCATTATGGTCTGGTCGCTTAATGTTTGTATTTCTTTCCCTTTGGTGTCTTTTATGGATGGAGTAAGTTAATTGTATCAATTCCTGATCTTTGTTTTACTTCTACTTAGTCTGTGAACGAAAATTTAGATTTTTCAGTTTTCTCCAAATAATCACAGCCTTTCCTGGCTGTCGCAGAAGCATACGACTTGTTGGAGAAATCGGCGGAGGGTGAGGTCTACAACTTTCCCATAGTGATATATGGGCTAAAATGAGTATTAAAAGGGAGAAACGAAAAAATCGATGATTCAGATTTTCTGAACGGAGTTTAGTATTATTGCGATAGGTCCCATTTGACCATTACTCGCAGGTGTACATACACTCAATTTGCAGGACGAACGCCCGGGCGATCATCATCAAATTACGATAAGGCTCTTTAACTTGCATACGGGATGATTCTCCCTGCACTTTGTGGCATTCATCCCTATAACTGATGCCAATGGAACATATTTAGACACCAAACTTTATTATCCCTGCTGTGAATCGAACCGGAGGCCTCTAGAGTTAAGGGGATGCCCCCGATTGGCAAAGCTGATCGTTGAGTATGACATAAAAGCTAAACGAATCAGACAGGTCCCGCGTAAAGTTTTTCTCTACAAACGTGCGGATATGGATGGTCTGCGAGACCATATGGCGCGATTTAAGGATTCGTTCCTTTCCTATGACCTCTCGCACACGTCAGTTAATGACTTGTGGGTCAGTTTTAAGTCCGAATTAACCACGGCAATGGAAAGGTTTATACCAACGAAAATGACCAAAACAAAATATAGGGCACCATGGATCGATAACACGATCAAGCATCTCATCAGAAGACGGAATAGAATGTATTTTCGTGCTCGCAAGTCTAGCAGCCCTGACGTTAAGAACCATTACAAACGGTTCAGAGCACATGTGCAAAAGGTTATAAGAGATGCATATTGGAAGCATGTTTCCAGCATCTTTACCTTTGAAGATGACAATATAGATCCCGATAGTCCCCAAAAGAATGGTAAAGTTAAAAAGTTTTGGTCATTCGTAAAGTCCCTGAAAAAGGATGCGTTTGGGATCACTTCGCTAAGGGAAAATGGAATTCTAAAAACAGATGCGCGCGATAAGGCTAATATTTGTAATAAACAGTTTCAATCAGCATTTACACGTGAAACTGATGGTGAGCTACCATCTAAAGGTGCAAGTCTGTTCCCCTCTATGGGGGACATAACAGTTGACCCCAATGGGGTCGCTAAACTGTTAGGTAAGCTCAAGATACATAAGGCATCTGGGCCCGATGACCTGAATGCCAGGGTACTTAAGGAATGTAGTGCTGAAATATCTCCTGTGTTGGCCTTTATCTTCAATCAATCACTTGCCCAGGGTACTGTACCAGATGACTGGCGACAAGCAAATGTAACCCCGGTCTATAAAAAAGGGGAAAAATATGATGCAGCAAATTATAGACCAGTGTCGCTAACATGCATCTGTTGCAAAACCCTGGAGCATATATTAGTAAGCAACATCAACAAGCACTTAGCCTTTGAGAGCATTCTTGCTGACTATCAACATGGTTTCCAGAGTCAAAGGTCTTGCGAAACGCAGCTTGTTAAATTTTACCATGACATTGTGAGCAATCTGGATGGGGCCATAAACCGTGGCCACAAACAGACTGACTTGATCATCATGGACTTTGCTAAGGCCTTTGACAAGGTACCTCACAGAAGGCTATTACATAAACTGGAGTACTATGGGATAAGAGGATCCACCCATAGGTGGATTAGCTCATGGCTCTCTGGGCGCTCACAACAAGTTGTACTTGATGGCCAAGCGTCTGATCCAGTCCCTGTTTTATCTGGAGTCCCCCAAGGTTCGGTCCTTGGACCGGTCCTTTTCTTGGTTTTCATTAATGATCTCCCCGATAATATCAGGTCATCGGTCCGTTTGTTTGCTGATGATTGTGTCCTGTATAGGAACATATATTCTCCTTCTGACTGTCTTATTTTACAAGATGACCTGGATCAACTTGCACAGTGGGAGGCCGATTGGCAAATGAAGTTCAATGTGGCCAAATGTCACTCAATGAGAGTGTCACGACACCCTCCGGACAAGCAAATTAAGTTTGACTATACTCTTCACCAGCAAGTTTTGGAGCATGTTCAATCCGCCAAATATCTTGGTATCACCATCACTGACGATCTTGATACGGGTCAACATATCTCAGAGATTACATCTAAAGCAACTAGGACTTTGGGATTCCTTAGACGGAACTTGGCTTTTGCACCTAGGCAGACAAAGGATGTTGCATATAAAACATTGGTTCGCCCTCAACTTGAATATGCATCACCCATTTGGCATCCCTATGTTAAAACTCAGACTCAGCAGGTGGAGAAGGTGCAGAGGACAGCTGCTCGATGGACCTGTAGGCGATGGCGAAATAGAAGTAGCGTCGGTGACATGCTTAATGAGCTAGAGTGGCCGTCCCTGGAGGCCCGTCGTGAGCAGTCCTCTTTAACCTTCTTCTACAAGATACACTCTGATTCAGTGTCTATTGATAAAGATAGGTACTTGACCCCTGTAACAGTGTCGACCCAAACAAGGGCATCAAAAGTAAACGACTCACAATATCGTAGATACCAGTCCTATAGTGATGCCCTGAAGAACTCGTTCTTTCCTAGAACTATTCCCTAATGGAATAGTCTTCCCTCCTCTGCGCCGAATGCCAAGTCCGCAGAAGATTTCAAAGCCCGCACAGTGTAAGATTGGGACTCAGAGGTATGCGTTTTAGGATACCCCTGTTATGCAGATTGTAAATAGTTTTAAGGACGCATCCAGTGCCTCTCTTTTATTTTTTCTTTTTTTTTTCAGCTAAATTCTAGATTTAGCCACCCAATCAACTGAGGTAATGGCCAGATATGACCGACTCAGTATAAGAAGATAGATAGATAGATAGAATCAGAGGCAAGTGCACTAACCACTGAGCTACCAATCTAGCACTATCGGTATGTTTTTAATTAACTAAAGAAGTTAAGTGTTGTAAAACTTAAGTGTTGTAAATGAGTGTGTTTGCTCATAAGGCAGTGCCTTTATTTCATATTAGGTTGATTTCGCTAAACCCGGCTGATTTCGCGAAATCAAGTTGATTTCGTATATTATACCTACCCTCTCCAAATAGGGGCGAAATGACCCAAGGGCGAATCAACCTAGGACAAAATCTACACACGGACGAAACGACTCACGGGCGAGATAGGCTTCGCTTTTTAGGGTAACCGTACCAAAACGGCGTAATCGTCATTTTGGAAAATCAAAAGTGACTGATTTAAGAAAATGAGAGGCAAAGAATCAGAATATCAGAACCTGTAATATTGGAAGTTAGTCCATAGCTCTCACCAAAGAATCAAAATTATTGTTACTGGTGACACATCAAATGACATTCATACACTTGGTCTTTTGAGGTAATTAGCCCCCGCCCATCGGGGCTTGAAGAATCTACATTGGAGGAGAGACGAGTTAGGGGAGATCTGATACAGGCTTTTAGAAGATAATGTATTGACGGGTGCCCTAAGTTCATTACTGCCTTAACGCCGTGACGTCATCATTTTCTGTGCTCCTCGCGCTGATCTCGTTCACACGTGACTTTCATATGCGGTTATTCACCATATTTGCATTATTTGCTGGCTTCCAGCTTGCACATTGTAAATAATGGAAAAACAGATAACCAGACCCCTGACCTTTCGAGGTCAGGGGGGTCTGATTACCTGTTTTTCCAACACTGTTAATCTTTAGACTAGGAACCAGCAGATAATGCAAATAAGGTGAATTTTTAGCTGTCGACCAGAAGTTTTCCCTAACAAAGTTTTGTCAAGAACGGCTTTCATACAAATGGGTTAACATCCATATTTTATTTTTCTTTTGTAAGAAAGTCGTTATCACTATTCCCAAATTGGTCATCTGAAAAAATACTTATAAAAGTTATTCTTCAATCCGATATGCCGCAACAATAATTATAAAAGTTATTTTTCAATCTGATGTGCCGCAACGATCTGTCATCTGTTTTGTTTACCATTTCAGGGTTAAGGTCACATGTCCTGTCAATTAGAATGTGGCCAAGATAAAGAAATTAATCGTTTCCGAAATTCTGTTGGTTCTTAGAGTACAATGTGACGGGTTCATAAACAGGTACACATGTAAACACTGGGTGCATTTCAAATATTGCACTGATATCTCAGTCTTAAGGCGTCACATAATTTTCCTGTGTCCTCATTGCATAGTTGCCCCATATAAGGATTAAATCTGATATCAAATACAAGTTATGTTTCCAAGTTGTATTTTTACTGAATGTAGGACAAAACACCCCCCCGGACAAAACACCCCCTGCTCTTTCTTTCTTTCTCCCGATACTGTTTTCGGTCAATTCTGACCATGATAACAGGTTTGGGGTGTGGCACAAATGTTTTCAATCCCCACCCCCAAAAAGAGCTTTGTGACACAGCCACCAGCAGATTAAAACTATTTACAAGAAGCCATCAGGGGAAGGAATCCATGCCTATCCCCTGCCCAACCCTAGGATATTATATTTTGGCCTTAAACCCATCAACTGTCTCAGAAGAGACAGCTTCGATTCTAAGGCCATTCCAAGTTGCAATTGTCCTGGGGAAAAAAGAACTCTTAAAACCATCCGTATAAGCATTAGGACGGTGATACTGAAAGGGATGGGACCTGGTTCTCCTACATCCTCCACCAGCTTCAGATAGGTACCTACTCTTATCTATAATGGCTAAATTATTGTGGATTTTATAGAATAGAGTCAGCGAAGCCTGCTCTCGCCTTTCCTGCAGAGTCGGCCACTGGAGTTCTTCAAGCATCTCTCCAACGTGACTTTGGTTGCGCCAACGTCTGCAGGTCCAGCGAGCAGCTCATTTTGGCATAGGTGGAAAAAACACCCCTCATGTTTTTTACAGGGTGGACATAACACCCCCTGCAACTTATGAAAGGGTGGACAAAACCCCCCTCGTAAGTTTTGCAAGGTGGACAAAATACCCCTATCATGTGGACAAAAACCCCCCTCAGACAGAATCCTCTGTGTTTATTATTGCTATAGAATTCTGGTCCCTTGAGTAATAATGTGCTTGCAATGGTACAGTAGGCAAAATCCCTTCCAAGATATGAACATAAATGCATGCTTATCAACAATATTTTTGTTTCAAAAATGTATGAGGGCATGAAGTATGAAGAAATTAATGGGGCTATTAAGTATTAAATAAACTTTATTGTGAAATTTTTCTTCTACTAGTATGCTAATTGATTGCTATATTCAGTTTGTAATTGTTCAGTTAATTTTCTAATATGAATTGTGATTGTATAAGTTCCAGATCATTATACTTTTAATTAGCTGATTAGAGCTAATTGTCTCTTAATTACCCAGTTTACTTTGTGCACCATTTTCTTAGTTGTAACTTGATCAGAAATCACTTTAAACTATGATGTTTTTTAATCAGCATCTTTAAATACTTTAATGATCAATTAATTTTTAAATTTGAAAGTTTTGTTGGAAGCTTCTTAATTACTAGCACTATTATCATTATTCAATTTCTTCAAAAATCAGAAACTTGATGTCCAAAATAAGAAATAAATGATAATGACAGGCTGTTACAAAGCTTTTGGATACAGTTCAGAAGGAACCTAAAATTGTGTAGATTATACAGAAAATTACTATGTAGGGTCAATTTTCTTTTAATCTATAGCCTTTTATTAAGACATCATACTGTGGGAGCTGTGGGAGGGTTCTTAATTCTTTGGATTAAACATGGTACAAAGAAAAAACAGAAATTGGATAGGTTATAATAAAAATGACCAAGTATTGATGGCTGTTTTTCTATATAATCTATACATTATTGTTTGGACATCACAGTGATTTAACTTACATACCTGGTTTATGTGTGTAACAGGAACACCCTTGAACTACTGGTGAGGTGCCCAATCTAGCATCCGGGGGATTTTGTCCGAGGGGGGTTTTGTCCACATGATAGGGGGGATTTTGTCCACCTTGCAAAACTTACGAGGGGGGTTTTGTCCACCCTGTCAAAAGTTGCAGGGGGTGTTATGTCCACCCTGTAAAAAACTTGAGGGGGGTTTCGTCCACCTATGCCAAAATGAGCAGGGGGTGTTATGTCCGGGGGTGTTTTGTCCGGATACCATTTTTACTGTCTTTGATGTTGAAAAAGTAAAACTTTAGATGTTTTAGCATTTTTTAAAAGTCAATTCTTCATACTTCTCAGTTTGTTGTTTAAACTTTGAACTGGTCATCTTTTCAAATACTGAATATATATACCAAAAACCTAAGAATTACTTACTGTAGCCTAGCAGAGGAGCACAAAAAATGAACTTAGGACCAGAAAATGTTGCAGAGGCCATATTTGTTTACATCTGAACTTTTTAGTTATTTAATTGTACGGGAAATGAAAATAGGAAAATTGCTTTGTTATCAGAAATACAATATGACAAGTTAGTGAGATGAGTGATTTGATTTGTGCTGCTTTATATTATTATGTGTAGATCACTTTGGCTTATTGTAACGAATTTTGGGCACTCTAGGATAAATTGTGAACAGTTTTTCACGTTTAGAGAAAATGCAAATACCAGAGGGAACAACATGAAAGTGTATAAACCGAGACTGAAGAAAAGCATACTTCAACGAGTAAATTTTTTTAGTATACGAGTTGTGAATGCTTGGAATCAGTTGCCAAATGATGTCATATCAGCTTCAATGGTGAATAGCTTCAAAAACAGGCTAGACCGTTTCAACAAGAACAGACATGGGGCACAAGAGGCATCTGCCTAAATCATACCCCCCAATCATCCTAAAGTAAAAGTAAAGTAAATAGCTTCCACGCAGAACTGGAACTGACCCACATGCGTGTAATGGTAAACTGCTTAGAGGACCTTAGCCTGCCCAGTGCGAGTCGGACCGTCCATGCTTATAAACCCTGGGCTAAACCCTGTTGGTTTCATTGGGCAGCAGGGCTTGAGATGTCATTTCATCTCAGTGTCGGGTAAAAGTCTCACAAAAATTGGAAGCAACATCTCCAAAATGACCTTTACAGTGTTGTGTTGACGGGGACGTTAAACCTCAAATCAAACAAACTTTTGAGGTAACAGGACGCTTTGGCCCCAAAATCACATCAGCCCCTAGACACTTCGGCCCCACTTCCACCTCAGGCCCCACATAAAAATGAAACCCTAGATTTGTCGGCCCCAAAATACACTACACTCACCGTGATAGTTATATCACGGAGGAAAAATCTCGGAAGCCACGCAAGTATTTTGCATGGGAAATGCGTCAGGTTGCGCATGAGGATTGCGTGGAATGTTGAGCAGAAAACATGAGCTCTTGCAACCGTAGCGTGGAAAGGATTAACAGCTCGAGCGTGGAAGACATTACGATAACATACCCGTGCGACATAGTGCATTTTTTCACATCTCCAAAATGGCTACTTTTCGGATGAAAATCCGTGATATTTTTCGTATTTGTACTGTAAACATAGGTTGAGGCGGTTCTAACGAGTACCCACAACCTATGTATTGGCGTAAAAATTAGAAAAATAATGTTTACCCCCGTAGACCCCAGTTTTCTCTATACAAAGTGGGGTGTAAGGGGTTGTTCAATGTTCATTTCACGGACTTGTTCACGTGATGGATTAGCAGTTGTGGTAAAGCGTGAATCACAGAATGTTTTGCGTGGAACAGATTTACAACCATTACTGTGGAATTGCAATAAACAATGCAGACATCATGCAGAAATATTACGTGTGCGGTGTTTGAACACAGTCTAATCAGTATCGCTTTCCACACAATGAAACCTTTTGACCAGTAAAGACTTGTATCAAACAGCATAAATGAGCAAGCTGATCTGAATTTTTCCTTTACGAGTTTACGTGCATGTGCGATCAGTGCATTTCTTTCTATCTATCTACTGATTCTGCACCACAGGGATTATGTGCAGGTGTCCGGTGTGCTTCAGACCAGGCGTCAGTGCAGGGAAAGGTTAAAAATAGTACAGAAGGATAATCAAAGCACTGAGAGTACTGGTGGGTCGATCGTCTCCGAGTGTAGGTTGGAAAAATAGTCCTGAGCTGAGAATCTAACTGTTCCTTTAACTTTAAGCAAGCACAGTAGAGCTGATCAGACATCGCCTTATGTGGCGTCTGATTATGTAGATTCTGTTTGCCAATGCACAGCACGAGCACAGTCCACCTGCCCATCAGGGCTTAAATAAATAGAT
This sequence comes from Lucinisca nassula, assembly GCA_963580285.1. Lineage (NCBI taxonomy): Eukaryota > Metazoa > Mollusca > Bivalvia > Lucinida > Lucinidae > Lucinisca > Lucinisca nassula. The sequence goes on along the minus strand of OY757018.1, from coordinate 3,928,568 downwards.
GGGCTGCATGATGCTTCCAAGCTGAGCTGAAAGTCCTGTAAAATTGGAAGTAACAGCTCCAAATGACCTTTACAGTGTTGACGGGGACGTTAAACCTTAAATCAAACAAAGGAGCACAGTCCAGAATTTTCTTCTTACGCTGCGCTCTGACGTCTTAGGGTAGTACTTGGATTTTGTTCAACTGAGTGGGGAGGGTGCAAACGCACCTCCCTCCCATCTTTTGGAAATTATTTCAGATTCATACAAGTTTCACCCTCTGCAAAATACCTGAAATTGGCATCCTCAACCTGCCCCTTTTCACAGTCTGCGTACAGCCCTGAATCAAGTTCAAAACTGTTGTTGCATGCATATGGCGAACAGTGCAGACCTAATCAGAAGCAATGTACTCTATATCCAATCTTGGTCTACGCTGTATGTCTAATAACAGTACCACCTATAAAGTCTGGGCAACTCAGTTTTGCACTTAAACATTTCAGGGTTCTAAAATTAAGTTCTTAGCTGGAGTGTAAAAAGTCTATTTTTACTGGACTTGGCATACATTTGTGTAAAAGTTTTATAAATAGAATGTTCCAAAAGATGTCACGTGACATCGTGGCCTGAATAAGATATTGTTAGCTCATCTGTTTTTTTTTGAAAAAAAACTTTCGAGCTATTGTCATCACTCCGGCGTCTGCGTTGTCGTCCTGCGTCGTTCAAAAAAAACTTAACCTTGGCTATAACTTAAAAAGTATTAGACCTAGCCTCATGAAACTTCATACACACACTCATCATCGCAAGAGCTACATTTTGACCAAGGACCATAACAACATTGTTGATTTTGGCTGAATTATCTCCCCTTTTCCAATTTTTTTCTGAAACACATTTTTTGCTCTCATTTTAATACTATTCACAACAGAGCCTTCAAACTTCACATGAATGTTCCTTGGGACAAGACCTTTTCAGTGATACCACACTTTTTGATCTGTGACCTTGACCTTTGAACTTTGACCTATTATTTATTTGGCCTACCTTCATGAAACTTCATACACATACTCACCATCACAAGAGCTACATTCCCTACAAGTTTTATAACTCCATCTTGCAATTTGATTGAATTATCTCCCCTTTTCTCTCCGTTTTTTTTTAAATTGTTTTTGTCTCTTATTTCAATACTATTCACAACAGAGCCTTCCAACTTCACATGAATGTTCCTTGGGACAAGACCTTTTCAGTCATACCACGCTTTTTGACCTGTGACCTTGACCTTTGAACTTTGACCTATTTTTCGAAAAATTAACCAAAAAACTTAACCTTGACCATATTTCCAAAAGTATTTGGCCTACCTTCATGAAACTTCATACACATACTCACCATCACAAGAGCTACATTCCCTACAAGTTTTATAACTCCATCTTGCAATTTGATTTGACTTAGAACTTTTGTTTTCTAAAAGAAACTGCAGACGAGCGTTGGCACCCGCTTGCGGTGCTCTTGTTTTTCTTTTATAACGTGAGCAACCTGGCATTCTTATACTATTTCGTTTAACCCTCAAATGCCACTATTTAAGCAAACTGAAGTTCCTGTGCAACCTACTGATCAGACGCCACATTCCGCGTCATTACCAGCACACGATTCCTGTCAAGACTCTATAGATAGCTCTTGTTGCATCAATAAAAATAGCGCAAAGTTTCAAGTTCTATTAATAAAAACATAATTTTGGTTTTCCCAAATCTGTGATGGTCACGTGGACAACTGCATGAATTCCGTTTGGCCATTTAATAAATTTGGGTCGATCGTAAACAGATCGAGCCAAAAACAGGTGAAGGTGAAATAAAAATGATGATAGGTTAAAAATGTTAAGAGTCCATTGAAGGTAAAGTGCAAGATAAAATATTAAAAACAATGCTTCCGGTCTATGGCATGGAGTAAGTCAGACTGCTGACTGCCAGTCTGAAGGATTCCAGATCAGGCATCAATGCTACATATGGAGGCAGCCTATTCCACTGGACAATGGCGAGGGGGAAAAATGAGTACTTGTAGTAATCAACAGCTGTATGGATTTGTCTGAATGATAGCGGGTGTGACGTGAATGTCATGCCGAACCCTGAGGATGGACAATATATGGTGGCATTGGTACTGCAACAAGACCATGCACAATCCTGAAAAATAAACACAACCATGCATCCGTACACCTGTCCTCAAGAGATCTCCGTACAGAAGCCTCCGTGGTGCAGTGGTTACGCTACTCGCCTTGTAAACTAGGGATTGCAGGATCGATCCCGGGCTTCTCCAGACTTTCGGATGAGTCTTTAAACCGAGGTCCCGTCTCCGTATGACCTTAGCTGTTGGTGGGACGTAAAACTAAAACTCACTCACTCAAGAGATCTCCATCCTAGCTCTCCTAATATGCTGGTGACACTATCATATGTTGAATAGTGACTAAGCGTCCAATGAGCAGCACACCTCTGAACCATTTCCACCTTCTGGATTAGGGTTTTGGTAGTTGGGCTCCAGAAGGGAGATGAGTATTCCAGGACGGGGCATACTAGGGTTTTGTATGCTACATCTCTGACGCATGTGTTTTTAGTGTGGATGTTTCGTCTGATGAAACCTAAAGTCCTGTTTGCAGACGTGACAGTATATTGGACATGGTCAATCCAGGTCAGGTGGTCATTTATTGTTACACCTAGATATTTGGAGCTACTAACAGACTCAAGAGGAAAAAAGAAAGTGAGTCAGTTGAACAGTCTGATCACCTACTGATCACATCATTCAACAGCTAACAAAGAGTTTGTCGTTCACAAAAAATGGCCACATTTACAAGAGGTTAAACATAAGGCTGCCACGATTAATCATATAATAGATCGATAAATTCCACAAAAATGATTATCATTTCTGATTTGCTTTTAATCGATTACTTGATAGGTACAATCTACTACCCAAAGTTATGCCTAAAATAGCTGGTTGAGTGGCAAACAGTACAGACCCTGATGAGACGCCACATTTATGTGGCGTCTCATCTGGGTCTACACTGTTTGCTCAGGCCTGTCTGTTCAAATATACATATGGTAAAGTGCAACATATGGTAAGAGTCATGCTCAGACAGAAAGCCAGACAGGTTAAATAATGACAAAAATCATAGCGATTACTAATCGATTATCGGTCGCAATGACAGGACTGATAATCGATTATCTTTTCAGCTCCGATTAGCCAGCCCTAGTTAAACAGTATTCTATTGTTGTTTCTTATTAACTTGGCTGTTTTCAAAGAAAACAATGAGGTATTGTCATAGCTCTGGCGTCGTCTGCGTTGTCATCTTGTAAAAGCTTGGACATTTTGTAATATCTCCGTCATTACTGAACATATTTACTTGAAGCACAGACTAGTTGTTCATTTTGAAAAGGGGAACTCATACCAATAGGTGAGGTAACCCTCACAATATTTTTGGCACCGTTATGCCCCTTTTTCAACTTAGAATTTTTGTTTTCTACAAGAAACTGCAGCAGAGCATTGGCACCTGCATGCGGTGCTCTTGTTTTTACATGCTACAAGTTCATTTCATCTTTCAAAGAGGCACTGAATCAATGAATAAGTGCATGACATTAGTCACGGGGACATAAAGTAAAGAAGCTACTGACAAAGAGGGAGATGTGTTTCTATGGAGAAACAAAAAAAAAAAATAATATTAAGATCGTTTAAACAGCATATACATGTACTACTCAGGTACAATTACACTCTGAGGAAAACGTCGACACGTCTTTGGGCAGCACCGACTCCGTGGTCACGCCACACTCAAACCAAACATATCAGTAAAACTTTATACAGTAATGACTTTCACCTTTAAACGCTTAGACACACCGACATCCCGGATACATCGATGTCGGCGCCATGTCTACATGCAGCGCCGACCCGGGTCAGGCTGCTTTTAAATCAAACACATCACCATAAGCCCTGTCCCACTCAAAAGGGGGTCTACACTGAAAAGAAAGAATTTGCTCCTCAGGAGCGAATTCTTTCCTTTAAGAGTTGACCCCTAGCAACAGATAAGGTGGGTATTCTGTGATAATTGAACAATGTTTTCCTCATTTCTCCATATAAACCTATGTTGTGGGTATTCATTAGAACCACCTCTGCGAGGCGGTTCTAATGAATACCCACAATATAGGTTTTCATGGAGAATTGACAAAAACTATACTGTATTTATGGAAAATTGACAAAAACTATCCTGTATTTATGGAGAATTGACAAAAACTATCCTGTATTTATGGAGAATTGACAAAACATACACTGTACTGGTTAACTGCCTAGGTATAAGCCTGCTCTGGAAAAGTGTGGATTGCTAAATTGACTAGCTCAAAAATAATCAAAAATAGTATTGACAGGGCTGTTAAACACCCATACAAACAAATTAAATCATTATTTTGCAGAGATACACCGATGACCAGTACCAGAAAAATGGAAACCGACTATGAAAACTTCAAGGTTGTTACTGAACATACAGCCCTTACATTGCTGCAGGCTAAGTAAGTTAACTCATTATTAACCCATTTAGTACGAGAAACCCCTAAATGGGTACCCTGGCAAACAGTGCAGGCCCAGATCAGATGCGGCGTCTGATTAGGGCCTACATTGTTTTCAAAAAGTTCAGCCATTTTCCTTATCAATTTTGAAGAAAACACAACCTGACACCCCTAAATTTTGAAATGGACTCATGTTATAAGGAGGAAGATTCCATTTGGTACAAAAAAAAGAGTAAAGGCTGACATGATTAATATGAAAATTGATTAATAGATTGATAAATTCCCCCAAAAATGATTATCATTTCTTTTTTTGCTTGTAATTGATTATTTTTGTAAGTACAGTTTACTGTCCAAAGTTGTGCCTAAAATAGCTGTATGAGTGGCAAACAGTGCAGACCCTGATGAGATGCCACATTCTGCTTGCTGTTTGCTTCTGTTTGCTCAGGCCTGTCTGTTCAAATACATACATGTATGGTAAAGTACACCATATGGCAGGAGTCATGCTCAGACAGAAAGCGAGCTGGGTAAAATTATAACGGTAACCAAATCTTCAGTGATTACTAATTTACTAAACAATTATCGGTCACAATAGCAGGACTGATAATCAATTATTTTTTCAGCTCCGATTAGCCAGCCTTACCCATTATATACTGTTTTATATGGGGGTGGTTGGGCGAGGCAAAGGTGATGTGTACAGTCGAACTTCAATGGCTCAAACACCTTTGGGACCTCAAAAATCTGTTCGAGACAGGGGTAGTTCGAGCCACTGATGTTACTGTCAGGGGCATAACGAGATACTTTTAGTCATCTTTTCGGTGTTCTATAATGAAAATGTATGCTGTGTGTACTCATTAGAATCGCCTCATCGAGGCGATTCTAATGAGTACACACAGCATACATTTGTGTGATAAAAGACTAAAGTCTCCTTAATTATCCCCCACTATTTCTTATGTAGAGGATTTGGCTATGGGCTCAAGAATGGGTTCGACTCATCCATGGTAAACGAGCCATCGGTGTTTGAGCCGTCGAAATTCTACTGTATCTAATTCTTGCATCACTGGGGCATCCAACTAATATTGGCTTACAGTTGGACAAGACCTGCTATCCTTGCAGCAGGTAAGGGTACATTGTATGTCCGTTTGGCAGGTTTCCCCGGTAGTAAATTGGTTAACCCATTTTGTACTGAATTGAATTGCCCATCTGCATATACTGTATTGATCCTACAGACTTGGGACAGATAGGCCCAAGCTAACAGTGCAGACCCAGATCCGACTGCTACTGAAGGAGCAGTCTGATCTTCAGGAGCAGTCTGATCTTCAGGAGCAGTCTGATCAGGTTCTACACTGTTTGCCATTCCGTTTGCACCTTTTAGACGTCTTGCTGGATCATGAAACAACTTTGTTGAAATTTTAGGAGAATTACAACCTCAAAGTCAAAGGTGTCCAAATTCTTAGGATTTTTACAGTAGGTCAACTTGTCAGGGCTGAGTAGTGAGTAGTAATTTTAAAAAAAAAATCATTTAGGAAGATAGCTGAACTTTTTTTGCAAACTGTGAAGACCCTGATCAGATGCTGTGTTCTCGGCTTGCCCTGTTTTACATTGTCCTATTTTTGGGGTGTCTATTGCAAAATGGGTTTATCTACTCTTTTCTTGTACTCGATATTTACCCATTTTGTACTGAATGAAATCTTCCTCCTTTAATATATACAACCTGTCGCAACCAGACACTGTCGTGATATGACTGAAAAATTGTTGAAAGCGACGTTAAACCCGAATTCACACACACACATTAATATATACAACAGGAATCTATTTCAAAATTAACCCTTATCTTGCTGTTCACAACAACCTCTATCTTTGCAAACAGTGTAGATCCAGATCAGATGGCTTCTGAAGAAGCCATCTGATCAGGATCTGCACTGTTTGACATTCAGTTTATGAATTTGTAGGAATAAATTACATCGAGCAATCTGATTGGTTCAAAGTCACAGATGGGTGTGGCTATATTGAATATTCAGCAAGAGAAGGGTTAAGGGGTACCGAGTTGAGTTGATTTAAGAGTTTGAATTAATTTTTATTGCTCTCTGGGCTAGTTCAGCAGATAACAAGTTAAATATTTTTATTATTTTTTTCACAGACAATGTTCAGTATTTGTTACATGATTGTACATTATTTAATTTGTATATCATGCAAATTTGATTCCAAAGGAGACAACTAGCATGAAACAACAAATCTTCTTTTCTGTAAAAAAATAAGAAAAATGTTCTCTGTGCTCCAGCATTTGTTGCGACGTAAGAAAGCAGCCATGTGATACGGGGAGCCAGACGTGTAAACATGATGATGTCACAGTATATTTTCTAAAGGTCTGCCCCCGCCCATCTGGGCTTGAAAAAATAGATGGGCTGCCTGATGCTTCCACGCAGAGCTAAAACCGACCTGCACACGAGCACTGGTAAACCGCTTAGAGGATCTAACCCTGCCCAGGCAAAGCGGTGCGAGTCGGACCATCCATGCATATAAACCCTATTGGTTTCATTTGTTGGCAGGGCTTGAGATGTCATTTCATCTCAGTATCAGATAAAAGTCCCACAAAATTGGAAGCAACATCTCCAAAATGACCTACATGTAAATAGTGGTGATGGGGATGTTACACTTCAGGTAAAACAAAAAAAAAAGGCTCTATTGATACAAACTCAGTGATATTCAGAGTTTTGAGCTTTTGACAAATTACAGCACATTTATAATTCTTGTTGCAGGAGCCAAGGCAAGATTGATGTTAATATTAAATCACCAGTGAAGTTTGTCAGTGAAATTTTCAGGTATAGTATCTCCCAACATCACATTTCCGCTAAATAATAATACACACCAACAACAAAATTACATTTTCTTGAACATCCCTAGGCTGCCTTTGTACATGGAATGATGGCAACCCTAGGCTGCCTTTGCAAGCAGTGTAGTTCCAGAACAAATGCCATCTGATCAGGATCTACACTGTCATGCAGTTTGTGAATTGAACAAATATATTAAATCAAGTAATTTCATTGGCTGATAGTCAGCAATAGGGTTTGCTTAAATATGCAGCAGGATATATTAGGATTAATAACATAATGATCCTAAGTATTGGGACAGATAGACAAACAGTGCAAAAATGCCCCCCATTGGGGCCTTGATAAATAGATTGGGCTGCATGGTGCTTCCGTGCAGAGCTGAAACTGGTCAAACTGCTTAGAGGGTCTCAGCCTGCCCAGGAAAAGTGGTGTGAGTTGGAGTGCTCCTTAAACCCTAGCGGTTTCTCTGGGCGCTAGAGCTTGAGTTGTCATTTCATCTGAATATTGAAATTTTCGATGAGAGGTTCCGTCAAATATGTTATGATCACAACATGTTATTTTTGTTTAAAATAGATTTTGGTATGCTTTTTCCGGCTAAAGTCATATTCACAGAATATTTTAGAGTGCAGATTTAAAGAACATTACTGAACAGTTGTTTAAAGAACAAATTTATTAGAATTGTGATGCATTTTTTGGGTCTAGTGTTCCGTCAAACATGTGACACTTTTGCATTAGCAACATCGATTTTTAAAATGGCGAATAAAAACCAAAATATGGTACGCCGTGATAAGAAATTTTGTCTCTGACCTTGTATTAACATGCTACACAAGTCCACTTTTCGTTTTTTTAAAAAATGTTTACTTTGAAAATGACCTTAAAAATTTCTCTTTAAATGGAACATGTCAAAAGTCTCACAAAATTGGAAGCACCATCTTAACAATGACCTAAATAGTGTTGATTGGGATGTAAAATGTCAACACAACCAAACAGAAATGCTGAAATGCAGGTTGTTCATTTAGATAGATGCCCATTTGTTTGGTGACCAGGGGAGCGTGTGTTTCAGTCTCCACTGGTTCCAACAACATTCGTTCATGGATGTTCATCATGAAATATTTTCTATAGTCAATCTTAGTTCAAAATGCATCATGATGATCATAAGAGAAACAAACTTGCTCAACTTAACCTAAAATAGTGTTGCCTGGGCCATTTATCTCCAGACTAAAAATTGGCACTCATTCTTTCTGTATTCAGTCACAACCCTTTCAACCCTGTAGACTCATTATGAGCTGTCCAGAATAACCACCATTTTATGATTCTCTGATGTTAGAAAGTGTACATTTTCTTGCATCAAAAATGATACAAAGGACATTTTAAATGCATGTGTTACAGTCAATAATTTTTGCGGGATTTCTTCTAACAATGGCGAATGGTTGTGAAGATTTGAAGGTAACAAGAAATTTATTGCCAATTTTCAGTGTGCTAGAATTTAAACGGAACAGCTCTAGTATGTGAATTGTTGGTTTGTCGGTCAGTTGTAAGGAGACAAATCACACACTATACTATTTGATCTACTTTACAAAATATAATAACTTACATACAGTCGAACTTCAATGGCTCGAACACCTTTGGGACCTCAAAAATCTGTTCGAGACTGGGGTAGTTCGAGCCACTGAGGTTACTGTCAGGAGGCATTACGAGATACTTTGAGACATCTTTTCGGTGTTCTATAATGAAAATGTATGCTGTGTGTACTCATTAGAATCGCCTCATCGAGGCGATTCTAATGAGTACACACAGCATACATTTGCAAGATAAAAGACTAAAATCTCCTTAATTATCCCCCTCTATTTCTTATGTAGAGGATTTCGCTAGGGGCTCAAGAATGGCTTCAACACATCCATGGTAAACGAGCCATTGGTGTTCGAGCCATCGAAGTTTTACTGTACTGTGATTTATTACTCAAAAAGTCACAGTTAGAGCTGATGTACTTCTTCAATTTTATTGTTGTGTAGTGAATAACAGCACAGAGGGGTGGTTGGGTGAGGCGAAGGTGTTGTGAATCATTCATCACTGGAGCGTCCAACTGATAATGGCTTTTGGTTGGGCAAGGTGGTGGTTTTGGTTTTACGGCCCTTTCAAGATTATTTCACTCATATCGAGCCGATAGGTAATCAGAGGTGGGTGAAAACCTGAGTACCCAGAGAAAAACCACCTGACCTTCCGTTGCAGAACTTGGCGTCTCACATGTGACCCGAGCGAGGCTCGAACCACAGCGGTGAGAGACCTAGTGATCAAGAGTCAGTGCTCTTAACCACTAGGCCACGGAGGCCCATTGGTTGGGCAAGACCTGCTGTCCTTGCAGCAGGTAATGGAAGAAAGGGAATGTCATTAATTCTTGTTTCTGCACTTCCATTCACTTCTCTTTCTCCACTGTCTTTCACTATCATCTGTCTTATCTGTCTTTTTTCTCCCTTTCTCTGAGAGACAACACAAAACGATCCACAAGGGTTGCCATGCCATTTGTGCATTTAAGTTTTATATCCCACCAACAGCTAAGGTCATACGGAGATGGGACCTGGGTTTAAAATCTCATTTGAAAGTCTGGAGAAGCCTGGGATCAAACCCATGACCCCGGTTTATAAGGCCAGTAGCATAAGCACTACACCACAGAGGCTTCTGTTGCTGTGTCGTTAAACTGCAACACAATCAATAAATGAATAACTTTATGCAAGAAATGATATGACCACCTTCGTAATAACACATAGTTAGTGGCTTGTAACGCCATCATGCGGTCCTTGACAAACCTGCTTTGTTTTGAACTTCTTTGGTGATAGAATCCAACTTAAGTCTTATCTTGCTGTTCACGACAACCCCTATCTTTGCAAACAGTGTAGACCCAGATCAGATGACTTCTGAATCTGATCAGGATCTACACTGTTTGGCATTCAGTTTATGAATTTGTAGCAATAAATTACATCAAGTAATTTGATTGGTTGATAGACAGAAATGGGAGTGGCTTAAATGAATATTCAGCAAGAGAAGGGTTAACATCATTATACAATGAACAGAATCATACACTTGTAGTCATTTCACCGGAGCCTGGTTTGATAAATTGCGTATGAACTGATTACTTGTGTTAGATCCTCTATTTCACATATAATGTCGCATCTGAGAATGTAATAACGCCATGTAATAAATTTGATAATCCACTAGTGGATTAAATATGCAAATTAGTTGGATACACCCCGCAATAATACACATACAAGGTCCTTAACAATGTCCTGTTTACTTATGGCGAAATTATATATATTTGGGGAGTAAAAATCATGATTAAAATGGGTTTTAAGTGTTGCATGATAAATAGAATCTTGCATTTATGCCCATGTATTGTTGTATTTATTAAACTCATTGAAGAAAAAAGATAAAATGCTGGGCAAAGCCTCACATTTTATCCATTTTCCTCAACTTGTTTAATAAACTCAATTATAATACATGATTACTCCTTTAAGATCCTCTGTTTCACACATGGGTCTTCTCATTTATTCTTTTCTCACCTAGGCCAGCTTAATAACTCTTCATTCAATTACAGAATAAAACAGACACAGATCTTTTTAATACAACTTCTGGAAGGCTTGAATATATTTGTCAAAGTAAGTATATATACACACCAAACCTGTTCATAGAACTCAGTGCTCGAGAAAATGTTGGTTTGCCGGTTCCGGACCGATTTTGGTTTCCTTAAAACCGATTTTGACTTCAGAAGAAGATTAAAAAATCCGTCCATGATTCAATAACATTTGAAAAAAATCGGTTCAAAAATTTTCGCTAAATCATTATGTTGTAAAAACAAGCTGACCTTTTCGGCAATTTCCGTAATTTTTGGCGAAATCTTGCTGGACCGATTTGGATTTTTCAGTTTCTCTAGCCCTGATAGAACTGTTCAGATTATAGTAGTTTTGGGAACTTCATCAATCAGTCATCTTTTTATGTCCCATAAAAATCCTAAAAAATTGGACATCTTTAGGACTTGCTGTAATTCTTCTAAAATTTTATCAAATTTGTTTCACGATCCAGCAAGGAGTCCAAAAGGTGCAGACAGAATGGTTAACAGTGTAGACCCTGATCAGACTGCAGTCTGATCTGGTCAAACTGATCTGGGTCTGCATTGTTTGCATTTGCAAAAGCTACTAACATTTTTTTCAGCCAAAATATTAGCATATTGACCATATTAAGTGATCATAATTTAAACAAATTTATCATATGACGTCGCGTCTGAGAGTGTAATTAAGCCATGTAATATTTTCGATAATCCACTAGTGGATTAAATATGCATATTAGGTAGATACGTCCCGTAACGTTACATGTACGACGTCCTTAATGATGTCGCGTTTACTAATGGCGGAATATTGACATTTTTGTAAACAATCGTGAATAAAGTGCCTTTTAATGTCATATGATAAATACAATCTTGCATTCGTGCTCATGTATTATTGAATTTATTAAACTCGTTGATGAAAAGGGATAAAATGCTCGGCAAAGCCTCGCATTTCATCCCTTTTCATCAACTCGTTTAATAAATTCAATAATACATGAACACTCATGTAAGATCCTCTATGTAACTAATGACCTTGCTAGTTTTGAACAACTGGACCCTGGTAACTACATTAAATTTCAGAAAAGGGAGTTCCTAAAATGGCATGGTGAGATCTATCCACAGAGGTGCTACATCTTCACCAACTTGCAGTCAACAACTTTAGAGAAAGGGTGTAAAAGCCATCACCAGTTCTACACTGTAACTAAGAATAGCAAGCTTCTCTGTGATGAGGATCTGGAGAAGGCAGAGGTCTTGAATGTCCAGGTTGGTATAATTTATATAATCCCTCAAAAGTTCACATATGCACCAATGAAGACAGATCAGACTGCACATATACTTGATTGCAGGATCCTGCTATTGATACTTGGCTGTTCTTGCTGTCTGGTTCTAGATACAAGAGAGAAAGACTGATCATTTTGATTTTTCAGATACAGACTGAAGATAAATATTGTTGTACCATAAATAAGGAAAATGTCAAAGGTTTTACACAGAAAAGTGTCAGTTTAAGTGACATTAAAGAAAGCTTTACATCATATGAGTTTATGATTTATCTCTGACAATGACAGGCAAGCCATGAAGCCCGTCGTATATCTATCTTCATATACTGAGTCGGTCATACTTGGCCATTACCTCAGTTCATGCATATAACCCTTAAAGCATCAGTCTGCTCTGAAGAAGATGACTTAATCATTTAGTAGAAAATGGGGCTTGGCATTTCATGTGAATTATCTTCCTTGCAGACAAATAACATGGACTATCAAGCCCAACTTTCTTTAAGGTAGACATTTTGCATGAAATGTCAAGCCAAGTTTTCTTAAAGGCAGACAAATCACATGAAATGATAAGCCTGATCTTCTAAGAAAATAATAATAAAAAATAAACTCATCTGCTGCTCAATTTCTTTTGATGTTTTAAGTCTGATGTACATTTCTGACAGGAATGGCTACAGCATTGTGGGATAGACGAAGAATCTGTTCAACTTCCAAGTGATGAAGATGATGTTGATGATCAGCATACTGTAACTGATTCTAAGCTTGTCTCTTATCAGGTATGCTTTGCTTCTGTTTGGAGTTTAATGTCCCAGTCAACAACATTTAGGTCATGTCTAGCCAGTCAGTTTGCCTGAAAAACATTCTGTGCAGGCTTAAGCAGTTTATCAGTACAGTGCCCCCGCACATCGGGCTTGAAGAAATAGATTGGGCTGCATGATGTTTCCACGCAGAGCTGAAACTGATTGCACATGAGTATTGGTCAACTGCTTGGACTGACAAAGCCTGTCAGTGCAAATAAACCCTATTGGTTTCATTGGGTGGCAGAGACTGAGATTTCATCTTAATGTCGGGTAAATGTCCCACAAAATTGGAAGTAACATCACCAAAATGACCTAAATGGTGTTGACGGGGATGTTAAACTTCAATCAAACCAACATATTACCAGAACATCCAGAAACTGACAACTGCCCTGCTTGAATAAATGAGGCAGGGAAAAAATATTGCTTGATCAAATCTCCATGAAAGAATGTTTTTCGACCCGGCAAGGATCAAACACGTGATTAGGCTGAAGTTTATGGAAATGGCAAGTTAACAAGCATTATTTTGGTTTATTTATACTGCTTTTGAGTATTATGAGTAGATCATACTGGGAAGAAACCACTTTGCTTTGGCCTATCTGTCCTAATACTTAGGTTCATTACGTTATCCCCATATTAGTGCACATTCATTGTTAGGTTTAAAATTGTTTATTTTGGAGAAAAAAAGCAAAAAAAAATTACAGTCAGCCTAATGAAACCAAATGTCAGCCAATGAAAAGTGATATTATATGATGACATGAAGTTTCCCACAGTATCACAATATACTGCCACAAATTTTTGACTTTATCCAATCAGATGTCACATTACATTTGCAAGTGCATAAGAATGTTCAGCATGATGTTGGATTTTGCAGGGAGTGGTAACAAAAATACTTGATGAAGCTTTAGGAGTGTATGAACTGGATAACAGAGTCAGGTATATATATAAAGGCCATTTTTATTGTCGCGCCTGCTATTAGCATGGTGCAATAAAGGAGGCTAAATTTTCGTCGTTTGTCCTTTGGTCAATCTGTCAACATTTGGGACCACTCTAGCGTTCACCAAAATGGCAAAGTTTACTACAGGCGCAAAAAAAGCCTTTTGTGGAATCCTTATCCAAAGCAACATGGCATGTACAGTAAAAGTTCCAAAAATTCAGTCACCTTGATGACTTGCAGTCAAAAGGTGCAAATGGAATGGCAAATAGTGTAGACCCTGATCAGACAGTTCCTTGAGGAGCAGTCTCAAGGAGCAGTCAGATCTGAGTTTGCACAGTTTGCTTAGGTCTATCTGTCCTAACACTTAGGATCATAGCTGTACCTTAACCCTTATCTTGCTGTTCAAGACAACCCCTATCTTTGCAAACAGTGTAGATCCAGATCAGATGGCTTCTGAAGAAGCCATCTGATCAGGATCTACACTGTTTGGCATTCACTTTATGAATTTGTAGCAGTAAATAACATCAAGTAATTTGATTGGTTGATAGACAGAAATGGGTGTGGCTTAAATGAATATTCAGCAAGATAAGGGTTAATATCCAGTGATTAACTTGATTGATGGTAATGGTTCCTTGAAAACTCTCCAATGTTAAAGAACTGTATTTGGCTTCTTAGTGATTCAATTATGCTATAAGTAACCATCAGTGGCTCCCACAAATCTCCATCATCATCAGCATCATCATCATCATCATCATCATCATCAGACTTTTGATTAGTATGCAGATACATGGGCAACATCCATATAAGTGGGCCCCCTTCCAGGTAGCTGACTTGCTGCACACATAGCAGATCTCACACCAGATCTCCAGGTATGTCTGTCATGAGGGCCGATAGCCGAGAGCTTCCACTCTCTGCCATCTCTCTGTCAGCTGCATCCAAGTCATCCTGGGCCTCCCAGGCCCACTTTTCCATCCACCTGTATGTCTAAGGCTGTCTTGACTGCACCCTTGGAACGTTCCACGTGCCCATACCAGCGGAGCCTTCTCTCCCTCTCGAACAAATCTTTATGGTCCCTTAGCTGTTCTGGGATGGTTGAGATGGGGATTGGTTTGGTTAGGCAAAGGTATAGTGTATCTTTTCTTGCACACCAGACAAGGAAATCCGCGATTTTACCCTGGGATAGAAATTTATGTTTTGACCCTGGTGTTCCGACCCCAAATCGAATATAATCGCGTGTTTGATAAATGCACTGGTTGATTACAACCTCATGTGCGGTGTCGTCATGCGTGACGTCACTAAACATTCCTGTTGTATCATCACAAAATGGCGGACGTCGGTAACCGAAGTGACAGCAGCATTTAAAACTCACAATAGAAATGGAAGGTATGCAAGAAAAAGAATCTTATATGGGTGTGAGGGGTGGATAGAAAAATCCGTCCCTCGGGATCACTGTCCGGCATCACTCGGCAAGCCTCGTAATGCCGGACAGTGACCCTTGGGACGGATTTTTCTATCCACCCCTCACTGACATATAAGATTCTTATATTGTCACTGATGAACCAACTGATACTGGCTTACCGTTGGGCAAGATCTGCTATCCTTGCAGCAGGTAAAGGTAGACTGTTTTTATTTTGATCTTCACTTTCATACATTTTCATCTATCCTCCCTATCCCTGTATCTTTCATCTCCAACACTATATCTGGTCTTTTCTCCCTTTCTCTGGGAAGAGACACAAAGTAACCCTGAAAGGTTGACATGTTGATAAACGCCAACATTTTCAGTCAGGTCAAGCTAAAGCTCTTGACTAGTTGAAAATATTTGTGGCATTGTGGTTAAGAGTTTGCATCACATATGAGCCCCGCCAAGCGAATTTGTGTCTTCGAGCATTCTGTCATGACAAATTTTAACTGCGCATGCCCAGCCATTCAGAGGGGCCAGGGATATGGCTTTCTGCCCGAAGGTTCCTCTTGATTCACTGCTCGCATAGGCGATAAGTACCAAAATCGCTTGACGGGGCCCAGATAAGGTGCCAAGGGTCTGCAATGATAGGTCAGGTATTTTCTTTGGGTTTTCTGGTTTTGCCCAGTTGGCTCGATATATGCGAAGAGTTCTTGATGGGGCTGTAAAACACATCTACAATTTTCATGGAATGTGAGAATAAGAATAAAACTTACTAAATAGGGTAGCTGTTAAGTTAATAACCCCTGAAAGGGGAGCCTGGCAATCAGCGCAGGCCCAGATCAGATACATCTGATCAAGGACTGCACTGTTTGCTTACAGGATTTTCAGTCAAAAATGGAATACATATGAAAAAAAAAAAAAATAGGCCTGACACCCCTTATATGACAAATAGAGTTGTCCAACATATAGCAATGGAAGAGTCCACCAGTGTGCAATGGGTTAAAGAAGACTGCATTTTAGCTTGTGATTATCATGAAAGAACCTGAGCAGCACTATCATTTCTCCCTTAAGTTATTGAAGTGGACTCTTCCATCTTTGAATTTGAACAAACCCATTCTTGTAATTGATTTCGGCCACCACCCATTGGGGCCTTGGAGAAATAGATTGGGCTGCATGGTACTTGTGGAGCTGAACCGAATATAAACCCTATTGTTTCATTGTGCGACAGCACTTGAGATCTCAATTTCTGGTAAAAGCCCCTTAAAATTGGAAGCAACATCTCTAAAATGACCTAAATGTTGATGTGGTTGTACAACCACAACACAGACAAAGCCCAGGGTCGGACAATCTCTGCATATAGAGACCAGCACAAGCAAACAAAACATGTTACTGTAGCTGTAGATAGATCTAGCTGGGCCCAGGGTTGGAAGCAGTGTCTTTTAAGATGACTGACCTAAACAGTGTTGATTGGGATGTTAAACATCAGATCAATCAATGCAACAATTGATTGAGGGTGCCCATTAGAACCAGCCAGTTCTTACAAGAACCTCCAAAATTACCTGAATAGTGTTGGTGGGGATGTAAAACTTAAATTAAAAAAATCAGTGTAGATGCAGATGAGATGGCTCATTATGAACCATCTCATCTGACTCTACTCTGTTTACATAGGCAAATGTACTAGTCCGCAGGGTTGAAAGGGTTCAAGGATGATTCTTTGTTGAAGTTTAGTTTGTTCATTTTAGGCTGTATGTGAGTGTTGTTCCAGCAGTACACAAGTATGGATTTATGCAAGAAGGACTATCTCTCACCCTCTACAATGTCCACTGTAATATTTCTACAGAGGTAATTGTCCAAATATGGGTTATTGTTTTCTTAAGGGGAATAGGTACATCTGGCAGATTTTTCCACCATTTTTCAAAGGGAAACAACTTTGGGACTTCCTGTTCACTTTTTAGCTCACCTGAGCCAAAGGCTCCGGAGGAGCTATTGTGATCGCTCACGGTCCATCGTCGTCATCGTCCGTCCGTCTGTCCGTCCGTCCGACCACAATTGCTTCAAACGACATCTCCTCATAAACCACTGAACAGATTTTGACCAAACTTGGCAGAAATTATCTTTGGGTGGTCCTCTCTCAAACTTGTTCAAAGAATTCCATTCCATGCAAAACTCTGGTTGCCATGGCAACAAAAGTGGAAAATAAGAAAAAAACCCTTTAAAAATCTTCTTGTCTGAAACCAGAAGACCCAGGTCTTTGATATTTGGAACAAAGCTTCATCTAGTGGACCTCTACCAAGATTGTTCAAATTATTGCCCTGGGGCCAAAAATGGCCCCACCCTTGGGGCCCACTGGTTTTACATAGGCTTATATAGGGAAAACCTTTAAAAATCTTCTTGTTTGGAACCAGAAGGCCCAGGTCTTTGATATTTGGTATGAAGCTTCATCTATTGGACCTCTACAAAGAATGTTCAAATTATAGCCCTGGGATCAAAAACAGCCCCGCCCCGGGGCCCACTGGTTTTACAAGGGCTAATATAGGGAAAACCTTTAAAAATTTTCCTGTCTGGAACCAGAAGGCCCAGGTCTTTGAGATTTGGTATGTAGCTTTGTCTAGTGGACCGCTACCAAGATTGTTCAAATTATAGCTCTGGGGCCAAAAACGGCCCCGCCCCGGGCCCACCCATTTTACATAGGCTTATATAGGGAAAACCTTTAAAAATCTTCTTGTTTGGAACCAGAAGGCCCAGGTCTTTGATATTTGGTATGAAGCTTCATCTAGTGGACCTGTACCAAGATTGTTCAAATTATAGCCCTGGGGCCAAAAATGGCCCGGCCCCGGGGCCCACTGGTTTTACATAGGCTTATATAGGGAAAACCTTTAAAAATCTTCTTGTCTGAAACCAGAAGGCCCAGTTCTTTGATATTTGGTATGAAACTTCCAGTGGACCGCTACCAAGATTGTTCAAATTATAGCCCTGGGGCCAAAAACAGCTCCGCCCTGGGGCCCATTGGTATTTAGCTCACCTGAGCATGAAGTGCTCAAGGTGAGCTATTGTGATCGTTCTTTGTCCGCCGTGCGTGCGTGTGTGCGTCCTTCGTCAACTTTTGCTTGAAACAACTTCTTCTCCAAAACTGCTGGACAGATTTTGAAATAATTTCACAGGAATGTTCCTTGGTTGACCCTCTACCAAAATTGCTCAAATCGTTCCCCTCGGGTGAACAAGATGGCCACCAGAGCTAAAAATAGAAAAACCTGTAAACGACTTCTCCTCCTTAACCAGTTCATGGATTTTGAAATAATTGCACAGGAATGTTTCTTTGGTGACTCTCTACCAAAATTGCTCAAACTGTTCCGCTCGGTTGAACAAGATGGCCGCCAGAGCTAAAAATAGAAAAACCTTTAAACGACTTCTACTCCTTAACCAGTGAATGGATTTCAAAATAATTTCACAGGAATGTTCCTTGGTTGACCCTCTAGCAAAATTGCTCAAATTGTTCCACTTTGGTGAACAAGATGGCCACCAGAGCTAAAAATAAAAAAACCTTTAAACGACTTCTCCTCCTTAACCAGTGCATGGATTTTGAAATAATTTCACAGGAAGGTTCCTTTGGTGACTCTCGACCAAAAGTGCTCAAACCGTTCCACTTGGATGAACAAGATGGCCACCAGAGCTAAAAATAGAAAAACCTTTAAACGACTTCTTCTCCTTAACCAGTGAATGGATTTCAAAATAATTTCACAGGAATGTTCCTTGGTTGACCCTCTACCAAAATTGCTCAAATTGTTCAGCTTGGGTGAACAAGATGGCCACCGGAGTTAAAAATAGAAAAACCTGTAAACAACTTCTCCTCCTTAACCAGTGCATGGATTTTGAAAAAATTTCACAGGAAGGTTCCTTTGGTGACTCTCTACCAAAATGGCTCAAACTGTTCCGCTCGGATGAACAAGATGGCCACCAGAACTAAAAATAGAAAAACGTTTAAACAACTTCTCCTTAACCAACAAATGAATTTCAAAATAATTTCAAAGGAATGTTCCTTGGTTGACCCTCTACCAAAATTGCTCAAATTGTTCCGCTCGGGTGAACAAGATGGCTGCCAGAGCTAAAAAAAGAAAAACTTTTAAACGACTTCTCCTCCTTAACCAGTGCATGGATTTTGAAATAATGTCACAGGAAGGTTCCTTGGGTGACTCCCTGCCAAAAATGCTCAAACCGTTCCGCTCAGATGAACAAAATTGCCACCAGAGCTAAAAATAGAAAAACCTTTAAACGACATCTTCTCCTTAACCAGTGGATGGATTTTAAAATAATTTCACAGGAATGTTCCTTGGGTGACCCTCTACCACAATTGCTCATATCGTTCCGCTCGGGTGAACAAAATGGCTGCCAGAGCTTAAAATAGAAAAACCTTTAAACAACTTATTCTCCTTAACCAGTGGATGGATTTCAAAATAATTTCACAGGAATGTTCCTTTGGTGACCCTCTACCAAAATTGCTCATTGTTCCGCTCGGGTGAACAAGATGGCCACCAGAGCTAAAGATAGAAAAAACCTTTAAACGACTTCTCCTCCAGTGCATGGAGTTTGAAATAATTTCACAGGAAGGTTCCTTGGGTGACCCTCTACCAAAATTGCTCAAATCATTCCGCTCGGGTGAACAAAATGGCCACCAGAGCTAAAAATAGAAAAACCTTTAAACGACTTCTTCTCCTTAACCAGTGGATTGATTTCAAAATACTTTCACAGGAATGTTCCTTTGGTGGCCCTCTACCACAATTGCTCAAATTGTTCCGCTCGGGTGAACAAGATGGCCGCCAGAGCTAAAAATAGTAAAACTTTTAAACGACTTCTCCTCCAGTGCATGGAGTTTGAAATAATTTCACAGGAAGGTTCCTTTAGTGACCCTCTACCAAAATTGCTCCAACCGTTAATTATGTTCGG
This sequence comes from Lucinisca nassula, assembly GCA_963580285.1. NCBI lineage: Eukaryota > Metazoa > Mollusca > Bivalvia > Lucinida > Lucinidae > Lucinisca > Lucinisca nassula. The sequence continues at coordinate 3,908,298 of OY757018.1, read as the reverse complement.
ATGAACAAGATGGCCACCAGAGCTAAAAACAGAAAAACCTCAAAATGACTTCTCCTTAACCAGTGGATGGGTTTCAAAATAATTTTACAGGAATGTTCCTTGGGTGACCCTCAACCAAAATTGCTCAAAATGTCCCGCTGGGATGAACAAGATGGCCACCAGAGCTAAAAAAAAAGAAAAATCTTTAAAAGTCTTCTCTTCCTTAACTATTGGATGCATTTTGAAAAAAAAAAAAAAAACATGCACAAGAATGATCCTTGATGGACCCTCTACCAAAATTGCTCAAACTGATCTGCTCGGATGAACAAGATGGCCACCAGGGCTAAAAATAGAAAAAAAAATTTAAACAACTTCTGGCCCTTAACCAGTGGATGGATTTCGATATAATTTCACAGGAATGTTTCATTGGTGACCCTCTATTAAAATTGTGCAAACAATTCTGCTGGGATGAAAAAGGTGGACGCTAGAGCTCATAATAGGAAAACTTTTATATAACTTCTCCTGCTTAACCAGTGGATGGATTTCGAATTAATTTCATTATGATAACACACCCGTGTGTCTTAGTGCATTTTTCATATCTCGTAAATGGCAACTTTGCTGATGAAAATCCATGATATTTTTCTTATCAATGCTCAAAACATAGGTTGGTGCTCTTGAGAACGTCCTCAATGAGGCAGTACCCACAACCTATATCTTGGAGTAGAAATAAGAAAAAATGTATACCCCATAAACCCCAGTTTTCTCTATATGGAGTGGGGTTTAGGGGGTCTTCATTTCACAGACTTGTTTTAAAATTGCTCAATCTGTTGTGCTTGGATGAAAAAGATGGCTAAAATGATAAAAACCTCCTTGTGTGAACCAAAATTGCTCAAACCCTCTACTCTACCATATATTATCTTCAATTTCATTTGTACAATATGGATCAGGTGAGCGATCCAGGGCCATCATGGCCCTTTTGTACATAGGCTTATATAGGGAAAACCTTTAAAATCTTTTTGTCTGAAACCAGAAGGCCCAGGTCTTTGATATTTGGTATGAAGCTTCATCCAGTGGGCCTCTCCCTAGATTGTTCAAATTATAGCCCTGGGGCCAAAAAACGGCCCCATCCCGGGGCCCACTGTTTTTACATAGGTATATGTAAGGAAAACCTTTAAAAATCTTCTTGTCTGAAACCAGAAGGCCCAGGTCTTTGATGTTTGGTACGTAGCTTCGTCTAATGGACCAGTACAAAGATTGTTCAAATTATCGCCCTGGGGCCAAAAACAGCCCTGCCCCGGGGCCAACTGGTTTTACATATACAGGGGAAGCCTTTAAAAATCTTTTTGTCTGAAACCAGAAGGCCCAGGTCTTTGATATGTGGTATGAAGCTTCATCTAGTGGGCCTCTACCAAGATTGTTCAAATTAAAGCCCTGGGGCCAAAAAACGGTCCTGCTCCGGGGCCCACTGGTTTTACATAGGCTTATATATGGAAAACCTTTAAAAATCTTCTTGTCTGAAACCAGAAGGCCCAGGTCTTTGATATTTGGTATATAGCTTCGTCTAGTGGACCGCTTAAAAGATTGTTCAAATTATCTTTCTGGGGCCAAAAACAGCCCCGCCCCGGGGCCCACTGGTTTTACATTGGGTTATATAGGAAAACCTTTAAAAATCTTTTTGTTTGAAACCAGAAGGCCCAGGTCTTTGATATTTGGTATGAAGCTTCATCTAGTGGGCCTATACCAAGATTGCTCAAATTAAAGCCCTTGGGCCAAAAACAGCCCTGCCCCGGGGCCCACTGGTTTTACATAGGCTTATGTAGGGAAAACCTTAAAAATCTTCTTGTCTGAAACCAGAAGGCCCAGGTCTTTGATATTTGGTATGTAGCTTCGTCTAGTGGACCGCTACCAAGATTGTTCAAATTATAGCCCTGGGGCCAAAAACAGCCCCGTCACAGGCCCATTGGTTTTACATAGGCTTATATAGGGAAAACCTTTAACAATCTTTTTGTCTGAAACCAGAAGGCCCAGGTTTTTGATATTTGGTCTGAAGCTTCATCTAGTGCGCCTCTACCAAGATTGTTCAAATTATAGCCCTTGGGCCAAAAACCGGCCCCTCCCCGGGGCCCACTGATTTTACATAGGCCTATGTAGGGAAAAACCTTTAAAACACTTCTTGTCTGAAACCAGAAGGCCCAGGTCTTTGATATTTGGTATATAGCTTCGTCTAGTGGACCGCTACAAAGATTGTTCATATTATCTCCCGGGGGCCAAAAACAGCCCCGCCCCGGGGCCCACTGGTTTTACATAGGCTTATATAGGGAAAACCTTTAAAAATCTTCTTGTCTGAAACCAGAAGGCCATGGGCTTTGATATTTGGTAAGTAGCTTCATCTACTGGACGGCTACCAAGATTGTTCAAATTATAGCCTTGGGGCCAAAAAAGCTCCGTGCCAGGGCCCACTGATTTTACATTGGCTTACAGAGGGAAAACCTTTACAAATCTTCTTGTCTGGAACCAGAAGGCCCAGATCTATGATATTTAGTATGAAGCTTCATCTAGTGGACCTCTACCAAGATTGTTCAAATTATAGCCCTGGGGCCAAAAACAGCCTCGCCCGGGGCCCACTGGTTTCACATAATCTTATATAGGGAAAACCTTAAAAAATCTTCTAGCCTGAATCCAGAAGGCCAAGGTCTTTGATATTTGGTATGTAGCTTTGTCTAGTGGACCACTACCAAGATTGTTCAAAATATAGCCCTTGGGCTTATTTAGGGAAAACCTTTAAAAATCTTCTTGTCTGAAACCAGACGGCCCAGGTCTTTGATATTCGGTAAGTGGCTTCGTCTAGTGGATGGCTACCAAGATTGTTCAAATTGTTCAAATTATAGCCCTTGGCCCATAACCCCCCCAGGGCTCACTGGTTTTGCATAGGCTTATATAGGGAAAACCTTTAAAATTCTTCTTGTCTGAAACCAGAAGGCCCAGGTCTTTGATATTTGGTATGAAGCATCATCTAGTGGACCTCTACCAAGATTGTTCAAATTATAGCCCTGGGGCCAAAACCGGCCCTGCCCAGGGGCCAAATGCTTTTCCATAGGCTTATATAGGGAAAACATATAAAAATCTTCTTGTCTGAAACCAGAAGGCCCAGGTCTTTGATATTTGGTATGAAGCTTCATCTGGAGGACCTCTAACAAGTTTGTTCAAATAATAGCCCTGGGGCCAAAAACGCCCCCTCCCGGGGGTTCACTGGTTTTACATAGGCTAATATAGGGAAAACCTTTAAAAATCTTCTTCTGAAACCAGAAGGCCCAGGTCTTTGATATTTGGTATGAAGCTTCATCTAGTAGACCTCTACCAAGATTGTTGAAATTATAGCCCTGGGGCTAAAAATGCCCCTGTGCCAGAGCCTATGGTTTTACATAGGCTTATAGAGTGAAAACCTTTAAAAATCTTCTAGTCTGAAACCAGAAGGCCCAGGTCTTTGATATTTGGTTTGAAGCTTCATGTAGTGGACCTCTACAAAGGTTGTTCAAATTATAGCCCTGGGGCCAAAAAGTTTTATATAGGCTTATATAGCGAAAAATATAAACATCTTCCTGTCTGAAACCAGAAGGCCCAGGTCTTTGATATTTGGAATGAAGCTTCATCTAATGGACCTCTACCATGATCATTCAAATCATAGCAAGGGGGCCAAAAGTGTCCCCGCCCTTGGGCCCACTGGTTTTACATAGACTTATATAGAGAAAACTTTTAAAAATCTTCTTGTCTGAAACCAGAAGGCTCATGCCTTTGATATTCTATGTTAAGCTTCATTCAGTGGACCTCTGCTTATATTGTTCAAATTATAGACCTGGGTCTAAAAATTGCACCGCCCTGGGACCAACATGTTAATTTCTTAGCTCAGGACAGCGATATAGGACCGTCATGGTCCTCTTGTCTTTAAATTATGTCCCACTGAAAAAAGTGTCTACTCTTAAGGGAAAGAATTTGCTCCTCAGGAGCAAATTCTTTTCTTTTAGAGTTGACCCCTATTGACATGGGAGACAAAAATACTTCTGCAGGAGTTGTCTCCCCTGAATATGTATCCATGCCCCGTAACAAGCTGGTTAATGGTCAAAATTTTAACTGGTTTGGATATGTTAACTCATTGGCTACTCACATTTTATCTACAGAAAAAATTAGTATACAGTAAAATGCCTGTAGTTAGACCGCCTTTGGAACTGTTCAAAAGTGGTCTTTAAGGGGAATGGGAACACCTGGCATATTTTTCCGCCATTTTTCAAAGGGAGATAACTTTCGGGACCTCCTGTACGCTTTTTAGCTCACCGTCACGTAGTGACGAGGTGAGCTTATGGGATCACTTTTCGTCCGTCGTCCGTCGTGCGTCAGTGCGTCCGTGCGTCAGTGCGTCCGTAAACAATTTCTTTAAACGACATCTCCTCCTAAACCACTGATCGGATTTTGACCAAACTTCACAGGAATGATCCTTAGGTGGTCCCCTTTCAAAGTTGTTCAAATGGTTCCGGTCCGTTGCACATATAGGTTTTTGGGGCCAAAAATAGATTTTTTTCACCAAAAACTTAAAAAATCTTCTTCTCTGAAACCACAAGGCCCAGGTCTTTGATATTTGGTCTGAAGCTTCATCTAGTGGACCCCTACCAAGATTGTTCAAATTATAGTGCTGGGGCCAAAAATGCCCCCGCTCCGGGGCCCTTTGGTTTTACATGGGCTTATATAGGGAAAATCTTTAAAAATCTTCTTCTCTGAAACCGTAAGGCCCAGGTCTTTGATATTTGGTCTGAAGCTTCATCTAGTGGACCCCTACCAAGATTGTTCAAATAATAGTGCTGGGGGCAAAAATGCCCCCGCTCCGGGGCCCTTTGGTTTTACATGGGCTTATATAGGGAAAATCTTTAAAAATCTTCTTCTCTGAAACCGTAAGGCCCAGGTCTTTGATATTTGGTCTGAAGCTACATCTAGTGGACCCCTACCAAGATTGTTCAAATTATAGTGCTGGGGCCAAAAATGCCCCCGCCCCGGGCCCCTTTGATTTTACATGGGCTTATATAGGGAAAATCTTTAAAAATCTTCTTCTCTGAAACCGCAAGGCCCAGGTCTTTGATATTTGGTATGAAGCTTCAACTAGTGGACCCCTACCAAGATTGTTCAAATTATAGTACTGGGGCCAAAAATGCCCCCGCTCCGGGGCCCTTTGGTTTTACATAGGCTTATATAGGGAAAATCTTAAAAATTCTTCTTCTCTGAAACCGCAAGGCCCAGGTCTTTGATATTTGGTATGAAGCTTCATCTAGTGGACCCCTACCAAGATTGTTCAAATTAAAGTGCTGGGGCCAAAAATGCCCCCGCTCCGGGGCCCTTGGTTTAACATGGGCTTACATAGGGAAAATCTTTTAAAATTTTCTTCTCTGAAACCGCAAGGCCCAGGTCTTTGATATTTGGTATGAAGCTTCATCTAGTGGACCCCTACCAAGATTGTTCAAATTATAGTGCTGGGGCCAAAAATGCCCCCGCTCCGGGGCCCTTTGGTTTTACATTGGCTTATATAGGGAAAATCTTAAAAAATCTTTTTCTCTGAAACTGCAAGGCCCAGGTCTTTGATATTTGGTATGAAGCTTCAACTGGTGGACCCCTACCAAGATTGTTCAAATTATAGTGCTGGGGCCAAAAATGCTCCCGCATCGGGGCCCATTGGTTTTACATGGTCTTATAAAGGGAAGATCTTTAAAAATCTTCTTCTCTGAAACCCTAAGGCCCAGGTCTTTGATATTTGGTATGAAGCTTCATCTAGTGGACTCCTACCAAGATAGTTCAAATTATAGTGCTGGGGCCAAAAATGCCCCCGCCCCAGGGCCGTTTGGTTTTACATGGGCTTATATAGGGAAAATCTTAAAAAATCTTCTTCTCTGAAACCGCAAGGCCCAGGTCTTTGATATTTGGTATGAAGCTTCATCTAGTGGACCCCTACCAAGATTGTTCAAATTATAGTGCTGGGGCCAAAAATGCCCCCGCACCGGGGTCCTTTGGTTTAACATGGGCTTACATAGGGAAAATCTTTTAAAATTTTCTTCTCTGAAACCGCAATGCCCAGGTCTTTGATATTTGGTATGAAGCTTTATCTAGTGGACCCCCACCAAGATTGTTCAAATTATAGTGCTGGAGCCAAAAATGCCCCCGCTCCAGGGCCCTTGGGTTTTACATGGGCTTATATATGGAAGATCTTTAAAAATCTTCTTCTCTGAAACCGTAAAGCCCAGGTCTTTGATATTTGGTATGAAGCTTCATCTAGTGGATCCTTACCAAGATTGTTCAAATTACAGTGCTGGGGCCAAAAATGCCCCTGCCCTGGGGCCCTTTGGTTTTACATGGGCTTATATAGGGATAATCTTAAAAAATCTTCTTCTCTGAAACCGCAAGGCCCAGGTCTTTGATATTTGGTATGAAGCTTCATCTAGTGGACCCCTACCAAGATTGTTCAAATTATAGCCCTGGGGCCAAAAATGCCCCCTGCCCCGGGGCCCTTTGATTTTACATGGGCTTATATAGGGAAAATCTTTAAAAATCTTCTTCTCTAAAACCGCTAGGACCAGGTCTTTGATATTTGGTATGAAGCTTCACCTAGTGGACCCCTACCAAGATTGTTCAAATTATATTGTGGGGGCAAAAAATGCCCCCACTCTGGGGCCCTTTGGTTTTACATGGGCTTATTTGGGAAAATCTTTAAAAATCTTCTTCTCTGAAACCGCAAGGCCCAGGTCTTTGATATTTGGTATGAAGCTTCATCTAGTGAACCCCTTTCAAGATTGTTCAAATTAAAGTGCTGGGGCCAAAAATGCCCCCGCTCCAGGGCCCTTTGGTTTTACATGGGCTTACATAGGGAAAATCTTTAAAAATCTCGTCTCTGAAACTGCTAGGCTCAGGTCTTTGATATTTGGTATGAAGCTTTACCTAGTGGACCCTACCAAGATTGTTCAAATTATAGTGCTGGGACAAAAAATGCCCCCACTCTGGGGCCCTTTGGTTATACATGGGCTTATATTGGGAAAATCTTTAAAAATTTTCTTCTCTTAAACCGTAAGGCCCTTGTCTTTGATATTTGGTATGATGCTTCACCCCATAAGGCCCAGCCCCCCCCCCCCCCCCCCCCCACACACACACACACACAGGGCCTTTTGGTTTTACATGGGCCTAATCAGGGAAAATCTTTAAAAATCTTCGTCTCTGAAACTGCAAGGCCCGGGTCTTTGATATTCGATATGAAGCTTCACCTAGTAGACCCCTACCAAGATTATTCGAATTATAGCCCTGGGGCCAAAAATGCCCCCGCTCCAGGGTTCTTTGGTTTTACATAGACTTATTTATGGAAAATCTTGAAAAATCTTCTTCTCTGAAACCGCAAGGCCCAGGTCTTTGATATTTGGTATGAAGCTTCATTTGGTGGACCCCTACCAATATTGTTCAAATTATAGTGCTGGGGCCAAAAATGCCCCCGCCCCGGGTCTTTGGGTTTTACATGGGCTTATAAAGGGAAAATCTTTAAAAATCTTGTTCTCTGAAACCGCTAGGCTCAGGTCTTTGATATTTGGTATGAAGCGTCACCTAGTGGACCCCTACCAAGATTGTTCAAATTAAAGTGCTGGGGCAAAAAATGCCCCCGCTCTGGGGCCCTTTGGTTTTACATGGCTTATATAGGGAAACTATTTAAAAATCTTCTTTTCTGAAACCACAGGGCCCAGGTCTTTGATATTTGGTATGAAGCTTCACCTAGTGGACCCCTACCAGGACTGTTCAAATTATTGCCCTGGGGCCAAAAATGCTCCCGCTCCGGGGCCCCTTGGTTTTACATAGACTTATATAGGGAAAATCTTTAAAAATTTTCTTCTCTGAAACTGTAAGGCCCATTTTTTTTATATTTGGTATGAAGCTTCACCCCACAAGGCCCAGTTACCCCCCCCCCCCCTTATAAAGGGGAAAATCTTTAATAATCTTCTTCTCTGAAACCGCGAGGCCCAGGTCTTTGATATTTGGTATGAAGCTTCATCTGGTGGACCCCTACCAATATTGTTCAAATTATAGTGCTGGGGCCAAAAATGCCCCCACCCCGGGGCCTTTTGGTTTTACATGGGCTTATAGAGGGGAAAATCTTGAAAAATCTTCTTCTCGGAAACCACAAGGCCTAGGTCTTTGATATTCAGTATGAAGCTTCATCTAGTGGACCTCTACCAAAATTGTTCAATTATAGCCCTGAGACCAAAAATGCCCCCGCATCGGGGCCCTTTGGTTTTACATAGACTTATATAGGGAAAATCTTTAAAAATCTTCTTCTCTGAAACCACAAGGCCTAGGTCTTTGATATTTGGTATGAAGCTTAATCTTGTGGACCTCTACCAAGATTGTTCAAATTATAGCCCTGGGGCCAAAAATATCCCCGCTCCGGGGCCCTTTGGTATTACATAGACTTATATGGGGAAAATCTTGAAAAATCTTCTTCTCTGAAACCAGAAGGCCTAGGTCTTTGATATATGGTATGAAGCTTCATCTTGTGGACCTCTACCAAGATTGTTCAAATTTTAGCCCTGAGACCAAAAACGCCCCTGTCTCGGGGGCCCTTTGGTTTTACATAGACTTATAACTTATAGAGTCTAACTGTTGGTTTTCTTTTGCTCCAGCATTTCAGTGGTTTCTTGCTGTCGAGTCCTCACCTTTGTCTCACCTCTGTGGTTCTTTGATTATTTGTGTTCATGCGGACTGAACAAATTTTTTGTCTAAATCGCAGCGGAAGTAAGGGCGAGGATTGTGGCCATGTAAAAAAGATTTAAGCCCCCCAGTGGAAATCTTTCCACTGACCGTTCCAAGGCGGTTTTTCTGTGGCGATTTATTTATGTTGTTGTTAATTACTTACTGTGTGTATCACTTGTGTCTTTTAATTTTGGATGGCCATATTGCCATTTTGTGGGAAAGTAACTGTCCTTATGGCCTTCTTTTGTTTAGGTTTCCATTATGGTCTGGTCGCTTAATGTTTGTATTTCTTTCCCTTTGGTGTCTTTGATGTGTATCGATTCCTGATCTTTGTTTTACTTCTACTTTATATAGGGAAAATCTTTAAAAATCTTCTTCTGTGAAACCACAAGGCCTAGGCCTTTGATATTTGGTGTGAAATTTCATCTAGTGGACCTCTATCAAGATTGTTCAAATTATAGGCTATTAGCCCTGGGGCCAAAAATGCCCCCGCCCCGAGACCCTTTGCTTTTACACAGACTTAAATAGGGAAATCTTTAAAAATCTACTTCTCTGAAACCCCAAGGCCCATGCCTTTGATATTTGGTATGGAGCTTCATCTAGTGGACCTCTACCAAGATTGTTTAAATTATGGCGCTGAAGCCAAAAATGCCCCCGCTCCGGGGCCATTTGGTTTTACATAGGCTAATGTAGGGAATATCTTTAAAAAAATACTTCTTCTCTGAAACCCCAAGGCCCAGGTCTTTGATATTTGGTGTGTAGCTTCATCTAGTGGACCTTTGCCAAGATTGTTCGAATTATTGCCTTTGTTGATATTTGGTTTGAAGCTTCACCTTTTTAAACCTCCCTCAACATTATGCACATTATAACCCTAGGGTCAATAATGGCCCTCCCCGGGGCCCACTTGTTACTCTATGGATCAGGTGAGCGATCCAGGGCCATCATGGCCCTCTTGTCTATAAGTTCTGTCCCACGGAAAAAGGGGTCAACTCTTAAAGGAAAGAATTTGCTCCTCTGGAGCAAATTCTTTCCTTTAAGAGTTGACCCCTATTGACATGGGAGACAAAAATACTTTTGCAGGAGTTACCTCCCCTGAAGGTGTTCCCATTCCCCTTAAGACCACTTTTGACCTTGACCAGTCTCAAAGGTGGTCTATTTCTAGGAGGCACAGAGTGCAGAAAACATTCGGGCAGAATGAATGAATCTTTTTAAATATGATTTTAAAGGCGAACTAGTCGTAATTTTAGGTGGTCTTATTAGCGGAATTTTACAGTATTTGCAGTCTTGAAAAATCAGTTTTAGCGTTTCGTAAGTTAAAGGCACTGTTTGTTTTGACTAATTTGTCTCAAATCTACTGCAGATGTTAGTATTACTGGGGTCATCATGTGTTTGTTAGACTTTCCTCACTTTAATACAACTTCTGGTAATGTACTAAACTCCATTCAGAAAATCTGAATCATCTATTTTTTCGTTTCTTCCTTTTAATACTCATTTTAGCCCCTACATCACAATGGGAAAGTTTTAGACCTGACCCTCCGCCGACTTCTCCAGCAATTCCCATGCCTCTGCGACAGTCTGGAAAGGCTGTGATTATTTGGAGGAAATTGCAAAACAAAGAAATGAGACCACATACTAAGTCCATTTGATGATGATTGTCAGGTGAAATAATAAATATTCAAATCCATGTGACGTACTATTATATATAAATAGAAATGCAGTTTCAACACAACTTACATTCGATGGCTAGATAGGGGCTCACTAGGAACGGGGAGGTCATTCTTCTATATACGTTTTCTTAGTCCTTTCGTCCGCCCGTCCATAGGTCAGCCATTTGTATGTATGTATTGTATGTATGTATGTATGTATGTATGTATGTATGTATGTATGTATGTAATGTATGTAATGTATGTAATGTATGTATGTATGTATGTATGTATGATGTGCATGTGTCTGTCTGTATGTATGTGTATGTATGCATCACGTTCTATCAATCAAGGTAAAGGTTGTTCTTAGAGGTCAAAGATATTTTTTTCATGTCCGGGCAACAACTTTCTTATGCCTGGATGGACTTTCTAAAATTACTTCAGAAATGTTAACCATCACGAGACGAGGTGTCGCACGCCAGACCCAGGTTGGTTATACTTATAGGACAAATTTTCGTATCTGGTCAATAACTTTCTAATTTCTAGATGGGTTTTGAAAGTACTTGGCAGGAATGTAAGTCAAATGTTAAAAAAGTCTTTCTTCGTGTCCAGTCAATAACCTTACTATTCCTAGATAGATAGGAATATGTTAACCATCCTCAGAAGATTTGTGACGCGCTAGGCCATGGTAGATGCCACCAAGATCAAGGTCATTTTTAGAGATCAAATGTCAAAAAGGGTCTTTTTTTCAGTAACATTCATATTCCTGCATGGATTTTGAAATCACCTGGCCAAAATGTTAATCATCATCAAATGATGTGTCATGCATAAAACTCAAAAGTGCGTAGCTCAAAGGAGAGGCAAAAATGTTGTCCTCACACAGTCTATACATTACACTCATTTCTGTGTTCCATGTCATATGTCGTGGGGGGTGTGCATCCGTGTCCTATGGACGTAATAGGCCTCCGTGGCCTAGTGGTTAAGAGCGCTGACTCTTGATCATTAGGTCTCTCACCGCTGTGGTTCGAGCCTCGCTCGGGTCACATGTGAGACGCCAAGTTCTGCAACGGAAGGTCAGGTGGTTTTTCTCCAGGTACTCCTGTTTTCGCCCACCTCTGATTAATGATCAGCTCGATATGAGTGAAATAATCTTGAAAGGGCCGTAAAACCAAAACTAAAAAAACCTAGGAACGCAATTATAGTTTCTTCTTTTATTCTATTCAGTTCTTTCCTTTTTGACGTGGGAAACGTCTTGAGGTGGATGGGTGCTTGTAGACTCGGTCGTTGTCGTCCTGTTGTTGTCGGCGGGGGATTCTCACTAAGTACTTGTAAATGGCCGGCCCGAAGTGGCTTTAAATGCTGACTGGGATGTAAAACCGCAAGGCATAACACAAACAGTGGTAGCATTCATTGTCTTAACAAATAAATTATCACAGTTTTGCTCACCTACGTACGTATTGTAACCTTGTAAATTAATATTGACTGTTGAACTGAACACCCCTATTGGAAACAAGTTGATGGTTCATCATATAAGTAACAAAAGAATGCGCAAAACTGCCGTTAACAGAGAGAGAGAGAGAGACTTGCATCATGAGACGAATATAAAGGGTTCGCATAACTTGCGTAAAAAGACATGGTAGATTATCACCTCTTTAAATCTAAGAAGAATGTTGCACTTGTACACATAGGTCTGTTGATAGAATAGCTGCGCTGCAGCTCATACGCCAGTCTGTGGCAGTCCTGTAAGTTTAACCTATCAAATGCTATGTTCTGTCAACAGTGGCCAAAAAGAAGTATACCGATATCAGACGTGGTGTCATAGCTAATGATTTTCCATGAAGTGATCGTGCAAATATAACAGAGACGCCCTGGTAATTTACAAGAGCAGTGACCACTTCTATATATGGTTTGAAAGGGTGTGCCGAACCTGCCAGAATGTCTTAGTCTATGAAAGAAAATTTAGATTTTGCAATTTTCACCAAATAATCACAGCCTTTCCTGGCTGTCACAGAGGCATACGACTTGCTGGAGAAATTGGCCGAGGGTCAGGTCTAAAACTTTCCCATAGTGATGTATGGGCTAAAATAAGTATTAAAGGCGAGAAACGGATAAATCCGTGATTCAGATTTTCTGAACGTAGTTTAAAAGGTGATATAAAACATGAGTGCAGCAAGTGTAGATTCCATTAAAGGGATTCATTTTCTATTGTGTCAGCGAGTGCTTCTAATTAGTACCTACAACATAAGTTTCATGCAGAAATAAGAAGAATATCAGTACTTTTCGGATGAAAAAAAGGCCTCATTTGGAGCTCTGTAGCAAAAAATGTCATGGTTATAATCCCCACCCAGACTGGCAACATTCATTTTCTGAGAGTAATCATGGAATACTTTCTATGGTTATTGTCGGCTTGAAGTAGGGCACATGTTAGGCAAAAGAATGTCTCTGTATTGATTACATGTATTCAGTTTGAAGACTAAAGTGTTTCTTGTAACTAACCAGCTCAACATGACCTTGATAATGTTGATTGGGCTATTAAACCTTTTTGTACCAAATGGAATCTTCCTCCTTATATATATAGCAGGAGTCCATTTCAAAATTTAGGGGTGTCAGGCTGTGTTATCTTTAATTTATTTGGATAATAGCTTAACTTTTTGCAAGTAGTGTAGGCCCTGATCAGATGCCGCATTCTGTGGCATCTGATCTGGGCCTGCACTGTTTGCCATGGTACCCTTTTTGGGGTTTCTGGTACAAAACGGGTTGAGAAACAAATAACATGCAAAGCTGGAAAGAATACAATACTAGAAAGAAAACAAAAAACATGCAAAGCTGGAAAGAATACAATACTAGCAAAAAACAAATAACACGCAAAGCTGGAAAGAATACAATACTAGAAAGAAAACAAAAAACATGCAAAGCTGGAAAGAATACAATACTAGCAAAAAACAAATAACTCGCAAAGCTTGAAAGCATACAGACAAACAAGCACAGTTGTATTGTATCAGTATGAACCAATGGCATGCAAGCATGAATTGCTTGTATGCTCAATATTTTATCTTACTTTTTTCAACAGGTCCCTAAGGTTCGGTTATACTGCTGTATGTTCTCTGTTGTCAAAGTTGACCATGGTTCACCAGGATGTAGAACAAGGGTAATTTTCTGTTTTTTTTAATTTTTCCGCTATACATTTGTACAATCTTCAAAACTGCAGGACACATACAAATAACATATAACTATTGTAACATTCACAAATAACTTATTAGGCCAGTCAAAATAGCATTGAACCTCAAACAAATTCCTTCAGAAGGGTTTTCACTATTTTCAGAATCAGTGAGGTGTCCTGATTTACAGGAAAAAAATCCCCAAAAATATTCCCTGGCGAAATTGATTTTTTTGGGGAAAATGTTCGAAATTTAAATAAAAATCGCCAAAAACAGGAATTTAATTATAAAAATTTCATTAAATTATATCAAATTTATTTAAATAGCTAAAAATAAGCTAACTGTTGTCAAGTAGCGACAAAAGAAGTTTCAGCTTGATATGTGCACAGAAAGCTGTCTTTTTTGGGGTAAAAACTTGGAAATATTGACAAAAAACGCAGAAAATGGGAATAAATTTTTAAAAAGTTACTGGTGTGGATTCTTGAAAATGTTTTGATGTTAAAAGTTATATATGTGTATAAGTTAACTACAGGAAAAAAATAAAAATTTTATATGTTTAAAAAGTCACATTTTTCGGGGTATGAAAATGCACATGTTTACATAAAAAACACCCAAAATCTAGTATTTTCCGGTCAAGTAGAAATTACATTATAAAAATAAATTGTATGATGTCAAGCTAATTTATATAGCCAGATGTACACTGACTATATCAAGTGGCTCTCAAAAATCCTTCAGCTTCGTGCCTGCACAGCAATATGACATTTTTTTTAAGGCAGAAAATGAAAATTTTGATAAAAAAACATGGAAAATAGGAATGTTTTTTTTTTAAAGTTAGTGGTGAGGATTCATGAACATTTTTTAATGTAAAAAGTATCAGTTAACTAAAGGAACAAAATAATTTTTTAGATATTTGAAAAGTCAATTTTCCAGGTAGGAAAATACACAGTTTTACACAAAACCCTCAAAATCCATTATATGCCACCAGTAACACTATACTACTTAATATAGGGCTCTAACAATATACAAAATAGTACCGTCTTGTTCACTTTAACTTTTCTTTCACTGATCATTATTATGTGTCCTGCAGGAACGCATTCATATATATAAATGTCAAAAATATACATACACGTACTGTCAGATCATGAACCATCTTATATTGTGCAAAAATGGTGTTTATATCCAACAAAATACTGTTTTAAACCCAGATACCACGGCCCCCGCCCATTGGGGCTTGAACAAATAGATGGGCTACATGATGCTTCCACGCAGAGCTGAAACCGACCGCACACGAGCACTGGTAAACCGCCTAGAGGATCTACGCCTGTCCAGGCAAAGCGGTGCGAGTCGGACCGTCCATGCTTATAAACCCTATTGGTTTCATTGGGCGACAGGGATTGAGATGTCATTTCATCTCAATGTCGGGTAAAAGTCCCACAAAATTGGAAGCAACGTCTCCAAAATGACCTATACCGTGTTGACGGGGACGTTAAACCTCAAATCAAACAAACAAAAACCCAGATACATTATTTGTTGGGATGATTTATTTGACAAATCCACTCTTGTCTAATATGTGTAATTTCTTAGCTATATAGCAGTTATGCTTCAAGCCAACATGCCCATTTGGAGACAAAGAAGAAATGCATAAAACTATGCACCAAGAATCAGAAAAATATGTTCATTTTTCCATGATAGAAGCTATCATGTTTTTTGACAATCACAAAGACCAATAACAGAACAGAAGAACAGGAATTATAGAAGAACATGCAAAATGTTACTGGATCAGAAACAACATCGAGTTAACTAAATCGGTGACAGGACATCTCGGCCCCTAACAAACTCGGCCCCTGACAATCTCGGCCCCTAGCAAACTCGGCCCCTACAAACTCGGCCCCTGACAAACTCGGCCCCCAAAATTAGAATAGGTATATTTCGTAGTCCAAATAGGAATTTAGGCAGATCGGATTCTGGCTAGGCCAAATAGGAATTCTTATTTGGTCGAGGCAGATTCCGGATCCGGCTAAAATAAAATTTAGTTAAGCCAGATTCCGGAACTGGCTAAACTCTGTTTAGTCCAAATAAGAATTCCTATTTGGCTAGGCTGATTCTGGATCTGGCTTAGCTGGTCAGGCCAAATAGGAATCTTGATTAAATGCTAACAGACCTTCATTGAATATTTATCAATTGGTAACAGTTTTAAAAGTATATTGTAGATTTTCAGCCATGTATTATTGATAGAATAACAAGATTCCTATTTGGTCTGACCAGCTAAGCCAGGTCCGGAATCTGCCTAGCCAAATAGGAATTCTTATTTTGGACTAAACAGAGTTTAGCCAGATCCGGAATCTACATAGGCCAAATAAGAATTCCTATTGGTCTAGCCAGATTCCGGATCTGGCTAAATTCCTATTTGGACTACGACATATATATTAATGTTGGAATTGACTTATTATCAACTATTACACATATTTTAATGTACATATGCCTAATTATTTTTCATTTTTTGGCATTTTTTTTCCAATTTATTTGAATAAGCGAGTTTTCTTAATGAGCCATCTGATCAGGATCTAAACTGTTTGCCATTGTTTTATAGTCCTAGCGAAGCGAGGTAGTTCTAACCAAACCCACAAACTGTTTTTATGTAGATATAATAAACACAATCTAAACCAAAGTTAACCCCAGTTTTACAGGGCGTGATTATATAGGCATGTTTTCATGATGATATACTGTGCTAGCAACGCTTTGAAGGTTTAATGTTTTTTTTTTCTTCTTTCTGCTCAAAATATAGATTGTGGGGACTCAATAGATGAGGCGGTTCTAACGAGTACCCACAATCTATATTTTGTAGCAGAATTTAGAAAAATAAGGGATGGCCTTGTAAACCCCAGTTTTACTTTATAAAAGTGGCGTTCAATGGGATCAACATTGTATAGGCGTGTCTTCGTGATGATTTGTCATCGGAAACATATTTTTCGTATTTCTGCTATAAACATAGACTGTGGGTACTCGTTAGAACCCATTGACAAGTCGATTCTAACATGTACCATCAATCTATGTTTTTGAGCAAACATATTTGGGTACTTGTTAAAACACATCGACGACGCGGTTCTTACAAGAACCAACAATCTATGTTTTTGAGAAGAAAAAAGAAAAATAATATAAACCCTTGTAAACCCAGTTTTTCTGTATAAAAGTGTGGTTGCCGGTGGTCAAAATTATACAGGCATGTTTTCGTGATGTCACACTTAATTCCAACACCGTCCCAATTACAGCATCGGTTTCCGCGATCGTTTATCGTGGATAAGGTTTCGTATTAAAAACGATAAATATGCTCAAACTTTCTGTGAAACTACCTATCCACCTTCCAAATTGATTATCGGAACCAAAAACATAGTATTTTAGGACCTAAATGCTGCTAGGGACTGAGTTTTTAGGGACGGAGTTGGATGGGGGCCGAGTTTGCTAGGGGCCGAGTTTGTCAGGGGCCGAGTTTGCCAGGGGCCGAGTTTGTTAGGGGCCGAGATGTCCATAAATCAACTAAATCCATGTCCAAACTATAGTAGACCTGTGTTTCAACCTGGAGTAATTGTTCTTGTAGTGTGAAGTCTGGGCAAAACAATAAGGAAATAAAAAAAAAATAGTACGTGGGACAGGGCAACCATCCAGCAACTGGAAATATGTTTCCTTTCCTTCTTATCCAATAACATTTTATTAATAATGTTTTTAGATATATTTTTTGCATTCAAAATCAAACCACAAACTCTGCAAAACTAAAAGCTTGATTTAACAATATCACTGTGTAACTCGTCATAATCTAACATGAATAAGGACAACTGCAGCAACAAATAGCAGCTTATTTCTAAAAATATGCAACAAAGTTACTTAATTAACATACTTTTACTTAATACTGGAGGAAAGAACAGTCAAACAGTTTTAAAGCAAGAGAACCGTGATGGTCCTGTATGTATATCCCTCATCAAAGCTAACATATTTGCATACTGAATATTGAAATTTCACATGAACTTTTACAGTTTTGTTTAAATTTCATCTCAAAGAGTGGCAACGTGTCCTGTACTCAATACCGTTTTTGACAAGCAGTGCTTAAATTTAGACCATTTAAGGACAACAAGGCACACAAATTAATCTTTACACCACTGATTAATTTGAACAACGTTGGTGGAGGGCCACCCAAGGAATATTTGTGTAAAATTAGGGTAATGCAATTCTATGAAAACTTTTTAAGATCACCCGAGGATTATTCCTGCACAGTTTAGTTGAAAAACCCTTGTAGTAAAGAAATTGTGAATGGATGGACGGATGATGGGAATGGTCCCAATTACATGGCATGAGCACCTTGATAAAGGTTAATTTGATGTAGCTACACGTGCTTACCAAATATCAAAGGCCCTGGGCCTTCTAGTTTCAATGTTGTTTTAAAGCTTTTCCCTATATGAGTCTTTGCAAAATAAGTGACCCCCCCCACCCCCTGGAGTTGGGCCATTTTATATTCCTGGGCTATAATATAAACAATGTTGGTTGAGCAATACTATATAAAGGAATACCAAATATCAAAGGCCTTGGCCCTCTGTTTCATCTGGGCCTTCCAGTTTCACAAAACGATTTTTGAAATGTCTGTGTAAAATAAGTGATTCTGAAGGCGGGGCCCTTGTTGATAACAGTGCTATGATTTGAACAATCTTGGTAAAAGTCAACTAGATGAATATACATGTATACAAATAGCAAGGACATACATTTTTATAGTTTTCCCTATATGAATCAATTTTTTAACAATCTTGACAAAAATTCACTATCTGAAGCTATATTTACCAAACATAAAAGACCCGACCCTTCCATTTTCAGGCAAGAAGATTTTTAAAGTTTTGCAATATGGGTCAATGTAAAACAAGTGTCTTGGAAAAAGCTACATACGAAATCTCTAAGACCTTACAGCTTTATACAAGATGATTTTAAAAATTTTACTTATTCTCCTTTTTTCTGCCATGGCAACAAAAGCTGCATGGGATGGAATTCTTCGAACAGCAGACCTCAGTGTGGGCCAATTAGTACCTCAGGGCTATACTCTGGGCAATCTTAATTGGCAGAGATCCACAAGCAGAGGATACCTATTAAATATCAAATTCCAAGATCGTCTAGTATCAGGATGTGAGTTCATGTAAAACATTTGTATCACCAGGGATGGGTACACTTTTGACCCCAAGGCTATGATTTAAACAATGTTGATAAAAGCTGCTTGCCAAACCTAATAAAATACCTTCTTGTTCTGGTTTCGGATAAGTAATCTTTCTAATTTCCCCGTTTTTGTTGCCATGACAATCAGAGTTGCATGGAATGGATTTTTGAATAACTCTGAACAAGATTTAGTGACTTAAGAAATGTCATTTAAGAAAATTGAGAACAGAAGGGCAGACGGATGAAAGTGACGACCATGGACAGTGACCAGTTACAATAGATTCCCAGAAGCCTTAAGCTTATGAAAGCTAAAATATATAATACATGGTCATTTTTCATGTTTTTTTCTGTAAAAGTATTATCTTTTTACCCTGAAAAGCTAAAAAAGCTATGTTTTCAATAGTCTTTACCAGATACATGTATTAAAAATGTTCGTTTTCTATGTTTTTTTTTTTTTTTTTTTTGTTTTTTGTTTGGCAAAATTTCCAACAACCTTAGAAAGGAACATTTCTGTGAAGGTATGAAGTTGAAGCATTAAATAGCTGCTTCAAAGTAGTTTGTGCATATATGGTAATACAAACCAGCTCCACGTCAGACATGTATATACTATGAAATTTTGTTAAGTAATTCCTACATGTGAAAAAATATGGTATTTTTCGGTAAAATTCAACATTTTCATCGCCTGAAAAATGAAACTTTATAAACATTTCAATATCTTTCTTTGTTTCTGTAGTTAAAGGTTATCCATATGTAACTTTTTGCATCAAAACATTTTCAAGAATCCTCACCACTAACTTTTAACAAAAACATTCCCGTTTCCCTCGCTTTTTTGTCAAAATTTTAAATTTCTCCCTTGAAAGGCAAACTTCTGAGCAGGCACAAATGTGTGAAAATGTGTATTTTCCTACCTGGAAAATTGACTTTTCAAATATCTAAAAATTCATTTTATTCCTGTAGTTAACTGATATCTTACTTTTTACATTAAAAAAATTCATGAATCCTCACCACTAACTTTAAAAAAAAAACATATTCCTATTTTCCATGTTTTTTATCAAAATTTTACATTTTCTGCCTTTAAAAAGTCAAATTGCTGTGCAGGCACGAAGCTGAAGGATTTTTGAGAGCTACTTGATATAGTCAGTGTACATCTGGCTATATAAATTAGCTCGACATCATACAATTTATTTTTATAATGTAATTTCTACTTGACCGGAAAATACTAAATTATGGGTGTTTTTTATGTAAACATGTGCATTTTCATACCCCGAAAAATGTGACTTTTTAAACATATAAAAATTTTATTTTTTTCCTGCAGTTAACTTATACACATATATAACTTTTAACATCAAAACATTTTCAAGACTCCACACCAGTAACTTTTTAAAAATTTATTCCCATTTTCTGCGTTTTTTGTCAATATTTCCAAGTTTTTACCCCAAAAAAGACAGCTTTCTGCACACATATCAAGCTGAAACTTCTTTTATTGCTACTTGACAACAGTAAGCTTATTTTTGGCTATCTAAATTAATTTGATATAATTTAATGAAATTTTTATAATTAAATTCCTGTTTTTGGCGATTTTTATTCAAATTTCGAACATTTTCCCCCAAAAAATCAATTTCGCCTGGGAATATTTTTGGGGATTTTTTTCCTGTAAGTCAGGACACCTCACTGATTTGGAAAATAGTGAAAATCCTTCTGAAGGAATTTGTTTGAGGTTGAGGGTCTTTTTGGGCTAAAATGACTGGCCTATATCCATTTACTTGCCTAAATACACAATAATACATTTAATTAATCCATTTTGTACCAGAAACCCCAAAACGGGTACCCTGGCACACAGTGCAGGCCCAGATCAGAAGCAGCAAAACACTGTGTCTGATCAGGGCCTCCACTGTTGCTAAAAGTTCAGTCATTTCCAAATAAATTTTGAAGAAAACACAACCTGTTACCCCTGGATTTTGAAATGGTCTCCTGCTATATATAAAAAGGAAAATTCCATTTGGTACAAGAAGGTTTAAGAAATGAATTTTATTATTTTGCTGTTCATGAAAGTATGAACGCAATGGGTCACAGGCAAGGTAAATAAAGCCCAACCTTTCTTAGCGACTTGGTGTCTCAGATGGGAGCTGTTGGTTAATCGTATCAATTCCTGATCATTGCCTCTACTATGTTTCATACTTTCATGAACAGCAAAAAATGAAGTTTATTTCTTATATTTACATTCTTTGCTCCTCATCACTGGGCGACAAAATGCTTATAGGGCAAACTTTTACAGTTGTAAAATATTTAGACTCCTATTTAAACAGCAGAAAAGTGTTGACATCGCCAATGCACAATGAGATCGTAGAGAACCATGGTTTAGAATGATGTCACTTGACGTCACTGAAAATCATGTAACTCAATGTGTTCATGGAAATATGAACATCGTTCTTTTTAGGTTTACATTAGGCTTTACACTGGAAATGTAAATGCACTGCAATTTCTTTACTTAAAACAATGTTGATGTCAAAAAACAGAAAATGTGTTAGTTAAAGAACTATGCTATATCAAAACGAAAGTGTCCATTTATGGATATAAGAGGGGCAATTGTCAGTTACTAGCAACAGGATGCACTGTTTTGGTTAGCTGCATAGAAGATCTAAGCTGCCTAGGAAAATGTTGGATAGGTTAACCCATTCTGCACCGGAAATCCCAAAACGGGTACCCTGGCAAACCGTGCAGGCCCAGATCAGACGCAACAGAACGTGGCATCTGATCAGGGCCTACACTATTTGCAAAAAGTTCTGCTATTTTCCAAATAAATTTTACAGATAACACAGCCCTAAATTTCGTACAAAAAGGGTTAGTCGACTGACTTGTCAAGACCTTGATAGCTTTTAACTCTCAAAACAAATCAAAGCGTTGAGAGTACTGGTGAGTTGATCATCTGAGTTTTGGCTGGGAAAATAGTCCTGGGCTGAGACTTAAACTGTTTAGTTTGACCACTAACTACCAGTTTTCAAGCGAAGAATGTAAACCCTGATCAGACGCCACATTCACATTTTAACAAGGCTAACCCATGATTCCAGCCCAGATTCTATAGATAACCCTATAAAGTAACATGCTGACCTCACAGGGATATTTTCTATAAATAAGTTACCTGGATTCCCGATAGTCACATGGACTTAAGCACTGAAGAGTTCTTATGCTTAGAAACTTTGTGTCATTTGACAAAATGTGCATAGTGGTTGGCAGGGGAAGGCATTGTTTATATAAATACTACATTTTATTATGGAGGTATAAATATTGAATGCTTAAAAATGTGCAGAAAAAATTGAGTAACACTGATGCTTATGTCACAGGATATCTGAAAGATAGCTTCATATAGTATGCTAACTTAATTTTACCATTTGGCAACTTTGCATCTGAGTTCTGCAACTGAATGTCAGGTGGTTTTTCTCTGGGTACTCCGGTTTTTGCCCACCTGATTAAACAATCAGCTCGAAATAAAGTAAAAAAATATTGAAAGGACAGTAAAACCAAAACTAAAAAAAACACAAAAAAAACAAACAAAAAAATCAGTTTGGATGTGATGCAGTCTTATGGGAATGGTGTCAGGCAAAAAGTCTTTAAGCATGCATACAAATTTTGATTAAATGCATATTTTGAGGCAAAACTAGTTTTTGTGATGCAAAATGTTTATATTTATATAAAAAGAAGGTTGTTGCTGATACCCTTCGATATCCTAATTATGCAGTATTCACCAATGTCAGTGCAATAGCCCTATAATACAACAATTATTTTTCTTATTTCTGCTCCAAAACATGATTTGTGAGTACTTATAAGAAGCTCCTATGTAAGGTAAATGAATCATACCTTTCAGCTTGGCTCTACAGCAAAATTCTGCTATTAACTATTTAAAAGCCAAAATTTTGACTAATTCTTCTTTTGAAAGCATATTTAAAAGGTATTATTGTTTTTCTCTGTTTTCTCTATATCGAGTTTCTTCTAACATGAGACCACCTTTAGGACTGTTTAAAAGTGGTCTTAAAGACCACTTTTGAACAGTCCTAAAGGTGGTCTTGATATAGTAATAGGAATTCTTTAGTGTTACTGAGTCTAAATTAATTATTTACAGAGGCAGTTTCCTGATGCTGAGCTTCAGAAGATGTTGTATCTTCAGGGTGTAACAATTCCACAGCTGGACTGGTTGTACACTACCAGAAATGTCTTGTTTCACAACATGAACACAGTCTGTCAGAAAAGGTAATTTAAAAAACAATTCTAACACAGCGCGCCTATATAGGCAATGGAAAATAACTGTGTTTTATTCTGCAACAAATCACAGCTCGGAAGAGCGTGGCAAGTGATGTAGTTAAAAACTGCAAATTTATGACGTCATTAGTCGATTTCCTAGACGTTAGACGGGGTAACGTCATATTCTCGCATCGAAAACTTTAGAAAAGGATATAAATGCGTGTGTTCCAGTCGATAATTTTAGCGGGATTTCTTCTAACAATGGCGAAAGGCTGTGGGATTTTGAAGGAAACAACAACATTATTGCCAATTTTCAGTGTGTTAGAATCGAAATAGATCAACTCTAGTATGTGATCTGTTGAGCAATAAATCACAGTTTGTCGGTCAGTTGTAAGTAGACAAATCACGCGCGCTACGCGCTTGTGATTTGTCTACTTTACAACTGACCTCCAAACTGTGATTTATTACTCAACAAATCACAACTAGAGCTGATCTATTTCTTAAACAAAAAAAAAATCAACAAAAGAAAACACTAAAAATAGTTCCAAGGGACAAGGCTGCGCCCTGCCTGGTAGTTGTTGCAAGGCATCATGAACATGCAGCTAGGAGTGAGTGAGTGGGTTTGTGTTTTACGTCCCACCAACAGCTAAGGTCATACGGAGATGCGACCTCGGTTTAAAGACTCATCCGAAAGTCTCGAGAAGCCCGGGATCGATCCTGCGATCCCTGGTTTACAAGGCGAGAAGCATAACCACTATGCCACGGAGGTTTCTACATGCAGCTAGGAATGCCCTTAAAGTTCAACGGAAACGGTAATTTTACCACCATATCTTTATTAATTATCCATGTAGCACAGATAAAAATAAGCAATTACAAAAAGTCGCGAGAATTCAAAAGGTTATATAGGGGAAGTTATAAGCCAATAAAGTTACGTGATTTACCGTTCTTTCGCACCTGTCCAAATTTAGATTTTCACGCATGCGCACTTGCGCGTGACGTCATTTGTAGACAAATTCGAAGTGACAGCTAATGCGGACAGTGCAAATCTTAGAGAGTTAGAGGAGAATGACGGTGATTCTGTTTTAGCTGGGTCAATCAGGCCGGTACAGCCGTATCAGTTTGAACCAAGAAGAGAATCTGCGCCCGATTACTCGGAAGATTCCGAATCGGACACATCTAGAGAGTCAGATTTGGAGGGCCAGCTGAGCGATAGGCTCGGCAACACAGACTGGTAAGTTAGCGAGAATAATAAACAAAAAAAATGCATGACGAGGAAAAAATAAGTTCGTCCACTTTACTACTGATTAGCCCAATATTAGTAAGGTTCCGTTTCGTATTTTGATTGCCGAAAATAACGTAAGGAAAGGAGGAAGTAAATAAAAAAATCGGGGGGGGGGGGGGGGGTGGGCGGGGGGGCACTGGTTGAGACAGTGGGGGCTGACAACTGTTTTGTCATCTTTACAACCCGCAATAGGGCCAAATACTTTCAATAGAATGAGCCAGAAAGCCAAGATAATTCCTGCTCATTCATTGTTTATGAAAAGTCGAAAAATTTGCACCCCCACCCCTTGTTGAAGTGTGAAATTATTGGCTTGCTTTTGTTATTATAGTCTCTATATAGATATTTACACACCAAAAATGCCACAGATAACCTACAATGTAACAGCAAAACATTGGACTTATCTTCTTCTGTCATCCCTGGCGACAAGTGTGTGTTGAACCCAAAGTGGGGTGATACCCGGGTGTATTTTAATCATTACTGCAACAAGTAACCGGCCGGCCTCTGCAGTTCAGTCAGGCGCGCATTCGACTTGTGTACAGAGGACCAAGATTCGAGACCTGTGAGTGTCAGCATAACTTTTCGTGGAGATTGATCATGAAATTACTTTAAAAACATTCTCTCCCTTCTGCTGATTCAAC